>OY856412.1:1460808393-1461455893 GCA_963693085.1 Alisma plantago-aquatica
TGTACAGTTACTTACAAAATGTCAGCTTGTTACTATGTGATCACATACACTAGTTTCGTCTATTTGACTTACCTTCCTCCATAAGAGTTACTTTACAAAGTATAACAATTACTTTTTGAATGCACAGAGTTACTTTTATGTTGTCACAGTTACTCGTAGTGCTCTTACAGTTAGTTTAGGTGTTCTTATAATTACTTTATCGATGATGAGTTCATCTCTTTTATTTTTCACTGAGTTCTGATATAGATACTTTGTTTTAGAGTTGAACACTTGTTTCGTGTTCGTACAGTTACTTACAAGATGTCGTTGTTACTCTGTGTTCGATACACATTGTTACTCGCAGGATTTTTTAGTTACTCGCATGGTTTTTTCAGTTACTCGCAGGCTTTTTTCAGTTACTCACATTGTTTGTTCAGTTACTCGCAGGGTTGTGACAGTTACTCGTAGTGTTTGTTCAGTTACTCGGAGGTTTGTGACAGTTACTCGCAGTGTTTGTTCAGTTACTCAACCATTACTTGTACTGTTCAGTTACTCGCAGGCTTGTTTCAATTACTCGTAGGCTTTTTTTTCAGTTACTCGCATTGTTTGTTCAGTTACTCGCATGGTTGTGACAGTTACTCACAGTGTTTTCGCACTTACTCTAACTGCTATTACAGTTACTCGTAGGGTTTTTTTAGTTACTCGCATTATTGTCACAGTTACTCGCGGTATTGTCACAGTTACTCGCAATGTTTTTTCAGTTACTCGCAGTGTTTTTTCAGTTACTCCAGGGTTGTGACAGTTACTCGTAGGGTTTTTTCAGTTACTCAACCATTACTCTCAGTTACTCAAGCATTACTCTCAGTTACTCAAGAATTAATTTCAGTTACTCAAGCATTACTTTTCAGTTACTCAAGCATTCTGTTACTTTCCGTTTAGTTACTCGCATGATTGTATCAGTTACTCGTAGTGGTTTCAGAGTTACTCTTACAGCATATAGCTACTCGTCGGTGAGTTACTCATAGGGTTGTAACAGTTACTCGCAATGTTTTTTCAGTTACTCGTAGTCCTTTCTCAGTTACTCGCAGTGTTTTTTCAGTTACTCCAGGGTTGTGACAGTTACTCGTAGGGTTGTGACAGTTACTCACAGGGTTGTGACAGTTACTCGCAGGTTTTTGACAGTTACTCACAGTGTTTGTTCAGCTACTCAACCATTACTTGTAGTGTTCAGTTACTCACATGCTTGTTTCAGTTACTCGCAGTCTTTTTTTAGTTACTCGCATTGTTTGTTCAGTTACTCGTAGGGTTGTGACAGTTACTCGCAGTATTTTTTCAGTTACTCGTAGTATTGTGACAGTTACTCACAGTGTTTTTTCAGTTACTCGCAGTGTTTTTTCAGTTACTCGCAGGGTTGTGAAGTTACTCGCAGTATTTGTTCAGTTACTCAATCATTACTCGCAGGTTTGTGAAGTTACTCGCAGTATTTTTTCAGTTACTCGTAGTGCTTTTTCAGTTACTCGTATTGTTTTCACAGTTACTCTAACTGCTATTTGAGTTACTCGTAGTGCTCGTTTAGTTACTTACATTGTTGTCATAGTTACTCGTAGTGTTTCACAGTTACTCGTAGGCTTTTTTCAGTTACTCGCATGATTTTTTAGTTACTCGCAGGGTTTTTTCAGTTACTCGCATGATTTTTTCAGTTACTCGCAGTGTTTGTTCAGTTACTCGCAGGGTTGTGACAGTTACTCGCAGTGTTTGTTCAATTATTCGCAGGTTTGTGACAGTTACTCGCAGTGTTTGTTCAGTTACTCAACCATTATTTGCAGTGTTCAGTTACTCACATGCTTGTTTCAGTTAATCGTAGACTTTTTTCAGTTACTCACATTGTTTGTTCAGTTACTCACAGGGTTGTGACAATTACTCGTAGTGTTTTCACAGTTACTCTAACTGCTATTACAGTTACTCGCAGGATTTTTTCAGTTACTCGCATTATTGTCACAATTACTCATAGTATTGTCACAGTTACTCGCAATATTTTTTCAGTTACTCGTAGTCCTTTTTCAGTTACTCGCAGTGTTTTTTCAGTTACTCCAGAGTTGTGACAATTACTCGCAGGGTTTTTTCAGTTACTCAGGACATCGTTGGCCACGAGCTCAGAATCGTGGATATGATGTTACTTTTAATTTCAGATAGTTACTTTAGAATATAATTACTTTCTACTCATTATAGTTACTTTCTATATAATATAATTACTTTCTATTCATTATAGTTTCTTTCTATATTGATATAGTTACTTTTACGGTCAAATCATGATGTTGGCTTATTGTTCACCCTCATAACTTGTGAAACAATTGTTCCATTCTCATACGTACTTTCAACCTAAGGGAGTATGTAAAGAGGCATTCATTTTTGCATCCATCTCGCATAGGCTATGTTGTTGTGGAGTGGGCATCAATGCATATTACGGTACATATGTACATGGGAATAAGCATTTAGCAAAGCTTGGAATTGACTGGGAAATGAATATAAAATCGGAACTCCATTTGTTGAATCTATCACATTGTTTATTATTGGCAGTTAGAATAACCGTGGGTGAATATCCAATGGGTACTCATCATCTCCCACCCCTGAACAGGAAGTCCAGTTGTACAGACATCTACTAGCTGAGTGACTGTTAAGTTAAGGGAAACGTTGCCTTCCTCTTCCTATCCACTATTGTCAAAGCAACAAATCAATAACGGGATTTGAGATAGCCGACCAAGGAAGAAGAATTAATAAATGTGGAATCATCCTTGTCACCAGTACTTGGAAAATAACAGATACATCTCTTTGTCCAAGACTACATTTTTCCTCATTCTACTTGTGACTTCTCCGACCCCACCCTATTATGCTCAGCTATACCTCCACCCATCTACTCAGCGTGTGTCCATCGAGCAGAACATACACCTTTTGTCTTTCTTGTTATCCTATACCCTCTAGCGGCAAGTGTCGGCACCATGTCGTCATCTATTTTCAGGCCAAATTATTCGTAGCAAGATCCATCTCATGTCGTGATACACCTCTTATCTCTATTTAGCAGCGATCCTCACAACACTTAGAGTCAGTGATGGGGGAAGCCATGGTCACCCAACCATCGCCTCTGCCGCCCAGGCAACTGGCCCCACTGAGGATACCGCAGATTCTAGGGAGCTGATAAACCAGCCATATATCCGCCCAGAACGTCTCTTCCTCGGGCCGACCCATCCACACTTTTCCGTACGATGGCGTCCAACTTTGAGACCGTACTCCATTCGTTTCCAACGCCTCCCACGTGTGTCACCGACCTAACTCAGATTTGGGCTCGACATAGCAAAGGAAGAAGTAGGGATGTCCCACGTTTTGACCTTGCTTCGCTAATTGGCATGTCCAAGACAATGGAAGATGCACAAACAAAGTTTCCGAGCCACATCCCGCCCAAGATACCGTCGACAGTTCCAGCGGATGCATTGTGCTTGAGTTTCCAGCCCCCGGCGACAAGACGGGATGACGGCGAACTAATTTAAGAAGAAGGGATACAGGAAAATATTTACAAGAAGTGCCACCGCTACAGCGCTACTCTCGGTACGGGTAGTATAAGTTTGTTACCCGCGCGGGCAACAAAGACTAAGCCATATATATATATATATATATATATATATATATATATATATATATATATATATATATATATATATATATATATATATATATATATATATATATATATATATATATATATATATATATATATATATATATATATATATATATATATATATATATATATATATATGGGCCCATCTTTATTGCCCACGTGGGTAGCTACCCGCCCACCCTTCCAATCATTTTATTTCAAAAACAATTTCTCGCAATTGTAGAGGACTATTTTGTCAAGCTCTCCAAAAAATTTTAGCCAAAAATAATATCATTTGCCCCTCCAAAATAAAAAAAACCCATCCTTATATAAATCTGCTGTATATTTTGTACAAAGTTACTTTTTTGACACCATAGTTACTTTTTTTTACAGTAGAGTTAATTTCTTAGCCAGGAGAGTTACTTTTTGGGCTGCCGGGTAGTCAAAATCCAGGCTACCCGCACGGGCAATGAATGAATGGCCTATATATATATACATATATATATGTATATACATATATATATATATACATATAGATATATACATATATATATGTATATATATATGTATATATACATATATATATATTTATATATATAGATATATTTATATATATATGTATATATATATAGATAAATAAATAAATAAATATATATATATATATATATATAGGCCATTCATTCATTGCCCGCGCGGGTAGCCTGGATTTTGGCTACCCGGTAGCCCAAAAAGTAACTCTCTTGGCTAAGAAAGTAACTCTGCTGTAAAAAAAGTAACTATGGTGTGAAAAAAGTAACTCTGCTGGCCAAAAAAGAAACTTTGTACAAAATATACAACATATATATAAGGACGAGTTTTTTTATTATGGAGGGGCAAATGATATTATTTTTGGCTAAAATTTTTTGAAGAGCTTGACAAAATAGTCATCTACAATCGCAAAAAAAAATTTGAAAAACATTTATTGGAAAGGTGGGCGGGTAGCTACCCGCGCGGGCAATAAAGATGGGCCCATATAGGCCATTCATTCATTGCCCGCGTGGGTAGCCTGGATTTTGGCTACCCGACAGCCCAAAAAGTAACTCTCCTGGCTAAGAAAGTAACTCTGTTGTAAAAAAAGTAACTATGGTGTCTAAAAATTAACTATGCTGGCCAAAAAATAACTCTATACAAAATATACAACAGATATATATAAGGACGGGTTTTTTGATTTTGGAGGGGCAAATGATATTATTTTTGGCTAAAATTTTTTGGAGAGCTTGACAACATAGTCCTCTACAATTGCGAATTTTTTTTTTGAAAAAAAATGATTGGAAGGGTGGGCGGGTAGCTACCCGCGCGGGCAATAAAATGGGCTCATATATATACATATATACATATATATACATATATATAAATATATATGTATATATATACATATATATATATATAGATATAGATAGATATATATATGGTGTTCATTCATTTCCCGCGCGGGTAGCCTGGATTTTGCTATCCGACAGCCAAAAAAGTAACAATTCTGGCCAGAAAAGTAACCCTGCTATCAAAAAAAGTAACTATATTGATCAAAAAGTAAATATGCGACTAAAAAAGTAATCCCATACAAAATACACAGCAAATATATATGTATCCGTGTTTTAAAATCTGATGTTGCAAACGTAACTATCTATGCAAGAAACTTAGCAGTTTGCAAGGTAAAGTAACCCTCTACATGTCAAAAGTAACCAACTTGAAAAAAAGTAACCAAAATGGTGGGCGGGTAGCTACCCGCGCGGGTAATATATATATATATATATATATATATATATATATATATATATATATATATATATATATATATATATATATATATATATATATATATATATATATATATATATATATATATTTATATTTATATATGTGTGTGTGTGCGTGTGTGTGTGTATATATATATATATATATATATATATATACATATATATGTATATATATATGTATATATATGTATATATATATATATATATATAGATATATATATATATATATATATATATATATATATATATATATATATATATATATATATATATATTAGGATATGCGCATTAATCATTTTAAATAGTAACATCGCATGCAATAAAAAAATATCCAATCATATCGATTATCCCAAAACATAGTAGATTGACATGGCTTGAATACCACTATCGGAAAATATGACTACAAGACGGCATCAGAAAAAATATTTTTACTACCATATTCTCCTTATACCAATGGGGATTAACAACTATGCAATGGGAAGGATGGTTTAGAGGATATACCTGGTCATGGAGAAAGTCTAGTGACAAAATCCTTGTTGTGATAGTGTATCCTTTTCTAAAGTCACACTCAAACAACGTCTATGTCAGCCTCCAAGTTGATCACCATGGACGACAGGTTGATGTTGTCCTCCTAGGAACAACCAAAGGAATTCTGCCTTTAGAGTAGTCCACATGACCACTAAGAACTCCCGTCGTTCTAATAGAATAGACAAGAAGGAGTTGTCCCCTTCTATTGGCTACTAGTTGCCAACTTGCTCTCCCACAGTTGTGCTCCCTCATTGTCCCTCCCTAGTAGAGTAGGACTTTCTTGGGCTCTCTTGGTTACCACAACCAGAGAGGATAACAATTTCCAAAGCAATAGATTCTCAATTGTGTGTGTTGGGAAGCCCTCAGTTGTCCTCAATTTATAGGAGGAGTTAGGGACTAGGTTCCTAGTCTGACATGTGAATTGGCCAATTAAATGCTGAACTAGTCAGTTCACAATGTGAGCTAATTAGTTCACACAATGAACCAGTCATTTCACAATTCCGTAATTGCAATTGAATTCACAATTTATTTCCAATTAATGTCCAATATTAATCCTTGTACCAATTATATTGAAAAAGTGAAATGATCAACTAGTCTCACGAATTAAGAAAATCACCAGAAGCTTCAATTGGCATGAGTGAGTTGATCAGTTCACTAGGTGAACTGGTCATCTCACCAACCTTAAGTCGATCGGTTTACCCGGTGAACCGATTAGTTGGTGCCTTGACTCATGCATAATTCAACCAATTTAATTTCCAATCAACCTGACACTCTAACTAGTTAGTTCAACACTTGAACTTGATGGCTATGAAACCTATTAACCTAGAGGTTATACATTGTCCATATTTTTATAATGACTTAACCATTCCATTCTTATGTATCTAATATGTGTATTCAAGATTAATTTCGGGTGTTAGGTACATGAAAAGGATCAGAATTCACAAGCCCTATCTTGTTAAAGTTCAAGTCAAAAGCAATGCAAGTGTGTTAATTAGGAAATCCATATAAATGACCTTAGAAGAATTTTGTAATCACTTGTATTAATGATATGACTTGTAACTAAGATGAGAAAAATTATTGGGACACTTTATACCAAGTTTTAATCACTTTTCAATAACTTTAGAAAATCGATAACGGGTTGTTGATCGATCAAGTTAGAATCTTGACCGATCCACTGGATCCATTTTTTAGAGAGTGATTCGGTCGAGTTGTGCATACAAAGAACTCAACTGGTCAGGTTACTGACCAATTTGACATTCATTGGTCGGTCGAGTTTCCCCAAGACAAACTCGACTGATGGTTTGAATATCAGGTTTGTATTTTAGCCTATTGGACGAGTTACCTTTATTGAATCTTGACTGATAACACTATACGAAAATTGCACAAAAAGTGATTCTAACCATTGGTGACTTATTTGGACTAAAATAGACCCTTTGCCTTGGGAAAAATGACTATAATTTGGCCCTAAGTGTTCCCCAACTCAAAGGGGCACCCCCAGCTATAAATAGGACCTCTTGGAGTTCATTCTAAGGTTGCTCATTCACTACATGCTTGGTCCTAGCTTAGTTGAGAGTGTTGCACACCTTTGAGCCCATTTCTCTCTCTAGTTTCAATTCAGATCTGTGATATGGCTTGTAAGAGAGCTATTCCCTATACTCATGTGAATCTCACCACCTCCATACTCCTACCCCCTTTCCTCTTTGAAGAAAAGGCTTGAAGATCTTCTCCAAGTGAAGGAGAAGGAGTTGTTGTTCTTCAAGGTTGAAGAAAGCATGGTGATCAAGATCTCTGAGTGAAGGAGATAGGAAAGGAAGAAGTTCAAGAAGGATAGGTAATTATTGTAAGGCCAAAGACTTGAAGATGGAGTGGGAAAGTCCTTATTGAAGGCTGAAGACTCCTTGCTCAAGTGAGTTAGTTCCTTTGGTAGGTTGAAGATCCATATTTGAAGTATTACGTCGTTGTATGAATGTGGTTTTATCTTGTAGTCTTATGAATGAATATAAGAGTATCAAGATTGCAAAGTCCTAGAGAGTAACCACCTCTAGGTACTAGACTGACTCACTTCTAGTTTCAAGTGTTGAACCACCCTAAACCATTTTGTCCAAGTGTATGATATTCTTGTCTCTTATCCTTGTTATGATTGTTAGTTAGGACTTCAAATTGGTTGTATGCTTTAGCTTTTACACTTAATATAATTTGAAGGTCTGATCCATTTTGTGAGAATTGTGAAGCTCTATTCACCCCCCTCTAGTGCCCTTGATCTAACAAGTGGTATCAGAGCCAGTCTTCTCCAAGCTACTTTGACAAGTAGGAGAAGATGGGCGATTTAGAACTTGGATCTCTCAACTTGGAGGGAAGCTTCTCCAAGCGACCTTCGATCTTCGACAGGACCGACTTCCTCTATTAGTAGAGAAGAATGCAGTTCTACCTCCAAGGAGGCTATGATATGTGGAAGGTGGTGAGCTAAAGTATGAAGATCCAAAGAGGGAAATATCCACATGGATTAAAGCCGAAATGAAGCAAGCTCATCTCAATGCCTAAGCCGTGAGCATCATCTATGCATCCCTCACCCCATCGGAGTTCAACCAGATCTCCTCATTGGACACTACACATGAGATTTTGAACAAGCTATGTGTCATCCATGAGGGAACAAAGCAAGTGAAGGAAAAAAAAGGATCTACATGCTTGGTGGTCTCCTTGATAACTAGAATATGGGCAAGAATGAAAGAATGGCAGACATGTATACAAGGCTTAATGTCATCATCAATGGATTGGAAACTCTTGTTAGTGTGATGGACAAAGGCACAATCAACTCAAAGAACTTGAGATCTCGTCCAAAGAGGTGGGCGCCCTGAAAGATCTAGAGGGGGTGAATATATCTTTTTGAAGTTTTATAGTTTATTAAACAAATTAAAACACTTGAACAAGAAGTAGGAGGAAACAAGGAAGACATAAGGATGTAGAGTGGTTCCTATCCTAGAAATCTAAGGTAGTCGGTCCACTACCCGATTGTTTCCAACTGAGATTTTGAAAGCAACTTATTTTATTACCTCATGAGGATGTTATGAAAAATACAATTTCTTTCCTACACCCTTGAAGTATCTTTCACCTGAATTAGCCTCAATCCTCCTAGAAGCATCCTTCTGAAGTAACTCCAAGACCCCCTTGAAGTAGCCTTCACCTGAAGTAGCTTCAATCCTTGAGGAAGCCTTATGAAGTAACTCCAAGTCACCAGTAGCAACCTTTACCACCTGATGTAGCTCCACAAACCTCCTTTCAATAGCCTCCAACCTTGGAGTCATCAAGGAGAATAGAATACCATAAAAGGAACAAGATTGGAAGAAAGAAACAATGTTACCAATGAGTACAACACTTTGATCCTATATCAACCATATTAATCTCGTGTCCACTATGGATGAACATGGTAGTGTGGTGGCTAGGAGATACTAGGCTATAGGACACTAATGTATAGCTGAAAGAAACAAATTTCAAGTGTAGCTTTGGTTGTTTCTCACTAAGAATGAATCTCAAGTGTAATTGTTTGCACACGTGATTCTTTGGGTGTCCTAAGGCCTCTCCTATTTATAGGAATAGGTTACAAGTGCTTAGGGACATTCTAGACAGTTTCTAGGGTGTTCTTAGTGCTCAACTAGTCGTTAGGTGTCGTTAAATTATATTACAATGGCTAGTTGTTTAGTGCTGAAAAGTGCAGTCTAGAACTTGTCTCGATCGAGAAGTTTGTCGACCAAGTGTTTCTCAGTCGAGCATTTTTTGACCGAGGGAGGGTTTGGAGTGAATGTGTTGCAACGCTCATTTCCAACTTCCAACCACTTTTCCAACTCTATCTAACTTCTATAGAACTTGCTGGAAGGTCTACTCTCAGTCAAGAATTTGGTCGACTGAGGGTGTTTCGATTTAGTACTTTTTCGTCCGAGAATGTCCCTATTTCAATGTGTTGAAGCATCTACTAAGTGTGTGTATCAATGTGTAATTGTAATTCTGTCTTAGGGAACGATCTATCTAAATGTTGTGAGTCGATAGGGAAGATCTAACACTTGATTTACATGATATCTATGTACTTGTACATTATATAATTGTACAAGTTTTTACATTGAGTACAATCATGAAAATAAAAGCAATCTAAGAATGTTGATCTTCCAATTTGTATTGATCTTCAATTATCCACTCCATTATTTGTTTATCCTTGAAATTTTCAAATAACAATTTAGATCCACAAGAATGAAATGTTTATCATCATCAAAACAAAGGGTATGATGATGTCCAATTTTACCAACAATCTTCCCCTTCTTGAAGATGACAAGCATTTCTTAAATATAAATCAAGGGAATTTAAATCGAATGAGTTTCATACCTGATATTTACCTTATGTAGATATTCTCTTATTTATTCAAGAAGTGTATGCTAGTTATTACCAAACAAGTATGGAACATAATATCCAATTCTTAGGGAATATCAAAACAATTTATGTGTAGCCAAGAGATTATTAAACTCATTTATTTTTGGGGAAATTATTTTATTTTTTATTTATATTACTTCTCCCCCTTTGTCATTTCAAAAAGATAACCGTATAACCAATTTTATCCCCCTGAATGGGATACCCCCCCTTAATTGTATACTATAACAAGAATGTCAAATTTAGCGATAGTTCATAAATCATGATTTATTTCCCAATCATTTTCAAGGGATGTTAAGCCATGAAATGATATGAGAATCATTTAGGCTCATGAATATATTTTATTATTTTCTCAACCATTTACAAGGGATGCTAAGCCCTAAAATTATATGAGATTCATTTAGGCTCATAGTGGATTCAATGAATGTATCTCTAACCAAATACAAGGGATGTTAAGCTCAATTTGTTTAGATAATTCAATTAAGAGAAAGATATACATTGTATTCAAGAATGTTGTAAGCTCCCTTATATCCAAGATTATGCTAAGGTCATAACTAGATTTGAATTATAATGGAATAAGTAAAGAAATGAATAAATATTATAACATGATGATCAAGCATGATTTGATTTCACAAGTAAGCATGTTGTCATGCTTATTTTAGGTCGACCATGACTTCGACTTGGGCACACCTCAGTCCTACTCTTTTTCATCTGAGAGGCATTTCTATAGATATCTAATATATGCATGATCATGAGTTATCCAATGAACCAATATTCTAGAATATGATTTGATCTTGTTGTGTATTATCTTTTTTTGGTGAACGTAGGGGTGGTGCCTATATATTTATATAGCAAAAAGTGATTACAAAGAGTAGCCACAAAAGCAAAAGAAGCTGTACAAAACAACAGGAAAGAAAACTAACTACACATAGCTTCTATATCTCTGATATGAGTCTCCCAAAGCTTCCTCGTACTAGTGCAAATACCCCTAAAAATTCTTGAATTTCTTTCTCTCCACATCATGTAAATAGTAAAACAAGCAGCCATCTTGACCTCTCCTTTCAAACGCAGCAAATCAACAAAATAATTTGCAGCCACAACAGAATTCCAGCGATTCCTCCAAAACTCCAGACCTCATCTGTATACTGGCAGTTAAAGAAAAGATGGGCCGCGTTTTCTTCATGTGCCATACACAAGGCACATCTCGAAGCCATCTGAAAACCTACTCTCTACAGATAATCAGTCGTGGGAATCTTCCCAAGAAAGCACTTCCAAAGCAGGATAGAAATTTTCCTTGGCATATCAGACCAAACCCAGCTACCCCAGCTGACAACATGATGTTTTTTCCTAGCCAAGTCACAGCAGTCTTTAAGGCTACAACTACTCTTTCTTTTGAATAGGAGATAATCCTCCCCAGAGATTAGAGGTACCTCACCCTTCAGAATATCTCTAACCTGGTAGGCACCTCTGAAATTAGGAACAGCCCATTCACCATCTTTAATACATGCTTCAGCTTTACAATTAATACCATAGCCCATTCTAAGCATTAGGTCAGAATCCACCAAATCGATCAGCTTATTATTCCCTCTCAACCAAGGATCTCTCCAAAACAACAACTTTTTACCATTTCCCAAACGAAAGTCAATATCATTGAGGAGAACATCTCTTTGTTTAAGCAAATTTTTCCAGATCCAAGAAGAATTAACCCTGGGACTAACCGACCAAAGTGATTCCTCCTTAATGTACCTTCCATTAACCCATCTCACCCATAAACTTTCCTTTGCAGCTGCAATGTCCCACATATTTTTAATGATTCCAGCCTTTGACCAATCATCAATAAGCTTAATACCCAAACCACCATCTTTTTTAGGCCTACAAACAACTTCCCAAGCAACCGTATGAAGGTGCTTCTTGTCCTCAGAATCCTTCCAAAGAAAGTCCCTCATCATTTTTTCAAGGTCCTTGATAACAGATTTGGGCAAAGGGAAAGCAGAGGTCCAAAAAATACTATAAGACGAGAGGGTAGATATAATCAACTCAATCCTCCCTGCTTGAGTTAGCAAGTTACCCTTCTAGGAATTGAGTTTCATCTTGAATTTATCAACAATCAGATGGCACATCTCTTTAGTCAACCTTCCAGTAAAGAGAGGAACTCCAAGGTACCGCACTGGCAACTCACTCACCTCAATGTTAAGAATGTTGCCCAAGTCATCTCTGTCCACCCTTTTTCTCAGGAACATATGGCTCTTACTATTATTAAGCTGAAGGCCCAAAATCATACTGAAGGTGTCAAGGATCTTTTTAATGCAATGAGCATTACTTTCATCAGCCCTAGAAAACAAGAGTAAGTCATCTGCAAAAATAATATGGGACACATTCACCTCACCCATAGAGATAGGCTTCAGCCTTCCAGCTCGCACCTCAGAATTAATGACAGAAGTCAACCCCTGCATATCAATCACAAATAGTAAAGGGGAGAGGGGGTCACCCTGTCTAACCCCATTAGAAGCTTCAAAATCTTCAGTAGGATAACCATTTACTAACACTCTATAAGTAGCAGTGTCAAAGGTTTCTTGCACCCATCTCACCCAACATTCAGGAAAACCATCTTCATAAGCAAGAAAATGATATAATCGCTTTGAACTGAATCATAGGCCTTGGCTAAATCAGCCTTTATACACATACTTCGTTGGGCACCCCCAAAAGTACTCAAGATATCATTGGCCAACAAAATAGCATCACCTATCTTTCTCCCTTTCACGAAGGCAATTTGATTTATATGAATAATTGCAGGCAGAACAGAAGCTAGACAATTTGCCATAATCTTCGCAATGACTTTCTAGATAGTGTTACACAGAGAAATAGGTCTGAAATTTTTTTGGTTAACAGCCCCAGGGGTTTTAGGGATAAGAGTGATCATCGTACTATTGCACTCCTTAAGCAATCTGCCAGTTTTGAAAAAATATAGAATAGCAAAAGTAATATCATCACCCACAGTATTCCACATCACCTTGTAGAAAACAACATTGTAACCATCAGGCCCCGGGGCCTTGTCATTACTTAACTTCAGAAAAACCTCCTCTACCTCCTTCTTCGTAACAGTACTTCTTAAAAGATCATACTGTGCAACATCAATTTTAGGAAAGATCCAATCCTCATTCCACAACACCTCACTCAACAAAGTTTTAATAAAAAGATTATAATAAAAGCTTCTGATACTTTCACCAATAGCATCAACTTCATAAATTCTGCCTCCCTGATCATCCTCTTACATATTGATAGCATTTCTAATCCTCCTCGTTTTTAAAGAAGCATAGAAAAAGGCTGAATTTCTGTCTCCCAATTTGAGCCACTATATTCTACTTTTTTGACGAAGAAGATTTTCCTCATGTTTTAGAGCTTTGGCGACCTACTCTCTAAGAACAGATATCTTCCTCTGCTTGTCTTCATTTAACGGATCAGCATCAATCTCTTTTTGTAAACATAACAAATCACCTTCAAGTTCCCTTGCTTTAGAGAATAGGTTGCCCACCACTTCTTTGTTCCACTTTCTCAACATACAAGTAACAACATAAAGTTTTCTATAAACTTTGTACATCGGGGTACCATTAATAACAGTTTTACACCAAGCTTTAGAAACGACACTATTGAACGATTCATGATTGACCCAAACATTAATAAAACGAAAGGGTGACCTATTCCTCTTCTTCGAAACTAGTCTCAACATCAGAATTTTATGATCGCTAACAACTACTGGTAGAACCTCCCCCCAACAATAAGGAAAGACAGAGAGAAAATTTAAGTTGGTGAAGATCCGATCGATTCTGGAGAAGGTACTAGTACCTTTTCTACTATGGCTATCCCACATGAAAAAGAAGCCCTTCGTTTGCATCTCAACAAGATTAACATCAGCAATGGTGTTATTAAAATCAGTCATGCTTCGATTAGAAGGCGGTTGTTTACCCACCTTTTCCTTCACCAATCTAACTGCATTAAAATCACCAATAACACACCAATTAATAGGATTAAAGCTTCTAACATTAAGGAGAGAATTCCATAACAGAGCACACTCATCATCAGGGTTTGCTCCGTAAACTGCAGTCATCTCAAACTTCATTTGTTCCCCACAAACAGTACAATGGATGCATTGTTCATTTTTCAAAGAAACCTCTATGTCAATATCAGCACTCTCCCAAATCACCAAGATGCGAGTATAAGTATAGAACTCAGAATTATCAACAAATCTGGTGTTTGTCCAGATCTTCCCGACAAAATCTGCCAAATCTTCTCTCTGAAGTCTTAATTCCAAAATCACATAGGCGTCAGCTTTATTTCTACTAACTTCGTCCCGAATGCGAGGCACTTTAATTCCTCCTCCTATCACATTCAAGGACATAATACTGAAGGGCTCATCCATTAGGAGGGATGGGAGGAGGGTCACCATCCACCTCAGCCGCAGCCACAGGTGTATCCACCAGTTCATTAATAATCTCCCCTTCATCAAATTTGACAGGAATGAGTACTTGTTTAGCGACTCATGAATCGATCTAGTTGAATTCTTTGAAATTCCTTTTGGCACTGACTTGCTTTTCTTCTTAACTGTTTCCCATCCAGTATCAGGAGCAACGATGGGAGTTCTTACCACCGGGAGGTTTTGGATAGAGTAAGCAGAAGTACCTTCAAGATCAACCACATTTCCCACTTCTCCCTCCGTTATCTTATCTACAACATCAATGAAGATTTCCCCCTCCTCATCTTCAACTGCTTTCTTTGGAATCCATTTTTTCGACACCTTCTTCTTCATTGCCCCTTTACCTTCCTATTTCTCCAACTCAGCACATAACAATGACTCATGGTCATACAGACCACACATCGAACATTTGGTAGGCTCCCACTCGTATTCAAAATGGATAGTATCACTCTGCCCGTCATCACTAAAAATCTGCATTTCCTTTAAGTACTTGAAGTCTGCCGAGATGACCACCTGGATTCTCGCATATTCCAGCCTATGGAACTCTGAGGTTAGCTTATCAGGTTGAAGAGGCCGTCCCAGAACAGACCCAATGCTGCTAAACATCTCTGCGTCCCATAGTTCTAATGGAAGGTTATATATCTTCAGCTAGATAGGAATGTCAGTTAGCTTCATTTTTTCTAATGGCTCTCCCCTTTCCCATTTCTTGATGATCAGTGGATTCCCTGCTACGAACCAAGGTCCGCCATCCACTATCGTGCTAAGATCTTCATCCGTCTCGAACATAACGATAAAGAATCCCTTGCCTCTAGATCGAACTTCAATCGAACCCCTGACCTTCCAAATCAATGTCAGATGCTTTGCTAGCGCCGACCACTGTGGCTCGAGCCCAACAACGTAGCCAGCAGCCGTTCTACTCCATCTAGCGAGGTTCCTCTCTGCAATTGCCTTAGGATAAACCAATTTGCCTTCAACCAGTTGCGCCTTCGTCTTCGTCAGATGGATCGGACCTGCTACATTTTCGTCTTTGAAGAGCTTTGACCAATTCAACGCCTCCTTAGTCACAGCGACGCTCGACGGAGAATCATCCCCTTGTCTGCATTTCAAGACGAGCTCTCCTCTTCTCGGATCTGGAGGGTCCGACGCCGCCGTCGTCTCAACTATCGCCTTCTTCGTCACCTCGGTCGTCGCCTCAGTCATCGTCCGGGTAGAATATCACCAAAATTCAACTTAACATTGTTGTGTATTATCAATGAACCAATCTTCTAGAATATGATTTGATCTTGTTGTGTATTATCAGTTCTTCATTTTGCTCATATAGGAACTTGTGAATGTTGAATAATTTTAAGATAAAACCTTAAGATTAAGTTTTCCTTTTAACGCTTAATTTATGTGAGCAAAATTATCTTGTCATAATTTCTTAGAATGCTCAAACTTTAAATTTTCTCAGAAAATGGTGATGATTATATTTTAACCAAGTTCTCTGCATGATCACTTCTTTTGTTTTCAATTTTGATTATGTTAATGTTGAAAAAAATCTCCTATGTCAATAGATTTGCCACTAGTAGTTTTCTTGAATAAAACCAATCTTTTCCTCGTGTATGCTTGTTTGGGACAATTCAATCATGCAAAGTATAAAGTTTTGAGGCCCATATGTTCTTCCTTCTAATTAGGGTCATTCAAATATTTAAAGAAATGTAATATGTAAAGTTCATTACATATTTGAGTCACTAGAGTTAATTGAAATTGAAGTATCTTATTCTTATAAAACAATTCTGACAGAGTTTCTTCGGTCGACAATGTTCTCGACCGAGTGAGGTTTGGTAGAAGTATTTGTCTACCAGATGTTTTCCATGTCTTTATAAGTTTAAGATAGTAACTTACTCGATCGACTATTTTCTATACTGAAATGTTCTCGGTCGACAACGTTATCGAACGATAATGTTATTGTTTCTCCAAAAAATGCAGGTTTTGAGACCAACATTTCTTTTGTCGACAATTTTTTCAACCAAAGAGTGACTTAGTCAAATTTGTTGTCGATCAATATTGTTTATGTTTTGTTTTCAGTTTATTTTAATTAAAACATAAGTTACTTCCAATACAATTTTACAGGAATATGCAAATTAAAGATTAGTTTAGTTGGGATAAGACATTTTGAATATCAAAGTAAAGTTTTGGGTCAAATCTCAACTAAACATATTCAAATCTCCTAGGTTTTAAGTCTTAGAACACACACAAAATCAACATCCTTTTTCTTATATGGGCATGAGAAAAAATAATGTCCAAGACGTAAGCAATATTGACAACAAACGGAATTGATTTCATTTATCCTTTGAGTTGAGTTGTTTTTTGGCACAAATATGGCCTTGGTCTGGGTGCTTGTGTTCTTCTAGATTTAGGATGAGATTTTCCTTTTGGAACATATCCTAAAACTCTTCTTCCAATATGGCCGGAAGAATCCTTTAGGATCTTATCAAGAATACCATTGTTTTTCAAGCTACTAATTTGCTTTTGTAACTTAGAAATTTCATCCATTCTCCTTTTAACGTCTAACTTTTCTTGAATTAGATTAGATAACAAACTATCACTTTCTTTCATAATAGCATCATAATCTAAATGAGTACACAAGTCAGGTTGAGTTTGAAGATCAATCAATTTTGCAAGTAGTTCAACCTTTTCTTAAGGAAGAAAATCATAGTTTATTTTTAGAGTAAGAAACTTCATATTTCAATCATTAAAAGATGATTTCAAGGTAGAGTTTTTGGAAATAACACTTTCCTTTTCAGAATCTAGATCATTTAATTGAGCATATAATTCTTCGTTAGTTTTTGTAACTCTTTTTAGTTTCTTTTTACAATCAATATATTTGTCATGTAATTCTTCAATGCTAGAAATTAACTCTTCTTTAGATAAATCAAATAATCTTACCTCATTTTCTTCTTCATTTGTTGTAGTAATAAGGCACTCCACATCTTCTTCTCCATCCTAACTATCATCACTTGAGTAATCCCATTCTGCTTTGTAGGCATTTTCCTTCTTCTTGTGAGATGATTTCTTTCTCTTCTTGAGTTTGGGACAATCAACTTTTAAATGTCCCTTTTTTCCACATTCAAAGCACCTAGAGGAAGAAGAAACACTAGCAATTTTGTTAGTTTTAAATCTTCTATATTTCTTACCATTTACAATGAGAGTTTCTTATTTACTGTCTTCTTCACTTGTATCATGACTAATTTTAGTTGTTGCCTTGAATGCAATGTCTTTTCTTTTCTCCTTTTTGTGTTCAGCCACCAATCTTTCTTCTTCTTCAAGGGTGACCTAATGAGTCTCTAAGTTGCCAATGAGTTGTTCCATCCTCAATCTGGTGAGATCATTGGCTTCTTCAATGGCTGTCGCCTTTGGTTTGTACTTTCGAGGCAAACACCTAAGAATCTTGGATACTTGATCTTCTTCACTTATGAATTTTTCCAATGCAATCAACCCATTAATGATAGTAGAGAATCTTGCATACATTTCACTAATGGACTCATTTGGTTCCATACAAATTTGTTCAAACTTTTATTTAAACATACTAATCTTAGAATTTTTAACTTGTATAGTTCCTTCATTTGTAATAGAAAGTCTATGCCATATATCATATGCAGTTTCACATGAAGAAATTATATTGAATTCACTTACTGATATAGAACAATATAAAATACTTACATACCTGACATTTAGTTGAGTTTGTTTTCTCGTATTGATATCCCATGTAGCATACTCAGTTTCCAAAAGAACATATGGAGTAGACACCATCCTCTAAATCTCCCAACTAATGCCTTGAAAATAAAATTGCATCCTTCTCTTCCAATAGTTGTAGTTGCTTCCATCGAACTGTGGTGGGCGAGCTATGTATGCTCCCACCAAGTTTAAGTTGTTGAGTACACCATCCCCTATTCTTTTGTTAAAGCTCCTTGAAGACCGGCTCTGCTACCAATTGAAAGATCTAGGGGGTGAATAGAGATTTTGTGGAGTTTTAAAGTTGATTAAACAATTTAAAACACTTGAATAAGCAGTAGGAGGAAATATGGAAGACACAAGAATGTTGATTGGTTCCTACCTTAGAAATCTAAGGTAGTCAGTCCACTATCTGATTGTTTCCAACTGGGATTTTGAAAGAAACTTATTTTATTACATCACGAGGATGTTAAACAATATACAATTGCTTTCCTACACCCTTAATGTAGCCTCAATCCTCCTGGAAGTAGCCTTCTGAAGTAACTCTAAGACTCCCTTGAAGTTTCTTTCACCTAAAGTAGCTTCAATCCTTGAGGCATCCTTATGAAGTAACTCCAAGTCACTGGGAGCAACCTTCACCACCTGAAGTAGCTCCACGAACCTCCTTTCAATAGCCTCCAACCTAGAAGTCATCAAGGAGAACGTAATACCATAAAAGGAATAAGATTTGAAGAAAGAAACAATGTTACCAATGACTACAACGCTTTGATCCTATATCAAGCGTATTGATATCCTATCCACTATATATAAAAATGGTAGTGTGGTGTCTAGGAGATACTAGGCTATAGGACACCAATGTAGAGATCAAACAAAAAAATTGCAAGTCTAGCTTTTCTTGTTGCTCACTAAGAATGAATCTCAAGTGCTTAGGGATATTCTAGACACTTTCTAGGGTATTCTTAGTGCTCAACTAGCCATTAGGTGCCTTAAATTATATTGCAACAAATAGTTGTTTAGTGCTGAAAAGTGCAGTCCAAAACTTGTTTCGATCGAGAAGATTTTCGATCGAGTGTGTTTATGTCGAGCATTTCTTTGACCAAGGCAGGGTTTGGAATGAATGTGTTGCAACATTCATTTCAAACTTCGAACCACTTTTCCAACTCAGTATAACGTCTATAGGACTTGCTGGAAGGTCTATACTCGGTTGAGAATTTGGTCGACCGAGGGTGTTTGGTTGATGACTTTGTCGACCAAGAATGTCCCTATTTCAATGTGTTGAAGCATCTACTAAGTATGTGTATCAATGTGTAATTGTCCTTCTCTCTTAGGGAATGATCTATCCAAGTGTTGTGAGTGGATAGGGAATATCTAATGCTTGATTTACATATTATCTATGTACTTGTACATTATAAACTTGTACAAGTTTTTACATCAAGTACAATCATGAAAATAAAAGCAATCTAAGAATGTTGATCTTCCAATTTGTATTGGTCTTCAACTATCCACTTCCTTATTTATTTATCCTTGAAACACTTAAATAACAAGTTAGATTCAAAAGAATGAAATGTTTGTCATCATCAAAACAAAGGGTATAATAATGTCCAATTTAGCCAACAAGCCCAAGGTGACCTCCATTGAAGAAGTGCACAAGCTTAGTGAATTGTCAACCAAGGAGCTGGTTGGCAGCCTTCAAGCTCATGAGCCATGGCTTGACAAGCAAGAAAAAGAAGAAAATAGGGAGAAGGACTACAAGAAGATCAAGGACACAACCTTCAAAGCTCAAATTGAAGAGATGGCTCAGCATCAACAACTTGCTCTCAAGCCCTAATTCTTCGTCAAGTGAAGATGAAGGCCCAATTGAGTATGAAGATAACTACTTCAAGGGAAAACACTTCAAAGGGAAGCCTTCTTCATCTACTCCTAGGTGTTATGAATGTGGTCAAAAAGTCCATTACAAGAGTGACTGCCCCAAGGCCAAGAAGAGCCACCACAAGAGAAGCCACAAGAGGGACAAGGAGTACAAGAAGGAAGGAAAATACAAGAGAAAGGCGAAGAAAGAAAGAAGAAGTAAAGATGCAGCTCATGCAACTTGAGTGGAGTCTTCCTCAAGTTCTTGTATCTTTGAAGATGGAGAATGCCACCTTACTCCCATGCCCTCTACAAGGATGATGTAGGTGAGGTAAGTGAGGTAAGTGAAGTTAACTTGCATCAGTTGTCCAAAGAAACTCTCATTGATATGCTTAATGCTAGTTGGTTATCTTTTACTAAATGCAAAACTAAAAAGAAAAGGTTAGGAATGATTATAGATGATCTTTATGCTAAGATTGAGATTCTAGATCAAAATGAAAAGTTACTGACATTGTCTATTATCGCACTAACAAATTCACTCAGGGTTGAAATTCCAGAGTTTTCAACCAAAACTTGTGCAATAATACCACCCATAAGAGGACAGGTCTTATCACAGTATAGTGAGGATCGAATCCCAAGGGATAATGTTTTTAAGAATCATTTTTAGTCTATCCTAGCTCGAATAAGACTAATATTTAGAACGATTGGTTGATTTGAGGTTAATTAAACTAAATGGGAGAAAGTTAAGATCAAGATTAAAGTTGAATCTAGAATAATGATATGGAATCACGGGAGAGGTCTCAGGTTTCACCACCACTACTCATGCAAACACATCCAATCACAAAACATCCAGGGAAGATCTAACTATCCAAATAAAACTGCTGGGAACTCTCCCTGAGGAATGTTTAGGCTCGCATAAGCATCACCTTAGGCATCGGATTTCTCGTCGCCATCTGGATCATGCACTTACAATTTTGAAGATACATATATCTAACTGAATATGTGGCCCTTCGTTAGGATGTTTAGGCACACATAAGCCTCACCGTACGCTAGATGGCTCGTCCCCTCATGGACCATACACTTATGACCTCAAGGAATCCCATTATATTTCTAGTCAGGGAGTCAACCGCGTTAATTGACATTCTATCCTACATATAGAAGTTCTCGCAACATAGGAAAGAACAAGATAAAAACAACTAGGTGATCAATCTACAAGCAAACATCAACGATTAACAATGAAATGAAAACTTACATACATTGCCATGGAATGTAAAAATGAAAAGACATGAAAGCATGGGCAATGGGGCTAGTCCCTGCACCCCAGTGAAAATGAACTACTCATTCATGATGAGAGGAACAAGAAGAACAAGAGAGAGGGAAGATTCCACCATGAGCATGATGTAGAGATAGTCGCAGCTCGGTGAAGATATAGTCTTCAACGCCATGTCGGAGTAGGTCTAGACGAGGAGCGAGGGACACCAGGGCAAATCAGGAAGACTTTCTCTCTCCAACTTCCTTTTCTTCTCGTCGTTCTTACTCATAGTAGAAGGAGTAGACTTTGGATGTGTATGTTGTGTGGATGTACGTGGATGAATCTAGATCAAACCTACGTTCAGGCAGCCTGGCAGCATCCCAGATCTGATGCCCAAATGAGGACCCCTCCTGGTCCTACTTATAGGATTGGGTAGAGTCCCACTTGGTTTGGACTTTCATTTTCACATTTTAGGTGTGAGTCATCTTTACACGATTTTGAAAACCGTTTATGTTCTTCACAATTTGGACTCTTGATAAACCCTCATGGTTTGGAAACTGAGAGCCCTCCTCACAATCTGTCTTCACGGTCTAGGGCAATGATCCTGCACAGTCTTGGAAATGGTCTTCTTTAACGGTTTGGAAACTGATCATCTGTCCTCATGGTCTTGGACTCTTCATAGTTTGGGTCTCTCATCTACACGGTCTTGGAGACCACTAGGCCCATCTCGGTTTGGAAAGTCTGATCATCCTTGCAGTTTCCAATTCTCAATCGCGTGCCCTTAGCGGTTTTGTAGATCAGCGACCACACGGTTTTGGAGACCGATTGTAGCTATCCTCACAGTTTCAAGAACGGTCAGTATTGGGTAGGCATCCGCCTCACAGTCTTGTTGTCGATTGCATCAATCACTCTCACGATCAATCAGACGACGTCAGGTGATGATCGTCGCTTGCCGTCGTGGCTGGTCGAGGAAGGTCAGAGTGTTGCCGTTATTGGCAGGGAGAAGGAGGAGCGACATTGTAGGTGGTCGGGCAGTGAAGTTGCAGGTGGAATTGAGATGGTGGTGACCTACTACAAGTCGAGTATGTAGGTCATGGAGGCATTCTCTCGATGCAGAGGTAGTGGAAGTAGGTCAACGATGGTGGTTTAGGGTTTTAGTGGTGGTGGGAGTATGGGGGCGAATGTCGATGTGTATTCGGTGATGGTTGTTGATGATGATGAGATCGTGAGGAGGAGGAAGACGACTGAGGACGGGGACGATGTTGTAGGGCATCTCTCCTTTGTGTGGTCTAGAAGAGGATCCCTCATGGTTTGAGACTCAATGGAGTCCTAGCAATTTGGAGACCGCTTGGTCGAAGAAAGCGGGTCGTGAAGGAAGGGGTGGAGAGCAAGACCGTGTGAATGAATGGCTACGACTGAGAGGCCAAAACTGTAAGGCCAAAACCGCTAGGGTTAAGCTATTATGGGAATTGTTGTCTTCCACACATGAAAGTAGTCAAGGTATAGGAGAAGGTAAAAGTGATCGAGGGTGGAGGTGAGGGTGGTGAAGGTAGAAGGATGATGTTGATGAAAATGGAGATGGATAGTGAAGTAAGGGATGGTGATGATCATTGATGGAAGGTGAAGTAGATGAAGGGTATTTGGTTAAGGTGGATCCATGGTTGAGTGAAGGTGGACCCTAGATGAAGATTCAACCTCAAACATGACATGCATGAAATCAACATAGAATTTTGTTGATAACTTGATAATTCAACTAATTAGGAAAAATATCATATTGTAGGATTTTGCAGATGAAATAGAATGTATCGAGTTGAATTTGGCCCAAGATCGTGACTTGAAATCATGATGAATATGCATTTATCAAAACACCCCAAACATAAACATTGTTCATCCTCAAGTAACACAAAATCTAATACAGTTGCCACATGAATACTTTCAAATCGTGTGATTGCCTCATCTTCACATCACTATTGTTTCCTTTCTGCTTAGTATGATTAAGCATCTCAACTTCTTGAGATCACTGAACACCTCTTAACATATGTTCATTCTTGAGTTTGTTGTCCAACATCACTTCCTCCTCACTTTTTCCAACAATAAGCATTTTTAAGAGTTTCGTAAGAGTCCAGAGATACCCGCAGAACAACAAGTGTGCACCTGATCTAACACTAGTGTTTTTCAAAATGGTGGAGGCATCCATTGTGCCTTTAGGTAGAAAAGGGAGTGAAGGGTGGTATGGAAGGAAGAAATAAATCACTCCTCTATTCGACTCGAGATTTTTATAATATGATTGCAATTTCATTGATTGCATTTTTCTATGCAAATCTCTCCTCTATTCGACTCGAGATTGCATTTTTCTGTGTGCACATTGGCATCTTTTCTTGGTGATAAGCCCCTATTAAATAGGGAGGGGTATGGAAGAAGAAGATATAGAGAGAGGTGGTGTGCCACCCCAAACTTAGGGTTTGTCACTATTTTGGGTATTTTTATTTCTTTTTGATGGATGGAGGGGTAAGAAGATGATAGATCAGAATGCAACTTGATTTACAATTTAGTGCATCGAGTCATTCTCTTTATCGTACTCTGCTCAAAAAATAAGTTGATGAGGATCCGGTGGAGATTTAATTCTATATTTTTCCACTTGTCAGTTAGGAAGCACAACATGTTTGAACCCTATCAGTTCGACAATCACTTGCCATTTTTTAGAAGGATCATGATGTTTGGATTCATAAGCTTCACAAGATATTTTCAATCAATAGGCTAGTTTAAAAAAGTGTCCTAATGAGGATCTGCTTTGAATAAGGAGGGTATTTTGTTTCAAAATGCATAGAGAGAGAAACCAGCCAGCTAGGTAGTGGCATAAAGTGTCAAAACATCATCAAGTCTCTATTCAATTTCTTTGAAAATTTAAATTTTTTGAAAATTTTAATAAAAAATGCAACGATGAAATCTTAAGTCTGAAATGGATGGATGTAAGTGGAAAGTGAAATACAAACCACCCACCCTCCACCCCAAACTTAGAAATTTGCTTGTCTCGAGCAAACTCTAAATCCAAGATGGAGGGGAAAATTCATGCCGATTGGACCACCAGATGTGGTTGCGTTCCAATCAAAGTGCGACCTCCATCTGAAAATATCAAAAATGAAAACTAGTCAAAACTTAAGATAACATCTTGCGATGCAATTTTTATTTAGTGCAAAATTTTCTAAAAAGCAAAAAAAATTAAGAAATTTTCTAATTCAAAATTAAAAGTAAAAACAAAATTATTGATGGGGTTGCCTCCCGACAAGCTACTTTGTATTACGTCGATGGCTCGACGTGGATACTTCATTTTTCTGGTGAGTACGGTGGATTGGTAAGAACCAACATTGCTTCGGTGCCTATGTCAGTTGAGGTGAAATATCTCTTCAAACATTAACCATTGCCACAAATTCACCTGACTTTTCACTCCATAAAGAGAAAGCACCATGTGGGTAGATGGTCTTGACTATGTATGATCCATACTAGCAGGAATGGAGTTTCCCTGGGAATAACCTCAGTCTTGTGTTCAATAGTAGAACTTGGTCTCCTACTTGTATTTCTTTTCTTTTCAGATGACCATCATGCCAAAGCTTCGTGCGTGCTTTATAGATTCGTGCATTCTCATAAGCTATTATATGGATTTCATCTAGCTCCTGAAGTTGTAGAATTCTGGTTTGGCCAGCTTTCTTCATGTTAAAATTCCGTTGTTTTATTGCCCACCATGCTTTGTGTTCGAGTTCTATAGGTAGGTGGAATGACTTTCCATAGATTAATCGAAATGGTGTAGTTCCAAGAGGAGTATTAAAAGCAATTCGGTAGGCCCACAAGGTGTCATTGATTTTCACTGACCAATCCTTTCAGTTGTGGCCTACTGTCTTTCCTAAGATAGCCTTGAGTTGACAGTTAGAAACCTCTACCTGCCCACTTGTTTGTGGATGATAGGGGGAGACTACCTTGTGTGTTACACCATATTTCCTCAGCAAAGCTTCAAAGGTTTTTTTTTAGAAAATGAGAACCTCAGTCAGATATCACTATTTGTGGTACTCTGAAATAGGGAAATATAATGTCTTTAAACATCTTGATAACCGGTTTGGAATCTCTAGTTACAGTTGGTATGGCCTCTACCTACATAGATACATAATCCAATATTACTAGGATGTAACAAAATCCATGTGAGGATGGGAATGGACCCATGTAGTCCACACTCCACACATCAAAAATATCTACTTCTTTCCATAGCTTAAGTGTCATCTCATCTCTTTTTGTGATGCTACCCATTCTTTGGCATTTGTCACATGATAGAACAAAGTCATAAGAATCTTTGGATATGGTTGGCCAAAAGAAACCACATTGCAAAACCTTTATAGTAGTTTTCTTAGAACTCATATGGCCTCGAACTGGGCCTGAGTGACATTTCTCTAAATAAGTTGGGCTTCTTCCTCAGCAATACAATGTTTGTAGAGACCATCAGCACAGAGGTTGAAGAGGTAAAACTCATCCCAGTGATACTGCTTCACATCATGCATGCATTTCTTCAGTGCATTCCCGATGCATTCAGGATGGATGACACCAGCGACAAGGTAGTTCACATAGTCCAAGAACTAAGGGGTAGCTTCTGAAATTTTCATGAGTTAGTCATCTGGAAGAGAATCATTAATCAGGATCTTCTCGATTTCTAGAGTATGAATGCGACTGAGGTGGTCTGCCACAACATTCTCTGTAGCTTTCTTGTCTTTTATCTTCAAATCAAATTCTTTCAAGAGGAAAATCCATCTGATTAACCTAGGTTTAGCATCTTTCATTGCTAGGAGGTAATGAATAGCGGCATGATCTGTCTAGACTATGACTTTTGAACCATTGAGATAAGATCTGAACATGTCGAAGGCATAAATGACTGCAAGGAGTTCCTTTTCAGTAGTTGCATAGTTCCTCTGAGATTCGTCGAGGGTCTTCAATGCATAGTAGATCACATAATGTTTCTTCTTTATACATTGGCCTAAAACATCACCCACAACACAATCACTGGCATCACACATAATTTCAAATGGGTGATCCCAATCGAGAGCTCTAATGATGGGTGTTGTTGTGAGAGCATGCTTCAGTTTATTGAAACTCTTGACACATTCTTCGTCAAAATGGAACTCAGCGTCCTTTAGCAATAAATTCATCATTGGCTTGGTTGTCTTGGAGAAATCCTTTACAAACCATATGTAAAAGACTACATGATTGAGGAACGCACGAACTTCCCTTACATTTGTCGGGATAGTGAATTTGGAAATCACTTTGATTTTTTCTTTGGTCTACTTTGATACCTTGACTACTAACACTATGACCAAGGATGATGCCTTCTTTTACCATAAAGTGACACTTCTCCCAATGTAGCACAAGATGTGCTTCTTCACACCATTTGAGAACTAGGGAGAGGTGCTTCAGGCACGATTCATATGAATCTCCATATACAAAAAATCATCCATAAAAACTTCCATGATAGTTTTAGTGAGACTAGAAAATATAGCTACCAAGCAATGTTGAAAGATTCCAGGTGCATTATAGAGGTCGAATGCATCCTTCTAAAGGCATATGTTCCAAATGGGCAAGTAAAGGTTGTTTTCTCTTGGTCATCTGGATGTATAGGCCATTTGATAGAATCCAGAGTAACCATCAAGATAGTAGAAATATTCTTGATGAGCCAATCATTCTAAGACTTGATAAAGAAAGGGCATCGGGAAATGATCCTTACGGGTCTCCTTGTTCAACTTCCTATAATCGATACACATCCTCCACCCAGTGACTGTTTGAGTGGGGATGAGTTCATTGTCTGTATTTTGTATCATGGAAGTTCCACCCTTCTTAGGGACAACATGCACATGACTTACCCATGGCGAATTAGAGATCTGATAGATAAAACCTATCTTGAGCAATTTAACAACTTCAAGGCAGACAACTTCTTTCATATTCGTATTGAGCTTCTTTTGGTGTTCAACAGTCGGCTTGTGGTCTTCCACCATGGGAATTTTGTGCATGTACAATTCTTGACTGACCCCGGTGAGATCACTCATCTTGTATCCGATGGCTTTTCTTCTTTCCTTTAATTCCATCAAGAGTTTATCTTCAAGTTATGCCGTTAGATCAAAATTTATGATGATAGGGAAGACTTTTAGGTCATCTAGAAACACATATTTTAATCCCTTGGGTAGGGGCTTCATTTTAGGAGCTTGTGGTTTCTTGCACGGTTCTTTAAAAGTATTGACAACCTTGAGTTCCTCAAATTTAGTTTTAGGATCTTCTTCAGCGGTGTCAAGGTGGAGAACATAATTTTTCACTTGTTCATCAAGTGAACTAGCTTTGTTTGGATTAGTTAGAGTCACTCCTAAGGGATCATCTTGTTCATAATACTCTTGCATGAGGAGTGACATCTGCTCTATGCATTCAATCAAGTAGACTTCTTCTTGCATGGTTGGTCTTTGCACACTTTCAAAAACTTTGAACTCGAGAGTTTCTTTTCTAGTCGAAGAAGTAAGGTTCCTGCTTCAACATCAATGAAAGCTCTTGCATTGGCAAGGAACGAACGGCCAAAAATTAGAGGGTATCTGGTGTCTTCTTTTATATCCATGATGACAAAGTCACATGGAACATAGGTGTCTTTGCGTACTTTGACAGGGACATCTTCAATGATACCCAAGGGGAGAGTCACGAAGTTGTCTGCAAGCTGTATAGTCATGCTGGTTGGGAGAAGATATGCAAACCCTAACCTCTTACAAAGGCTAAGTGGCATGATAGAGATGCTAGCACCAATGTTAGCCAATCCCTTTTTACATGAAGAGTTGTCGATATGGCACGAAATTCCAAATGATCCTGGGTCTTTCTGCTTCTTAGACATCTTGCTCTGGGTTATATCGAAAGTGGTTGTTAAAAACAAAATGTCTCATATTCTTTGGTTATATACTTCCTTATAAGGAGGGACTTTAAGTACTTTGTCCATGCTAGTATTTCAGCCAGCGCATCAAGAAAGGGTATATCAACATGAAGTTTCTTCATAGCTTCTTTGAACTTGTTGAATCGAGTGTCAAGCTTTGTCTACCTCAAATGAGCTGGGAAAGCACAGTGAGGTTCCACGTTTGTCTTATCAATAGTTACTAACCCTTTTGGTTGAAACTCAGGTGTGGTAGAGTCTTGGACAATCATAAAATCATCATTGTCTGTAATAACAATGGGTGTCTTGGCAGGAGGGTTAGAATAGTCTTTTCTAGACCTGGTAGTGACAACCTTCAGTTGTTCAGGATGCTTGGGGTTATTTTCTAGTTGGCCAGCAAAGGCTCCAGTAGGTGGCTTCATACTAGACTCAAGTTAGGCTAGTTGAGATTCAATAGCCTTCTGATGAGCTTGCTGGTTAGCTATCATAGTCTGTTGTGACTGTAACATCTTCTCAATGGTCGTTAGCTTGTCATCTAGAGAGATGGGGTTGGCTTGTTTCCCTTGTTGTTGGTTCTAGTAAGGTACTTGGTTTGGATTTCGGAACTGAGAATTGTTCTGATACTGGTTTGTAATTCCTATTCTGAAAGTTACCCCTATAGTTCCCTTGATTCACAAAATTTTTTGGTTGGTTATAATGGAATCCTGGTGGGCTTCATTTCTAATTATTTGAACCAAGTTGTCGCGAGTTTTCTTCTCCTGAAGGATTTCCATATTGAAAACCAAGATGATTCTTGTTCTGATTCATATTGTAGTATCCTTGACCAGGGATGGTATTGACAACATTAAGATTTTATAATTGACCATTATCTCCTTGGCCACAAACATTGCTCAGAGCAACATCATAGAGAACATTACATGCCAATGTCGAGTGATCATTTCCTTTACATGCTTCGCAGAATAGTGAAGCTGACTTGATCTATTCTTGTTGTTGAGGGGGTGAGCGTCTTCTTTCATAGGAAACAAGGGATGATTCGATATGGTCTTGCTTGGCAACTAAGAGTTTGAGGGTTTCAACGATAGACTTGTACTCAACAATAGATTCAGCCATAGCTACCTTCAACACTTCTTTTCCTACAAATCTACACCAATAAACTTGATTCTCAGCTCCAAGGGTGATAAGATTCCATGCGTTGTCATAGCTTTGACACACGAAGTTTTCCCCATATGAGGAGTCTAGGAACCTCTTGATATTGTCATCCACACCCCTATAGAAAATCTCGATGAGCTGATTCTTAGGAATGCTATGGTGTGGACACTTGTGTAGAAGCTCTTTGTATCTCTCCCATGCTTCAGTAAGGGATTCTCCAGGGACCCGTGTAAACATTGTTATTTGACCCCTAATTTCATAGGTGAGGGTAGGAGGGTAGAATTTTTCTAGAAAAACATTTTGAAGTTGTTCCCAAGTGGTGATGAGTTCACTTTGTAAGGAATTATACCTACTTATAGCTCTATGAGTGAGAGAATACTTAAAGAGACAAAGTCGAATGGCATCATCAGATACTCCATTTTTCATTATCATGGCACATAGATCAATAAACCTCTGAAGGTGTTCTTGACTATCTTATCCTTGTTTACCAAAGAATGGGCTATTTTAAAGCAAGGTGATCCAATGTTCCCGTATCTCAAAGTTGGGAGAGTTGATGGGAGGAGGTTGCACTAGGTGATGAACGTCAGTAGCTTTAGGGATTGAGAATTCTCTAAGGTCCTTCTACAGTTCTACTGCTTGCGCTGCTGCTTGTGCTACTTAGATTTCTTCTTGAACTATAGCTTTCGCTTCTTGCATAATCCTTTCTCTTTGCACATTAAGGGCTTGATCTACCCTTTGGGCTATTTCCTCCTCTTGAGCTATTCTTGCTTGGTTCACTCTATTCTTACAATGAAAGGTTCTGTCAATCTCAGGATCAAAGCTAGCAGAGAGTCTGAGACTGTTCAAGCAGTGCATGCACTAGTCTTTGGAGGTACCTGGGATGAGTAGATCTTTCGGAATTAAGATTGATGGAGACGAACTGAATTCAAGTGGATGATCAGTAGTAGCAAATGAAAAAGAAAAGTCCTAAATTAGCCTCAAAAGAACTAGATTTGACTAACAAATTTCGTTGTCCCTGGCAACGGTGCCAGAATTTGACGTGGTCTTTTATTGCACTAACAAATTCACTCGAGGTTGAAATCCCAAAGTTTTTAAATAAAACATATGCAATAATACCACCCACAAGCGGATGGGTCTTATGACAGTATAGTTGATGATCAAATCCCAAGGGAAAACATTTTAAAGAATCATTGTTAGTCTAGCCTAGCTCGAATAAGTCTAATATTTAGAATGATTGGTTGATTTGAGGTTAATTAAACTAAATGTGAGAAAGTAAAGAGCACAATTAAAGTTGAATCTAGATTAATTATATGGAATCACTGGGGAGGTCTCGGGTTTCACCACCACTACTCATGCAAACACATCCAATCACAAAACATCCAGGCAAGATCTAGCTATCCAAATAGAACTGTTGCGAACCCTCCCTGAGGGATGTTTAGGTTCGTGTAAGCATCACCTTAGGTATCAGATGTATCGTCGCCATCCTGATCATGCACTTACGGTTATGAAAATATAGATATCAGTTGTGGTCCTCCATTAGGATGTTTAGGAACACAGAAGCATCACCATAGGCTAGATGGCTTGTCCCCTCACAGATCATACACTAACGACCTCAAGGAATCCCATTCTATTTCTAATCAGGGAGTCAATTGCGTTAATCAACATTCTATCCAACATATTGAAGTTCTCACAACTTAGGAAAGAAAAAGATAAAAGCAAGTAGGTGATCAATCTACAAGCAAACATCTACGATTAATAATGAAATGAATAGTTACATACATTGACAGGGAATGTTAAAATGAAAAGACATGAAAGCATGGGCAGCGGGGCTAGTCCCTACACCCCAGCAAAAAGGAACTACACACTCATGATGAGAGGAATAAGAAGAATAAGAGACAGGAAAAATTCCACCATGAGCATGATGAAGAAGATAGTCATAGCTTGACGAAGATACAATCCTCTACGCCACGTCAGAGCAGATCTGGATGAGGAGTGAGGGACACCAGGCCAGACCAAGTAGACTTTCTCTCTCCACCTTCCTTCTCTTCTCATCGTACTTGCTTGTAGCAGAAGGAGCATACTTTGGATATATATGTGGTGTGGGTGTACGTGGATGGATCTGGATCAAACCTACATTTAGGCATCCTGGTGGTGTCCCAGATTTGATGCCAAAATGAGGACCCCTCCTGGTCCTATTTATAGGCTTGGGTAGAGTCCCACTTGGTTTGGACTTTCATTTTGATGTTTTAGGTGTGAGTCATCTTTAGACGGTTTTGAAAACCATTTATGTTCTTCATGGTTTGGACTATTGATGAACCCTCATGGTTTGGAAACCGAGAGCCCTCCTCACAGTCTGTCTTCACGGTCTAGGGCAATCATCCTTCACGGTCTTAGAAATGGTCCGTTTTAACAGTTTGGAAACCGATCAGTTGTCGTCACGATTTTGGAGTCTTCACAGTTTGGGTCTCTCATCCACACAATCTTGGAGACCGCTAGGCTCTTCTCGGTTTGGAAAGTCCAATCATGCTTGCGGTTTCCAAATCTCGGTCTCGTTCCCTTAGTGATTTTGCAAATTAGCAACGACACGGTCTTGGAGACCGATTGTAGCTATCCTCGCAGTTTCAAGAATGGTCGGTATTGGGTAGGAAGCCACCTCACGGTCTTGTTGTCAATTGTGCCAATCGGTTTTGTGATCAATTGGATGATGTCAGGTGATGATCGTTGCTTGCCATCATGGCTGGTTGAGGAAGGTGAGAGCATTGATGTTGTTGGAGGGGAGAAGGAGGTGCGGCGCTGCTGGTGGTCAGGTGATGAATCCTCCAGATTCATCTGCACAGTCGCCAATTCTAAGGATTTTGTGCCTCATATTGAGTGATTTACCCTCTCTTTGGTTCACCTTGAGTGTTTCATTAATTCCTTGCAAATATTGCCTAAATAGTTCTAATTACTAGTTTATTCGATGATATCATCTCTTACACATTCTCCTTTCCCTCTGCAGATCACTCGCAACCATCCGATCGAGATCCAATGGTTCCTTTTCATCCAACCACTCGGTCTTGACCACCATTCGGTCTTGATCCATTCGGTTTCACCCATGCGGTCTCAAGACCGTATGAGCCCATGCGGTCTCAAGACCGTTTGAGCCCATGCGGTCTCAAGACCGTATGAGCCCATGCGGTCTCAAGACCGTTTGAGCTCATGCGGTCTCAAGACCGTATGAGCCCATGCGGTCTCAAGACCGTATGAGCCCATGCGGTCTCAAGACCGTTTGAACTCATGCGGTCTCAAGACCGTATGAGCCCATGCGGTCTCAAGACCGCTTGAGCTCATGCGGTCTCAAGACCGTTTGCTGAGAAAAACCGAACGCGCGCCAAGATCGTTTCTTCGGCAAACGGTCTGTGAGATCGTGAAGAATGAGCAAGCAACGACAGTTTACAGCCACCACTGGAGACCGTTTGGCTAGTGGAGAATCAAGATCGGAACAACAACTTGCATAGGAGTTGCATGCAAATCATTCACGTGAACAAACATTGCTAATTGCAAACCGGATAGCCAATTGATATATGAAGACCAAGAGAGCTGCTCTGAAAAGTCAAAATCATTTGCAAGCTGCCAAACCTATTGGATTAGGTTCCACGTATGAGCAACCAAGCAAACCATTCACCTATTCCAAAGTGAAGGGATCCCACGCATGCAAGACCATGCTGCTGGAAACCGTTGAAATAATCAACTTACTATATCACTTATTCACGTAAAGGAGAATGCATGGCCCCAACCATTAGTAGTCCACGTCAATACTCCAAACCGTGAAGAGAATAACACAAGTAAGAATGGAAGACCACGTGAATACTCCAACCAATAGTGGTCCACGTGAATACTCCAAACGTGAAAAGAACATGACAAGACCATTTGACGGATGCTTAGATTTCCAGGACCGTGAGAATGGAAGACGGCATGAATAGAGCAAACCGCATGAGCTGCGAATAACAAAGCAGACCGTATGAGCTCCCGAGCGCTGCCAAAACGAATGCCGGAGACCGAATGCTCCAAACCGTGTGGGGGGGAGAAACCAAAGACCAAAACTGAATGGCCGGGGAAAGCAAACCGAATGAGAGATAGAAACCGAATGAGGTGCAAAACCGAATGCCCAAGCAGACTGCATGTACAGACCGCATGAGCAATTGAAAGAAAAACCGTATAAGCAACCAAACCGTATGGACAAAAGGACACGCACATGGTGTGACTCCTTGGCCCAAGATATTTTGGCAAGCCTATAAATAGAAGGGTAGAGACATGGTCTTGCCCATCCCATCTCACTACGGCTCAAGGCTTCCAGACTGGGACCAGTGCCGGAACGCCGCCAGATTGCCCGAGCACCGTTTCTGACCAAACTTCACCCACAGCCTCAGAATCCCATCCTGAGTCCAGATCCGGTGAGCAGCCAGTCTGGACGCAGATTTAGAAGGTTGTTCCATCATCATCTCACCATTGCTCACACCATAGCTCCACCTCATCCTACTCTTGCAATTCCGGAGGTTGACCCGAAGATTGAGGCGGAGGGACAGGCGTCATCGACTACAACGGAGCAGTCCCGGAGACTGCGACGATCTACACCGGGCTGTCATAGATCTACTCTTCTACTCCGACGATGCTTTCTTTCTCTCTCTTCTCTTTCTTTGTTGCTCCCTCTATGAGGAGCGAGTAGTTTCATTCAATGGGGTGCGGGGACTAGCCCCGCTTCCCGTGTTTTGTAACTTGTATCAAAAAGATATTATCTTTCCGATTCAATACTAAATCGTTTCATACATGCTTGGATGTTGGCCGCATTCTTGTGTGAATCTATTGTCTTTCGTTGTGGTTTGTCTACGACCGCTCTTGAGACTCAAATACCAATTTAGTGTTGGTTTCTGGTGAGATCCTAAGGATCCAAAAATAACCCCTTACCTCCTCTCAAAGAGGTAAAATAGCCAAAAGCCTTAAGCCAACCTATACACACTTCTGAGTTACCTTTAGAAAAAAAAATCGGGTGTAAGACTAAGTCAACCAGAGTTGTGCATAAATCATTCAAAGTATCTCGATGAGTCAACTATTAATAAGAGTCTTGATTCAATCAAAGGAGAGACTCTTATCTTTTGATCATACCCCCATTCCCTCCTCTTTCAACACCAGTGACAGATCATATGCTTTTTGTTGATTTTGTGGGTCTGTTCAAAGTCTCATATACTCTTTAACATGACTGATACGATAGAGAATGAGAAGGAAATACTTCAGCAAAATGAACTCAGAAATGAGGATATCATAAGATGTATTTCGTGATCTAAGGAAGCTCTAAAGTTGTATCGATCTGAGCCATGAACAAAATTATAATATGACATAAGGATGAGGCAAACACGAGATGAACAATTTCGTTGGCGACTGTTTTAAGTTTTTCGTTCCTCGGGACGAGCAACGCTTAAGATCGGTGTGGCGATGAATCCTCCAGATCCACCTTCAGTCACCAATTCAAAGAATTTTTGACGTTTTTGCACTAATTTTGTTTTATCTCATTTTCCCTTTTCTCTTTTCTCGTGAAAATTCTGACACTTACATGCAGATGAGGTAATTACGAGACGAACGAGTTTTTTTTATCGACTATCTTAAGTTTTTCTCTCCGTTCCTCGGGACGAGTAACGCTCAAGTTCGGTGTGGTGATGAATCCTCCAGATTCATCTGCACAATCACCAATTCTAAGGATTTTGTGCCTCATATTGAGTGATTTACCCTCTCTTTGGTTCACCTTGAGTGTTTCATTAATTCCTTGCAAATATTGCCGAAATAGTTCTAATTACTAGTTTATTCGATGATATCATCTCTTACACATTCTCCTTTCCCTCTACAGATCACTCACAACCATCCGATCGAGATCCAACGGTTCCTTTTCATCCAACCACTCGGTCTTGACCACCATTCGGTCTTGATCCATTCGGTTTCACCCATGCGGTCTCAAGACCGTATGAGCCCATGCAGTCTCAAGACCGTTTGAGCCCATGTGGTCTCAAGACCGTATGAGCCCATGCGGTCTCAAGATCGTTTGAGCTCATGCGGTCTCAAGACCGTTTGAACTGATGCGGTCTCAAGACCGTATGAGCCCATGCGGTCTCAAGACCGCTTGAGCTCATGCAGTCTCAAGACCGTTTGCTGAGAAAAACCGAACGCGCGCCAAGACCGTTTCTTTGGAAAACGGTCTATGAGATCATGAAGAATGAGCAAGTAACGACCGTTTACAACCACCACTGGAGACCGTTTGGCTAGTGGAGAATCAAGATCGGAACAACAACTTTTCATAGGAGTTGCATGCAAATCATTCACGTGAACAAACATTGCTAATTGCAAACCGAATAGCCAATTGATATATGAAGACCAAGAGAGCTGCTCTGAAAAGTCAAAATCATTTGCAAGCTGCCAAACCTATTGGATTAGGTTCCACGTATGAGCAACCAAGCAAACCATTCACCTATTCCGAAGTGAAGGGATCCCACGCATGCAAGACCATGCTGCTGGAAACCGTTGAAATAATCTACTTACTATATCTGTTATGCACGTAAAGGAGAATGCATGGCCCCAACCATTAGTAGTCCACATCAATACTCCAAACCGTGAAGAGAATAACACAAGTAAGAATGGAAGACCACGTGAATACTCCAACCAATAGTGGTCCACGTGAATACTCCAAACGTGAAAAGAACAGGACACGACCATTTGACGGATGCTTAGATTTCCAGGACCGTGAGAATGGAAAACCGCATGAGCTGCGAATAACAAAGTAGACAGTATGAGCTCGCGAGCGCTGCCAAAACGAATGTCGGAGACCGTTTGTCGAGACTGAATGCTCCAAACCGTGTGGGCGGAGAAACCAAAGACCAAAACCGAATGGCCGGGGAAAGTAAATCGAATGAGAGATAGAAACCGAATGAGGTGCAAAACCGAATGGCCAAGCAGACCGCGTGCACAGACCGCATGAGCAATTGAAAGCAAAACCGTATAAGCAACCAAACCGTATGGACAAAAGGACACGCACATGGTGTGACTTCTTGGCCCAAGATATTTTGGCAAGCCTATAAATAGAAGGGTAGAGGCATGGTCTTGCCCATCCCATCTCACTACGGCCCAAGGCTGCTGGACTGGGACCAGTGCCGGAATGCCGCCAGATTGCCCGAGCACCGTTTCTGACCAAACTTCACCCACAGCCTCAGAATCCCATCCTGAGTCCAGATCCGGTGAGCAGCCAGTCTGGACGCAGATCTAGAAGGTTGTTCCATCATCATCTCACCATTGCTCACACCATAGCTCGACCTCATCCTACTCTTGCAATTCCGGAGGTTGACCCGAAGATCGAGGCAGAGGGACAAGCGTCATCGACTACAACGGAGCAGTCCCGGAGACTGCGACGATCTACACCGGGCTGTCACAGATCTACTCTTCTTCTCCGACGATGCTTTCTTTCTCTCTCTTCTCTTTCTTTGTTGCTCCCTCTATGAGGAGCGAGTAGTTTCATTCACTGGGGTGCGGGGACTAGCCCCGCTGCCCGTGTTTTGTAACTTGTATCAAAAAGATATTATCTTTCTGATTCAATACTAAATCGTTTCATACATGCTTGGATGTTGGCCGCATTCTTGTGTGCATCTATTGTCTTTCGTTGTGGTTTGTCTACGACCGCTCTTGAGACTCGAATACCAATTTAGTGTTGGTTTCTGGTGTGTGTATCCACCGCGCATCCGTTTCGGTATCTAGGAACGCTTTCTAAAGAGTGGAGTAAACTCACCTCCATCGTTGTACTTTTGTACTATGAAATGGAATCAGTTGACGTATAAAAGTGCAACCTTGACAGGTCGAGGAACACACTCTGAGGAGAGAGTGGTGCAAAGTACTTGACCATTTGTTTGGGAATGGCTGATGTTGTAAAACTCTCACGTTTCTCGTAGCTATATCCTCGAAAGAGGGATAGTCTATAAGGATACTAATCGATTTGGTAATTATCGCTCGCTTGTTAGTTTTCCGATGCACGTTTCACGAGGTTGAGTAAGATTTTCTCTTTGGAGACTACATATCTTCATTGACATGTAGATACGTACCGAATGAGAGTTACTCAACCCGTGAAGGATGTGTGCATTACTCTTGTCCTATAAGACATCGGTATTGTACAACATCCATGTATCTTGCTTACAAGTCTTGCTATGTTTGGTACTAGTGCAATTCATGTGTAGTGGTGGTGAATACCCGCATCACCCCAGTGATCCATCATCATTTGCTAATCTTAGTTTTTAATCCTTAAACTAGTTTTTATTCTTGCCTTTACTTTTTCTTGTTTTAGGTTAAATAACTCAAATCAAACTTCTGGTCTTAGATGATTAACTTAGATTGATACGAAACAAGAAAAAGACACTCAGATTCTTAACGTTGTCCTTTGGGTTTGATCCAAAATCTATACTACGATAAGGCTTCCACACTCTTGTGGGGTTGGAGCATTTATCTAGCACCAGTTGTAGGTAAACCTAGAGAGAACATCAACTCCCTAGGGTTTTTGGTGCATATTAGGACTTCCATTGGAAGAGTAATCTTTTGGTGTAAGTTCTATCGTCGGAGCAGAAGAGTAGATCTGTGACATCCCGGTGTAGATCTGGAGGTGCGGCGCTGCTGGTGGTCAGGCAGTGAAGTTGTAGGTGGCGTTGAGGTGGCGGTCACCTTGTAACATACCGAAATCGGGGCATTTTACCTTTTGGTCCTCTTTCCATCTTTTTCTTTCATTAATATCCTCTATGTACCTCTTTGTACTCTTTTCTATAAGTTTTGATATTGATTTTCGTTCCATATGTCTTTGAATTTGATTTAAAGGAATTTTGATGGTTATTGGATAAATGTTTCCCAAATATTCTTAATACAAGGTTGCATGCACAAATACTTCAGGTAGATTGTAGATAATGGGTATAAAATGCAAATCTCACAGTAAGTAATAAAAAGAATAAAATTTTTCGTCCTAGAACTTTCTAGCATTTCCTAGAAAAAGAGAAATAAGAGAAAATCCGAATTTTATAAGGGAGAAGATAAATGTAATAATTAAACGTAATGTGAGAGGTAATGGGTAAAGAAGATAATTAGAAAGATTTTTGCACCAAATATTATAATCCGAAACCATCATGATAATTTGATAATTAAATTCGTTTTCCTAACCAAAAAGTAACTTAAGGGTCAAGTATCATTTAAAGAGGAACATAAATATAAATAATAATATCATTATCAAAAGAAAAATAGGAAATAGGGCAATAAAGTGAAATAAAATACTTAATGTTCTCAAATCATTAAAATAACTCCAGATCCGTAATCTAAACATAAAAATAATCCTTTGGTCAAATTTGCATTTAATTTGGTCGATGTTTAATATTTTATTTTATTTAGGAGAGAGAAAATGACTTAAAGACCAAAAATATTAAATATATGTTGATAAAAATTAATTAATCTCAAAAACGTGTTCCTAACGTTTATTATTGCTTTCATAGTTTTATATTTTTAGGAAGTTTCTAGATGCCTCTAATAAATTAAAAGGCTAAATAAGTGATAAAATTTAAATGAATTAAATAAAATAATAAAATTCTTCAAAAAAACATATTAATGCCAAATTCGTGTTCTACACTTATAAATATATCTTTGTATGAATTTTGATTCAATTTGGAAAATATTTTATAAGAAGGTGAATTTAGGAGAGAGAAAGTATGTAAAATATTAAAATCATTAATTAAAATAATAAACGATATAAACAAATAGAAATAATACTAAATTAGTATCCAAAATATTAAATGTGACTTGTGGGTCAAGATTTATAATTTTTAGATAATCCTAACATCATTAGTAAAGGAGGAAAGAGAAAATAGTAATTAATTTATTTGACATAATAAAATTTGTCAAAAGTCAAATCTAATTTTAGATTCGGATTCCTCACCCCAAAATCCGTAAACCTACCAAATTTCAGTTTATTTGGACTTTATTTGCACCCTTAAATAATTAGAGAAAGGTTTATGCATTAAATGCACCAAATGACCAAAGTTAGCAAGTTGTATTAAATGATGGCATTTCATCTTCTACCTTGGTCGCGTATGAATAGTAATTCCGAGTTTTTGTGATTTTTTTTCGGATGCCATATCTCTCTCATCTCTTAACCAAATCGCGAGATTTTTAGCTTGTTGGATTCCTCTTTCAATTCCGCACTGGTTTATCCCAAAAGTTTTGGAATTTGGCGAGTATTCGAGGAACACCCAAATTGGGCGCCGCCTCCCTCTACCCCCATATGATCAAACCCTAGTCTAGGTTACCTTGCCTATATATATATCCACCCCAAGGACCGCCATCACCTTAGTAACTCGATCGTGCCTTCAATTTGGCGTTTCGTGGACGTCTTGACCTCCATCTAGCCACCGAGGACCTCCAGTTTGCGGCGCCCCTCGCACTCTATTCTCTTCATATTTGGTCTAATTGACGGCACTAGTAGGTCCGAATCCTTCCTTTTTTTCTTTCCGTCTTGTCGTTTATGAGTTTGGTCGAGTTTTGGGTTTTTCCCCAATCTTTGGCCAGCCGCAGCCTGCTGCTTGGAGCAGCATTGGCGCGGGGCCAAGGGAAGGGGATGATCCCCGGTATTTTACCTGTTTACCCTCCGCTTGTTTCCCTCTGGCCTCTCTGTCCCGCGCGAGGGATTGGTCTGTCCTTTTCCCTCCGTTTTGACCGAGATGACCCGGCCTTGACCGCGTGACTTGGCCGCCCCTTATTGGGCCAAGTCAGCAGGCGGGCCCGACTCTCTCTTCTCTCTCCGGTTTTAAATGACTCTGCATACGTGGCGAGTTCTGATTGGTTGATATTGTAAATTTGATATCTTTTTACTCGTTTGTCCAAAAATAGAAATAAAATATGTTTTGGAATCGGGAGAACGAGATCTATCTAAAACAAATATTTTCGTGGTTTGATTCTGAGTTTTTCGAATATGTATTTTTCGAGTTGTTTTAATTAACTAATAAATATGGAAAATAACCTAAAAGTCAATATCTCGAAAATATATATTATTTGTTATTTTGATCAAAAAATCCTAACTAAGACAATGATGATGTTTTCGAGATCGAAATCGATGGTTTGCGGAAAAAGTTCATAATTTCGGTGATTGAATCTTTAATGAAAACACATATATCTAATACATAAATATGATGATGTATTAGGGAAAGTGGGTTTATAATTCGTGTGAAGAGTTGAAAAGGGAATTCTAGAACACCTGAGGCTAAGGTATGTGTTTTGTTTGTGCATCTACTTTTCAGTTGCGAAATCATTAATCCATTACCCATACTTCCTTATGAGGTTTAACTTGATCTAAACCCTTGAATCTTGAAACCTAAATTGCTTATTGCCTCAAAAGTAGATGTAGTATTCTTTTGTTTGGGTATTCATACCCCACTGCCACGTTATATATTCTTTTGCTTATCCTTGCCATAACTCTTTTGTTAGCATGTAATTAAATGATCTATTTAATGTTTAAGTAGTGGTACTTATGTACAACCACCCATAGAGGGCATGTATAAAATCGCCCTAGCGAAATGTTTATAATTCTCCCCATTAAAAAAATTGTAGGTGATTGGAAATGTTTTTATTCTTCCCTCACCTAAGGTTAGAGGTCCGGTAGCTGCCTCAACCCTACTTAGTTAGGTAGACATATTAATTTACATTCAAAATCCTTTATTTACTTTTGTTATTGGCAAGTTTCATTATAAAAGCCTCATACTCTTTGATGTCACTCTTTAAAACAAATATCTAGCCTAATTTACTTGTTACAACTTTCATTGCCATTGTTAGAATATTTTTGTAACACATACTTCTCTTTGTTTCCCTTTTTGCTGGGTGCCTTCCCAACCACCCAGGTGTGAAGCAAGGTGGTTGAATAGGACTTGAAGATCTTGGCATTGGCTTGGACTTAGATGATGGATGTGTTGCTTGGAGACAAAAGTGGAGTAGTCTAATTTTCCCTCTACTTAGATCCTCTTTTTGTATAAAGCATGTACACCCATATTGGAGAATTTTTATGTACACTTTATTTAAATTGAATATAGTCAAAATTTTATCTTCCGCTGCTATTCCAATTGTGTTTTGTTTACCATTGTTATTAGTAGAGAGGTGGATTGATTTCGCCTCTTTACAGACCTACTGCAAGCCGAGGATGTATTTCGTTGAGGCATTGTCTCGATGCGGAGGCAGTGGAAGAAGGTCGATGATGGAGGTTTAGGGTTGTAGTGGAGGTGGGAGCGAATGTCGTTGTGTGTTCACTGATGGTTTTCTATTATGATGAGATCATGAGGAGGAGGAAGACGACTGACGACGAGGATGTTATTATAGGGCGACACTCCTCCGTGCGATCTATAAGAGGATCCCTCACGGTTTGAGACCCTCTAGGGTTCTAGAGATTTGGAGACCGCTTGGTCGAAGAAAGTGGACCGTGAAGGCAGGCGTGGAGAGCAAGACTGTGTGAATGAATGGCTAAGACCGAGAGGCCAAAACCACAAGGCCAAAACTGCTAGGGTCAAGACCGCTACAGTTAAGATATGATGGGAGTTGTTGTCTTCCACCCATGAAGGAAGTTGAGGTATAGGAGAAGGTAAAAGTGATTGAGGGTGGAGGTGAGGGTGGTGAAGGTAGAAGGATGATATTGATGAAAATGGAGGTGGATAGTGAAGCAAGGGATGGTCATGATCATTGATGGAAGGTGAAGTAGATGAAGGGTATTTGGTGAAGGAGGATCCAGGGTTGAGTGATGGTAGACCCTAGATGAAGATTCAACCTCAAATAGGACCTGCATGAAATCAATATAGAATTTAGTCGATAACTTGATAATTCAACTAATTAGGTAAAATTGCATATTGTAGGATATAGGAGATGAAAGCGAATATATCGAGTTGAATTTGGCCCAAGATGGTGACTTGAAATCATGATGAATATGCATTCATCAGTTACATCTTGATAGTATTGATTCTTTGTATGGGCAATTTCTTGATCTTGATCTCCAATACAATGGAGTTGAAGTTGAGAATGATGTCTACCTTAAGAACATTGCTACTCTTAAGGAAGAGAACCAAAAATGCTAAGATGAGATTGATGTTCTTAAAACTAAAAATGTATAACTTAATCTCATTGATTAAGATAGGATAAAAGAAATTTATGCTTATCAAAGAGAAATTCTATTTCTTAAATCTAAAAATGCTAAGTTGCTTGCTCAAGTAAATGATCTATCTTCTAGACCTATCTTTCCAAGTAATGAGGTAGCTAGCACTACTCTAGAATGTGATTCTTTTCATACTAAAGCCCTCTATTTAGGGGCCATCTTGTTTCATGCTAGAGATGATCTTGATAGCTTATCTACTACTGTCATTAGTCTTAGTGATGATAATGAAAAGTTAAGAGCTTCTTTGAAAATGTTTCTTACGGGAAAGAATTCCCTTAATGCTATCCTAGAACACTCTACCAAACAAATTGGTACTAGTGGTTTAGTATATGATGGGACTTTTCCTAAGAGTAAGAACAAGAATAAGAGTAAGGGTAAGAAGAAGAGTGTGGAACCTCCTTTCTTCCATGGAGAGACTTTCGCCTCTATGAACCTAATGGTATGCGGTCATTGTAAATGTGATGATCATTATTCTACTTATTGTCCTTACAAGCCAAAGGAGACCAACCCAAAGATGAAATGGGTCCCCAAGCTAACCCCGAATCCCAACGTTTGAGTTGGGCACTGACATCCTTCTTTCATGTAGGTCAAAAGAAGGTGGATTGTTGATAGTGGCTGCTCAAAGCATATCACAGGTGAAATCAACCATTTCATCAAATGCAGTAAAAAGAAAGGAGGATCAGTGACCTTTAGGGACAACAAAAAGGGTAAGGTAAAACGTGAGGGTGATGTAAGCAATGAGATTTGTATTAAAAATGTTTTGCTTGTTGATGGTCTACATCACAACTTGATAATTGTAAGACAACTTTGTGATAATGGTTATCATGTTCTATTTACTTCCTTAGAATGTTTGCTTCAAGATTCCCTCACTTATAAAGTTATATATAAGGGAACTAGAAATGGTAATTTATATGTTATTGTGCTTGATTCTCTAAAGCCTGTACTTGATAGATGCTTATTTGTGGATAAAATGATATATCTCTTTGGCATCGCCGGTTGGGTCATGCGAATATGCATCCAATGAAGAAATTGAGCAAAAAGGAATTGGTTAGAAGACTTCCCAAATTAGATTTCAAAAAGGATGAGGAATGCCAACCTCACACATAGGGAAAGAAAACCAAGTACTCCTTCAAATCCAATGGATTCCTTAGTACCAAAAGAGCTCTTGAGCTTCTTCATGTTGATCTATTCAGACCTATGAGAACTCAAATGCTTCGTGGTTCCAAGTATTATCTTATGATTGTCGATTATTTCTCTCGCTATACTTGGTCATTCTTTCTCATCTCTAAAAGTTATACTCTAGATGTTTTCTCAAGATTTTGTAAATGAGTTGAAAATGTAGCTTCTTTCCAAATTGTTTCTATCCATAGTGACCATGGGTGAGAGTCTGAAAATGATCATTTTGAGTGCTTTTGTGAAAAATCTGGTTACTTGTACAATTTCTCTTCTCCTCATACAACTCAACAAAATGGGGTAGTAGAGAAGAAGAATAGATCGCTACAGGAGATGGATAATACCATGCTTCTAGAGTATGACACTCCAAAGAATTTTTGGAATGAAGTTGTTAGCATCTCATGTTTTGTGCGAAACTGAGTTTTTACACATCCATCTTTGAAGAAAATCCCCTATGATTTATGGCTTGGTAGAAAGCCATGCCTCAACTTCTTTCATGTTTTCAGATGTCCTTGTTTTGTTTTTAACACAACAGATTCTCTCGACAGGTTTGATCTAAAATCGTACAAGGCTTTCTTCTTAGGCTATAGCACTACAAGCAGTGCTTATAGAGTTTTAAATATTGAACTGTCTAGAATGGAAGAATCTATTAATGTGAAATTTATTGAATCTAACCTTGCTATTGGAAATAATGTTGTTGATAATGATGTCGTAGATGAATTAATTCAAATCTTAAAATACCTCAACATCAACAACAAATGTAACCAGGTGGTTGAAGCATAAGATGAAGAAAAGAAGGATCCCACTCCTCACTTCACAAAGAATCATCCCAAAGAGCTAATCATTGGTGATCTATTTGAGATGGTGAAGACATGAGCTTCCTACAACAAAGAACAAGCAGACAATGCCTTCATCTCACAGATGGAGCCAAAGAACATCAAGGAAGCTCTTGGAGATGATGAGTGGATCCTAGCCATGTAGGAGGAACTAGAGCAGTTCGAGAAGAACTGAGTGTGTAATCTAGTGCCAAGACCAAGTGACAAAAAAATCATTGGCACCAAGTGGGTCTACCGTAACAAGCTTGATGAAAATGGTAAGGTGTTAACGAACAAAGCAAGATTAGTTGCTCAAGGCTACAATCAACAAGAAGGTATTGATTTTGATGAAACTTATGCTCCTGTTGCTAGACTTGAATCTATTAGAATGCTACTTGCTTTTGCTAGTTATAAGAATTTCTTGCTGTATCAAATGGATGTTAAAAGTACATTTTTGAATGGTACAATCGAGGAGTAAGTATTTGTTTCTCAACCTGTTTGAAAATGACAAGCTACCTAACCATGTTTATTTGCTAAAAAAATCTCTCTATGGACTCAAACAAGAACCTCAAGCTTGGTATGAGAAATTAAAGAACTTTTTGTCAGAAAATGACTATGTCATGGGAAAACTTGATTCTACTCTATTTCTAAAACACAATTCTTGCAATTTTATTTATCATTCATATATATGTTGATGATATCATATTTGGCAGAACTGATCTTGATCTTTGCATGGAGCTCAGTTCTCTTATGTAGAGTGAGTACGAGATGAGCATGATGGGTGAGCTTACTTTCTTTCTCAACTTCCAAATCAAGAAAACCAAAGATGGAAATTTCATCAACCAAGACAAGTACAACAATGAACTACTCAAATGCTTTGGAATGGAGAACATGAAGCCAATGCACACACCCATGTCCAACACCGCCACACTTGATAAAGATGATGAAGGTGAGAAGTTAGATGAGAAGATCTATAGAGGTATAATTGGAAGTAAGTTTACTTTACTTAACTGCCTCTAGACCTGACATAATGTTTAGTGTTGGATTGTGTGCTCACTTTCAATCATGTACTAGGAAATCAAACCTTATTACTGAGAAAATGATTTTGAGGTACTTAGCCAAAACTCAAAACTTTGGTCTATGGTATCCTAAGTCGAGGGACTTTACTCTTATAGCATATAATGATGTTGATTATGCGGGTTGTTTGATTAATAGAAAGTGCACAAGTGGCACTTGTTTCCTCCTAGGACCATGCTTGGTGTCTTGGTTTTCCAAGAAATAGAGCAGTGTGGCATTATCAACCACCGAGGGTGAGTACATTAAAGTCTGGAGTTGTTGTGCCTAGGTCCTATGGATGAAGCAAATACTCCAAGACTTTAACATACATTTTGATGCTTCTCCAATCTATTGTGATAATACTAGTGCAATTAACTTGTCTTATAAACCTATATTGCATAGTAGAGCTAAACATATAGAGGTTTTCCATCAATTTCTTTGTGATCACATTGCCAATAAAGGATATTTATATCATGCATGTGGACACAAAAAATCAGTTAGTGGACATTGTCACTAAACCTCTAGCTAGAGATCAATTTTACTTTATTAGATAAAAACTTCTTATAACTTCTTTGTATGAATCTAACACGCCTTCTATCTAGTAGTCATCTATCCTATTTAACTTTATTAGATAAAAAATTCTTATAACTTCTTTGGATGAATCTAACATGCCCTCTAGCTAGTAGTCATTTATCCTATATGTTTTGCATCTATCTTGGTCATCTTTGAATGCTTATATGCCAAAAGTGCTTTTTCATGTTCATATTGCCTTGTTTTTCTCTTGTTTTTGGGTATTTTTCACAAATGCTTGTTTCATCACAAAATAGTACCCAATGATGAGTGATATGTGCCTAAGTATGTTCAACATACATAATTGACTTGAAAAATAAATTTAATTAGCATTCAAATGGATAGAAATTGATTTTGATGGTTTTAGGTCAGGTTACCATTGTTCGAGTTTCCCTAGGACAAACTCGACCGATCCATGGTCGAGAGCTGTTCTAAAATGGACCAATCGGTCAAGTTTCAGACTCTTAATACTCGACTGCGGGCTGAAGCTCACTTAAGTTGGGTTCGGTCGACTATTATCCCTCTCAACTATAGAATAGCTGACCGATTCCCCTTCTTCTAACCCTAAGCTCTCTATCCTAGACCTTACCTTCCCTATCCTAGCCCTTTTTTGACTGGGCTTCCCTAGACCTTCCCCTTTTCTCAACCTTGGTTGGTGAACGGTTTTGGTGGTTTGTTTTGTGAGTTTTCTCACTTCTTATCCTTCTTTGTGCCTCCATGGCTTGTCATTGAAGAAAGAGACCCACCCCTAGAAATGAACCACCATCTTCCTCATCCTATTGCCTAGTTCCCTTTGATGACACCTCCTTTGTCTCAATAGAAGCTATAAATCAGTATAAGGACTTTCTTCTAGGAGTCCTTTTCCATTTAGATCTCTTTTTGAGCCCAGCCTTAGGGGTGAGGACATCGTTGGACAAGTAGTGAGCTTGCTAGTTTTTCATCACCTATCAGCCCTGACTATTGAACGTGACTGCTTCCATAATTCTATGACAAGCACAAAAGCAATTCACGAATTCTAAGCTAACTTGCGTTGGAATTACGACACCCTTGTACCCCCACTGAATACTTAAGTGATCCTGACATCAATGATTTCCGAGAAGAAATTTCAAATCTCTAAAAATATCCTAAATGTTTTCTTCTCAGGAGATGATGAGAATGGCACCTGGCATAAGGATTACATGGAGTATTTTGACCTTTTGGATCCAGATGGTTTTTACAAGCAGTATGAGATTACTCTTCCTGATATCCATCTCTACCTGAAGAAACCCAATGTTCCTTACAAGAATAAGAGCACCGTACCCTCCTCCTCTCTTGATCATAATAAGTGTATATTAGCCCTAGTGGTCAACTACAACATCCATACAAAGAAAAAATCAGACATATATTGCAGAGAACACTGCGGTGATAATGTACTACATTCTTGAGAATGTCAAAGTCAAATGCTCAAGATAAATTCTACACCACATGACCTATTTTGACACCGGCAAGAACACCCTCGACACCCATCCACCTTATCCAGCCCTGATTTGTGGTTTATTCCAATTCGACACTGAGAAATCACTCTTCTCTGACTTCCATTACAAGCTTGCCAGGAAGGGAGTGTGTATCAGTAAGACCACAATTCAGAAGTTTGTGCCTGTCTTTTCCTCCACTACACTTTGTACCTCAGCCTATGCCTCTAACTCTGCTGCCCCTGCCTCTACCTCTACCCGAGCTCCACCTCCTCAGCCACCTCTACTCGATCTCCACCTCCTCAGCCACCTCGACCTAGTTGTGCCTCTACATGATGCACCAGTAGTCATACAACCTCTAGGTCTAGGAGAACCTACACCAGGATTTATGTTCAATCATGTCCAACATGAACTTATCATGTGCACACCCATACCCCACCTACCAGCCATACCCCAGTAGTGATTCTACTTCTGATGCATATCATCATTACTACCCTACCCCTGAGCCTTCCAATGCTGCTCCCACACCCTCTACTACTGGTGGTCCTGCTCCCCTCTACCTACTATTTCCTATTGGCCCCGTGGCCACTGTGATTTCTAGTCTTGGAAATTCTACTCCTTCCTCCCCTCAAGATAATGCACTCTATGGTCTTGGTATGACTTGGGATGAGCAGAATGCTCATTGGCCCGGTCGTGGTTTTAATCCTTCTGTGGATGAGGAGATGCCTGACCAGGCTGATGCTGAGACTATTGCTGCTGCTGCTTAAGACGATGGTGATGATGAGGATGCTTCTGATGATGGTGGTGGCTCTGGTGCTGATTTTGGTGATGAAGGCACTACTAATGCACCTTCAGATAGAGACGAGGACTACGAGCATGAAGATGATGATGATGATGTTGTGGACATAAATAATCTAGATGTCTAGTTGCTTCTAAGTTATTAGTCTAGTTTGCTAATCATATATACCTTTCTAGGATATTTTGTATTAGAAACATCTGGGAACATTATCTGAGATGTACTATTTTATCTTTAGCTTTCATCTCTTCTCTCTTGTAGATGATTTTATGAGAACATGCTTCTGAGTTGTCATTTATGTTATGTGCACTATTTCACCATATTTTGATTATGACTTAGCTTTTGTATTTCTTTCGTCTCTGGTTTCTATATGAAATGAGATTGCATGTTGACTATCAACTTGATTGTGTTTGGAGAAGACCTGATTATATGCTCTTCTACCCCCTCAATTTTTGATAATGTCAAAAGCGGGATAGAAATTAAGTTTCTTGAACCTCAATCATATTGCTATCTTTTTTCATACTGCTGCTTATTGCTTATGATATCCTTTTCTAATTCATTATACGATTTATCATGTGACTTGCAAAGGACCATATCGTACATGTATGCTATAATTGCTTTGTGTAGATAGAATAAATATGTAGGTTAAATTAAGCATAAATTGAGGGGGAGCAATTCACATTGTTCAAATCTTAAATCTCCCTAATTCACAAGTCAAAGGTATAATTTCTATAACCTCTTTAATATGTTTGAGGAATGGTTTGTCATTGTCAAAAAGGGGGAGAATGTTGACCTAGAGGTTATACATTATCCATATTTTGATAATGACTTAACCGTTCCATTCATATGTATCTAATATTGTATTCAAGATTGATTTCAGGTGTTAGGTACAGGTAAATGATCAAAATTCGCAAGCCCTAGTTTGTCAAAGTTCAAGTCAAAAGCAATGCAAGTGTGTTAATTAGGAAATCCATGTAAATGACCAATGAAGAATTTTTTAATCAGTTGTATTGATGATATAACTTAAAACTAAGATGAGAAAAATTATTGGGACACTTTATACCAAGTTTTAATTACTTTTTAAGCACTTTAGAAAATCGATAACATAATGTTGATCGGTCGAGTTGGAATCTCGACCGATCCACTGGATCCATTTTCTGGAGAGTGCATCGATCATGTTGTGCATACATAGAACTCAACCGATCGAGTTTCTGACCAATTTGATATTCATTGGTCGATTAAGTTTTCCCAGGACAAACTTGATTGATGGTTTGAATATCGAGTTTTTCTTTTAGTCAATCGGTCGAGTTACATTTTTTGAATCTCGACCGATTGCACTGTACAAAAATTGCAGAAAAAGTGATTCTAACCATTGGTGACTTATTTGGACAAAAATAGATCAGTTGCCTTGGGCAAAAATAGCTATAATTAGGCCCTAAGTGTTCATCAACTCAAAGGAGCACCCCCAACTATAAAAAGGGCCTCTTATAGTTCATTCCAAGGTTTCTCATTTACTACATGCTTGATCCTAGATTAGTTGAGAGTGCCGCACCCCTTTGAGCCCCTTTCTCTATCTAGTTTCAATTCAAATCTATGAATATGAGTGAGTTAGGATCCCTTGTAAGAGAGCTATTCTCTGTAGTCATGTAATTCTCTCCACCTCCTTCTTCCTTCCCCCTTTCCTCTTTAAAGAAAAGGCTTAAAGATCTTTCACAAGTGAAGGAGAAGGAGTTGTTGTTCTCCAAGGTTGAAGAAAGCATGGTGATCAAGATCTTAGAGTGAAGGAGATTGGCAAGGCAAACATTCAAGAAGGATAGCTAATTCTGAAAAGGGCAAAGACTTGAAGATGGAGTGGGTAAGTCCTTGTTTAAGGATGAAGACTCCTTGCTCAAGTGGGTAAGTTCCTTCGGTAGGTTGAAGATCCTTGATTGAAGTATTAAGTCCTTGAATGAATATGATTTTATCTTGTAATATTATGAATGAATATAAGAGTATCAAGATTGCAAAGTCCTAGAGACTAACCGCCTCTAGGTAGTGGACTGACTTAGCATACACTTGGACAATGTGGTTTAGATTGGTTCCACACTTCTAGGTTGAAGTGTGGAACTAATCTAAACCACTTTGTCCAAGTGTATTCTATCCTTGTCTCTTATCCTTGCTATTATTATTAGTTAGGAATTCAAATTGGTTGTATGCTTTAGCTTTTGTACTTAATATAATTTGAAGGTCTAATCCATTTTGTGAGCATTGTGAAGCTCTATTCACCCCCCTCTCTAGAGCCCTTGATCAAAAAAGTCCTAGTCAATTAATTGATTGTTTAATTGAATAGCAAAACATCTTTAGTAATCAACTTAAGCATTATTCATGGATAAACTCCTATTCCAGGTGAATTCTTATATGTGTGATCCTATAGGTCCCATATTACATTGGAAGTGAATGTCCATAACCAATTATGACATGACAAGTAAAAAGTGGTGTCTAGTAACACATCATTTCTACCCAAGTAAATAGAAAGTTAAACAACAACTTCAAACTAGAATATGTGATTGATGTTATAGTGTTTGCATAGTTCCTTTTCCATTGATATCCAGATTTAACTAGAGGCATGGAGTAGTTGTCCTGTTCAACATTCAATCCATGCTCCTTGAACTAGAGCAGACTATCTGAAATATATGTAAGATTAATATCAGGTATTGACTCACATGAGCATGGTCATGTATTTATCAGTCTTTCTAATCAAGTATCAAATATATCATAATTTTATAGGAGGGACAAATCACAACTACATCACTCACAATTAGTCTCCATGTGTAACAATCAACCAATTGTCACCATTATGGAAACCCTTATTTAGGATTACATTGGATGATGTTAAAGCATACTGAATGACATGTGATGAGTGTAGTGACTTTAGGTCTAAAAACCACAATCACACCAACACTATACGAGATATTGTGACTACCAATTAAGGTATCCATGTATCAATCTTATGGTGGATCTGTCCGATACTCTTTTCTATAACTAGTAGCTACGTGCTTGGTTTGATATCACATATCATGACTAATAATATTTTTTCATCAATCAATACACACTCCAGTCTTACGTGTTATTTTTGGCTATCAACGTTCCATAGTATCATCTGACTAGGTACATAACAAGTATGTATGTACTCTTAGCATCCGCATGATCTCATTGTCGAGGTGACATACTTGAAGACATACGTCATTGAGTAACATCATTCTCTAGACATTTATAATGTTACTTCATTATCTCATAATTGAATGAAAGAGAATATGTTGGAAGCTTGCATTTATTTATTGATCAAATAATTTAAAAGTTATGACATTACAATCATCACATGATTGGCTCCCTGAGCATACATACCAATAGACTCCCACTTGCACTTAGAGCTAATCACCGATGAATCTCAATCTAAGTGGTCTAGTATGACCATCATGCTTGTAGTGTGAAAGTGCTTTAGTCAAGGGGTCAACACCATTGTCTTCAGTTGGTACTCAACAAATCCTCACATCTCCTCAATGTATGACCTCTCATATGAGATGGAAGAGCCTTTGTATATGCTAAGAACATTGATGTGATCTGGGTTCCTTAGCTTGTGCAATAGCTTCCTTGTTGTCACAATATAGCTCAATTGCATCGTTGATGCCTGGAACTACCCCAAATTTAGTGATGAACTTCTTGATCCATACGCCCTCTACATTGCATGTAGAAATATAATCGACTTCCATTATAAAATTGACAATGGTTTCTTGCTTGGGGCTCTTCCAACTCACAAATTTGTTGTTTTGATAAAACATAAATCCAGAATGCAATTTATAATCATCCTTCTCAGTTTGGAAGCTTGCATTGGTGTAACCTCTTGCCACCAACTCTTCCTCTTTGTTTTAGACCATGAACCAATCCTTAGTCCTTCTCAATTACTTCAAGATGTTCTTTCAGTGTGCATCTCCTAGATCTTTCTGATGTTTGCTCATTGTGCTCAAGGCATATGAGACATAAAAAATGGGTAGACATTGTTGATGCATACAGAATCAAACTCATGCATTCCCTTTCTTTACAAGAATGAATACATTGATCTTTAAAGATGGTAATACCATGTCTCACAGGCATATTTCCTCTCTTGGAGCCGTAGATGTTAAACCTCTCAACACTTTTTCATTGTATGTGCTCTAACTTAGCCCAAGAATCCTTTTAGATCTATATCTATAGATCTGGATCCAAAATATGTAGGATGCTTCACCTAAATATTTCATATAAACCATATTTCCCAACCATGCCTTTACCTTTTATAAATTAGGGATGTAATTCCCCATAAATAGTATTTTATCTACAAACAATATGAGGAATACAATCATGCTCCCACTATCCTTCTTGTACATACAAGGTTCATCTTCGTTTTGAGCAAAGCCAAACTCTTTGACTATACAACTCTGAGATGCTTGCTTCAATTCATAGATTGATCTTTGTAGCTTGCATACTTTATTTGTATCTTTGGATTTATAAAACCCTTAGGTTGTGTCATGTACACATCCTTAAGAAGATTCTTGTGAAGGAATGCAATGTTAACATCCATTCTGCAATAGCATGTATGATCCTGATGGACATGAAAAAAATGTTGATAAAGATAAAGGAAAAGGAGTGGAAAAATTAAAATGACCTAGCCTTGATGAAGAAGTTGGTGATGATGGTGAAGCTCGAAAGGCCTACAAAGTGGATGTGTTTGAAGTATAAGATAAAGCACTTATGTCTGCCATGATAAACTTGGAAAAACACACAATGTGCCTAGCACCTAGAAAATTCACTTTAGTGAATGAAAGCTTGTCACCATCACTAATTTTCTTATGTTCAATCCAGAATTATAATATGGCAAAGACAAGGAGGATGTTCTAGACAAAGATGATGCATGGATAGTTTCCACAAAAGGAGGATCTGCTAGACAAAGATGATGCATGGATAGTTCCACAAAAATACCTTCAAATTACTGGGATTCCCTAAGAAGAATACAATGATCTTTTCCGCATATCAACTAAAGGGTGCAGCCAAAATATGGTAGGAAAATTTCACCAATTCCTTGCGTATCATTCCTTTGAACTGGGAAGTCTTAGAAACCATCTTTATAGCATGTTTCATGCCTAGAAACGAGTTAAAGGAGATGAAGAGCAGTTCCTGGTCCAAACTCAAAGTAATTCCTCTATATCAGAATAAAATTGTCATTTCTAACTATTGGAGTTCCATGCTAAGAATTTGAACAAGAAGAAAAGATGGATTGTTATGTCGAGGGACTTAATGTGGATATACAAGACTAAACCTTCCACCTTTAAAGATACTTTTAATATTATTTGAAGATGGAAAGAACCTTGAGTAGTATACAAGGGAATAACCAGATCTTGGCATATCTAGGAATGACTTGTGTTGTGATGGAAAATTATAAGTAGGGGGAAGGACCTCAAGATGAAAATTACCCATAAAAACCCAACTCAAAACTACCATAATGAACCTAATTACAAGAGAAAAAGAGGTCTAAAACTCGATAACTACCTCAACAGTGGGGTCAGGAACATGGGCGCTACTAGTATTAGAATCCACTCTGCTTTTATTGCAAGAAAGAAGGAAAATTCAAAAATCAATGCCCCTACCCACCTTCTGTGTGGGATACCAATGCCCATCATTCTCATAAACAAGAAGAAGACAAAGGGAATCAAAAGTAGACTATGTGTAACTTTTGACTTTTTCAACAAACTTCATGATCACAAAAATTGAATGTTGAATTTGATGCCATATTCAGTTCATAAATGTATACGTGACTCCCTCTCTCTCTAGGGCTGGCACTCTGACCTCTCTCTAGTTCTTCCCAACGGTCGCCGCTGGGGGAGGGGGCGTTCTCCTCGAAGCCTCCCTCTGCCTGGCCCCAGCCACAGAAGGCTAGGTTATGAGGTAAGCAGCGTCTTCTCTGGAGGTGTCTTAGAGCCGACGCCCAGTCGATCGATTCCTTGTCTGCCCGGGGCCATAGAAGAAGTGACGTGCCGCAGGGCTCAACTCAGACGGGTGGATCAGAGTATCGACCTTGCCGAATCCACTCCATTCAAGCATGATGGATGGATAAGAACTAGTCCCAGTTTGGATTTTGTCCTTTGTGCTGCTGCTCCGCCACTGGTGATGCTAGGGGGTCGTCGTGCCACCTTCCTCACTCGCACCTACTATCCAGTGGATGAGGAGCATCTTCGGCCTTGACTGGACCTTGCTACAACACCTTTTGGCGGTGGGTGGTATCAATCGCTTGGCGGGGCGACCTTCCTCGACTGCTGTGCGGTTGCTACCCCCGCCGAATGCTCTGCTTAGACGGCTCTACCACCTTCCTCGACATGGTCTGGATTCCTTCAGAGATCCTTGCGGGTGCCGAGCTTGCTGGCCAGTTTGGGCGTCTCTTGTCCGGTGGCGGTGCTCCCTGGTTGGTGGCATCTTCCCTGCTATGAAGGTGTCTACCCTAGGTCTGCTACTGAGAAGGTGTCTCACCCTCATACCGTTCGATGGATTGTCTCTTTGATTTCTAGCACTTCTGGTGGTGGGGGTTCAAGGGAAGGCTGATCGCATCTTCTCCTCCTCCTTGTTCCCCTCTGCTCATGCGTTCAGGAGCACCTTAAGGTGTTTGAGTGGCCTGTTCATATATTGACCACAAGGAGTTCGATGGTTGTCCCTATGGGTAAGAGTAAAGATGAAGGATGTGCTTTGCTCCTCTCCACGAGGGAAGCCACATCTTGTGGAGCAAGGATGAGAAGGGAAGCGAGTCTTCCAGCTGCTTCTATTTCTGTCTTGCTGTTTGGCCTCTGATATGTATAAAGGATTGACCATTGGGCCCTAGACGTTGACGTCATAGCTCTCTGTAGTTTCTTACTGGCTCTCTATTCCACACAATTTTAGTTAATGGGCGTATTGCTAGTGTGTGCATGGTTGGTCTGTTGAGGCTACTTGGATTGATGATTCCAGTGAGGAAGGTCCTTTGGTGTGCTCTTTTGCGTGTTGGATGCTCTGAGGTCTGGTTTATAGGGGTGATCTGGCCATCCATGCTGCTCTTGAGATATCCAGAAGTGCTGAAGCTTTATTCGACTGCCCATGTCGTCATTCTTTCAGATGATGGTTTTATTGCTAGTGGCGGCCTGTGTAGCTTAGGATGATCTCTCTGGTTATTTTCTGTTTTGTCTTTGTTCTAGCATGGTTGGGCACCTTTCTCCTTTTACTAGATAGGAGGCTATTGTATGTAGCTTAATCTTCAGACGGAGTTTGTCTTTGTTTGTTTTCTTTGTGGGTGTTCTGACATCCAGAATGTTATGGGGGCGCAAGTTCTGTTGTACCCTAGTTTTGGCCTTATTTACCAGCCTATTGGTATCAAGGGTTTTGTTCTTGCTGTAATGGGGTACATTGTTCCCAATGTTTTGGTAATATAGTTACACGCTTTTGGACAAACCAAAAAAAAATTTGATTCCATATTGTGTAGGCATGCATACTTTTATTCATGACATAACATATCATGTATCTAGATTTGATAATTGATATCTTTCCTGGATCAGTTTGATTATTTCTATTTTATACTTGAATCCTCAAGCATGTGATTAGTCAATTTTGTAACATAATGATAATGATATTCAGAATAGTGATATGAATTATGAGATGATGGATATTTTTATAATATTGAGTTTTGGAGGTAGAATTCTTCTTCAATAGGGATAGTTTGAAAACCCGTTACGCTAAATGAGATTACTCAAAACATAAAACACAGTCATTTACTAATTAACCACATACCCAAAAATATGGATAAACTAAAACTGATTTCAATGCCAGCACCCGCTCAAAAACATTTTCATAAGAGCTCAACATCTTTCTTATATCCATACTATGCCAAGAATTTGATACAAATTGTTCTATTTCCTTAGCCACAACATATATACATAGGAGAAAAATATTTGTATATGCCACACAACAAACATTAACATGCTAACAAAATTCTGATTCATTTAAAACTCAATATACAAACTTTTCCTTCCTGAACCTGAGAGTAAGGAAAAACTCTAGGACACACTAGACATCTAATCAACTTTGTCAAAGATTCATTACTTCACTTCCTTTTTACTTCCACTATTCTTTTATCGCCACTGTCTATTACTTAAAAACATGTGGTGAACCACAAGGGTGAGACCCATTTCCCAGCAAGAGATATAACCTCCAACAACACTTATTGATTACAACATTTTAAATAGTAGATAACTAAGAATTGGCAGTATTTAATAATCAATTGAATAAATTGAATAGTCTAAGTATGCCAATCATATTAAGCAATTAATCTTAGCAACAAGTATGATCATCATTTCATACGTAGATAACAAATAAATCCATTACTTTAGATAGATATCTACTCAATTGTCATCAAATTTTATCTAATAACAATCATTATCATTAATCTGACTATCATCATATTGCTTGCTAACAATACTAGCAATCTAGTAGCATAAGAAACCCTGACATCATGAATATGTCCAGTAACATAACATGGCTATCAATATTAACATCTCAAATAAAGATAACAAATCCATATCATAAGTAGAACTAACATCATAAAATAATGAACTACTAGGAATGATTACAATTTAAGCATTTCTAATTACATAGACATGGCTAGCAATATCAAACATAGTTAGCAGTAGTATCTTAACCATCAATGTCAATATATTTGACATTATAAGCATGTTTACAACATGAGCATAGCCACAACATAAGTATATCTATTAACTTGTATTGCACTATACATGATCTCAGTGAAAAGAAAGCAAACTTGGGTTATCATCCAATATGAAGAGTTATGTATAACCCTAAATAGTAATGATAAACGACTGTCTTACATATTTTGTTATGCCCTGGGGAATTTGAATCATACCATCCAAAGTCCAACTAACCCCAGTGAAGTGTTATTCGGTATTGTACAAGATCTAGGAGTGCCAATATCCTAATATCTCTTCCCCTCAGTCAGTACGAGTAAAATGGCAGTGGCATATTAGTCAAAGCTTCCACCACAGTGACATATAGTCAAGTTTCTAACCACTAGTCCGCCCATGGTATAGGTCACGACACTAGAAACCACGATATACAAAACCCTCTAATCTGAGGTACAACCGTAGATGTCCTCAATCACATTAGATCTGTGAGGCATGACCATAGCCATCCTCTACAACCTGCATTGTGGATGATAAGCACTCCGAGTTTCCCGTAGGAATACTCATTTCATCTTCCAGCATGTTTTTACACTAAATATGGCTCTACGGCACATGGCACTACATGATTAGAGTTTCACTTGATTAGTTATGCCAATTGGGTGATTTAAGGTTGCATAAAACAAGTGGAAATACAAACCCTAACTCACTTCTAGCAAGCATATAAATATCACAACTTTTAAAGATATAAAATGTGTGGAACATGATTTCTCATCTAATCATAACATGGTACTATTCACTTCCATTCATGAGACCACACTAGTCATCATACTATCACAAGATATAAATCCTTTTCACAATATCAAAGGGTATCAACCCTTATCAACACAAGAGGATTACACCTCATTTAGGGCTCAACCATGCCCAAAGGTCATTAATACCATCATATTATTCCCTGCAAGATCATCATTATCTTTGCATGCCTTATAACAAGGCTCAACAACATCACTTACATATAATACACTGGATCAACACAATGTTGCTTTAATGAGCTAGGAGATATTCATAAACAATCATAGCAGGGGTTATACTAATATTAAGAACATTCCTTTATTACATTAACATGCATGGAATCTAGATAATATTAACCCTCATCATATTCATAATGCACATGTTTAGCATAAGAAAGTATCAACCATGTGTCTATGTTAACCACCAATTAACACATTAAGGTTATGAAATATATTAAGGAGGTTATTTTACCATCATGCCATCATATAAGAAGGTTAAACATGAATACTCATCTTTACCTATTTGCATTAGAGTTAGGTTGAAAAAGATAAATTATATTAATGTAAGTAGTCATCACTCATACCCAAACCCCAATTCATGGCATCCCCATTGGATCATGGATGCATAAGGTGAAGCATCACCATCACATTCCATACTATTCTCAAGTATGACCCACACATAAATCAAGGTGTAACCATTGGGTTATAGCATACTAGGGTTTCAACAGCAATAAGAGAGTACTCCATGATTGTATTATTCACTCAAGGAATATTCATACCCAATAACCATCATTTAGTTATATTAAAGATAGGTATAACAAGGTATACCTCATTAGGGTTTCCCATTAATTCATTGTTGTGATTATAAAAAATAATCATACAAGGGAAAGGGTAAGACTACAATTTTAAGGCATTGAATCATCAAATTCTCTTTATTAGAATAATTACATTATACTACACGATTCACTCAAAACAATGGGAATATTGAGGCATCAACGTCTAACCATGAAATGTTGAAAAGGTAAAGCCATTGGTCATAGTGAACATCTTGAATGAGTCGTCGATAATGTTATTGAGTTGTGATATATTAAATTCACAATTTAACCCTATACATCCTTTGATTAACAACAATAAGGGTTCTTTTGAGAGAAGGGTAAAACCCACAATCGACTATTCATTTAAAACAAGCCATCCATTGTCAACTAGTAAGCTCCTTAAGTTGATCATATAAATAAAACCATATAAATCACATTATTAGGACCAACATATTATATTAGCCATCATTACACTTTATTGGGGGAATAAACATTAGATCTTAACCATTGGGTTGAGTTCATATGTTAAAACCACCAATTATAGTATTGGTTCAACCATTGCATCAAGTGACCCAAGAAACCATTGGTCTAAGGCTTAATTGATGCTACAACTATGTGATTTACTCACCATAGGTTGCAAAGACCTGATACACCATCATTAGTTACCATTATGTCACCATAGGTTGTTAGATCAGCACTATATTCATTAATAAGTATCAAATATTAAGTTAATGTCATCATTGATTGATAACATCAATAGGCTACTTAATGGTGATCATTAAACTTCTAATTGATCCAAAACTTGATATAAGGGGGTGACAATAGGTTTTTACCATCACATGACACCTTTTATCTCAACCATCAGTTGTCATGAAGACAAAACCAAAGGGTTGTTGCAATGGTACCAACATCGGGTCATGGGTTTGTAGAAGAAATCAGCTTAAAACCCTAAAATTGACCATTGGTTGATAGGTGCTTAGCACCATAGGTTGTCAAACCAACCTGATCCAAGTCATATTATACCTTAGGAATATTGGAAACATGACCACATGTTCATATATAATGGAAATCAGAATAGGGATATGATAAAAATCAAAATCCAAGTGAAGCATAGCTTTTTAGTGCATGGATCATCATTTAAAAGCAAGAATGTGAGCTAGCAAACCTATGGTAAGCAATAAACGTGGAGCTAGTTATAAAACTTGCCTCTAATTAGAAGATAAACTCCCAAACAAAAGAAAACATGACTAGTTAGGGTATGAAATCTAAGTATAAGTTGTGAACTCGTCCATCTAGCGTCTTTCTTCATCAAATGAGCAAACCCTAAGCATAAGGAGTAAGAAAGGTAGGGTTTTGGAGCTTTAGAGAAATTTCTACGATGGAACAGAAAGGTTCAGACCTATAGAATGGTATGAGGAAGGATAAAAAGGAAATAAATGGAGGAAACAAGGGGATTATTACTCTTTTAGGTCAAGATCACTAAAAGGAAGCTTTTCAAATCCTAAGAGGAAGTCAACTGTAGTCCTAGATTCTTTTTCCAAGAAGATCCCCTCTTTCATCTTCCTTGGATAGGAAATTAGTATAAGCACATAGGAATAATGAGGTTCATAGAAGGAGGGAAGTTTTGGAGAGAAAATGGCTCGTTTGGGCACTTAGGGATAAGTATATGAAACTTTAAGATAAAGAAAAAGAAAAACTTGAAGTTCTAGTATCTTTCCAAGTGTCCATGTCCTTAACCTATTAACAATATACAAGAACACACAAGAAGCTCCCCCACCATCCATATAGACCTGGTTAGCTTTCCTTTCTCGAACTTTCAAGACAATCAAATAATTCATTAGTTGATATCTACTAAAGGTAGCTCATCCATGAAGGGGTAAACCCTAAAATACCCTTAGAGAAAACACCTTCAAACAAAGGTTTAAATAGATGCCCCATGGATAAAAAAACTCAAGAATGATGAAATAATATCCAAGGAACATAATGCAAGTGATAAATTGCAAATAAAACCTCTCAATTGGGTAAATTTTAGAAAAGTCCAAAATGTGCATAAAATTTATAACTTGCTCAAACAGTGTCCAAATTGGACCAAATTTGAAACTTAAGATTCTCTTATGATTTCAAAGCATATAAAAAGTTTAGCTTAGTGTTATAAGAATTAAATTATGATAATTATGATTATTCAACTCATTCAGTAAGTTTAGGGGCCTTACAACTATAAACCCCTAACAGGGATTTCACCCCCAAAATCCAAGGTAAACAAATATGGGTACTTCTTTGCACCTAATCCTATTAACTTCACATGGTTACTTGCATATCATGGTGATGTCACATCATTCATACATATCTCATCTTGGGTCAGCATAAAAACCCCAACCTAAGAAGACATTCTCAATATGAAATGCAGAAACTTGTTGTGTCATATGTATGACTCTAGTAGTAATGTTCAACTTTAAATTATAGCTATCATCCTAAAATTATATCTATTTCATCAACACATTACTCAAAAAGTCATAGTTTCTAGCTTTTTACAAATCATGGCATGTGTCCCATACCATTCCTTGAAGCATAAAAAAGGCAATGTATCCATCCTTTTTTTTATAGATACAGTGACACTGGAACACTTGTCAGTTTTTTTTTAGCATCAAAAGAAATGCTGACACTAGAACCTATCATTCCATACAAGGAAACATCATTCCTGGTCAACCTTGTTAGGGATAAAATAACATCACTATATTCACCTTACTAGGATTTACACAACCTATTTAGAAGACATAACATGATCTCATAAACAAATTTAATCAACCCCATCTCACTCTTGTTCAACTTGTCTCATAGCTATTGCTGCTTCGGCAACCATAAGGTTTTTTAAAGAAAACTGATCATAATTTTTACCATATTTGAAATACTTTGACATGTCATCATTCAAATCTTGATATAAATTGTATGACATGACTGGAACACTCTGTCCTCCTATTCATAAATTCTATTTGTACATTGGTTAGTCTAAAAGACATTACTCTAAACTCATCATTGTCATGTGAATTATGTCATCCAATCTAACTCTTATGTATTGATATTTGATCATAGGTTTATCTTAAAGGAACATGGTATCACATATCTATTGGCCAACAAATCATCTATCCTTGATAGTGGTCTTGCCCAACTATCACTAAACCATGCACAACATTATAGAATCACTTTTGTTTTTCCTTCCAAACAACTTTTAGAGGGTCATCATCAACTCTCTATCCCTCTCTGTAAGGGGGAGGAATACTTGATATGTTCATTTAGTAAGCATCTCCAACCTTCACATACTTCCCATACTGTTGGTACATCTTGGATACTAGGATTCATTACCTTAGTATCCACCTAATGTGCTATAAGGAACTAACATCCTTATTCATCTACTTTTTCCAACATAATAAATTTTAAAACATATAAGAGGAGTCTCCCAAATTAATGGAAGGCTCAAAAGCAAACTCAACACAAACTTTATGATCTTGGAACCATAGTCCAACAAACCTTATGCCATAATAAGCTATCCACCCTCATGTTTGCAGTGAATCCAAACATACCAAGTGGCAATGATCCACTTGAAAGTTGTTCCCTAGAAAGGAAAGAGATAAAGGGAAACACACTTCCCATACCATTGTAGTTTTTTTCAAGGGTCACTAGTAGAAAGGTAACCAATTCTATTTTTCCTTATGCGGGTTACAACTTCTTATGTATCATTTTACCTTTTTCATTTCGGGTTCCTTGCCATTAGAATAGGAGTCATAATGATTAACATATCTCATTACTCCTTCCTTGATGACTATTTATCACACTTGGGCATGTTCTCTTATTTTATTATGTTTTTCAGCCACTTATCAATAAATAAATCATTATATTTTGCATTTTCTTCATTAAACATGGATCATTTACGTTAATTTCTTTCAGAGACCATGCTTATTTTACATTAACACTTTCTTATACACTTAGGTTGGCCAGATATTAACTCATATTCCACCTTATTCCATTATTATTGTTCTCATTTATCTTCTCATTTTATACTTATCATTGGAGTTCTCTCCATCTTATGTGGATTTCATGCCTTGAATCACTTTATAAGAATAAACTTATCTGTCTTTTATTTTATTATCTTCTTTAATCACATCTTCAAGAACTCCTATTTTACTGATTTGTATTCAAATTTAGATTTCTTGGTGTTGTAGCTTTCTCTTTAGCTGCCAAACATTCAAGTTTTGATAAATTATGATGCAATTCTCAGCTTCTTTAAGGTAGGATTGAGATATTCACACCATGATTTCTTATTCATTATGCTCTTTAGATTGTCTCAAAATGACTACTTGATTAGAGTAATCAGAAAGATAAAAATATAAGAGTTCCATACTTACCTTACTTTAATAATTGAATACCTGGCCAGGGCACCCAAATATTGAGATTAGGCAGTACGCACCATATTTTAGGTCATATTCCTAATTTTGACCTCATCCTAGTCCTAAGTCCTAGTGTGCCTATAGACTCGACGAATCTAAAGCTCTGATATCAACTTGTGAGAACCCGTTACACTAAATGAGATTACTCAAAACATAAAACACAATCAATCACAAATTAACCACATACCCAAAAATATGGGTAATTTAAAACTAATTTCAACGTCAGCACCCGCTCAGAAACATTTGCATAAGAGCCCAACATATTTCTTATATCCATACAATGACAAGAATTTGATAAAAATTGTTCTATCACCTTAGCCACAACATATATACACACGAGAACAATATTTGTATATGCCACACAACAAACATTAACATGCTAACAAAATTTTGGTTCATTTGAAACACCATATACAAACTTTTCCTGCCCAGACCTTAGAGTACATGGATGAATCTTGAACACACTAGACATCTAATCAACTTTCTCAAAAATTCATTACTGTAGTTTCTCTTTACTTCCACATTTCTATTGTCGTCATTGCCGATTTCCTACAAAGATGTAGCGAACCACAAGGGTGAGACCCATGTCCCAGCAAGATATATAACCTCCAACAATGCTTATTAATTAAAACATTTTAGATAGTAGATAACTCAGAAGATGGATTATTTAATAATTAATTAAACAGATTGAATTCAAGTATGCTAAATAGATTAAGCAGTTAATCTTAGAACAAGTAAATCATCAATGCATATATAGACAAAAATATATGCATTTCTTTGGATAGATATCTACTCACATATCATCAAATTGCATCTAATAACAATCATTATCATTAATCTGACTATCATCATATTCCTTACTAACAACACAAGCAATCTAGAAGCATAAGCATCCCTAACATCATGAATATGTCTAGTAACATAACATGGCTATCAATATTGGCATCTCAAATATAGGAAATAGATATATATCATAAGTAGAACTAACATCATAACACAATGAACTACATAGGCATGATTAGTAGTTTAAGCATTTATAATTACATAGGCATGGCTAGAAATATTAAACATAGCTAGCATCATCATCTTAATCATCACTGTCAGTATATTTGACAACATAAGCATGTTTACAACATGAGCATAACTACAACATAATTATATCTATTATCTCTTATTGTACTATACATGATCTCAATGAAAATAAAGCAAACAAGGGTTATCATCCAATATGAAGCATCGTGTATAACCCTAAACAGATATGCTACATAGTTGTCTTACGTATTTATTATGCACTGGGGAATTTGAATCATACAATCCAAAGTACAACTGACCCCTGTGAAGGGCTATTCGGTTCCGTACAAGATCTAGGAGTGTCAGTATCCTAAGATCTCTTCCCCTCTATTAGTATGAGTAAAAAGGTAATGACATATCAGTCAAATCTTCCACTACAACTACATATAGTCAAGCTGCTAACCACTAGTCCGTCCTTGGTACAGGTCATGACACTAGAAACTACGATATACAAAACCCTCTAATATGAGTTACAACAACACTTGTCCTCAATGAAATCATATGTATGAGGCATGACCATATCCATCCTCCACAACCTCCATTGTGGATGACAAGGATATATCTTCAACTTGCCACCCCCACATACTCAATAGTAAGATCTCTAAGTTTCCCTTAGGAATACTCGTTTCACCATAAAACAAGTTCTAACACTAAAGATGGCTCTACGGTACATGGAACTACATGATTAGATTTGCACTTGATTAGTTATGCCAATTGGGTGAATTATGGCAACATCAAACAAGTGGACATAAAAACCCTAATTCACTTCTAGAATGTATATAAATCTCACAACATTTAAAAGATATAAAATGTGTGAAACATAATTTCTCATCTCGTCATCACATGGTACTATTCACTTCCCATTCATGAGACCACACTAGTCATCATACTATCAAAAGATATAAATCCTTTTCACAATATCACAGGGTATCAACCCTTATCAGCATAAGAGGAATACACCTCATTCAACGCACAACCATGCCCAAAGGTCATTAGTACCATCATACTATTCCCTACAAGATCATCATTATCTTTGCACGCCTTATAACAAGGCTCAACAACATCACTTACATATAAGGCACCGGATCAACACAGTGTTACATTAATGATCTAAGAGATATTCATAAACAATCATAGCAGGGGTTATACAAACATTAAGAACATTCCTTTATTACATTAACATGCAAGGAATCTAGATATGATTAACCCTCATCATATTCTTAATGTACATATTTAGTATAAGAAAGTATCAACCATGTGTCTATGTTAACCACCAATTAACACATTCATGTTATGATTATATTAAGGAGGTTATTTCACGATCATGCCATCATATAAGAATGTTAAACATGAATACTCATATTTATCTATTTTCATTAGAGTTAGGTTCAACAAGATAAATTATATTAACGTTACTAATTAGCACTCATACCCAAACCCTAACTCATGGCATCCCCATTGGATCATGGATGCATTAGGTGAATCATCACCATCACATTCCATACTATTCTCAAGTATGAACCCACACATAAATCAATGTGTAACCATTGGGTTATATAATACTAGGGTTTCAACAACAATAAGAGAGTACTCCATGTTTGTATTATTCAGTCAAGGACTATTCATACCCAATAACCATCATTTAGTTAAATTAAAGCTAGGTATAACAAGATATACCTCATTAGGGTTACCCATGAATTCATTATGGTGATTATAAATCATAATAATGTGAGGGAAAGGGTAGAACTACAAGATTAAGGCATTGAAACATCAAATTCTCATCATTAGAATCATAACATTACACTACACGTTTCACCCAAAATAATGAGAATATTGAGGCATCGACTTCTAACCATGAAATCTTGAAAAGGTAAAGCCATTGGTCGTTTACATGAGTAAACACCTTAAATGAATCATCTATAATGTTATTAAGTCATGATCTATAAAATTCACCATTTAACCCTAGACATCCTTTGATTAAAAACAATAAGGATTCTGTTGAGAGTAGGGTAAAACCCACAATTGACTATTCATTTAAAGCAAGCCATCCATTGTTAACAAGTAAACTCCCTAAGTTGATAATATAAAGGAAACCATCTAAATCACATTATTAGGACCAACATTTTACAGTAGCTATCATTCCACTTTATTGGGGGAATAAACATTAGATCTTGACCATTGAGTCGAGTTTATATGTTAAAACCATCAATTATTGTAATGGTCCGACCGTTGCATCAAGTGACCCAAAAAACCATTGGTCTAAGGCTTAATTTATTCTACAACTATGTCATTTACTCACCATAGGTGGTGGAGACCTAATCCACCATCATTAGTGACCATTAAGTCACCATAGGATGTTAGATCAACACTATATTCATTAACAAGCATCAAATATTAAGTCAATGTCATAATTGATTGATAACATCAATAGGGTACTTAATGGTGATCATTAAACTTCTAATTGATCCAAAACCTCACCTAAGGGGGCGACCATAGGTTTTCACCATCATCTAACACCTTTGATCCAGACGATTAGTTATCATGAAGACAACACCATACAATTGTTGTTGTCATACCATCTTCGGGTCATGGGTTTATACAAGAAATCAGCTTAAGACCCTAAAATTAACCATTGGTCGATAGGTGCCTAGCACCATAGGTTGTTAAACCAACCTGATCCAAGTCATAATATAACTTGGGAATAACATACACAGGAGAAAAGGTTCATCTATAACTAAAATTAGAATAGGGAATATTATAAAAATTGAAATCCATATCAAGCATAGCTTTTTAGTGCATGGATCATCATTTAAAATCAAGAACATGTGCTAGCACGCTTATGATAAGCAATAAACATGGAGAAATTTATAAAAGATGCCTCTAATTAGAAGATAAACTCCCAAATAGAAGAAAACATGAGTAGGTAGGGTAGGAAATCCTAGCATAAGCTGTGAAATCGTCCATCTAGCACCTTTCTTCATCAAATGAGAAAACCCTAAGCATAAGGAGCAAGAAAGGTAGGGTTTTAGAGCTTTAGAATAGTTTCTACCATGGAACAACAAGGTTCCAACTTGGAGAAAGGTAGGAGGAAGGATAACAAAGAAATAAATGGAGGAAAGAAGGGGATTCTTACCCTTTTAGGTCAAGATCCCTAGAAGGAAGCTTTTCAAACTCTAAAAGGAAATCAATTGCAACCCTAGATCTTTTTCCAAGAAGATCCCCTCTTCCTTCTTCCTTGGATAGGAAATTAACAGCATCACAGAGGAAGAATGAGGTTCATATAAGGAGGAAAGTGGTGGAGAGAAAATGGCTCATTTGGGTGCTTAAGGATAAGTATATGAAACTTTAAGATAAAGAAAAAAAATTGAAGTTCTAGTATCTTTACAAGTGTCCATGGCCTTAAACTATTAAGAATATTCAAGCACACACACAAGAAGCTCCCCCATCGTCCATATAGATCTGGTTAGATTTCCTTTGTCAACTTTCCAAGCCAACGGTAGCTCATCCTTGCATTGATCGGGGCTAGATCACCACTTGGATCGAGGCTAGATCCAAGCCAATCAAATAAAGAGGGGATGAAGAACCATGATCATTATATCACATTCAAACATTGATCGAGACTCTAATCACCACTTGTGTCACCTACTCTCTTCTTACCTCCAATAACATATGCTTAGCATAAAATTCAACCTTATTGTGTGATGGGCCACAATTAAGAGTTGACTAGAGATCTGACAGTTGTGCATTTTCCTTATTCCACCCTTTTCTCAATATTTTCCTTCTCTAGCCAATATTATTTTTTAATCAAACCTCCTAAAAGTGATAAGTTTCAATTCATATATCAAAATAAATATTACAAAGTAGTCAATTTTGATCAAAAATCCAATAATACGTTTAAAATATTTTTGAATCCTAGTTTTATATGATTTTAATTAATATCCCTACAATAATATTTTTGTTATCCAATATTGTTTTGTGATACAATAATAACATTTAGCCTCTAAAAACCCTAATATTGGACATTGATGATCATTTTGAGACTCCAAAATCATGATGTGACAAATGAAGGAACTACATCATAATCCTATTAGAGAAACATAATTTATGTACCCAAAAGTAATGATCGATCCTTATGATAAATTCTTACCCTAGAATTGTGATATTCTATAAATGACAGTATTAAATCTTGTGAATACCTTCATATTGAACCATGGACTTCACCTTTGATGATGATTTACAATATTAGTTCACATTATAGAATAGGTGTGGTCCGTCCATTAATGTTTGTAATGATTATGTCAGAATAAGATGATTGGTCTTGAAAATTTGATATATTGAAAACATTGGTCATTGATGAGATACCATACATAAGAAAAATATTGAGGGTTAACAAATCCTAATTTGGTCCTTTTGACTCCTCCATGTTAGTAACTAGAATACTAATCCATGTACACCCATTATTATGCTAGGATTTGGCATTGACTTACATTTGAATCCAAAGATCTTTTACACTAGACTTTGGGGAAAGTACACTTATTATCCTCCTTGGAATATGTGTGGTAGTTCTTACTTGTACTGTATGAGTAATTTCTGCATGAGATAAGTGACTTCCTACAATACAATATCCTAATTTTTTTATTATAAGTATACTCCAAAAAACCTTAAACATAAAGTAATCCAGAACTCCATTCTACATTAATATCAAATCAATTTTTTCCTTGATTTTTGTTATGGTGATAGGCGCCCCAATGACATAATTGGTACAATCTCTCTGTCACACATGTAAACACACCTTCACCATTGTGTGTAGCTAGGTTTAATTCATAGGTAGAAACAAACCTTCACCTTTGATTGTAGACAAAGCTTAATGTACATCGATATAAATAGATCCATACCCTTGGGTATAGTAAATGGATTTAATGTGGAGGTAAATAGACTCTCACCATTGGGTGTAGACATGGCTTGATGCCTATATATAAAAATTAATGACCATATAAATTGTACAATGGAAAAAGTGGCATAAAATGCATGGTGAATTCTTGAAGATTTTCTTTGATTAAAGTTTTGCATTTTTTTTAATTTCATAAATAACAAGATCCTATGTTGTTATGCAATTTGTTTTGTTTCACATACAACCTACCTATGTGTTTCCACTAACTACATGACTTGATTTTCTATCAAATAGGTAAATGGAATGAATTATGAAGAGATGACTAAGATTTCTTCCACAATCGACAAAAATTGATGACAAGGAAAATCTACAAAATCATGAAATGATTTAGTTATTTTTGATAAATCCTTTATGCTCAAAGTTTTTATGTCCTTTATATATTCTGGTGTATTAATTTCTTCAGGTCACCCTGGGATGAGTGATTCATACCCTTTACAACTATCTAGGCAGTGGTAGCGGGATTGGGATTGACATAAGAATAATTCTAAGGTAGAACCTTTAGGGGAAACTCATCAGATGAGAATCCTTATCACCACTTAGATTACTTGAAGAATCTTTGTAATGCCCTTAAAATAAATATGGTCATCTAGGAGGTAATATATTGTAAGGGATTCAACTTTTCTCTAAGAGACAAATCCCTCACATCATATATTTCTTTAAAAGATAGAATTTCAACATATGGGGTCTCTCGATGATACTAGGGGTGTAAATAGGTGAGGGAGGTGCTACCCTAGTCCCTCTACCCTATATTTGGTATGTTGCTCTATCAAATGCAAAAATATTCATAATCACATATCTAATTTTTTGACCTTCAATTTTTGAAAATTTTGGTAATTAGGAATTACTACTGAAATCAATGGTAAAACTTTCATGTAAGAAAAATTTGAATCCAATTCCTAGATCTTGTTCTCACTCCTTTATTAAGCCTTCTTATTGTCAAGATGCCTCTTAGAGTAATCATTTAAGGAGTGTATATTTTGGAAATAAATTCATCTAACAATTGTTAATTACGTCTTTGTGTCTTCTTTATCCCAAGACACTACAAGCGGCAAAAGATTCCTTACTATCCGTAGAGAAATTCTTCAAAATTAGGAAGACCTAATTTGGTACACTCCTGATTGATTGTTCTAGCCCTTAGTAGAGTTTGGAAAGTGTGAACATCTCATAAAGGGGAAATATCCACCCCTTCTAGTGATTATCCATTCTAGGGACAAAAAGAGGCTTGGTGATCCACACATCCTAAAAATCCAATCATCCAAAGCCTAGCGAACAAGAATAAAATCCCAACGTGAATGAAAGCATGATAGTTATTTCCAATCGGGGCTGTCCCTTCACTGCCCCCATAAGGATGTTCTATAGGGTTCATAACAACTTCTCTTACTATGGGACACTTACCTAGTTCATGCTTAGATAATACTCTACCCAAACTTCTTTGATTCAGCCCAACATTACCTACTTGTCTAACTATTGCTATGTAGTTTTTGCAAATCAAATCGACATCCCTAGATGGTAATCATAATGTGGCTGATTTACCTTCTTTCGCAATCGATTTTTCCACAATACTTGCTGATGTAGCTAATTTTTGTGCTTAAAACTGCAGATATGTAGTGCCTGGTAGAATAAATGGGAAGCCAAAAAAATACTACCCCTTTTCTTTCATGGGCCATGTCACAAAACCACCTAAAATTATAATAGTGATGATGATTGAGTAACGTTGCCATTATAGTTGTACTTATGGTTGAGTAACCCTAAGAAAGTCAGGATGCACTACAACCTTAATCCACCCCAACAGACCTATCTAGGCTACCTAGAAAAATAAAAATTGGGTGTGAAAGCTTTCTTTAGGGAGAACCACACATGAGTATGGATAGTGTCATGGAACCATTTATCACTCAAATCCTAACGCCAAACAACTACAATGTCAATGGTGATATGACCTAGGCGTCCATCCCTATCATGGTATTATCAAAGTGTGAATGTGGAAACATAAAGCTTAGCATACATGAATAAATAACAAGATAAAAGCACCAATCATAATGTAAACATTCAATAAGTATTATTAAGCAACATTGTGTTATTACAAAACCTTAATTACATATTAAAGAGTACCATTGTACACGTGTACTCTTGTACACTAGGGATGTTACAACATGTACACCTAACATTTCTCACCAAGCCCATCAATGTCTAGACATCTATAAACCTATAAAATATGTGAAACAATGTGGATCAACACTCAAGGTGCTGGGTACATGGCTGTAAGATACATATATATAAGCTTTTCAGAATTTGAAAAAAGTTGCATAAGTAACGAATAAGAATAAACAAGTTAAGTATTTGGCAAAATGAGAGGTCATGTTTTATGCCATTTTACTCCAATTATACCATCATAACATGTATCTATCAATATCATGTAATTGTAAGCCCTTTTAATGATTGACTTCCCTTTGGAAGAGTCTATGAGGATGATAAAGATTAGATAACCCCATTCTTAATTGACCTCAATCCATCAGTAAGAGATCACCCTTTTATACATAGTCTGTACTATCTTGACATATCAAGTAGGATGGGCAACCTTATGTGCTTACCCCAAAATAGTAGGCAGGTGCATGGGGTTTGTATAATGGAGTTTCTATATTAGTTTGCAAGTTATAAAATAACGACATTGACAATAACATCGAGTATAATACTAGAAAACTAAATGAAAAAAATTGAGAAAGTAAACAAGTATACATATGTATCACATTTCAAGAATGAAATCCATAGTCATAAAATTATGTAAATCATGAATCTAATTCAAAGCCTAACACATCCTTGACCGTCTAGCCATAAGAAATGCCTATTAAGCATAAGATTTCATACATGTATTAGATTTTCATGATTACCCCTAATTAGATCCATTTTTAGGGTTTGTCCAAGTTAGGTTTAAGGTTTCTTGTTAGTGCATTATATGTTATTTTAGTGATTTAGAAGTCATCACCAAGGTGGGGTTCAAGTTTCATATTACTTTGATGTTCCATCCATTATATATGAACATTTCAAGATTTATGCGACTTATGCACATAACTAGGTCACAAGACTCGTAATAAGGTAAATACGGTCAAGATTCATCAAGAAATGAGGAGAAAGAATATATGCTAGGTTAGATCAACAAGCTAAAAGTATTATTAGAAATATCAAACATATTTGGATGGTACGTAGGTATAGCCTTATAAGGATCATAATTATATTCAACATTCAAACATACATAGCTTATAGATTCTGCATGTGACTTAGGTGAACCATCCACATCAACATGGGTCATTAAGATAAGGAACTCCTTCATTTGAAAAGGGAAGGTATAAGATAAGATCCACATCAAGAAAAAGAGTATATGAGCATAATTCAAGTGACACATGTCACATTAGGAAAATTAGGGTCAATAACCCCATCTTAGAGCAAGATGGTTGATCATTGGCTTTAAGGTCACCAAACATCATGAGGTAATTAAATTGAAGGATATAATACAGTTTGATGCATCAAGTAGGGCAGACATAGCATTTGAAACAAGTTTAAATTTTCATTCACATAAAAAGTGTACATTCAAAGAATTAGGTGCCATAAAGTCAAGCATAGCCAATAGGAGACAAGGGTGGATATATGCACCATATGTTAGCATAGAGCTACTGTTTCCCAATTTAGGGTGAGGCTAGAGGTAAATTTAGCTGCAAAACTTAGCAAGATAGGGTAAAGCACATCACTAATGTTCATAGCAAAAACACGTGTGCATTTAATGTCATCAAGAGAAAAAAATGGGTGATCAAGACCCTAATTATTTCATTAGTACATAGAAGACACATATTTGATGGTTAGGTGTTAGATTGAGCAACAAGATCCAAGATTTAATCATAGTAAAGCATTAACCATGGTAAAGGAAAGGGTCAAAGATAAACCAACGTTGGACTTTGATTATGGAAAGAAGCTTAAAGTGTAGATCTAGTCGAGTTGATGAATTTGGCATATAGATCCACATATTTTCCCCTTTGAAAGCGGAAGTTATGCATTTTTAGAAAACTCACATTAAAACTTTAGGGTTTTAGTGGTAATTACCTAAATATTCATTTCATTTATTGGACGATCTCATTCCTTGCTCTCCCATCTGACAACTGTGATTCCCACTCGTTCTGGTCTTGGAGTAGAGGGGGAAGGGATGTGGGTCCCATGCTAATGCGGTGGTGGCCCATTTGCTACATCATGTTTGGTCCTTGCTTTGATTGATCAATCACCAAGGTTTGTGAGTGTTGAAGCGGGGGAACGCGCGAGACCGTTGGATTTCAATGCTATGCTCATTGCTTGTCTTCCTTCTCAGGAGGAGCCTGACCCCCCCCACTGTCTGCTATGACACTATCTCACTGGGAGCAAAGGGGCGATCGAGTCTTGGGCCATGCAGACAGCCAAGGAGGTGTCGTTCCACCTTTTCTTTTCTCGGTGATCCCATGAATATACCTAGATGATGACGAGGAACCCCTAGAGGGGGAATTTGGGGGCAAATATGATAACCCACCATGGCGCCTGGAATACGAGTGGGATGATGTGGGGAATTACGATGTGAAATAGAAGAAGAAGTGAGGGAAATGAGATAAGTAGTCAATACATATAGGTTGGACAATTCAATTCAACCAAAGTGGTCGATATAGATGGGTAATGGCTGGCACAAAATTTCCCAATTGTAGCTACTACTACAGTTAGGACAAAGGTGGGTGACGAGCCCGCAACCATTGGATCATGGATCAGTGTGATCTAATGACTCAGAAAGGAGTACACTCTGGTTAGACTCTTTGTGGGTTGTGACTGATGGGCCGCGCCATACTTTTTTGGCCCAAAAAGGTTCAGTATCCAATTTTTATCAATTAAATCCAAATTAACTTGAGCCAATTTAAAGAGGCTTGGACATGGACTACTATAGTCTGATTGGGAATATATTTGTGTCATTGGATACACAATTGAGATCTCCACCATGATATTTATCAAAGATCCATGTAGTCACATTTATAAGGTTAAATAAATCTTACAAGATGATGGCATGTTAAGGAATGATATTTAGTTTGAAAGTACAAATTAATGTCACATCTAGTGAAATTGAACATCATTGTGACTTCAATTGATGTCCCACAACAATCAAATTGTGGAATTGCATTGAATCGAGTAAGGAATCACTTGATGAGATAGAAAGGGTACATGATAGGAGAGAGAAAAGTTAGGTTGTCACAACTAAGAACCAAAGTTTTGAATGAATCATGAAACACTTAGTCAAATGAGGATGTAATAGAAGAATGAGTCACCAAACTCTGGATCTATGAGTAAGAAATTGAGGACGCAATAAGCAAACCAAGTAGTCAGTCAGATATATTGACATAAAGATGGCATAACCAAACAACCAACACTCAAAAAACTAAAATAATAAAGCCCTTTAATGTTAATTGATGATTTGATTTTGTATATTAGATTGAGGAAAAGCTAGACTCTAAGTATGGGGGCTTGATAAAATCCAATCTTTTCTATGTTACATTCCTATCTTAATCTCATTCCTCATAAATTTTTAGGATTCATCTTTTTAAATACCTCCCGATATATAATTTAACAAATGGCTCCATCTCCAACTAAAGTTTCTTATATTTTCAAGGAAAAAGACCTAATCTAGCATCACAATCAGATGTAGCCAGAAGGACCCTTAGATTACCTGGAGTGAAGTTATGGAACACCATAAGAGAGTCATCGATCTTTGGGAGGTACCATCATTGCCACTCAATGTTTGACGAAGTAAAGTCTCAAATAATTGTCACTCCTCAACAATGACAAAGCTACCCATAGCCCAACGGCTAGCCTACACCCTAGTCTAATGGTTACCATCTCTAGACCAACTCCTTGACGGACATCAGTGTATGGGGTGACTTCCTGATGGCACTACTGCAAACCGGCCAATTGATGGTAATCATTGATTGAAGGATAATCAAGTTCTTTCATAGTCACCCTAGTAGTGAGTTGCCATATGATGATGATGAAGCCCCATAGTTTTCTCACATTGCAACCCATCAATCAAAAAGGAACCTGACACTAAGTATCGATGGATAATTAGATCCGTCGACCAATGAGATCACCAAAATTCAGTCGTGACTTGATGGTGCTACAAACTGACAAAGATACATGACTGTTAGCTGATGGGACCTCCACAAGGAATACCATCACTACATATAGCTAAAGCATGTTCACCAAGGCATGTGCTTCAAGTTCGCCAGTGTAAGAAAAGTGCCCTACACTCAGATTGCTCTGATACAATTGGAGATCCTATAAATATAAGATCAGAGACTCCATTATCGAGACATTCATTTTCTGCCATTAACTCCTGCCATGTTATATATAGTTCCATCAACTTACTGTGCCAAGGAAGAGAGTCCAGGCCTCCATATATCTCTAGTGCTTCTCCAAGTCAAGTAGGATATTTTTTGATAGAGGGAGTACCTCCAAACATCTCCACCACTACTCCCATCTTTGGATCTAGTGAAGACAGAAGTCTTCATAAACATTTAGTTCATTAGTGGTTATTGTTTGTTGTATCTTCCTATTTCATTTATCTATTCATCCCTCAACATCCTTGAGTGGCTAATTAATTTTCTTGGGTTGACTTAACTTGTAAATACTTATATCCATTGATGTATACACTCTTATCATTATTTTTTTCCATTTTCTTGAGTCTTTGATGCTTACAATGCATGAGTAACACCATCTTGTGTTGTTTGATTACTAATTCCTCAAGAGTGTAGTGTTAGGAAATATCTAAGGGTTATGGAGTAGTATGAATGCATGAGAATATTGGAATACAAAATTGAATCATCATATGGTTGAGTTTTGTATTGTATGATTGCCATCTCAAGAGAGAGGCACTCTTATGACCTAGACCTGTCATAAACTCAAGAGAAGTAGGACTAGGAACTTATGATGATTTCTTGTGAACTATGATAAGGTATGCAATGGGTGTGAACATCGTATGTTAATAAAAGTTCATATATAGTGATGCCCAATCCTAGTTTCTCTCCATTTATTCAAAACAAATATAATAAAATAGTTCCATTCTTGTCTTGTACATATAGTTTTCTCTTTATTTTTACTCTTACTTTGTTGTTGGATCCCACCATTATGTGAGGAATATTTATGTCATTATTGGTAAGGTGTAACTAAGATTAGGCTTAGGACTATTGACACCAACAACCCTTATTCCTCAAATCGACCTCATTTACAACACAGGACCCCATTATTGTTGTAGGTGCCTATGTATCGGATTACAAAGACAAAGTTCGATCACTCTAGATCTACTCTTTTTTGGATTTGTGATTTAAGGTTATTAATTTTGATGTTGTTGTTTGGACAAGGCAAATCAGAGCTATTAAAGACCCAAGGTCCCTATCATATGTCACTACCTTAAGTCTAGCAGTAGACATAATTGTACCTTATAGATCTAATAACTCTCTTTATTTTGAAAGCCTCATGTCACATGTGTAGTTTCTAACCCTGACTATATCATTTATTGTCGGAATTTTAGTGTAAACTAGATCTCTTTTCCTTTATATGAATGAAGTCATGTTTCCTCATAGAAAAGTTGTTGGAAATGAAAATGGTGAAGAGCATTACAATGAGCAACCACATGATGTGCTATCGTTGCATATCAAGTCACTAGGGAGGGGAACTCCCTACATCTTAACCATTAAATGGTTAACAACCCTAAAGCAATTTGTAATGAGTATATAAAGGTATCCGACTCAATGGAAGGCATTTTCAACCGTTGATCCAGACCCATTATGACAAACAAAATGTAAATTCTAGTTAGAGAATAGTTTGATAAAAACTAAATGAGAAATGGAAAGTGTGTAATTGAGCACTAATTTATCAAGTGATAAAAGAAATTGGGCTTTTGGGGGGTCACCATCAAAAACCATGGTCTTAACTGATTCAACTCCAAGCTTTTAATGTGATAAATTAGGATGGTATTGATTTGATGTCTTCTTTAGAGCATCAATCTCATAAGGGATGGACTTTTCTCAATATTGAGGTCTCAGCGATTGAGGATCCTTATCCAACCATCCAACAAATTCTATTTGATGATGATCTGACATTCAAACCTATGGCTAGTCACATCACCATAAGTTATAATAGACTACATAAAGAGATTATAACCACCACAATGGGTCTCATCGGGGGGTTGGTTCATCCCTATCGAGATCGTGATCTCATCATCCAACAAGGAATATATTCTGATTAACCATAGATCAAATAAATAATCAGATGATTTTGGTAAGAAAATGTGATTTCCATCCTGACATTCAATATCATGGCTTGGATGGTCATGTCACCATAATTTAATAAGAAAGATTATTTTAATAAAAAGATCATAACTTTGACTTTTGGTCTTGTCATAGGATTATGGGTTCATTCATGTTGAGATGTGTGGTCTCAACACCCAACAAGAAACTAATAAAAGTAAATCGAAAACAAGTGCATGATCTAAGGATAAAAAGATAATAATCACAATTAAGGGATTATGGGTTCGTTCTTGTGGTTATATGTGGTCTCTTCACACCACATGATTATATCTATATAACCATAGATCAAGAAAAAACATTTGTAAGACATTCATTCACTAAATCATTGGAGTTAAATACAATTAAGTAAAGAACATGCTATGGGGATACTCCCTATACGCTAGTTAAGGGAACACTCAGATATAATGTAAATGTGTAGTACCAAATATGACCTTGGAGTCTCCCCTCATTTCATAGGAGAAAGGAGGGGGAAAATCTACAATGAATCATTGTTGGGAGTGGATGAAATGCCTGACCCAGGGTCTGAGACTGGCTTTAATGGGTTTCTTTAACCTGAAGTCACATTTGAAGGTTTTGCTGCAATAATGGCCTTTTTGTTTTGGAGTCTGGCTAGGTCTTGAATGCCAAGTCCATCAACTGGGAATTGGATTCAATCGACTAGAGTTGTTTTTCTTTGATTGTAGACAAGTTTGACTATAGTAATGAGACTTCTCAGGTTTGGAGTTTCAGTAGTCGTTAAATGTGTGATTGGACTGGTCATTTCATCTGAAGTAATGAGCTTTCCCAAATCTGAGTTTGACTAATCTTTGACAGCAAGTCGATCGACTACGAATGTGGATTTGATCGACTGGAATTTTTGGGAAGCCAAAATTTGGTGCAAGTGAGTTGACCAATTGGGTGATCCATTTGATTGACTGGGAGCCGGAGATGGGATTTGAATCCACTAATTCTTTCAACTTTGGGGATTCAGAGTAAATTTTCAATTTCTCTATAAAAGACATAATAAATAAAGTAAAAACTCCAATTGACTAGAGAAGAAAAAAACTAAGTCTCCAGAACTAGAGAATACTAGACAAAATGCTTCTAATGAGAGATCTAAAACATGCAAATAAAATGAATAAATATGCATTTTTCAAATTACCCAAACATTAAATTGTTTCCTTATCACTTGCCTAGAACTGTATAAATCCTTACCACCTTGCATGGACAAGAAACCCCAATATCTATTAATATTAACACAATTTCCTTAAACCATACTCAAAATTTCTCACAGCTTGCTTCCATTTCAAAAATTACAAAGAAATAGATTTCCTTTCCTTTTTTCCTTTATGTATCTTGCAAATTATCACAAGTTATGTATAAGAACAAGGTTCATAGTTTTGATGGTTCAGGGTTATATAGATTTCCCTGGGTATAAAAGAAGAGTGATGGGATAAATGGAAGGAGGAATTATCTCCTCTATTTGAATTGAGACCTTTTTATATCTTTATTTGCAATTACATTGATTTCTTGTTTTGGTGTGCTCTTTGACATCTTTTGTTGGTGGTATACCCCTATTAAATTTACAAGGGGTTAGGAAGAATTGGTAGTGAAGGAAGAGGGTGCCACCATGGAGTTGGAGATAGGAACTTTTTTTAGGTTTTATTTTTGTGAAGAGAAAGGTAATAAGTTGGTGGAAGAAGCATTGAAAAAAGGTTGGACTTATGCAACTTGCGTTTTGGAATTCAGTATTTTGAGAATAATTTTGCATCGATTCAAGTATTCTCTATAACTTGTGTTTGATTCCTATCTATCAATTTCACATTTCCAAATTTCCCAAGAGTAGTCCTATTAGTGGTCACAAGGGACCAGAAGATTTTGAAAAGGGAAACTATTTTGAAAATGTTGTAAGAAGTTTCACTTATTTAAAGAGGTTTCTTTATTAACATACATAAATTACTGACTACATAAAGGCCAAAACTAACGAAGAAAAAGGAAAGTTTTAAAAAATTAAACCTAAATAACATGATTTAAATTGTTAGAAAAATAAGGTAGAGCGGGTGGAAGGGAAACTTACCACCCACCGCCATACCAAACTTATAATGTTCTCATCTTGAGCAAAACTTAAATTCAAAAAGGAGGGAGTAAATGTGTTGTGTTGCCTCCCAACAAGCACCCTGTTTAAAATTGAACTCTCACTATGTGGTCCACCATGGAGGAGCTACGACTAGAACTTCTGCGTGATGATTTTATTGTCCTAGTGGTTTTCTTCTCAGCCACTCCCCTATTCTTTTTACTTGGAGCCTATTACAAATTGTATGATACATGTCATAATACCAAGGAGAACAATTAGAGTCATATCTAACATGCTCTAATTTCTTAGTATATGGCGGTGAATGAAGAGGTTAGGAATAGTCAACAGAAAATGGAAGAGGGGATACACGAGTGAGGCTTATTGAGTGCATGGACATCCCATCATCATGGTAATTGGGATCAATGGGAGTTGGATCAGGAGTTTGGCACATGGGCATTTGATAACCCGTTGCCACATATGATTCTTCTAGATAGAGATATGGTATTTTCAACTCATGAGGTAGGTAGAGGTTTTCATAGATCAGAACCTATTGGGGCAAGGGGTTATGTGAGAGGGGCCTTGTTAGGGTTCAACAAGGAATTGTGCATGAGATGGTGCTTGTTAGAAAACTGACTCTTGGGTACTTAAGATGGGTTGCGTTACAACCTTAATTTTGATTGTATTGTTATGTAATTATTTACTGAGAAAGCGCTTTCTTGACAATTTGTGTGCATTATTTTATGACTTGGGTTACTTTGCAAAATTTTCTTAAATAATGCATTTCGTGTTTTTCCCTATTTTAATAAGACAATGTAAGTGTAAAATGATAATGGACAAGAGAAAAACCCATAATAAGTGAAAAGGCATGAAGAAAATAATAACATATGTTTTATTTAAGAAAAGCATGGAATTATCTAGAAAGTGGCATAGGTGGCCACAATAGGATGACTTTCTATTTCCCATGACTTATAATATCTATAAAAGCTAAAATTAAGAGGATAGAAAAGAAAGAAAGAGAAAATATGAGTTTAAATGCATAATATATCCCTTTTTAGTGTATGGATTGCACTTGAAAAAAAGGTGCTATTATTTTCAAGTTTTGATGTCAAATTGTGTCCATAAGTAGATTAAGGTATCAAGAACTTTTCTTTAAAATTTGGGTTCAAGAGGATTAATGGTTTAGTAGATGTGGATTCTACAAAAATCCATATAGTGTGGATAAAAGACTAGAAAATATTAAACGTTACAAAAAAATTATTCATACTAGAAATCTTTTATTTTGTGTGTATAATATGGAACATCAGATCCAAGATCCAACATCATGCTCTTATCTCCTAGATCACGACAGATTTGGAAATAGGGAGCAGTGAAGGCATGATTCCTTAAGACGATTTCTGTTTGCTTTGATCATCACAAGATTAAATACCTTTCTCAATGGATTGGGAAGAACAAAATGAACCGACCTACCCTAGATTTCACCTATGTTCATGACTTCAAAGAGATTTTCCCAGTCTCCATGGAGACTGTCAACATAATTAAGTATAAAAAGGGGCGTACAATCCTCTACAAAACCTACCAAGCAACCCCACACACAGGTTGTTGAGCACTCCCTCATCTCCAATTGCCCAAAATAGTAGGATCTTCACCCCTAACCTCACTGCTGACCTCGTTAGAGTTCTTCCCCACTATCCCAAAATCCTAGGCCATTATTGGGGGAACTGAAAGGGCACTTGAGAAAAGGTGGGAGTATCATCGCTCGAAGAAGAAAGCACGTTATTCCCAAATTCAACCCCACAGTTGACCCGCTAGTTGGTGAGGAGGAAGAATAAAATTTGAAGAAGGAGTGAGTACGAAAAGAATGTCTTTCTCCCAACTCCTCTCTTTACAAGTTAGGACTTTTTCATATTTTACACTCTCTTTTCCACACTCCCACTCATACTAGTCATGCATAGAGAGCCACTGATGCGACTCACGCAGATAGACTTGACCCAGGGCCTGCACCGCGGTGGAGACATATGTTTGGTTGAAAAATGATTAAAATAGATATCTTGGAAAAATATTAATAATTAGTAGGATGATCATATAATCACATATATTATATGAATTTGGATCAAAAAAATGCAAGCTATTCAATAAAAATATAATATTGATCTATATCTATTCCGAATTTGAAAAGTGTTCGAAGTTGTTATCTTTAAAGTGATTAAATATATAAAAACCCAAATTTGTTAGTATTGATGAATCTAATATACTTAGTTGATGTTTTCAATCAAAGATTGATATGTTATGAATAAAAGGAATACCTTGGACTCATATGAACATCATAATCCAAGTCTTGAAGGATTAGGGTTTCTTTATGCATAAAAGGGTACTAAATGATGGAAACAAGGGTTTGTAAACCCAATGTACATAAAAGTTCCAAATTTCCATCTCTATGTCTCTCTAACCCTAACTTGACTAATAAAGGATAAAGATTGGGACTTTTTCATAAAGACACAGATTGGAGTATAATCAAGTGTATGAATCATAAAGTAGGGTTTGTGGATTGAAAAAGTGAAAAGGGGTAATAAATGAACTAATAGAGTATTATGGATAATGACATACGAAAGTGTACTTAAATACCTAACTTGAGAACCTAGTAAGTCCTTTCATAGGTTTTGGAATAATATACTGACACATGGATGTTATACCTTAAATTTTAAGTTGACTTGCTTGGTTGATTGTGTGGTTAATCTTACTTGTTCTTATTTGGATGACAAATACTCTTGGGAGAGGTATGTGGTTACGCCTTTGAGTAGTCATTTTAGTTTCATGTGGCTTTCTTAGTTTTCTTCGCATGGTTTGCAAATATATGACTGATTGGATGAACTTTAATTCCTTGCAAACTAGATATTAACTATGGCTATTACATTATATATGGACATGGGTAGCCCATTTCTAGACCATTTGTTAATCTATGGAAAGGCCATCCGCATGGATAGGGGAAGGAATATTTTTATACTAGCCTGAATGGGGGGTACATGAGATGTCACCCGCCTGAATAGGGGGAGACATGATGAAGTCATTTTCCTGAATAGGGGAAGACTCAGAATATTACAGTATGATGCCTTGAGGGGTTATGACAGAGGGTGGAGACACCTAGATTGTGTAGTCATGATGAAAATGTGATATCTAATTTGTTAAACAATAATTGTTGACTTATGTTGTTACCATTACTTATGAAGTTTTATTTCCCCACATACTAGTATAACTTGTTATACTGACCGACATTTTATTTTTCAACATTTTAGGTTAATTTTCTTCAAGATGGAAACTGGAAAAATAATGAAAAAGACATCAAAAGTGAATCTGATAGTCTAATATTTGGACATATAGCTAGTTGGTACATATTTTGGGTAATGTTTTGGAATCCTATATTTTGTAAATTTTCATGAAATTTTTTTTTTATCCTATATCCAACTTAGTTAGTTTATTAGAATATATGAATTTTTTTTTGGTAAGTCGGGTGGTTCTTTTATTCATCTTACCCACCTCGTGCAAGAGAAACTAAGCTAGAGTTACATATTTTTTTATATCTTCCAGCATGTTGCTCTCTCTTTTCCTAAAGGTGACTGTAGTGGACAACTTCTTTAGCAACTGTATTCCCCTAATTATATTAGCATAACGGGAGTATCTTCTGTAATTGTTCTCGATCATTATAGCTTCCTGTTGATTGTATTTTTCGATAGCAGCTTACTGTGTTGAGCGCACCGAGATGATCTTCACTGCTAGAGCGATGGCCATAAGTTCATCTTCCAGAGGGGTGTCCATCTTGATTAGTTGACCTTCTCCTCCCAACCATTTTTCTCTGTAGTCTCAGATGACGACAGCTATATCACCCCTTCCTTTCTTCCAAGCAGCATCTATGTTAAAGTACACGACTCCTGGGTTGAGATTGTGTCGGTTAGTTTATCTTGTGTGGATCATATTGTTTTGCGTTTCTATCCAGGCATACGATGACCTGATGACTTCCTGGTTGATGAAATTGATTTGGTGTTGTGGGTTGGTTTCATTTCCTTCAAATATCTACATATTGCGTTGTTTCGATATGCTCCAATATGCGATGAGGAATAGGTTTCGATGTTTCTCCTGGGCCTTAATGTTCTAATTAATCCACTGATCAAAATTGTATGTGGTCCAAAAGTTGGTGGGTGTATTAGTGTTGAGAAGGTTCAACCACACAGAGCTTGCCTTTATGCAGTCTCGAAGAGCATGTAGGTTGGTCTCATCCTCAACATTACATCTTGGACATGTGGATATTATTGTCCTGTGACGAAATTTCTTGTTCCAGTTAGTCAGCAGGGCACAATTCACTGCTATCCACATGAACATTTTTATCCGTGCAACAACCTGTGCTCTCCATATAAGCCTCCAGTTGCCTTGTCTTTTTATTTCTGCCTCTGCTCAGATTGCATTGTAAGAAGATTTGGCTGTGTAACTGCCCCCTTTTGTTGAGTTTCCACACATAGACATCTTCAACGTTTAGGTCTGTTGGAGGGATCAATTTACTGACGGTCTGCATGATTTCTGGTGGGAACCATTGCTCTAGACAATCTCGATCCCACTGTCCTTCAAGGTTAACCAAGCTGCTCGACTTAAGATCGTTCAGTTCTTCAAGAATGGGTAGGGCTACATGGTCTTTCGGAATGTTGCCATTGGGTAGCCATTTATCATTCCACACGTTTATGGAGTTTCTTCTTACTAGGTAAAGATTTGTATTATTTTCCATAAAAGGTTTTGTGAGGACGAAAGTTCTGGTAAGTCTGGAAGAATTGGAACTAGAGGTGGGTTTGTCGTTCAAGATGTTCCCTGACATGGCTTCACTCCAAATAGTTTTCCTTTTACTAAAGATTTCACAACTGTGTTTGATCAACAATGCCTGGTTCCAGTCTCTCATAGTTTTGAGGTTGAGACCTCCATTGATCTTTCGGCTTGTGATGCAATTCCAGGAGATTAAATGAGTGGCTCTTTTGCTACATCCTCCATTAAAAATAAATCTCCTTAGTTCCCCATCAATTCTGTCACATAATTAAAGAGGGAGCTTTTTTGTTTGCATTGTGTATGTGGATAAAGTGGCTAGAGTACTCTTAGCTAAGCTCACTCTGCCCGCCATAGATAAGCTTCTCGCAAGACATGAATTGATTCTACTGGTAACCTTCTCCAACACTTTGTTATATGTTTTCCTGTTGGCCCTAGTGTGTATAATGGATACACCTAGGTATTTGCCAAGATCTTGAGTCTTTTGTAGACCGCTTATACTGCATATTTCCTCATCTTCCTGGTGTGTGACACCCCTCGAGAAGAACACTCTAGTTTTCTCAATTGAGATGGCATGTCCAGAGGCAAGCTCAAACTATTTTAAGCAGTTCATGATCGTTCGAATGTTAGAGGCATTTGCCTTAGAGAACATGATGATATCGTCAGCGAAGTAAAGATGTGCTATTTTTGGTCCTCCCCTTCCTAACTATATAGGGTGCCAATTCTTCTCCTTCACTAGGTCCTCTATTAATTGACATAGCCTCTCAATGCAGAGGACAAAGATATAGGGGCTCATAGGGTCACCTTGTTTTAAACCTCTTATGGATTTGAAGCTGGGTGAAGTTTCCCCATTCCATGATGTTTACGAGCGACCCAGACTAATGGAATTCATGATGTAAGTTTGTATGTTGATAGGGATGTCTATCTTTGCCAATGTATCTTGAATAAAACTCCAAGCCATCTTGTCATTGGCTTTCTTGAGGTCAATTTTTATAGCCATAGTCTTGCTCGAGTTTTTTCTTTTCATATTGTGAATGAGTTCTTTAACAACAATGATATTTTTTGTGATTTTCCTACCGGGTACAAAGGCACTTTGTGCATGGCTTATTCATTTCGGCAACCACTATTTTAGGTGCTTGACTACAGCTTTGGAGCAGAGTTTGAGAATGGTGTTATTAAGAGATATTGGGCAGAATTGACTTCTGCATTCAGGTTTCTAACCTTTGGGTATGAGAACAATAGTGGCATTGCACATCTGTTCATCATGGTACAGTGAATTTAGAGCCTCCTGGATAGTCCTCATGGTTGTCTCCTTCACAGTTTGACAGTTTGATTGGAAGAATTGAGTTGTTGTTCCATTTGGACCCGCATCTTTGTACGGATCCATAGAAAAGAGAATGTCTTTGACTTCCTTCAATTGTGTAAGTTTGGCCATTTGTAACTACTGAGCTTCAGGGATGCCCTCAAATTGGCCAGGGATCTTCCACATGTCCTGCTGGTTGACACTGCTAGGCGTAGTGAAGAGGTTTATGAAGTACCCAGTAACCAGCTTGAAAATTTCCTCTGCCTCCGTATCCCATCCTCCATCAGGTCATTTAATAGCCCCACATTTGTTTTTTCTTTTCCTTTGATTGACAAAAGCATGGTATAAGAGAGTATTTGAATCCCTATCCTTCAACCACTTGATATGACTTTTTTGTTTCCAGTCTTCCTCCCCCTTCTTTAATAAGGTGTTTAGTTCAGCCGCCATGTTTAAACATAACTGGTCAATTATTTCATCATACCTGCTCGCTAGATTGGTCTACAGGGTGTGAATGTTATGTAGGAGTCATTCTTTATGCGCTCTCTTTTGTTTCTGCAGCTTATCTGAAAACTACTAGAGGGGGGGTGAATAGAGTTTTATAGATAATTTAACAATTATTGCACTTAAACAACCACAATGAAAATATTGGACAAGGAGACAAGGGTTTAGAGTGGTTCCTAGCCTTAGCAAATACTAAGGTAGTCAGTCCACTACCCGGTTGCTTACCCAACCGGGATTTGAAAAGAAATTTATTTTATTACCTCGCAAGGACTTTACATAAAATACAATTTCTTTTCCCAAACCCTTCAAGCAGCCTTCACCTAGAAGTAATCGCCCAACCTTGAAGCAGCCTTCCCTTGAAGTAGATGCACCAACTCCCGTTGCACCAGCCTTCTGAAGTAGCTTCCCGTGCGATAGCCTTCTTGAAGTAGCTTGAAGTCCCCTTCTCCACCTGAGAAGTCAACCCTCTCCAATCCGCAGCCTCCAACCCTAGGAGTAGTAAGGAGAGTACAAAAGATACAAAGGAACAAGAAAGAAAAAGGAAATTACAACTTATCCTTTAAGCCCAAGGCTTGATTTGCCTATATCAAGCGTGTAGATCTCCTAACCAATGTGTATGACAATGTGATTGTAGTGGATAGGAGATACTAGCCTATAGGACACGAAATGGGAGCAATAGGAATGAATGACAAGTGTAGGAATTGCTCTATTGCTCTAAAACAGATTGCAAGTGAGTATTCAAGCTCAAGTATAGCACAAGTATAGCTTAGGTGTTGTTTGGTGTCCTAAGGCATGTCCTATTTATAGGAGTGGCCTATGAATACTGAAGGACATTCTAGACAACTTCTAGGGGCTTCTAAGTGCTTAACTAGCCGTTAGATATAAGTTAAGTGCATTAGTAACGGCTAGTTACTTTATTCTGCAGTTGCTGTCAGAGACCATCTCGGTCGACAATTTGTCGACCGAGATACCTACTCGGTCGAAGTTTTGTCGACCGACAGGCTCTCTGGATCAACGTTCATTTGCAACTGCCAACAACCTTGTCAGCTGTGTCTAACGGCTACTTGGGTCAATCTTGGTCGAGAAGTTTGTCGACCGAGAGTGTCTCGGTCGAGGAGTGTGGTCGACCGAGATTGACTCTATTTTCAATCTTTTAATTAACCACTAAGCATGTGTATGAGTGTGCATATGTGATCCTATTTGAAGGGGATGACCTATCTAAGTGTGGTGATTAGCTAGGAAGATCCAACGCTTGATTTACATGTAATCTAAGTACTTGTACATTATATATTTGTACAAGTTTTTACAACAGTGATTACATTGCATGGAAATATAAATATGTAAGCTTTTTGGATTTTCCCTAGTTGCTTTGTCATCCACCTGAATCCTGCACACTCAAGTAGCACGTTAGATCAACAAGAATGAAATGTTTGTCATCATCGAAACAAAGGGATTATCATAATGTCCAATTTATCCAACAATCTCCCCCTTTTTGAAGATGACAAACATTTCCTAAAATATGAAATAAGGAAATATAAAGCATGTGAGTTTCATACCTGAAGATTACCTTTTGTAGCCATTCTTGTTTTACAAGTGAGTGCTGGCCATCAAGATGAAACTCATTTATATTTATATTTTTGATTTTATATTCTTTCTCCCCCTTTGTCATTTCAAAAAGATATCCAGTTTGAATATTTTATTTCTTTCCCCCTTAATTGTATATTAAGCTCCCCCTTAAATAGATATCCTATTAGGAACATGGATTTTTGTCTAATTTATCCAAAATTTGTTTCTCAATCATTTGCAAAGGATATTAAGCCTTGAAATGATATGAGATTCCCTTAAGCTTATGATGAATGTATATTTATTTCTCATTTATCAAGGGATGTTAAGCCCTAAATTAAATGAGAATCCTTTAAGCTTAGAGTACATAAAAATGTCTCCAACCAAATGTAAGGGATGTTAGGCCCTGATTTGTTCAGAGAGTTCCTTTAAGTACAAGATATATCATTTTTATGAAATTCATAGATTGCTTCATAATCAAGAGTAGAAATACTAAGGTCATAACAATCTTCAAATGATGTTTACAATGTTTTTCTAAGCTTCTTAATCAATTAAACCAATTTGTTGTTATGAGCTCCCCCTTAATCTTACAATTTAAGCAGTGTGATGCTTCTAAGGTCATAAATAATTTTAAATTTTGATTTTGACCTTTATTAAAAGTATACTAAGATTAAGTGCAATAAAATGATGTCCAAATAAAGCATTTTGTCAAAGCTTATTTTAGGTCGCCCTTGACTACGACCATAGCGCCCCTTGGTCAATTTTAATTTTAACCAAGAGGCAAATTCTGCAGATTTCCAAGATAAACATATGTGAAGTATAATTTCTGCAGATAGCTATAAATATCAATTTGAAGCACATTAAGATATACCCATTATAAAAACTTAATATGAGCATCAATAGTGAAGTCTTTGTCCTAGATTTTTCTAGAATGCATGTTTTACATTCATTTGTAAATGATGTTTCATATGCTTATGGGTACAGAAATATCAAATCCCATTTCTTCTTATACCCTTATCATAAGATTCTTTTAGAAACATATATTTTGAAAGCAAGATTAATGTCTTTAAAGTCAAGATATTTGCTTTTGATTTCTTAGAACAAGCAAATAGATAAAAATATTAATATTTTGTTCTAAGAGGCACCGTTTGGCTTGACATAGCAACATCTTCATCACAAGCTGTGTCCACAATTATTATCTATTATGTCACGATGCTTTTAAGCTAATGACATTTGCAATTATCCGAATCACAATGATCATTCATGATTTGTATATATGAATCAAAGCTTATTTTAAACCAATGAAACATAATGATCATGATGAAGCATGTTAAGTGATACTCAATATGAAAACATTTTCTTAACAATGAAAGCATGATTAATATCTCAAGTCTTTTTAAAGATATCAATTTGAGAAATTTTGTAACATTGTGTTCTTTGCAAGCATTTTTAATAGTTATATCACCAATAAATTATTTTGCTTGCTTATCATCAAGACTCACACATGCAATTATCATTATCTATTTGTGTTAACACAACAGCATGCTTAATGATGAAATAGTGAAAGCATGTCCAATAGAATGATAATTTCATGAAATACAGTGATTGTAATCATTTAAACTGAATGTCATAACACATGATTTCTATCTAGATAGATGCTTTTAAAGAAAATCATGTAAAACATTATAAAATAGGGATTTCTAAGCTTGATTTTCAACTTAGAGAATGATGTCATTTATATTCAAAAAGATCTTCAACTTGTTTTGTAAAACAGTCATTAACAACAGATAGATAGCCATTGTTCAATCAGTTGTTCAGAAATTTCACTGCAGACTGAAATCAGTGACTAGTTCGGTCGACGATTTCTCGACCGACAAGGTTTCTGTTTTACCTACAGAACTATTTATTGATTTCGAGTAAAATGTAGACTATGTCTAATTCAATTATGTAGTTTAAGAATCAGTTTTAGTTGAGATAAAACATATGAATATCAAAGTAATATTTAGATCAAATCTCAACTAATCATATTAAAAAAAAAATAAGTTTTGAGGACCTTAATTAAGATAAGTTTTCAAGTTATAAATTTTAGTTACTTGAATCATTTTGTTATCCCTTTATGTTAAGTTGAGATAGACATAAGGATGTGCAATTTAAAGTCTTTGGTCATATCTCAACTTAGTCTAATCAATTCAATTTGGGGGTTTCGGAACCCATACTAACTCAACATTCTTTTTCTTGTATGGGCATGAAAAAGAGTAATGTCCAATACGTGAGCAGTAATGGCAACATATAGAATCAACCTCAAGTCTTTTTCTATGGTTTTGTTCTAGGTTGTTCTTTGGTACAAATGTGGCTTGATGTGCTCGTGTCTTTCTCCAACTAGGTTGTTGATGAGATTTCCCTTTGGGCTTATAACCTAGTCCTCTTCTCCCAATTTGATGATAGGAATCATCCAAAATTCTATCAAGGATTCCATTGTTGCTTAACCTACTAACTTCTTGTTGCAACTTAGCGATCTCATCCATTCTTTTCTTAATATCTAGTTTTGCTTGATCTAGATTAGATGATAAAGAATTCCTTTCTTTTACTATATTATCATAATCTAGATGTGTACACAAAACAGGTTGTTTTTGAAAATCATTTAACTTTGCAAGTAATTCAACCTTTTCTTGATATAGAAGATCATAATTTGTTTCTAGAGTAAAAATCTTCACATCACTACTACTTAGAGATGATTTCAATGTACGGTTTTCAGAAACAATGCTATCTTTTTCAAAACCAAGAGTATTCAATTTAGCATATAAATCTTCATTTTCGGATGTAAGAGCAAGAAGTCTAGTATTTAACTCATCGTTTGCTTTACTAGATTTCTTTAATTTCTTCTTGCACTCAATATATTTATTGTGAGTTTCTTCAAGACTAGAAATTAGCTCTTCTTTTGATAAATCAAGAAGGCTTACCTCTTCTTCTTCTTCTTCATTGGTTGTAGCAATAAGACAATTTTTGTTTTCATCTTCCTTCTTTGATCTCCATGGACAGCTGGATGTTGTGTGACTTGTTCCTAAGCACCACTCGCATCTTGTTGAAGATTTGTCCATTCTTTTCTTTTGCTTGCGGTTGTAGACACCTCCACCCTTCATTCTTCAAGACCTGGTTAGGGTTCCTTGAAGCCTGCTCTGATACCAATTGAAAACTACTAGAGGGGGGGTGAATAGAGTTTTATAGATAATTTAACAATTATTGCACTTAAACAACCACAATGAAAATATTGGACAAGGAGACAAGGGTTTAGAGTGGTTCCTAGCCTTAGAAAATACTAAGGTAGTCAGTCCACTACCCGGTTGCTTACCCAACCGGGATTTGAAAAGAAATTTATTTTATTACCTCGCAAGGACTTTACATAAAATACAATTTCTTTTCCCAAACCCTTCAAGCAGCCTTCACCTAGAAGTAATCGCCCAACCTTGAAGCAGCCTTCCCTTGAAGTAGATACACCAACTCCCGTTGCACCAGCCTTCTGAAGTAGCTTCCCGTGCGATAGCCTTCTTGAAGTAGCTTGAAGTCCCCTTCTCCACCTGAGAAGTCAACCCTCTCCAATCCGCAGCCTCCAACCCTAGGAGTAGCAAGGAGAGTACAAAAGATACAAAGGAACAAGAAAGAAAAAGGAAAGTACAACTTATCCTTTAAGCCCAAGGCTTGATTTGCCTATATCAAGCGTGTAGATCTCCTAACCAATGTGTATGACAATGTGATTGTAGTGGATAGGAGATACTAGCCTATAGGACACAAAATGGGAGCAATAGGAATGAATGACAAGTGTAGGAATTGCTCTATTGCTCTAAAACAGATTGCAAGTGAGTATTCAAGCTCAAGTATAGCACAAGTATAGCTTAGGTGTTGTTTGGTGTCCTAAGGCATGTCCAATTTATAGGAGTGGCCTATGAATACTTAAGGACATTCTAGACAACTTCTAGGGGCTTCTAAGTGCTTAACTAGCCGTTAGATATAAGTTAAGTGCATTAGTAACGGCTAGTTACTTTATTCTGCAGTTGCTGTCAGAGACCATCTCGGTCGACAATTTGTCGACCGAGATACCTACTCGGTCGAAGTTTTGTCGACCGACAGGCTCTCTGGATCAACGTTCATTTGCAACTGCCAACAACCTTGTCAGCTGTGTCTAACGGCTACTTGGGTCAATCTCGGTCGAGAAGTTTGTCGACCGAGAGTGTCTCGGTCGAGGAGTGTGGTCGACCGAGATTGACTCTGTTTTCAATCTTTTAATTAACCACTAAGCATGTGTATGAGTGTGCATATGTGATCCTATTTGAAGGGGATGACCTATCTAAGTGTGGTGATTAGCTAGGAAGATCCAACGCTTGATTTACATGCAATCTAAGTACTTGTACATTATATATTTGTACAAGTTTTTACAACAGTGATTACATTGCATGGAAATATAAATATGTAAGCTTTTTGGATTTTCCCTAGTTGCTTTGTCATTCACCTGAATCCTGCACACTCAAGTAGCACGTTAGATCAACAAGAATGAAATGTTTGTCATCATCGAAACAAAGGGATTATCATAATGTCCAATTTATCCAACATTATCATCCCAGGCGCTTAAATGGGGTCTTGCTATGTCAAGTGCTCTTTGAAAGTTCAGTTTTCTGCACCAGGATTCCTCAATGAAAGGAGTAAAGGTCGCCTCTGAGGACCATGAAGCATTTGTTGTGAATCTCCTTTGTTGATGACTATGTTTAACCATATTAATTAGTAGAGGATAGTAGTCTGACTCGACCTTGGAAAGGTGCAACAGAGATACATCTGGAAACTTACGAAGGAATTCGCCGTTGGCCAGGCCTCGATCCAGTCTGCCTTGTTTCAAACCGTGTCGGAAGGTGAATCTTTGTCTAGAGAATTTGAGATCTGAGCTGCCTGCTTCTAGCTTGGTGGATGTGAAGGTTTGACCACAAAGACTTTACTAAATAACCATGGTTGACAAAAACACCAATAGTGTTGCAGCGGAAGTTAAAATTTTGACTATATTCAAATGTATAAAGAGTACATTACAAAATTCCCTAAAGGGTGTACAACTTTATACACAACAAAAGGATTTAGATAGAGGAAGACTAAAACCAAATAAATATTGTCTCCAAAGAAAAACAAGTTAATATATAGGCAACCATAGCTATGTCCAAGCTAGAGATTGAACTCCAAATCCTTAGTCTTAGGATGGTTTACCATGCTTGTCATGCACACTCTGATCCTATATCTGGATGGTTGGGATCATCCAGCAAGAGAGAGATAAAAGTATGTGTTAATCAAAAGGTATAAGGACAAATGGTAAAACACAAAATTGCATTATAAAATGATTCATAATATTAGGAGATTTCAAGAGTATGAGGTAAATAATTACATAAGAAATAGAAGAACTACCATAGTTTAATTAACAACAAATCACATAGCATGATTGATATTATGACAAAAAATCATGTCAATGCCGGGTGAGGCACCTACTAGACCTAAACCAATAGGTGAGGGAGAGTGGTCACATTCCCAAATACCTACAAATATATATAATATGAAGGGAGTGGTCACATCCTTCCGGGGAGATTGCTCACATTCCCTAGTATAATACGAGGGGAGTGGTCACGTCCCTCTAGGGTGAAATTACACATGCCCTCTATGGGTTGTTTGTACTCATGTACACTACATTTTCATTTGGCCAAAAATACATCATGCTAAATAAATCACTTGGCAGTAGTGAGAATATAAGTAACATTTGCATCATAGCATTGGGGAATAAAACCCATGAATTAAAACAATTAAATGAATGGGACAAAATTGGCCATAGCATTATTCAAATAATTCCGATAAATGATCCAACATAGGCAATGAAAGTTTAAATAAACAAAGATCCAAATAAAGACAATAGAGAGGGAGAGAGATTCCAAGGCTAGCATTTGCCTCATTAGGAAATGAGGTTGGACAAAATCCCAACTGAAGATTAGGTGTATTTGCACATATACATTTCACATTTATAACACATAGGAGTCACATACAAATAGGGTCCGCATACATAAATAGGGGTCACATACCTTATTGAAGATTCACATAACCATCGTTATCACCAATTAGAGTGTATCCAAGATCATTAACCCTAGTTACAAACATTTCACATAAATTATTATTTATTAAGCATAAAGTATAAAGGAAATACAAATTTTAAAACTTTTTCTAAAACCATTGGTTTAGGACTCAAAACTAGGACCAAAAGCTCACTTAGGTTTCACTGATTAGGAAAACATATCTTGTTTCTCAATTTGGAGTTAAAATGAATTAATTATGATTTTAGAAGATTTAACATACTCAAAATGCCATTCAAGGCAAACTTCAAAAAAGAAATTAGAATTAGGACTCAAGACCTGAAAATCAATTTCTTCATGAAAAATCCTTTCCAACGACTACTTATTTTCATTTTTCTGAGCAAGGACCAATTTACTATGAATTAAGTAAGATGGACCAATCAGATTGTAAGAAAATGCCACATAGACTGAGTGGCTAGCGCGGGAGGGGTAGAAAAAGATGAAAATACCCCAATCATAAAAATAGAGTGTGAGGCGCACGTGAGGGAAAAATTATAAAATTGATCGGTCATCTTCTTCCTCTCCTAGGTGCCATGGCCGTGGAGGAGATGCTCTGCCACATTGGGCGTTACATTATTTCTGAACTAAAACACGACCACAAGTACTCGAACTGAAGCCCAAGACGACACAGACTCACCGGTGTTGTTAATTTGGTTGCTTCTAACACCAAGGAACTAGGAAAATCATTGTAAGGTAGGGAGAAGCTAGATGTGTCGATGGCTAATGATGAGTGCATACTCATCATGAAATTCAATTGCCTTTTTGGAACAATTTCATCTCTATTCCACATCTTTTCACCCTAACATGAATCATAATCCACAAAACTACTTAGTTGATCCAATAATCAAGGTTTTAACTAAATATCTTTCATTTAATGCAGGAAAATCAAGCAACTCCATGCATATGGTCTCAAGACCGTTTCCATCCTTGCGGTCTCAAGACCGTTTGGGTCCACGCGGTCCGAAGACCGTTTGGCAGAATACATGAAGAACAAATGACAACATCGGTTGCCAAAGAAAGCCATGCGGTCTCAAGACCGTTTGATCCCATGCAGTCCCAAGACCGTTTGGTCCCATGCGGTCCCAAGACCGTTTGGTCCCATGCGGTCCCAGGACCGTTTGGTCCCATGCGGTCTCAAGACCGTTTGGTCCCGTGCGATCCCAAGACCATTCGACGCAAGCGCAAGGATTGATTGAAGAACTAAAGCTGCACGCCCACGCCAAGGCCAGGACCGATCGAAGCAAACCGTTTGGTTCCCAAACGGTCTTTAAACTGTTTGGTGCCCAAACGGTCTCAAGACCGTTTGGCGCCCAAACGGTCTCCAAACCATTTGGCTCCCAAACGGTCTCCAAACCGTTTGGCGCCCAAACGGTCTCCAAACCGTTTGGAGAAGATATTTCCAGCAACTTATCAAAACCGTTTGGGATCAGATCTGAACCTATAAATAGACCCCCAGGGTCCCCATTTGGGGGCATTGGATCCGGACGCCGATAGGCTGCCAGAGCACCACCTCGATCAAGTTCCACTCCATCTACTGCTGGTGTTGCATCCAAGGAGGCCAAGAAGAGAAAGACCATGGAGCAAGGAGTGCATCTTCTTCACCGGGCTGCGTCCACCCTCTGCACTGAGCTCATGGCAGATCTCTCTTTCTCTCCTATCCTTCTTGTATCTAGCATCATGAGCGAGTAGTCCTCTTTCGCTGGGGTGCGGGGACTAGCCCCTCTTCCCATGCAAATCATGTTCTTTTGTTAATCTTTCCATGGCAATGTATATAACTCTTCATTTTGTTGTTTATCGTTAAGCTTGTAGGTTGGTTACATGCTTGTTTTCATCTTTTTTCTCCCTATGTTGCGATAACTTCAATGCATGGGTATGTACGTCGTTTAACGAGTTTGACTCCCTGACTAGAAATAGAAGGGGATTCCTTGAGGTAGTAAGTGTATGATCCGTGAGGGGACGAGCCATCTAGCCTTCGGTGATGCTTTTGTGCGCCTAACGCCTGTATAGGGGGTTCACAACATTAGTTGGATTTTGTATCATCTTGCTAAACGTCGATGTTTCCTTGCATGTCACCCTCCTGCTTGTTTATCGGTTAACGCGGAAGACTCCCAAACTAGAAATAGGATGGGTTTATCGAGGTAGTAAGTGTATGACCCGCGAGGGGACGAGCCATCTAGCCTTCGGTGACGCTTCTGTGTGCCTAACGCCCGTATGGGGGGTTCACAACCTCCGTGAATTTCTGTATCTTCAGAGCCGTAAGACATGTGATCAGGATGGCGATGAGAAATTTGCTGCCTATGGCGATGCTTACGCGGACCTAATGCCCGAATGGGGGGTTCTGCAGCAGCTCTACTTGAAGTGTTATATCTTGCCTGGATTGTTTGCAAAGGAGTATGTTTCTGTGTGTAGCGGTGGTCAAACCCGGTACCATCCCAGCGATTCCATATCTTTGATCCGAACCTATCTTTAATTCCGTATTTACTTTCTTGCAATTAGTTTAATCAAACCCAAATCAACCAATTGTTCTAAATATTAGTTTTACTTGAGCTAGATTCAATTGACAAGGATTCTTAAAAACGTTGTCCTTTGGGTTCGATCCTCAACTATACTGCGATAAGACCCGTCCGCTTGCGGGTGGTATTGTTGCACTTGGTTTTGGTAAAAGCTCGGGGATATAAACTCCGAGTGAATTTGTTAGTGCATTCAAACTCCACGTCAAATTCTGGCGCCGTTGCCGGGGACAACGAAATCAGTTAGTCTAATGTTTTTCTTATAAGACTAATCTAGGATTTTACTTTTCTTTTGAAACTATTGCTTATCTACTTGAATTTGATTTTACTTTGTGGATCTCACTTTCAAATCTTTCCAATTTTCAGGTGCTCTTCAACGCATAGTGCATGCACCGTTCAGATAGTCCCGGACTCACCCCAAGCTTTGATCCCGAGATTGATAGAACCTTCCATCGTCAGATCCGAGAGAATCAAGCTAGGATGGCGCAAGAAGAAGAAGTAGCCCGCAGAGTGGCTCAAGCCATCAATGCACACAGAGAGAGGCTCATGCAAGAAGCTAGAGCTGCGGTTCAATAGGAGATCTTAGCAGCATAGGCAGCAGCGCAAGCAGCCAAATTTCAGAAAGACCTTAGAGAGTTCTCTATCCCAAAGGTTGCGAATGTCTATCACCCGGTGCAGCCTCCTCCCATTGAAGCTGCCAACTTTGAGATTAGAGCACATTGGATAACTTTGCTTCAAAACAACCCCTTCTACGGCAAACAAGCTGAAGACAACCAAGGTCATCTTCTCGGATTCATCGACCTTTGTGCTATGACGAAGCAAAATGGAGTCACTGATGATGCCATTCGACTCCGTCTTTTCAAGTACTCTCTTGCCGATAGGGCCATCAATTGGTACGATTCACTACAGAGTGAAGTACCTATCACCACCTGGGAGCAACTCTAAAACGCTTTTCTGGAAAAGTTCTACCCCCCATCTCTTACATATGAAATTAGGGGATGAATTACAAATTTCACTCAAGTCCCAGGAGAAACCCTTGCTGAAGCTTGGGATAGGTACAAGGAGCTCCTACGCAAATGCCCACACCATGGAATTCCTAAGAACCAGCTGATAGAGATATTCTACAGGGGCGTGGAGGATGACGTAAAGATGTTCCTTGACTCCTCGTCTGGAGGGAACTTCATGCGGCAAAGTTACGACAGTGCATGGAGAGTAGTCACCCTGGGAGCAGAAAATCAAGCCAATTGGGGCATATCTATTGGTAAAGGAGTCTTAAAGGTAGCCATGGCTGAAGCTATCCCAGAATACTAATCTATAGCTGAAACTTTGAAGGTCTTAGTTGCAAAGCAAGATCACATAGAATCATCCCTTGCTACGATTGGAAGAGGACATTCTCCCACTAGGCAACCAGAGCAGGTCAAGTCGACTTCTTTGTTTTGTGAAGCATGCAAAGGCACTGATCATTCCACACTATCATGCAATGTTCTCTACGTTGTTGTTTTAAGCAATGCATGTGGACAAGGAGATAATTGCCAAATGGAAAATCTTAATGCTATTAACACCATCCCTGGGCAGAACTATTACAATCCGAATCAAAATAGGAATCACCCAGGCTTCCAATACGGAAACCCTTTAGGAGCTATGAACTCACACCAATTCAGTCCGAACAATCAACAAAGGGGGCCATCGGGGTACCAGTTTAACCAACAACCGAACTTTGGGAATCAAGGAAACTTCAAAGGGAATTTTCAGAACAGAAACTACAATAATTATCAGAACAACTCTCAGTATCAGAACCTGAATCAACAACAAGGTCAGGCAGGATCCATCCCTTCTGACGACAAGATATCTACCATTGAAAAGTTGTTGCAAACACAACAAACAATGATAGCCAACCAACAAGCCCAATAGAAAGCTATTGAAACTCAACTAGCTCAACTTGTTGCTAGTATTAAGCCACCAGATGGAGTCTTTGCCGGACAACCTGAGAACAATCTGAAACATCTTGAGCAGCTGAAGGTTGTTACCACAAGATCAGGGAATGGTTATTCGAATCCCCCAATGAACTCGACTGTTGTTATCCCAGATGAGAGTGAACCTGTGACAGTCTAAAACTTGACAACGCCGAAATTGCAACCAGAGGAAAACGATACTGATAAGGGAAGTTCTGAAAAGGTTGCTGATGAAGAAGTTGAGACACCAGAGCAGGATATTCCTATCTATAAGCCTGGTGTCCCTTTCCCATCCCTTCTTAAGCAAACCAAGCTTGATACAAGATTCATCAAATTCAAAGAGGCCATGAAGAAACTCCATGTTGATATACCTTTCTTAGACGCTCTTAATGAGATACCAGCCTGGACCAAGTATCTAAAGTCGCTTCTCACTAAGAAGTACATCACTGAAGAGTATGAAACTGTATAACTGGCTACGACCACATCTGATATCATACTAAGCAAGATGCCAAAGAAACAGAAAGATCCAGGATCCTTTGGAATTTCATGTCACATTGGTGACTCATCATGCAAAAAGGGATTGGCAGATCTTGGCGCTAGTATTTCTATTATGCCATTCAGTATGTGCAAGAGATTAGGGTTTGCAGAATTGCTTCCAACTGCTATGACCATTCAACTCGCAGACAATTCTATAAAGAAACCGTTGGGGATCCTCAAAGACATCCCGGTCAAGGTGGGCAAGGACGCATATGTTCCATGTGATTTTGTCATCATGGACATAAAAGAAGACACTAGATACCCTCTTATCTTCGGGCGTCCGTTCCTCGCAACTGCAAGAGCCGTTATTGATGTCGAAGCAGGAACCTTACTGCTAAGGTTAGGCAAAGAGACTCTGGAATTTAAGGTTTTTGAAAGTATGAGAAGACCAAGTATACAGGAGGAAGTCTATCTGATAGATTGTGTTGAGAAAATGTCACAACTAACTCAAGAATACCACGAGTCATGCGATCCCTTATAAACTGCTCTATCTGACCTATTTAATGACGAACCTATTGACCAACAAGCTAAGGATTGCATCGAACCCCCCAACTCTGCTAAAGAAAATGCTGAAGCTACTTACAAAGAATTAAAGACTACCGAAACTACGGAAGAAATTAGCGATAAACCAGAACCTCCTGAAATGAAGCCCCTACCTGAAGGGCTGAAGTATATGTTTTTACACGATCTCAAATCTTGTCCAGTGATCATAAACTCTGATCTAACAACCGAACAAGAAGAGAAACTCATGGAGGTATTAAGGGAGAGGAAGAAACCCATAGGCTATAAGATGAGTGACCTCACAGGGGTCAATCAAGACTTGTGCATGCACATGATCCCCATGATGGAAGACCATAAGCCAACTATCGAGCATCAAAGGAAGTTGAATCTGAATATGAAGGAAGTGGTCCGTCACGAGATCATCAAACTTCTCACAGCTAGAATAATCTACCCAATATCGGACTCACCATGGGTAAGCCCAGTTCATGTGGTACCCAAGAAAGGAGGGACAACCGTTATAAGAAAAGAAAACAATGAGCTCATCCCCACTCGAACAGTTACTGGGTGGCGGATGTGTATTGATTATAGAAAATTAAACAAGGCCACTCAAAAGGATCATTTTCCTATGCCCTTCCTCGATCAAGTTTTAGAAAGATTGGCCCATCAAGAATATTTCTGTTACCTGGACGGTTACTCTGGATTCTATCAGATTCCCATACATCTAGATGATCAAGAAAAAACTATTTTCACCTGTCCCTTCAGGACATATGCTTTTAAAAGGATGTCGTTTGGTCTGTGTAATGCCCCCGCAACTTTTCAACGTTGCATGACTGCCATTTTTGCGGGGCTTACTGAAACTGTTATGGAGGTCTTCATGGATGATTTTTCTGTATATGGGGACTCCTTTGATTCCTGTCTTAAGCATCTCTCCATGGTCCTCAAACGTGTGAAGAAGCACATCTGGTTCTAAATTGGGAGAAATGCCACTTTATGGTAAAGGTAGGCATTGTCTTGGGCCACAGGGTTAGCAACAGAGGAATTGACGTTGATAAAGACAAGATAGAAGTCATATCTAAATTGGCTATTCCCACAAATGTGAAGGAAGTTTGCGCTTTCCTTGGTCACGTTGGATTCTATAGAAGGTTTATACGAGATTTTTCCAAGATAAAAAAGCCGATGACCAATCTACTTCTAAAAGATGCTGATTTTAATTTCAATGAAGAATGTGTCAAAAGTTTTGATACGTTGAAGAAAGCCCATACAACTACCTCCATCATTAGAGCTCTTGATTGGTACCACCCCTTTGAAATTATGTGTGATTCCAGTGATTACGCGGTGGGTGCCGTCTTACGGCAGTACATAGAGAAAAAACATTATGTGATCTATTATGCGTCGAAAACCCTCGACGAAGCTCAAAGGAATTACGCTACTACTGAGAAGGAAATTCTGGAAGTCATCTATGCCTTCGATAAATTCAGATCCTACCTTATTGGTTCGAAGGTCATCGTTTACATAGACCATGTTGCTATCCGTTATCTTATGGCAAAGAAGGATGCTAAGCCAAGGCTGATCAGATGGATACTCCTTCTACAAGAATTTGACCTAGAAATAAGAGATAAAAAAGGGACGGAGAATGTCGTGGAAGATCACCTCAGTCGCATGCACACTGTGGATGCTGAAGGGATTCCGATAAATGACTCCCTACCAGATGATCAGCTTATGAGGGTCTCAAGATTTGAACCATGGTATTCTGACTTCATAAACTACCTTGTCGTCGGAGTCATCCATCCCCAATACACCGGGAACGCTCTGAAGAAATTTATGCATGATGTGAAGCATTAATATTGGGATGAACCATATCTTTTTAAACTCTACGCAGATGGATTGTATAGACGTTGCGTCGTCGAAGAAGAAGCCCATTCCATTTTAGAACAATGCCACTCAGGACCTGTAGGCGGCCACATGAGCTCAAAGAAGACAGCTTTAAAAGTTTTGCAATGTGGTTTCTTCTGGCCAACTTTATCCAAAGATTCCTACGATTTTGTCCAATCCTGTGATAAATGTCAAAGGGCCGGCAATATAACCAAGAGAGACGAAATGCCACTGAATCTATGGCAAGAAGTCGAGATATTTGACGTTTGGGGAGTGGATTATATGGGTCCATTCCCATCTTCCAATGGATTCTCGTATATCTTAGTGGCAGTGGACTACGTTTCAAAATGGGTCGAAGCTATCCCAACCGTCACTAGTGATTCAAAACCCGTCATCAAATTATTCAAAGATATCATCTTCCCACGGTTTGGAGTACCGCGAACCGTGATTTCTGACGGAGGCTCCCATTTCATTGAAAGAAGCTTTGAAGCTTTATTAAGAAAATATGGTGTCTCACACAAAATAGCTCCACCATACCATCCACAAACAAGTGGACAAGTAGAGGTATCCAACCGTCAACTTAAGTCTATTCTCGAAAAAGCCGTCGGACGCAATCGAAAAGACTGGTCAACAAAAATCAACGACGCCTTATGGGCCTTCCGGACCGCTTATAAGACTCCCCTTGGGACTACACCTTTTCGATTGATATATGGAAAGGGTTGCCACCTGCCAGTCGAACTAGAACATAAGGCATGGTGGGCAATTAAACAAATAAACTTCGACACGAAACAAGCGGGTCAAGCCAGAATTCTGCAACTCCATGAGCTGGATGAACTCAGAATGTCATCCTATGAGAATGCACGAATCTACAAAGAACGTACAAAACTCTGGCATGATGGACATCTGAAACGAAAAGACATACGAGTAGGAGACCAAGTTCTAGTTTTCAATTCCAGATTAAAATTGTTCCCAGGGAAACTCCGCTCACGTTGGTGTGGACCTTACATCGTCAAAAACATCTCTCCTCATGGTGCTTTCTCTTTATGGAGTGACAAGTCTGGCGAATTTATAGAAAATGGTCACCGCTTGAAAAGATACTTCACATCAACTGACAAAGGCACCGAAATAATGTTGGAATTCAACAATCCAAAGGATCCACCATAATACCGAAGAACTCTGTCAAGCCATCGACATAAAACAAAGGCGCTCGTCGGGAGGCAACCCGATCAATAATCTATTTTACTTCTCCTTTTCAAATTTTGTTTCCTACCTTATAGTTAAATTTTCCTTAAATAAAATTTGCCTTATGAGATAGTTTTACTTACAGAACACGAGATCGGAGTGGCGCTGACCAGAATGAAATCATTCTCAGCAGTCATACCTGGTGTTACCTTTCCCCTCCATCTTGAATTTAGGGTTTTCTCGAGGACGAGCAAATCTCTAAGTTTGGGGTGGAGGGTGGGTGGTACGTATTCCACTTCCACATACACACCCTCTTTTTTTTACTCAATCTGTCTATATCATAAAATTTTCAAAATTTTTGAACAGATATTTGATGAATTTTTGACACTTGTTGATAATATGTAACTAACTTTTCTACTATGCATCTTCAATCATAACATCCTTCTTATTCGAAGTGAATCCTCAAGAGTACTGACTTTTGAAACTTGCCTTTGGCCTGAAACCATCCTGTGAAGCTTATGATTCCTAACATCATAATACTTTTTACAAAATGATAAGTATTTGTCAAACTGATAGGGATCAAACATATCGTGCTTCCTAACTGACTAGTGGAACAATGGCTCAGAATCCCCACTGGATCCGCATCAAGTCATTATTTGAGCAGAGTATGACACAGAGAATAACCCAGTTTTGAATTGTAAATCAAGTTGCATTTTGATCTGAACTCTCTTATACACTTCTTCTACCATCTTCGTACCCCTCCATCCATCAAAAGCAACAAAAAGCCGATTATGTGCCAAACCCTAAGTTCAGGGTGGCACGCCACTTTCCCCTTATCCGCTTCTTCCATACCCCTCGCAATGAATAGGGGCGTACCACCAAAAATACAATCTCAAGTCGAATAGAGGAGAGATTTGCAAACAAAAGATGCCAAAGTGCACACAAAAAGAAATGCAATCTCGAGTCGAATAGAGGAGAGATTTGCACAAAAAATATGCAATAAATGAAATTGCAAAACAAATAAAAATCTCGAGTCGAATAGAGGAGAAATTTACTTCTTCTTTCCATACCACCTTTCACTCCTTTTTCTACCTAAGGGCACAATACATGCCCCACCATCCTGAACTACACCAGTGTTAGATCGGTTGCATACTTGTTGATTCTGCAGGTATCTCTGAACTCCTACAAAACTCTTCGACATGATTGATGTTGGAAAAAGTGGGGAGGAAGCGTTGTTGAGGAACGAACTCAGGAACGAAGCTATGGAAAGACGTGTTTAGTGGTCCCAGGAAGTTAAGGTACTCATTCATACTGAGCAGAAAGAAAACATTTATGATGTGAAGATAAAGAAATCACACAGATCAAAAGTATTTCATTAGGCAACAGTTTCAAACTTTATGTTACTCGAGGACGATCAACGATTTAAGTTCGGGGTGTTTTTATGAGTGCATACTCATCATGAAATTCAATTGCCTTTTTGGAACAATTTCATCTCTATTCCACATCTTTTCACCCTAATACGAATCATAATGCACAAAACTACTTAGTTGATTCATTAATCAAGGTTTTAACTAAATATCTTTCATTTAATACAGGAAAATCAAGCAAATCCATGCATACGATTTTCAAGACCGTTTGGATCCTTACGGTCTCAAGACCGTTTGGGTCCATGTGGTCCCAAGACCATTTGGCAGAATACACGAAGAACAAATGACGAAACCGGTTGCCAAAGAAAGCCATGCGGTCTCAAGACCGTTTGATCCCATGCGGTCCCAAGACTGTTTGGTCCCATGCGGTCCCAAGACCATTTGGTCCCATGCGGTCTCAAGACCGTTTGGTCCCATGCGGTCTCAAGACCGTTTGATCCCATGCGGTCTCAAGACCATTTGGTCCCATGCGGTCCCAAGACCGTTGACGTGTATTTTACTACGCACTAAAAATGCAAGTATACGTGTCGAGTAGTACAGGCCTTTGTGAGGCCCGAGTCGAACACATGGATACTCAGAATTGTCGGAGACTCCTACTAACTATTTGCGATCAGCTAAGCCGAATAACAAATTGGGTTTTTTTGTCAAAATTAAAAGAAAATAAAAATAAAACAAAGCAAACAATCGATTAAAGGTTAATTTAATCAATTCAAAAAGGTATCTTTAGCATTGCGGTTTCACCGCGGGTTTTCATTGTATAGATTTCCTATAATGCCTCAATCATCTCTCTCTATCCGGGTAGTGGCTTGAAAACCGAACTGCCCATTATCGTGGTGCAATCCACTACTTAGGTTTAGGTTGGTTCCACTATCGTAGTAACCTATCCCCTAAACTAAGTGTATTACGAACGATCTCTCAGTTTCCACCATTAATTTTACACCACCTTGGTCAAGGGATTTGTTAATTAATGTAGATTTTGTCTCTTTTCAGCCGTTAATCCTTCTTTCAAAGTGATTATGGGCATTAGGTTATTATTATGGTGATCAAGCATAACAATATATGGAGAAAACGAAACTATACCACGAATTTAATAGAGAAAATATGAATTACTATAATAAAACTGTCATACAATGAATTCTCAGGCTACTCCCGGTCCTAAAGATGGAGGGGATTAGCCCCGCATGTTCATCTCACACAAGTACATGGTAGAAATAGGGGAAATCATATGAAAAACGTGAATTGAAAGGGAAAACCCCTGAACGGAGAAGAACTGATTGATCCTTTGCGTAGAACACGTGCGTTCCCACCTCTCGGTGGTGAAATCCGTCTTCGGCAGCGTCTGGATCGACTGGTATGAACTTCTGGCCTCCGTCCTCCTTTCTCCTGCTCCTCGGCACTTGTGCAATGTCTAATGAGATCCGATTTTCACTCTGGGTGGCCGTCATTAGGTATAAGTCCCTAATTAGGTCGTTAATTAACTCCAACCGTCCGATTGAGATCAATCTGAATCCAACGCATATTTGATGGTGTCGATACCATCGATGCGGGTCGATGGTATCGACCCAGTGTAGTAGAGACAGCCCTTCTTTCTTTTCGTCTGAGTGCCTGAAGCGATCTCGATACCATCGACTTGGGTCGATGGTATCGAGCTCCCTATAGCGACAGTTTTGTCATTTTGTGTCGCTGTAGCCTCCATGCGTTGATGGTATCGACTTGGTGTCGATACTATCGACAGCTTCTTCGCCAGCAACCTGAAGGTGTCTCAATACCATCGACTTGAGAGTCGATGGTATCGACTCTTTGCTGCTCCTTTCGGCTGGTAACCTGTGGCCTTGTCGATGGTATTGACTTCCGTCGATGGTATCGACGGAAGCAAATACTTGTTTGTCCTGAAATTCAAAGACAAGATCACATAAATTCACACAAATAATAATAATGTGACAATTAATGCTCAAAATGATAAAACTAAGGGGATTTGACATAAAATGATGGCAAAGACCAAAATGGTTGAATAATGCAACATTAACCATAGAAATGACTAATAAAGGCATAAAACTCATATCAAATAGGTCTATAAATGCGACTCAAAATCATCGCATCAAACTCCCCTAAGCTTGAACATTGCTCGCCCTCGAGCAACTAATCCTTAGAATAGAATTTCAAATGTCAACTGAAAAACAACACACCAACCCAACATCCCATATGACTCCCACTGAACATTCACAAACCGGCCTTCTCTAACCACAAAACGGTAATTACCCTAAAGGCGACAGTAATCATAAACAAAAGAAATTGACCTCCTAACTGATGAACACTATCACATAAGGCAGTTAACATAATAAAATTCGCCAGTTCAGACTCGGTACATCCTGTGATCGCCTATACTACGTTGCTCGCCCTAACTACCATCTACATGGAAGCAGTTCTCTCGATATTCATTAATGAGGAGAAATTCACAGTGGCCTACCAATCCGAGCAATGGGTGGATGAAATTGGGTGGCTCATGGAAGAAAGTGGAAGTATTGTACAGTTTCAACATGCATAATAAAAAAATGTCCTATATGATGCAAATGCACATTAGAAATGCCCTAATGCCTAAAATTGGGTGGAATGATGCATGCACTAACCATCCGCCTCAAAATGAGATGGATATCTAGTCAAGCTACATCATGTACTCAATTATCCTGAAATGCAAGTGATTTTACGTTCCTTTCTCTTTCTTATTTCACTTTCTTCTAAATTCTTTTTCTTTTCTCTCATTTTTTTTCTATTGTAGATTTTCAGCCTTTTTTTTCAGCCCACATATCCATAATTTCTTAAAGATAATTTTATTGGGCTATTTTCTTCATACTTCTGAATTTTTGCACTATTTAGAAGGTATGGAACAATTTAATTCACCATTAAGGAAAAACTGAGATACATGATATACTTTATGCATGAAAATCATGAATGCAACTACATGGCATGCACCTAAAGGTAATGTGCATGAATCACTATTTTTTTTTCTTTTTATGCAAACATATGGGAAATACCAATACAGGTCCTATCTAAATGCTATGCACACAAAAGGAATTAAAACTGCACTCTACTTCCAATTCTTAGGTGGATTATGGAAAAATGAAGTGGAACGATCACAAGACTAGATGACTGAACCTTAGAAAGATATTATGCGTCCCTCCTTACTGACATGTGTAGTAGTTTAGAGGGTTCTCTCTCTTATATCCAATTAAGGTCTCATTACCATTTGATTAGGTTAGGCTCAAACAACCCTTTCCGTCCACTTTCATGAATCATTAGGAGTATAGGTATGAAATGTTGTTTTAAAGTTGACATAACCAATCATTTTCATAGGATGTGTGCCCAAGGTCAAACAAAACAAGCTATCCAAAGACACAAAAATTTTCAAATTTCCCTTGAATTTCCCATGCACTAACAACAAGATGACACACTTTAATGACATCCACAATTATACTAGATAGCACGTGGATCCTACAAAAACTAAAATTGCAAGAAACAAATAACAAGAAAACAAAAGCAATAATGCTAAAAACTAAAAACAATAAAAGATAGAGCTGTTCCAACTACCCCCCTCCCCAAGCTTGAACTCGACTATGGCCTCATAGTCAAAAACAAACTTAAAGATTGGAACAGGGATACTAGATCACTCTTGTGGAGGTGGAGGTGGGTATTGCGGAGCCGTAGGATCCCAAGAAGGATACTCCCCCTGGAAGCTTGGATCATAATGGGTCCTCGGCGGAGGCTGTGGATAGCCTACAAAGTAACTCTGACTCCAGTAGTGGTCGTAAAAGGGCTCCTACTGCATCTCCATTCATTGCAACTGATTGTGTATCTGTTGTTGGTTGTCGAGGAGAAGACGTTCATTCTCGAACATCGCCCTTTGGTTATCAAGTATCTGGTTCGTCGTGTCCTGAATACCAGTATACATCGCCATATGCTACTGCTGTTTCTGCTGGATGTCCTGCAGCATCGTGTACATGCCTTGCATGGAGTAGGCATCCCCGCTTGGCTGCGAGGGCTGTGGTGGAGGCGGCATAGGTTGTGATGATGATGACGCACCTGGATGCATCCGAGGACGCTTCCGGGGTGCTACTCGTGCTCGAAGAGGTGTAAATGCCTCTTCTTCCTCAGCCTCGTCGCCCTATCCGTCGTCTCCGCCATCATTACCGCCTTCTTCATCATGAAAGTCGATGGCTATGATCGGCCATCTGAAATTTTGTGTGCCCTCGATGTTGAAGACGGGATCCGGCAGCGCGCACTCCTAGTACGCTTGATTTACGTGGCAATGTGCAAATGCCACACCATCTCGGAGAAGCATGAGGTTGGCCCGGTGAATATGTTGCAAGTTGACCTTGCTTCTCGTAGTAAGAGGAGTCATATGATCGAGGTTCAAACCCAAGTAGAGGGCTATCCTGGTGACAAGCCCGCCAAAATGAATCGGGGCTCTCCTCGTGCTCCTCTTCACCGCCAACACTCGGTGTAGAAAGAATGCACCCCAGTTGCATTCTTGTCTCGTTAGGAGCTTGTAGAGAAAGAACAGATCGGGCTCCTGGAATTTGCTTAAAGAAAGATCGCTTCGAGCAAAGATGGTGGAACTCAACATCCGGTACAAGACCCGCGCAAACGGGTGCTCGAAGTCGGCTACCGCTGCATTGTGGTAGCTCACCGACCTCCCATGCAGAACCGTCACCAGCTCGACGAAGATGGCGGCATAGTCGGTGTGGTTGTCTGGCCGTCGGTAGTCGTACCGAGAGCTGTTCCACTTAAAGATGTTGTTGAACTGGTCGAGGGTGATGGTGTAGTCATGGTTGTAGAGCCGGAAAGACACCCGGCCCTTCTCCCACTCACGGTCGCTGGCGGACATCTCGTTGGGCACAACATTAACGTCAAGGGACGCCATGAATTCTGCCACCAGTTCTTTATACATCGGCCACTCACCGAAGAAAGGCTAACCGTCCTCGTGGCACTCAAGCTCGTCGTGGCCACGGCCCATTTGGTGTGTTTGTCCTTTCAGTACGTAATCCAGATTCGCCTTGAAGCCAAGATCACGAAGCATCTCTGGATCCACATACCGGGTTGGCTCGATCTTGCGCTTCATGATTTCATCGAAGATCTTCTTCACCTCCGTAGAAGGGTGGAGAAGTTGAGGGCGTGCCACCGATGATGGCAGTGTGGCACGAACTCGGGGATGTCATCCTGACGAGCACGCGAGGAAGAAGCTCCAGTGGTGCGCACCATGATGGCGAAGAGAAAGGGAATATAAGGAGAGCTCGGAGAAGAATGGAGATATGAATCTCCGCTCGGTGAAGATCGTCGCTCGGTGATGCTGCTCTTCGCTCTTGGATGGCTCGGGGGAGTGCTCGGCGCAAAGGAGGAAGATCACTCTGAAGGTGTGACGTCAAATGACGTCTTGGTTCTCTTATATAGACTTGGTCAGCGCCACTGTTGACCCGTCGATACCATCGACGCGGGTCGATGGTATCGACACGTCTCGATGCTATCCGCCCCCCTCGCGAGTATCGACGGCTGACGATTGCTTGATCTTGTAACCCGGATCACTGCCGTGTCGATACCATCGACATAGGTCGATGGTATCGACGCTGCACCCGTATCGATGACGTGGACGCCGCGATCGCCGTCGATTTCTTTGCGCGTATCGGTGACATGGATGGTCGATACCATCGACAGGAGTCGATGGTATCGACTTTGCTTCATTGCGACACCGCCACTTTGCATTTCAACCTGTAACCATGTCGATACCATCGACGAGGCCGTCGATGGTATCGAGTTGACTGAGACAAATCGGTCTGAACTTCTCTAAAGATCTCGATGGTATCGACGACCATGTCGATACTATCGACTTTTTTCTCGCGACCACCTGTAGGTAAGTCGATACCATCGACGAGGCCGTCGATGGTATCGACTCAGAATGAAATCTGCAGTCGTCAACCTGTACCCTTGTCGATACCATCGACCTGTGTGTCGATGGTATCGACTCTGTCTCATCCTGCACAATGAACAAACGGATCAAGGTATCTTCTTTACACTAAAATTTGAACGAAACTAAAGCAACCTATAATTGTTAATAAACTATCCTAGTGTACCGATGGTTGGGTTGCCTCCCAACAAGTGCCCTTATTTAACGTCTTAGTCTAGACGGCTTTCGGGCATCTCATTCATCCGAAAGTGCAATGAGTTTAACCTCATTCACCTTCCTCTCGTAATTCTCACCAAAATAGAGCTTCAGCCTCTGTCCATTTACCAAGAATGTGGTATCACCATCACGCACTAAAATCGCGCCGTGTGGTTTGACCTCTTCCACCACGAATGGTCCACTCCACTGGGATTTTAGCTTCCCGGGATGAAACTTGAGTCGGGAGTTGAACAAAAAAATACTATCTCCTTTCTTGAACGTGCGCAACTCGATGTGGCGATCGTGGATCAGTTTTGTGCGCTCCTTGTATATCCGGGCATTTTCATATGCCGTCATCCATAACTCATCCAACTCATTCAACTCAAACATTCTCTTTCTCCCAGCTTCGTCATAACTCAGATTTAGCCTTCTAAGCGCCCAATGGGCCTTGTGCTCCAACTCCACCGGTAGGTGACAAGCCCGACCATATGCCAACCTAAAAGGCATAGTGCCTATAGGTGTTTTGTAAGCCATTCTGTACGCCCACAATGCGTCCGGTAATTGGGCACTCCAGTTCTTCCTCGTGGATGCCACCGTTCGCTCTAGAATCTTCTTAATTTCACGGTTGGAGACCTCCACTTGGCCTTGAGTCTGCGGATGATATGGGGTCCCAATGTTGTGCTTGACCCCATATTTCTTCAATAATGCCCCACAAATCAAATACCTCAACTTCCTGAAATACATTCAGGGGCATCTCCTGTCGCTTTGAGATATTACCTGCTCACTGACAAGGATCACATTGCCTCACAAAATCATAGGCATCCCGAAATAAAGTTGGCCAATAAAGGCCGCTTTCCAAAACCTTGGCCGCCGTTCGCGAGCTGGCGTGGTGTCCTCCCGTAGGTGATGCATGGCAATGATGGAGAACACTCTCGTACACCACTTCAGGCACGCACCTGCGTAAAATACCGTCCCTGCATTGCTTAAGAAGAATTGGATCATCCCAAAAATAGTATCTTAAAGAATGAAAAAATCTCTTCTTCTCCTGATATGACCAATCTTCCGGGATGATCCCGCAAGCCAAATAATTTACAATTTCAGCGAACCACGACTCTTTAGAGTTAATTTTCAAAGCTGTTCATCCGGAAACGTCTCGATTATGGGTATATGCACATCTTTTTCATCCACCCTATCTAACCTAGACAAGTGATCAGCCACTACATTTTCAATCCCAGATTTATCCTTAATTTCAATGTCAAACTCCTGTAAGAGCAAAATCCACCTAATGAGTCTAGGCTTTGCGTCTTTTTTTTCCATCAAATATTTTATTGCAGCATGGTCAGTCCATACAACTACCTTAGATCTAACTAAATACTGCCGGAATTTTTCGAAAGCAAACACCATGGCAAGTAATTCTTTTTCGGTAGTTGTGTAATTTAATTGGGCATCATTCAGAGTTTTTGAAGCATAGAAAATCACGGCGGGCTTATTGTCCACCCGCTGCCCCAATACGTCTCCTACTGCAAAATCCGAAGCATCACACATTAATTCGAAAGGTTTTGTCCAATCCGGCGTTTGAACAACCGAAGAAGAAATCATTTTTCTTTCAAAACATTGAATGCATGTAGACACTTATCATTGAAATCGAAAACCGCCTCTTTCTCCAAAAGCTCGGATAGAGGTTTAGCAATTTTTGAAAAATCCTTTATGAATCGCCGATAGAACCCGGCGTGTCCCAGAAAACTTCTCACCCCTTTTACAGAATTTGGTGGGGGTAACTTGGAGATGACCTCAATTTTCACCGGATCCACCTCTAGACCTTTGCTAGACACCTTGTGTCCTAGCACTATTCCTTCAGTCACCATCATGTGACATTTCTCCCAGTTAAGGACCAAGTGTGTGTCCTCACAATGTTGTAACACTTTGTCTAGGTTATAGAGACATTCATCAAACGATGCACCATACACCGAGAAGTCATCCATAAAAACCTCGAGACAACGCTGTACCATGTCAGAAAATATGGCGAGCATACAACGTTGAAACGTCGTCGGTGCATTGCATAAACCAAACGGCATTCGACGGTAAGCAAAAGTCCCATAGGGACAAGTGAACATAGATTTCTCTTGATCCAAAGGATCAATCGAGATCTGGTTGTACCCCGAATACCCATCTAGAAAACAAAAGTGTGATCGCCCGACAAGACGCTCTAGAATTTGATCAATGAACGGTAAAGGAAAATGATCCTTAAGTGTGGCAGCATTCAAACGACGGTAGTCAATACAAACTCACCACCCGGTTACCAATCGGGTGGTGACAGGTTGATTCAATAAATTTTGAGTGACAGTAATTCCCCCCTTCTTAGGGACTACCTGTGTGGGACTCACCCATGTCGAGTCTGATATGGCATAGATAATCCCTGCAGCAAGAAGTTTGATGACCTCCTTCTTCACAACCTCCATCATGCTCGGATTTAGACATCTTTGAGTCTGAATCACAGGCTTGGCTCCCTCCTCGAGTCGAATCTTGGGCTGACATAGAGTAGGGGAAATCCCCTTGATGTCTGCAACGGACCACCCGAAAGTTCCTCGGTGGTTCTTCATCACTATCAACAATTGCTCCTCCTCTTACGCACTCAAATAAGCAGATATGATCACTGGTAACTTGTCTTTCTCAGCTAGAAAGACATACTTGAGATGCCGGGGCAGCGACTTTAATTCCAACTCTGACGGGCTGATAAGAGATGATTGCAGCGGCGGGGGGAGTACACCTAAATCTTCATAGTGCCTCACATAGAAGCATGGAAGCATCTGAAGCATTTTAGCGCACTCCTTGAGTGATTTACTCCGCATCCAATCATATGTAATATTCAACAAACAAGCCTCCAACGGTAATTCCGGATATGCATCAACAACAGAAATAGCAATCGCATCTTCCTCCCAAGAAGGCGGAATGTCCTCATTCTCATCATTCGGAAATCCCATAGCTTTACACAAAGAAACTACCTTAGTCTGCTCCATGATATCCACAGCTAACGTTCCATTATCCACCTTGCTCATCACATGAGCCATATCTAGAAATGGTTTTCCAAGGCAGAGTGAGATATTGCGATCCATATGTTTCACCATATTGCATTGTTCTTTTTCTTTAGATGACGCAGTGCTAGAAAGAATGACCATCTCAAAGCGGTCATTTTCTATGCCCAAGGTCAAGCGACCTCTCCCCATCTCTAAGATCATGTCGGTTGTAGCTTGGAAAGGACGTCCAAGTAACAGCTCATTGCCATGCTCATCCTGCATCTCCATAACCACAAAATCAGCCGGAAAGACAAATTGATCCACCTTTACTAAGACATCTTCACAGATTCCATAAGGCTTCACCAAAAAGTTGTCGGCCAATTGAATCATCATATTGCTCGGCTGTGACTCCTTCAGTCCCAACTTTTTAAATGTCAAAAGGGGCATCAAGTTGATGCTTGCCCCTAAATCACACAATGCTTCTCCAAATTTAAACTTCCCGATATAGCAAGAAATGTTGAAACACCCTGGATCCTGTCTCTTTGGCGGCAAAGTGCCCATAATGAAGGCACTCACTTGTTCCTTTAGCACAACGACCTCAGTATCTGGTATTTTCCTCTTCTTAGTAATGACATCTTTTAGAAACTTCCCGTATGAAGGGATTTGCTCAATGGCTTCCAGTAATGGGATATTGACTGAAAGCTTCCTAAAACTGTCCAAGAACTTCTTCAACTGTGCATATACCTTCCTTGCCTTCACGCTATTTGGATACGGGACCGGAACAGGTTGTGCCCTTTGATGAGGTGGCACATAAGGCGTCTTTTTCTGCAGTTCCTCCTCTACAACTTGTTCTTCAGTACCATCCACGACTATGTCTTCAACTTGCCCTATGACTGGTGTGGGCTGCTCCGTATTGGTTTCACCTTCAACTTCCTCTCGCGGTGTGCTTTTTTCATCCGTTCTTGGATTCAACACTTTCTTGTCGCTTCTAAGCAGAATAGCCTTAGCTTGCTGGTTTCCCCCGGGAACATTGGTATTCCCCGGAAAACCTGGATGTGCCGGTTTCTTCAAACTAGCTATTTCGGCTGCCATCTGCGCCACGGATGTCTCTATGGTCCTCATTTGAGCCCCATGACTCTGCAACGTCTGCCCGAATTGATTCATATATTCTCCTTGCTGCTTGATTTGCTGCCCGAATGTGTTCATTAGCTCTTGATTTGGCTTGATGACCTGATTGAGCAACTCCGTGCTCTTTTCTTCTGCTACTGGCAAAGGCTTGGCTTCCGGATCCTGCAGAAAATTGTTCGGATCCTTCCAGGAGAACTTTTTGTCTTTTCTCCATGAGTAGTCATTGTTCCTATACCCTTGCTGTTGTCTCATGTATTTGACTTGAGACTCATCCTTGGACTCATTATCCTCCTTTTGCAGTAACTTCTTTGCGAGAAGATCCATCTTCTCATTCAGCTCTCTCATTGCCTTGGATTCACTGGCGACTAGCGCTTGCTCAACCGGGCCTCTTTCTCTTTCACCCCAGGACTGCTTTCTAGCCATGTTCTTGAGTATTTCCTAGCATCTTGTGTCAGTATTGTTCAGAAAAAATCCCGACCCGGCTGAATCCAGATTACTCCTATCATGCTCGGAGAGAGAAAAATAGAAGATTTTCACCTGTGTCTCTTTATCCAGCCCGTGATGCGGGCACCTCCTGAACATAACCTGAAATCACTCCCAGGTCTCGGAATATGTTTCACCGGCCTGCTAGGTGAAATTATGAATCTTCCGGATCATGTCGTTAGTCTTCTCAGGAGGGAAGAACCTCTCAAAGAAGACCTCCACCATATGGTCCCATGACTCCACGAACTCATCGTCTAGATTATGTAACCACTCTCGAGCTGATCCCGCCAATGAACTTGGGAAGAGCTTGAGATACAATGCATCCTGTGGAAACCTGTCAATTTTTACCATGTCGTAGTTTTCAACAAACTGGCTGATGTGTGCAACAGGATCCTCATTCTTCAACCCATGAAACGCATTTGATTTCACCAAATTTATCAACGCTGGATCGATCTTATATGTCAGTATGTTGATTGCCTGCTTCTTTATAGGCCCCTTTGAAGCTGATGAGGAAGAAGCTTTAATCTTCTCCCATATGGTCTGTGGCTCGGTCATGTCTTCTTGTTCAGATTCAGAATTTATCTCTTCTTGGTACTCTTGCTCAAAATACTCCTCGTCCTCAGGTCCCGGAGGTGGAACCCCGGGTGTGCGATTATCATAGTCCGTACTACGTGTCTGCACCATGCAACGTACCTGAAATGTGAAAATTCGAGTTCAGTACTATGCTTAGACGAGTATAAACAATTATAGAAAAATGTGGCTTAGAGTGGCCGCTCGTAGTACTCGAAGTGCCAACAATTCGCCGTATCCCCGGCAACGGCGCCAAAAACTTGACGTTTATTTTACTACGCGCTAAAAATGCAAGTATACGCGTCGAGTAGTACAGGCCTTTGTGAGGCCCGAGTCGAACACAAGGATACTCAGAATTGTCGGAGACTCCTACTAACTATTTGCGATCAGCTAAGCCGAATAACAAATTGGGTTTTGTTGTCAAAATTAAAAGAAAATAAAAATAAAACAAAGCAAACAATCGATTAAAGGTTAATTTAATCAATTCAAAAAAGTATCTTTAGGATTGTGGTTTCACCGCGGGTTTTCATTGTATTAGATTTCCTATAATGCCTCAATCTTCTCTCTCTATCCGGGTAGTGTCCTGAAAACAGAATTGCCCACTGTCGTGGTGCAATCCACTACTTAGGTTTAGGTCGGTTCCACCGTCGCAGTAACCTATCCCCTAAACTAAGTGCATTACGAACGATCTCTCAGTTTCCACCATTAATTTTACACCACCTTGGTCAAGGGATTTGTCAATTAATGTAGATTTTGTCTGTTTTCAGCAGTTAATCCTTCTTTCAAAGTGATTAAGGGCATTAGGTTATTATTATGGTGATCAAGCATAACAATATATGGAGAAAACGAAACTATACCACGGATTGAAGAGAGAAAATATGAATTACTATAATAAAACTTTCATACAATGAATTCCCGGGCTAATCCCGGTCCTAAAGATGGATGGCATTAGCCCCGCATGTTCATCTCACACAAGTACATGGTAGAAATAAGGGAAATCATATGAAAAACGTGAATTGAAAGGGAAAACCCCTGAACAGAGAAGAACCGATTGATCCTTTGCGTAGAACACATGCTTTCCCGCCTCTCGGTGGTGAAATCCGTCTTCGGCAGCGTCCGGATCAACTGGTATGAACTTCTGGCCTCCGTTCTCCTTTCTCCAGCTCCTCGGCACTTGTGCAATGGATAATGAGATCCGATTTTCACTTTGGGCGGCCGTCATTAGGTATAAGTCCCTAATTAGGTCATTAATTAACTCCAACCGTCTGATTGAGATCAATCTGAATCCAACGCATATCTGACGGTGTCGATACCATCGACGCAGGTCAATGGTATCGACCCAGTGTAGTAGCGACAACCCTTCTTTCTTTTCGTCCGAGTGCCTGAAGCGATCTCGATACCATCGACTTGGGTCGATGGTATCGACCTCCATATAGTGACGGTTTTGTCATTTTGTGTCGCTGTAGCCTCCATGCGTCGATGGTATCGACTTGGTGTCGATACTATCGACAGCTTCTTCGCCAGCAACCTGAAGGTGTCTCGATACCATCGACTTGAGAGTCGATGGTATCGACTCTTTGATGCTCCTTTCGGCTGGCAACCTGTGGCCTTGTCGATAGTATCGACTTCCGTCGATGGTATCGACGGAAGAAAATACTTGTTTGTCCTGAAATTCAAAGACAAGATTACATAAATTCACACAAATAATAATAATGTGACAATTAATGCTCAAAATGATAAAACTAAGGGGATTTGATATAAAATGATGGCAAAGACCAAAATGGTTGAATTATGCAACATTAACCATAGACATGACTAATAAAGGCATAAAACTCATATCAAATAGGTCTATAAATGCGACTCAAAATCATCACATCAACTGTTTGGTCCCATGCGGTCTCAAGACCGTTTGGTCCCATGTGGTCTCAAGACCGTTTGTTTCGATGCGGTCCCAAGACCGTTTGGTCCCATGCGGTCTCAAGACCGTTTGGTCCCGTGCGATCCCAAGACCGTTCGACGCAAGCGCAAGGATCGATTGAAGAACTAAAGCCGCACGCCCACGCCAAGGCCAGGACCGATCGAAGCAAACCGTTTGGTGCCCAAACGGTCTCAAGACCGTTTGGCGCCCAAACGGTCTCCAAACTATTTGGCGCCCAAACAGTCTCCAAACCGTTTGGAGAAGATATTTCTAACAACTTATCCAAACCGTTTGGGATCAGATCTGAACCTATAAATAGACCCCCAGGGTCCCCATTTGGGGGCATCAGATCCGGACGCCGATAGGCTGCCAGAGCACCACCCCGATCAAGTTCCACTCCATCTACTGCTGGTGTTGCATCCAAGGAGGCTAAGAAGAGAAAGAAGACGGAGCAAGGAGCACATCTTCTTCACCGGGCTGCATCCACCCTCTGCACCGAGCTCATGGCGGATCTCTCTTTCTCTCCTATCCTTCTTGTATCTATCATCATGAGCGAGTAGCCCTCTTTTTCTGGGGTGCGGGGACTAGCTCCGCTGCCCATGCAAATCATGTTCTTTTGTTAATCTTTCCATGGCAATGTATGTAACTCTTCATTTTGTTGTTTATCGTTAAGCTTGTAGGTTGGTTACATGCTTTTTTTCATCTTTGTGCTCCCTATGTTGCGATAACTTCAATGCATGGGTACGACCGTCATTTAACGAGTTTGACTCCCTGACTAGAAATAGAAGGGGGTTCCTTGAGGTAGTAAGTGTATGATCCGCGAGGGGACGAGCCATCTAGCCTTCGGTGACGCTTCTGTGCGCCTAACGCCTGTATAGGGGGTTCACAACCTTAGTTGGATTTTGTATCATCTTGCTAAACGTCGATGTTTCCATGCATGTCACCCTCCTTCTTGCTTATTGGTTAACGCAGCTGACTCCCAAACTAGAAATAGGATGGGATTTCATTGAGGTAGTAAGTGTATGACCCACGAGGGGACGAGCCATCTAGCCTTCGGTGACGCTTCTGTGTGCCTAACGCCCGTATGGGGGGTTCACAACCTCCGTGAATTTCTGTATCTTTAGAGCCGTAAGACATGTGATCAGGATGGCGACGAGAAATCTGCTGCCTATGGTGATGCTTACACGGATCTAACGCCCGTATGGGGGGTTCTGTAGCAGCTCTACTTGAAGTGTTATATCTTGCCTGGATTGTTTGCAAAGGAGTATGTTTGTGTGTGTAGCGGTGGTCAAACCTGGTACCATCCCAGCGATTCCATATCTTTGATCCGAACCTATCTTTAATTCCATATTTACTTTCTTGCAATTCGTTTAATCAAACCCAAATCAACCAATTGTTCTGAACATTAGTTTTACTTGAGCTAGATTCAACTGACAAGGATTCTTAAAAACGTTGTCCTTTGGGTTCGATCCTCAACTATACTGCAATAAGACCCGTCCGCTTGCGGGTGGTATTGTTGCACTTGGTTTTGGTAAAAGCTCGGGGATATAAACTCCGAGTGAATTTGTTAGTGCATTCAAACTCCACGTCAGCTAAGCATGGACGTTTCGGGAAAATTAGCATGAGGAAAAGATCGCATGATGGCCGACGGAGGTGAGGGTTGTGTAATTTATAGGTGAGGATTCTTGAAAAGTCGGGACAATGGTGGAGATGAGAAGGCATGGATGGCACCCTTAGGTATTTCATCTATTGTGTATAGGAAACGATGAGTAAGGGCATGAATGGTGCGGCTCGAGGAGACGAAGCTAAAGAAACAAAAATCATGCTAAATGGTTGAGAGGGCAGAGAGATCGGTACGAAGGAAACTAGGCACCTCCTTGGGTCGGCAGCCCAAGGTAGAAGACAACTATAGATCCGTTGGATCAAAATCCAATGGTGGCTAGGGGGCACAAAACAAAAATTAAAGAATCATATCATGACACATGAAATCAATGCAATGAATACAATGTCTATTCATCTATAATATTTAAACTATATGGGAACTTGTAAAAAACATTTGGGGGGGGGTCAAATCAAGTCCAAATGACTTCAAATTTTAACCATAGGTTAATGATAACACCTAGAACGATGTTATGCATTTCGTTTCTTGAAAATCACATGGTTAGGCCTTTAATAAATATATAGACTATTAATGCATACATTAGTGTATGAAATGAGCAATTAATATGAAGATTATCTTTTAATGACATAATAAGGTGAATCTCGAGATATAAGTCACATATAAACATTATGAGTCATATCTCAACATTTAATACTCTTATTAGTGCATTATTTCCCTATTTGGAGGAGAGAGAAAGTAAATGGGTTAATTACTCGTATACATTAACTCAAATACACATTATTACTAGTATATTTATCCAAAAAGCTCCAAATAACATACTCCACTTATATTATCTCATTAATGGTCAAATTCCATGATTAGACCTCAGTTATCTCATTAGATGGGTTATTTGTGCAAAACTCCCTACATAAACATAAATGTAAGTAATTTGTGAATTATACCTCAACAAAGGATCAAATTTAACATTGAGGCCCAAGAAGGCTCAAAAGGACGGGATTAATGAAAAAGGGACTATAAAAAAGATTGAAAGTGGGTAAATTTTAAAGAGGACCTTGAGATTAAATTTGTTACAACACTCCACCCCTTAAAGAGGATTTCTCCCCCGAAATCACAATAAGAGGGAAGATAGAGAGTGAGTGTGTAACATACCAACATTAGGTAACTAGGTGTTACTTCAAATCTATGATACTTCACAAGATCTATACATAAGCCAACTCTTACTATGGTTTCCACCATATCATAGACTTTTATCAAACATAACGATAAAGATGTTTTGGCTTATAAGAATAATCTCCATCTTGTAAAAGCATCATCTTTATTGTTCAATTACTTGTGCAATATTTTACTCAATTTTTTTTTGTAACAAGGGTTACATCTTAACATTAAGTACATATGAATTACCCTTATAAGGGTTTTAAGCACAATTAGGGTTTACTAAGCAATCTCAATATCTATTAATGTATTAGGTCACAAACCTTAATAACTTGAATCTATTCTCTATTATCCTTATGTTACCATCATGTAGAATTACCACAAATTATTTTGTAAGAAAAGATAATATTATCAAAAAATTATTAATTCTAAAAAAACTCCAAAAAATGTCACATTTGTTTCTTAAAACTATATCACACATGCCATATAACCTTTCGTTGTCATATTAATCATTTTCTCTCCATTATATGAATTATCCATATTTAACATTACATTAGGCATTTATGTATATACATGTGAATCCAATTACTCATAATCATATTGGAGTCATTATATGTATTTTAATGAATAAGACGGGACACATTAAATATAAATGAATTGATTCATCAACCAAGTTATGCTAAGGTGAGTAATATGATGTGTACTAGAGAACAAGGTGATATGCCTTACATATATCGATAAATTGATCACAACTACGATTAGGTGATTATAATCCATCAAGACGTATCAAGGTATATTATGTGAGGATGGCACCTAAGTAACTAATGTATCATAAAAGGCATTAAATATGTATTATCAAATCTATATGATTATGTCTTAGGGTTTAGGTCACAAGACCATTACATATTATGCATGTTAAGGATGCATTAGAACCATAATATTTACTAACCATACTATTAGGGTGACACAGCAACATTATGTGTATCCACAATTAATGATGAGTAACTCACTATCATGTGCATCAAGAATATGTTAAGGTTCAAGTATATGAACTATCCCCTTAGATGACTTATTATACATATATTTATTTGTGTATAAACAAACAAGATGAATTATAATCATAAGTTGTTTGCTCAACACTAAACATATATATGCTCACAAATCCCAAGTCTATCGAGTTAGGGTTTCCAAAAATAGAGTAACTAGATTTCATTGCATCGAGGGACTACACCCCCTTAAAGAGGATTTCTTCCTCAAAATCAGAAATCCTAAATCTATCATGGTATAAAAGCATTACTACTAAGGCCACTTTTCAAAAAGGGTTGAGGAAAAACTATGTATGAGATCCAACACTTAGTTGTCTTACTAAACACCATTACTAACCTCAAAGCCTAATCATAGGTAGGATACTCCCAACTTGGTAATATAAGGCCCTTTCAAGGAACTTATGAGAACATAAGGTGATTCTACATGGTTAACCAAAACATCATATACTAGGTTCAAAAGGTTTACTCAATAATAAGATAATTTTCTCAAAGGTATGCTATTTTGGGACATTCAATATCAGCTCAGGCCAGGCCGGTGTCATATGGATCTGGGAGTCCTCGTAAGCCAAGCTAGTGGTGCAGAGGAAAATATTGCCAGCCCCCAGATCCTGACCCTTTCTAGACACCTTTGCTTTCAACTTATGCCCTAGTAGCAACCTAATAGACTAATCAACAAAAAGTTGATCAAAATACGTTTCTTATATGAAATTATTATGTCCTAAATAAATCTTTCCTCATTGGTCAACTCTAAGGCGAAAAGCTTTGCTAAAGGGAAACTATATAATGTAAGGTGATGTAGTGATTTTGAGTCACTTTTATAGGCTGGTTTCATACTTGTTTTGTGTAATTATTTGTCATTTTGTGACTATAATATCATGATTCATTTCCTTGTGCCTATAATCACTGTATGCATCAAATTTGTCTTATTTTTTCTTATTCTGTATAAATTATCAAATTTCTCAAATTTGATTCGTGTTCCTCTATTTGTTTCAGGAACCTTGTATTCATGAACTCGTGGATACCATCGAGGGTCTGTTGATAGCATCGACAAGGCAACACCAACAAAGACGTAAGGAGAATGAACCAGTTGAACCATCAAACCACTGTCGATGGTCTTCAAAGTGCATCAGCGTGCAAAAAATCACCTCGTCGATACCATCGATGAGAATAGTGGATGGTATCCAGATGCCATCAGAACCGACTCCAGAAATTGGAGCAAGCTTCGGTACCGTAAGGGGTCGATACCATCAACACCCCGTCGATGGTATCAACATTGTTGGATCAGAAAAATATTTAGCACGACTCCAATCGAATGACTGCGATCTTTTGGCGGTCGTAAGTGGTACCTATACCTAGGAAAAGAGGGCCCAAATCCGTCACTGACGTTCTATTCCATTACACGAGTCACAAAGAAGAGGAGAGCGAAGAACAGAGCCTAGAGTTATGCCCCATACATTTCCAGAGCCGAAGACGGACGATTCTTCCATCAGAAGGCTACAGAACATGCATCTCACACTGAGGATCATCCAGAGCTTTTCCATTTTAGGGGTTACACCATATTTCCATTCATTTCTCCATGTTGACCTCTTTCTTATCCATGTGTAATGTTGATATGAACATGTAGGGCTAAATCCCCTCTATCCTTAGGATCCGGAGTAGCCCGGGGAATCGTTGCATGACCATTTTATATTGATTATCATAATTTGTCTCACTTTACCTTGATATGTTATCCTTTTTCCATTGCAATTTACTATGCTTGATCATCATAATCAATTTCTAATACCATTAATTACTTATGACAGAAGATTAGTGGTTGAAAAGGCACCATTAACACATTAATCAATAAATTCCTTAGACAAGGTAATGTACAATTAATGGTGGATACTAAAAGAAATAATTAAAGCACCTAGATCAGGGGTATAAGTTACTATTGACGTCAAACTGACCTAGAACTAGGTAGTGAATTGTATCGCAAAAGCGAGCAATTCTGACTACGTGCCATAATCAGGGAAATGGAACAAATTATGTTAATTGTGTAGATTTGCATGCCATGAGACCTCACGGTGAAACTGCAATCCTAAGGATTCCCATTAAATTTGATTAAACTTAAACATTTAATCATCATTAGCTTTTTCTTTCTTTTTGTTTTATTTTCTTTTTCAAAATCAAACTCAATTTTCCTTTCGGTCTAGCAGATCGCGACCAGTTAGTAGTAGTTTACTGAAATTTACATTTCCCTGAGTTCGACTCAGGCCTCACAAGGCCTATATTACATTGATACGTACACTTGCATTTAACGCACGGCTTAAGCGTGCCATGTTTTTGGCGTCGTTGCCAGGGCAACGACAAATTTTAGCACTACGAGTGCTACTAGCAGCCACTCTAGGTCACTTTTTATTGCAATTTTAATTTTTTGAGTTTAATTGTCTATCTTTAAGATTCTTTGTTTGTTCTAGCACTGTACTTACTTGATTATTCACATTTTAGGTACTAGTGCATGGTGAAGACACGTAGTACAAACTACACACAATCGACACCTGACATTCCTCCACCGGGTGCAGAAGTCGAGTTGACAAATCCACCACCTGAAGAAATTGAACAAGAACCAGAGGTTTTCATAATGGCCGAGGAACATATAATATGGGAGAATATCAAAGCTTCGTCTTCCTCTGCGCAGAAGGGGCCAATCAAGAAATAAGCTATCAATATACCAAGTTACAAGATTGACCCAGGACTTATCCAATTAGTCAAATCTTAGGCATTCCATGGACTAAAGAATGAAGACCCAGTTACCCACATAAGCAAGAATTGTGATATGGTGAAGGTGGATAGATTTCCACAGGAGGCAATTTATCTAAAATTGTTTCCATATTCTCTAGTAGGAAATGCAAGGGAGTGGCTCTACAACGTAGATGATGAGTATGTGGAATCATGGGACATGACGATTGAAGTTTTCTTTGAACAATATCTCCCGACCGAGAAGACAAATGATCTCGTGAGGAGGATTAATAATTTCAAATAGAAGGCAGGTGAAACATATTCAGAGACATGAGAACGTTTCAACATCATGCTGCGGAAATGCCCACATCATGGGATGGATTTATAAACTCAAGCAAAGATCTTCTATTTTTTTCCTTAATGAACACGACAGGAGTAATTTGGACTCAGTAGGGTCAGGTTTCTTTCTAAACAATAAAGTCTCAAAGTGTAGAGAAATTTTAAAGAACATGGCTAAGAAGCAATCCTGGGGCGAAAGAGATGCACCAGAGCAGGTCAAAATCACAGAGGAATCCAAGGCAATTAAAGAATTAAATGAGAAGATGGACCAGATAACAAAGACACTTACAGCTAAAGATGATGAAGGATATGATGATGAGGCACAAGATAAGTTCATGTGTCAACAACAAGGCTACATGAATAATGATTATTCATGGAGAAAGGACAACAAATTCTCATTGAAGGATCCAAATAACTTTTTGCAGGATCTGAATCAGAAGCCACAACCCAGTTTAGAAGATAAGAGTAAAGAGTTGCTCAACCATGTGATAAATAAAAATTAAGAGTTGATGAGCACTTTCGACAAACAAATTAAATCTCAAGGTGAATTTATGAACCAATTCGGCCAAACTTTGTAGAGTCATGGGGCACATATGAGGATGCTTGAGACGTCTATTGCACATATGGAAGCCGAAATTGCAAGTCTGAAGAGGCCAGCACAATAGGGTTTTCTAGGGAATACTTATACTCCAGTAGGAAACCACCAAGATAAAGTAATTTTTTTGAGGAGTGGAAAGAAAAATTTAAACTCCAAGGTTGATGAACCAAGCACACCACATACAGAAGCCACAGGTGAGGCTGTAGAGGATGTTGTAGTCACTGAGACAATGGAGGATGATGTCGAGAAGGCCACAGAGGAGCCCATTGTAGAGAAAGAGACTGAGAAGAGGACACCTTATGTGCCACCACATCAGAGGGCACATACCATCCCAGTTCCTTATCCAAATAGTCTGGAAGCAAATAAGGTGGTTGCACAGTTCAAGAAGTTCCTGGATAGCTTTAGGAAACTTTCGGTCAACTCTTTTTTGCTAGAGGCCATTGAGAAGATACCCTCCTATGCTAAGTTCTTGAAGGATATAGTTACCAAGAAGAGGAAGATTCTTGACACAGAGGTGGTAGTGCTTAAGGAGCAAGTGAGCACCTTTATTCTGGGAAAATTGCCACCAAAGCGACAAGATCCAGGCTATTTCAATATTTCATGCTACATTGGAAAGGTGAAATTTGGCGAAGCACTGTGTGATTCTGGGGCAAGTATCAACTTGATGCCCTCTCTCTACATTCAAAAATCTTGGTCTCAAAGAATCTCGGAAAAGCAACATGACAATTCAAATTGCGAACAACTATGTGGTACATCTGTATGGTATTTGCGAGGATGTTCTAGTCAAAGTTGATAGGTTTGTGTTTCTGGTTGATTTTGTCATAATGGAGATGCAAGATTTGTGAGGGAATGAGATGATATTAGGAATACCCTTCCAGGCCACTGTCGATATGATATTGGAGATGGGTAGAGGCTGATTGACAATGGGTATAGCTGATGATAGATTCGAGATACTAATGCAGCCAAATCCAAAGCAGTCACAAATGAAGGAGCAATGTCATAATGTGAAGCACTTTCATCATAACATCTCTCTTTACTTAGGGAATCCATTTCTTGATATAGCTCACATCACGACAAAGGTAGATAAGGGAACACTTGCTGTGGACATCACAGAACAAACAAAGGTGGTTTCTCTTGTTAAAGTTGTGGGTTATCACAATGATGAAGAAGAGGAAGTCCCACTATCTATTGAGGATGATTCTATAGTAGTCTCCATGCTTGACTCGTACCTACAATTACCTCTTGAAGCTTGCTTGTTCAAAATCATGGATGATTGGATGAGAAGCACGTCATTGCAAGAATGTGTGAAGATGTTTCGAGTGCTTCCTTGCTACTATGATAAGCACTATGAAGAACTAGGACCGCTGCCACCACCGCTTCAATCTTCTTTGGTCAGCCCACCAGATTTAGAGCTAATGCTGCTACTCTCTCACTTGAAATAAGCATTTTTTGCGGTTGATGCAAAGCTACCGGTGATCATTTCAGCATATCTAAGTGTAGCTAAGGAACAACAGTTGATTATTGTGTTGAAGAACCACCGTGGTGCATTCAGGTGGTCAATTTCTGACATCAAGGGTATCTCCCCTACTCTTTGCCAACATAAGATTTGGCTCATTGAAGGAGCCAAACCTATGATTCAGGCGTAACGTCACCTCAACTCCATCATGATGGAGGTCGTCAAGAAGTAGGTGATCAAGCTTCTCTTTGCGGACATCATCTATGCTATTTCAAACTCTACATGGGTGAGCCCAACACATGTAGTCCCTAAAAAGGGGGGAGTCACGGTAACTCAAAATTTTTCGAATGAGGCTGCCACCACCTGATTGGTAACCGGGTAGTGTGTTTGCATTGATTACCGTTGTTTGAATTCTGCCACATTGAAAGATCATTTTCCCCTATTATTCATTGATCAGATTTTAGAACAGCTGGCTGGACGCTCTCACTTTTGTTTTTTAGATGGCAATTCTGGCTATAAGCAAATTTCCATAGACCCTAAGGACCAAGAGAAGTCTACCTTCACTTGCCCTTATGGGACTTTTGCATATCACTGTATGCCGTTTGTTTTGTGCAACACACCGACCACTTTTCAACGATGCATGCTTGCTATCTTGCAAATATGGTAGAGCGTTGTCTAGAGGTTTCTATGGATGACTTTTCCATCTACGATGCGTGTTTTAATGAATTCTTATATAATATAGACAAGGTGCTACAAAGATGTGAGGACACACATTTAGTCCTCAATTGGGAAAAATGCTACATGATTGTTAGTGAAGGCATAGTGCTTGGACACAAAGTGTCTAGTAAGGGACTGGAGGTAGATCTAGTGAAGATTGAGGTTAATTCCAAACTACCTCCACCGAACTCGATGAAAGGGGTGAGGAGTTTCCTTGGTCATGCATGGTTTTATCGCCGATTTATCAAGGATTTTTCTAAAATTTCTAAGACATTATCAAAATCGCTTGAGAAGAATGCATGTTTTTATTCAATGACAAATGTATGCATGCCTTCGAGGTTCTCAAGAAAAAGTTGATTTCCGTGATGATTGTTCAAACGCTCAATTGGAGTTAGCCCTTTGAGCTTATGTGTGATGCATCAGATTTCTCCTTTGGGGCCGTTCTTGGGAAGCTCCTTGAGAACAAACCCACAGTTATTTTCTATGCTTCTAAGACTTTGAATGATTCCCAACTTAATTACACCACCACAGAAAAAGAATTACTTGCCGTGGTTTTTGCATTCGAAAAATTTAGACAATATTTAGTGGGGTCTAAAGTTGTGGTATGGACAGACAATGCTGCCATAAAGTACTTAATGGAAAAGAAAGATGCCAAGTCTAGACTCATTAGGTGGATCCTACTCTTGCAAGAATTTGACATTGAGATTAAGGACAAGGCGGACATTAAGAATGTGGTTGCGGACCACTTATCTTAGTTAAAGCGGGTAGATGAGAGAGATACTAACATGCCCAATACCTAGACCTTTCCAGATGAGAAAATCTTTTATATTCAATCTAAGGACCCATGGTTTTCGCATATCGTGAATTATCTCATATGCAAAGAACTCCCTTATGATTGGACTTATCAAGAGAAAAAGAGGTTTTTCCATTCTTTAATATATTATTTTTGGGATGAACCTATTCTTTTGAGATAGTGCAGGGATGGAATATTACGTAGGTGTGTACCCGAGAGAGAATATGATAGTGTGCTTAGTCACTGTCATACATTGTCCACCGGCGGTCATCATGTGAGTACGAGGATGGTGGTGAAGGTATTAGAGAGTGGCCTTTATTGGACCACACTTTTCTGAGATGTCTATGATTATGTGAGGAGGTGTGACTCATGTCAAAGGGCAGGTAACATCTCAAAATGGCAAGAAATGCCCCTCAATGTGTTTCAAGAAGTTGAGGTATTTGATTTGTGGGGCATTGATTTCATGGGACCCTTTGTGTCCTCCAATTCTAATTTATATATCTTGCTTGATGTTGATTATGTGTCATAGTGGATAGAGGCACTACCCATAAGGACTGTCGTAGTGTGCAAGTTCATGAAAGAGAATATATTTTGTAGGTTTGGTGTGCCACAGATGATCATAAGCGATGGAGGCACCCACTTCGTGAATAAGAAATTTGCTGCACTGTTGAGTGAATATGGGGTCAAGCATTATGTAGGTACCCCATACCACCCACAGACGCAAGGCCAAGTGGAGGTGTCCAATAGGGAGATCAAGAAGATCTTAGAATGCACAGTGGCCTCTTCCAGGAAGAATTGGAGTGCACTACTATCGGATGCAATATGGGCATATAGGACCGTGTTTAAGACACCTATAGGCAGCACTCCTTTTAGGTTGGCTTACGGGCGGGCTTGTGTAAAAACTCGATCTTTACGATCAAATATTTACAAAATAATATAAAAAACATAAACAATCTGTATTACAATCATGCTTACAAATATGATTACAAGGTTAAGAAATAAAGTTCATTCCTATTTAGTCTTCAATGGAGGACTACCCAATGCATGTCTCTTCAAGCTCTTCCATCTATCACCTGCCCATGAGTTCCCAGAGGGAATGAAACCACACATGGACTCCATTGAAGGGAAATAAAAGGGTCAACGAAGCTGGTACTAAATTCTTATATTGAGCTATTTGTAAAATATAGGTTCTAAATATAAATCAGGGTAATATCAAATCTAGGTAAGGAACATTTTGTGGACGAAATTTTCCAAATCAAGAATAACAATATTTCAATATTTGTATTTAAAGATCAAATTTCCACAAGGCTATTCAAAATAGTTCAAGATGTCAAATTATCATAATATTTTCCATAATCAACTTTTGAATATTAAGGTTGAGCACTATCATATCATTTCCTTCAAGGGAAACAATGCCTTATGTTCAATCATCTATGAAAGAACAACATTGAGCCTAATTACTATGTTAACCAGTCGAATGCGGGACAACTAATCCATTACACATGTGCACTGAAAACTACTAGAGGGGGGTGAATAGAGTTTTATAGATAATTTTAACAATTATTGAGCTCAAACAATCAACCACAAAATATTGGACAAGGGGACAAGAATTTAGAGTGGTTCCAACTTTAGCAAATACTAAAGTTGTCAGTCCACTACCCGGTTGCTTACCTAACCAGGATTTGGAAAGAATTTAATTTTATTACCTCGCAAGGAATTTACATAAAATTACAATTCTCTCCCTAAACCCTTCAAGCAGCCTTCACCTAGAAGTAATCGCCCAACCTTGAAGCAGCCTTCACCTAGAAGTAATTGCACCACCTTGAAGCAGCCTTCCTCCTGAAGTAGCTTCCCGTTGCAATAGCCTTCTTGAAGTAGCTTCCCGTGCGATAGCCTTCTTGAAGTAGCTTGAAGTCCACCTTCTCCTCCGAGAAGAACCTTCTCCAATCCGCAACCTCCAACCCTAGGAGTAGCAAGGAGAATACAAAGGATAAAAAGGAACAAGAAGGAAAATAGAAATTACAACTTATCCTTTGAAGCACAAGGCTTGATTTGCCTATATCAAGCGTATCGATCTCCTAACCAATGAGTGTAGAAGTGTAAGTGCTGTGGTAAGGAGATGCTATCCTATAGGACACGAAATTAGAGCAATGGGAATGAATAGCCAATGTAAGAATTGCTCTGTTGCAAATGTAATTGCTTGCTCAAATATAGCACAAGTGTAGCTTAGGTCTATATTTGTGTCCTAAGGCATGTCCTATTTATAGGAATGGCCTATGGATGCTTAAGGACGTTCTAGACAACTTATAGGGGCTTCTAAGTGCTTAACTAGCCGTTAGGTATAAGTTAGGGGCATTAGTAACAGCTAGTTACTTAATTCTGCAGTTGCTGTCAGAGACCATCTCGGTCGACAAATTGTCGACCGAGATACCTACTCGGTCGAAGTTTTGTCGACCGACAGGCTCTCTGGATCAACGTTCATTCACAACTACCAACTACTTTGTCAGCTGTGTCTAACGGCTACTTGGGTCATTCTCGGTCGAGAAGTTTATCGACCGAGAGTGTCTCGGTCGAGGAGTTTGGTCGACCGAGATTGACCCTGTTTCAATCTTTCAATTTAGGCACTAAGTAAATGTATGAGTGTGCATATGTGATCCTATTTGAAAGGGATGACCTATCTAAGTGTGGTGATTGGCTAGGGAAGATCTAACGCTTGATTTACATGAAATCTAAGTACTTGTACATTATATGTTTGTACAAGTTTACAATTGATTACATTGCATGACATTTAAAATCATTCAAGCGTATGGATTCCCTAGAGATTTGTCATTCACCTCATTCCTGCAACACTCAAGTAGCACGTTAGATTAACAAGAATGAAATGTTTGTCATCATCGAAACAAGGGGATTTATCATAATTTCCAATTTATCCAACAATCTCCCCCTTTTTGAAGATTACAAACATTTCCTAAATATGAAATAAGGAAATATAAAGCATGTGAGTTTCATACCTGAAAATTACCTTTTGTAGCCATTCTTGTTTTTCAAGTGAGTGCAAGATGTTATGAAACTCATTTATATTTTTGATTTTATATTCTTTCTCCCCCTTTGTCATTTCAAAAAGATATCCAAGTTGAATATTTTATTTTTATTCTCCACCTTAATTTTATATTATGCTCCCCCTTAAATAGATATCTATTAGGAGCATGAATATCATTTTTGTCTAATTTATCCATAATTTGTTTCTCAATCATTTGTAAAGGATGTTAAGCCTTGAAATGATATGAGATTCCCTTAAGCTTATGATGAATGTATATTTATTTCTCATCTATCAAGGGATGTTAAGCCCTAAATTAAATGAGAATCCTTTAATTCTTAGAGTTCATAAAAATGTCTCTAATCAAATACAAGGGATGTTAAGCCCTGATTTGTTTAGAGAGTTCCTTTAAGTACAAGATCATTCATAGATTTCTTTATATCCAATAGTAAAAATACTAAGGTATTAACAAGCTTCAATTGATGTTTACAATGTTTTTGTAAGCTTCTTAATCAAATAATCGAATTTGTTTTTATGAGCTCCCCCTTAATCTTACAATTTAAAGCAATTTAAGGCTTCTAAGGTCATAAATGATTTTAAATTTTGATTTTGACCTTTATCAAAAATATACTAAGATTAAGTACAATAAAATGATGTCCAAATAAGCATTTTGTCAAAGCTTATTTTAGGTTGCCCTTGACTACGACCATAGCACCCCTTGGTCAAATTACATTTTAACCAAGAGGCATAAGTTGCAGATTTCTAATTAAGCATTCATATCAATTTTTTTTTGATGCATGTTTAAGTGATATTCAATATAAAAACATTCTCTTAAAAATGAGAGCACGATTAATATCTCAAGTCTTGTAAAGATACCAATTGAGAAATTTTTTATAACATTATGCTCTTCGCAAGCATTTCTATAATACATATCACCAAAGAATCATTTTGCTTGCCCATCATTTTTATGAGCTGAATGAAGAAATAGTGAAAGTATATCCATGATAGAATGATAATTCCATGAAATACAGTGATTGTGATCATTTAAACTAAATGTTATAACACATGATTTCTATATAGATAGACCATGAGATGCTTTTAAAAAAATCATGTAAAACATTATAAAATAGTGATTTCTAAACATGATTTTCAGTTTTACCTTATTTAGAGAATGATATCATTTATATTCAAAAAAGATTTTTAGCTTGCATGTAAAACAGTCATTAAAAACAAATAGATAGCCACTGATCAATCAAATTATTCAGCAATTTTACTGCAGATTGAAATCAGTGACCAGTTCGGTCGACGATTTCTCGACCGACTAACTGCTCGGTCGACGATTTCTCGACCGACTAGGTTTCTGTTTTATCTACAGAACTATTTATTGATTTCAAGTAAAATATAGACTGTGTCTAATTCACTTATGCAATTTAAAAAAATCAATTTTAGTTGAGATAAAACATATGAATATCAAAGTAACATTTAGGTCAAACCTCAACTAATCATATTCAAATCTTTTTAAGTTTTGAGGACCTTAATTAAGATAAATTTTCAAGTTTAGAAATTTTAGTTACTTGAATCATTCTCTTTATGTTAAGTTGAGATAGACATAAAGATATGCAATTTAAAGTCTTCGGTCATATCTCAACTTAGTCTAATCAATTCAATTTGGGGGTTTTGGAACCCATACCAACTCAACATCCTTTTTCTTGTATGGGCATGAAAAAGAGTAGTGTCCAAGACGTGAGTAATAATGGCAACATATAGAATCAACCTCAAGTCTTTTTCTATGGTTTTGTTCTAGGTTGTTCTTTGGTACAAATGTAGATTGATGTGCTCGTGTCTTTCTCCAACTAGGTTGTTGATAAGATTTCCCTTTGGGCTTATAACCTAGTCCTCTTCTCCCAATTTGATGATGAAAACTACTAGAGGGGGGGTGAATAGAGTTTTATAGATAATTTAACAATTATTGAACTCAAACAACCACAATGAAAATATTGGACAAGGAGACACAAGGTTTAGAGTGGTTCCAACTATAGCAAATACTATAGCCGTCAGTCCACTACCCGGTTGCTTACCCAACCAGGATTTGAAAAGAAATTTATTTTATTACCTCTCAAGGAATTTACATAAAATACAATCTCTTTTCCCAAACCCTTCAAGCAGCCTTCACCTAGAAGTAATCGCCAACCTTGAAGCAGCCTTCCCTTGAAGTAGATGCACCAACTCCCGTTGCACCAGCCTTCTGAAGTAGCTTCCCTTGCGATAGCCTTCTTGAAGTAGCTTGAAGTCCCCTTCTCCACCTGAGAAGTCAACCCTCTCCAATCCGCAGCCTCCAACCCTAGGAGTAGCAAGGAGAGTACAAAAGATAACAAGGAACAAGAAAGAAAAAGGAAATTACAACTTATCCTTTAAGCCCAAGGCTTGATATGCCTAGATCAAGCGTATAGATCTCCTAGCCAAGTGTGTAAACTTGTGATTGCTGTGGGTAGGAGAATCTAGCCTATAGGACACGAAATTGAGCTAAGGAGAATGTAGACAAATGATCACAGTGCTCAAATTGCTTGCAATAGATTGCTCAAGTATGCTCAAGTGTATTCTCAAGTGTAACAAGTAAATTCTAGTGTCCTATGGCTTGTCCTATTTATAGGAATGGCCTAAGTATGCTTAAAGACGTTCTAGACAACTTCTAGGGGTTTCTAAGTGCTTAACTAGCCGTTAGGTACAAAGTTTTTGCTTTAACAACGGCTAATTACTTTATTCTGCAGTTGCTGTCAGAGACCATCTCGGTCGACAAATGGTCGACCGAGATACCTACTCGGTCGAACTTTTGTCGACCGACAGGCTCTCTGGAACTAGTGATTTGCAACGTCTTTCTTCAACTGCCAACTAACTTGTCTGTTGTGTCTAACGGCTACTTTGGATCTTTCTCGGTCGAGAAGATTGTCGACCGAGAGTGTCTCGGTCGAGGAGTTTGTCGACCGAGAATGATCCTGTTTCAAGGTTTCAATTTAGGCACTAATTATATGTGTGAGTGTGAAAAGGTGATCCTAATTAAATGGGATGACATGTCTAACTATGGTGTTTGGTTAGGGAAAATCTAACGCTTGATTTACATGCAATTCTAAGTACTTGTACATTATATATTTGTACAAGTTTTACAACATTGATTACATTGCATGAAAATATAAACAATTTAGCTTGTGGATTTTCCCTGCTACTTTGTCATCCATCTTAGTCCTGCATACTCAAGTAGCTCAATTAGATTAATAAGAATGAAATGTTTGTCATAATCAAAACAAAGGGATTTTTAGATGTCCATTTAGCCAACAATCTCCCCCTTTTTGAAGATGACAAACATTTCCAAAATAAATATAAAACATATGAATTTCATACCTTTAGATTTCCTTATGTATCTTTTCCTCTTGTTTATAAAATGTGTGCTTATTATTCCCAATGAATTATGGAACATGAAATCCAGTTCATTTGGGAATGTAGCAACTTTCAATGTAAAGCCAAGAGTATATTTATGAAACTCATTGATTGAGTTTTTCATAAATACTAAGTTATAGTTTTATATATCTCTCCCCCTTTGTCATTTCAAAAAGATAACCGTTTTTAATAAGAACTCCCCCTTAATTAGATAACCGTTTTGATAAAAACTCCCCCTTAATTAGATATCTCGTCAAATCTAATGAAAAAGATGTCCATTGAAAAGCCAAAATGAAACAAGTAAACGTATTCGTTTTAAGAACCGCAGATATCAAAGAAAACATCTTCCAAAGGAGTAATAAGCAATTGCTTCCTAATGTTGTTGAATTGATCTAGTGGAAGCGGTTTTGTAAAAATATCAGCCAATTGATTTTCCGTATCAACATGATGAAGGGAAACATGATTCTTTGAGATGTGATCCCTTAAGAAGTGATGACGGAATTCAATGTGTTTTGCCCGGCTGTGTAAAATAGGATTATGTGCTAAGTTTATGGTGCTCGTGTTGTCACAAAAAATAGGTGTAGATGAAAGATTAAAACCATAATCGCTTAATACTTGTTGCATATAAAGCACTTGAGCACAACAAGACCCAGCTGCCATATATTCAGCTTCAGTTGTAGATAGGGCAACCGTATTTTGTTTCTTGCTAAACCAAGATACTAAGGCTCTCCCTAATAAGAAACAGCCACCACTAGTACTTTTGCGATCAAGTCGACAACCAGCATAATCTGCATCAGTATATGCTTTAAAATCCAAGGATTGTCCTTTTGGATACCATAAACCGAAACAAGTAGTACCAGCTAGATATCGAAGAATTCGTTTAACCGCTAGAAAATGAGATTGCATAGGTTGGGATTGAAATCGAGCACAAAGACCAACGGAAAACATAATGTCCGGTCGAGAAGCAGTTAAGTATAGCAAACTACCAATCATGGCTCTATATAAGGAATCATCAATAAGTTCCCCATTTTCATCCTTATCAATTTTGATAGAGGTAGCCATAGGAGTAGTAGCATGTTTGCATTGATCCATCCCAAAACGTTTTAAAAGTTCTTTAGTATATTTTTCTTGGCTTATGAAAATTCCTGCAGGTGTTTGCTTAATTTGAAAACCAAGAAAGAATGTTAGTTCACCCATGAGGCTCATTTCAAATTCTTTTTGCATAATGTCACTGAATTGTGTGCATAATGAATTATTAGAAGCTCCAAAAATAATGTCATCAACATATATTTGCACAACTAAGAAATCAGATGCATATGTTTTGAAGAATAAAGTAGAATCTGAATTTCCAATAGAAAAACCATTATCAAAAAGATATGTCTTGAGCCGTTCATACCAATTCCTAGGTGCTTGTTTTAGACCATAAAGTGCCTTTTTAAGTTTATAAACATGGTCACCTTTTTCTGGTATTTCAAATCCAGGTGGTTGAGCAACATAAACTTCTTCTTGTATGATGCCATTGAGAAATGCACTTTTGACATCCATTTGATATAGCTTAATGTTTTTATGGGCAGCAATAGCTAGTAACATCCTAATAGCTTCAAGTCTAGCTACGGGTGCATATGTTTCATCAAAATCTATTCCTTCTTGTTGATTATATCCTTGTGCTACTAATCGAGCTTTATTCCTTATGACTTCTCCTGCCTCATTGAGCTTATTCCTAAAAACCCATTTAGTTCCTATGATAGTTTTGTCTTGTGGTTTAGGAACTAAATCCCATACATCATTTTTAGTGAATTGATTTAACTCCTCTTGCATGGCTATTATCCAGTAATCATCCTTAAGAGCTTCGGATACCTTCTTAGGTTCAATGATAGAAACGAAAGCCATGTTTGCAACATCTTTGAAGGAAGACCGAGTTTTGACTTTATCATTTGGATCTCCAATAATTAGTTCTTGGGGATGATCCTTGATAAGCCTAGGTGTAGGTTGTGTTTCAACTTGGGGATCGGATATAGGAATTTTCTCACTATCATTGGGAATGGGTATATTTTCGAATTGATTAGTGAGATCAATGATATCTAGAGTTTCAAATTTTGATTCTTCATGAAAAGAAACATGAATGGATTCCTCAACTTTTCTAGAGATAGTGTTATATACTCTAAAGGCTTTGCTAGAAGTGGAATATCCCAAGAAGAATGCTTTGTGTGATTTAGAATCAAACTTGTCTCTATCATCTTTGGTATTTAAAATGTAGCATGTGGAGCCAAAAGTATGAAAGTAGTCAACTCTAGGTTTCTTAGAGTGTAGTATTTCATATGGAGTTTTCTTCAAATGAGAGTGAACAGTTACTCTATTAATCACATAACAAGCGGTGTTTACAGCTTTAGCCCAAAAGGTTTTAGGTGTGTTGTGTTCAAGCATCATGGTCCTAGCCATTTCCTGTAGGGATCGATTTTTCCGTTCAACTATACCATTTTGTTGTGGGGTACGTGGAGCAGAAAAATTATGAGTATACCCTTGAGATGTACAAAAAGTCTCAAATGTATGATTTTCAAATTCGCCACCATGATCACTTCTAATGGTACATATTTTATGTTGTAAAAGATTTTCAATCTTGGAACAAAATTGCATAAAGACATGAATAGTATCATCTTTAGTTGCAATAAAATGTACCCATGTATATCTACTATAATCATCAACAATAACAAAACAGTATCATTTACCACCAATAGATTGTGTCCTCATTGTTCCAAATAAGTCCATATGAATTAATTCTAAGGATCTACTGGTGCTAAGTACATGTTTTGATTTAAAAGATGTTTTGGTTTGCTTTCCCATTGTGCAAGGTTCACAGTTTTCAGCTTGATCAAAAGACAAAGCAGGTAATCCACGAACAAGATTATATTTCACTAACTTTTTAATAGTATGTGAACTAGCATGTCCTAACTTTTTATGCCATAGTTGTAAGGTATTTTCATTTGCAAGCAAGCATTTACCTACTACTGATTTCATAGAGTTTGGTTTAAGGATGTAAAGATTTCCAACTCTATTTCCTTCATAAACAACATTTTTAGTGTTTTCTATCAATAACTTGCAGCAGGTTTTGTTAAATAACACATCATAACCACTATCACATAGTTGACTTACACTAATTAAATTGTGATGCAATCCATCAACAAGTAGAACATTTTTTATTTCAAGATTTGTTCCAACATTACATATTCCAACGATCTTGCCCTTACCATTGTCTCCAAAGGTGACCGTTCCACTTTTCTTTTCTTCAAAAGTTTGAAATGCGTCCTTGTTTCCGATCATATGTTTGGAGCAGCCACTGTCAACTACCCATTCCTGCATTAGAATGTAGATTTTGGTACCCATGTGATGGTCCGATAAGGTTAGAAACTTTTTAATTGCTTATGTGTATACAAGTTCTGATACAGAAATCCAGTCGGTCGACAGTTCTTCGACCGATATCTGTCTCGGTCGACAATTTGTCGATCGAGCAGGTTACTGAATTACAAGAAAAAACACAGATAATTTCTCGGTTGACAATTTTTCGACCGAAATAGGTGCTGTAAATTTTTTGATTTGTTAAAGACATCCAGTCGGTCGACAATACTTCGACCGACCCAGAGCTCGGTCGACAATACTTCGACCGACAGAAATTCTGTTTCAGCAATGCAGAAAAAAAAATAATAACAATAAGCATAGCACCTTTTGTTGAGATAAGACAATATAAATAGAAAAATTAAGCATTTGGTCATATCTCAACTACATTCCATTCTTCTAAGTTTGGGGTTTTGGGATCCAAACTAAGTCAGACTCCTTAGTCTTGTAGGGGCATGAAAAACAATAATGTCCAAGACGTAAGCAGAAATGACAAGTAATAGAGTCAATTTCATTTCTCTTTCTAGTCATTGTGTTCTTGGGTACAAACATAGTTTGGGTCTTTTTGGGTTGGTTTTTCTTTGGAACATATCCCAAACCTTTTCTTCCATTGAAAATATTACCAACTTTCAATATGTTATCAAGAATATCTTTTCTTCTTAACTTATAAAGTTCTCTTTGCAACGTAGCAATGTCATTCATCTTCTTATGTATATCTTTTCTTGCTTGGTCTAAATCAGAAAACAATGAATCCTTTTCTTTTACAATATTATCATAGTCCGAATGGTTGTACAAGATAGGTTGAGTTTGATAATCTTGTAGTTTAGCTAGCAAATCAGTCTTTTCTTTTGATAGAAGATCAACATTGGTTTCCAAATTGAGTAGCTTTCTTGTGCAATCATCTAAAGATGTTTTTAAAGATACATTTTCAAGATCAATGTTGTTCTTTTCATAAGAAAGTTCATCTAATTTGGCAATGAGCTCATTATTTGATTTTATAGCCTTCTTTAGTTTCTTCTTGGCATCAACATACTTATCATGAGTTTCTTGTAAACTAGTAACTAACTCTTCTTTAGAAAGATCAACTAGGCTTACCTCTTGAGAGTCTTCATTTTCTTCTCTTGCCATTAGACATTCCACCTCTTCTCCGCTTTCACTGTCACTTGACTCATCCCAGGCAGCTTTATAGGCTTTTTCTCCTTTCTTCTTATGTGAGCTTTTCTTTCCCTTCTTTGCTTTGGGGCATTCATTTTTGAGATGCCCTTTCTTCCCACATTCAAAGCACCTGGGAGTAGAGGAACTAGAAATTTTGTTAGATTTAAACCTTTTGTACTTCTTACCGTTGACGATTAAGGCTTCTTCTTCTTCTTCACTTGACTCCTCACTTTCTTGTGTGACAACTTTTGAGGCTTTGAGAGCCACATCCTTCTTCTTCCCACTTTGGTGTTCACGTTCTCTTCTTTCTTCCTCTTCTAGATCTGCTTCATGAGCTTCTAAATTACCAATGAGTTGTTCCATTTTGAGACGAGTGAGGTCGTTTGCTTCTGCAATGGCTGTCACCTTTGGCTTGTACTTTGGAGGAAGTGATCGAAGAATTTTTGATACCTGATCTTCCTCAGGGACAGGTTTTCCTAAGGCACTTAAACCATTAACAATAGTAGAGAATTTTGAATACATTTCACTAATAGATTCATTTGGATCCATACGAAAATGTTCAAGCTTTGTTTTAAGCAGACTAATTTTGGAATTTTTGACTTGGGCTGTACCCTCATAAGTGATAGACAATCTATGCCAAATATCATACGCTGTATCACAATTTGAAATTCTATTAAATTCTCCTACAGAAATAGAACAATATAAAATGCTTACGGCTTTTGCGTTCATTTGGGCTTGTTTTACCGTGTTTGCATCCCATTCCGCAAAGTCATTTTGAGGGAATTCATAAGGAGTAGATACCATTCTCCATAGATCCCAGTTGACGCCTGGGAAGTAAAACTGCATCCTTCTCTTCCAGTATTGGTAGTTTGTTCCATCGAACGTCGGTGGCCTAGCAACAAGAGTCCCTTCAATGTTGAGGTTGTTGAGCATTCCATCACCCATTTCTTCCAGACCTTGTTAGGGTTCCTTGAAGCCTTGCTCTGATACCAATTGAAAACTACTAGAGGGGGGGTGAATAGAGTTTTATAGATAATTTAACAATTATTGAACTCAAACAACCACAATGAAAATATTGGACAAGGAGACACAAGGTTTATAGTGGTTCCAACTATAGCAAATACTATAGCCGTCAGTCCACTACCCGGTTGCTTACCCAACCAGGATTTGAAAAGAAATTTATTTTATTACCTCTCAAGGAATTTACATAAAATACAATCTCTTTTCCCAAACCCTTCAAGCAGCCTTCACCTAGAAGTAATCGCCAACCTTGAAGCAGCCTTCCCTTGAAGTAGATGCACCAACTCCCGTTGCACCAGCCTTCTGAAGTAGCTTCCCTTGCGATAGCCTTCTTGAAGTAGCTTGAAGTCCCCTTCTCCACCTGAGAAGTCAACCCTCTCCAATCTACAGCCTCCAACCCTAGGAGTAGCAAGGAGATTACAAAAGATAACAAGGAACAAGAAAGAAAAAGGAAATTACAACTTATCCTTTAAGCCCAAGGCTTGATATGCCTAGATCAAGCGTATAGATCTCCTAGCCAAGTGTGTGAACTTGTGATTGCTGTGGGTAGGAGAATCTAGCCTATAGGACACGAAATTGAGCTAAGGAGAATGTAGACAAATGATCACAGTGCTCAAATTGCTTGCAATAGATTGCTCAAGTATGCTCAAGTGTATTCTCAAGTGTAACAAGTAAATTCTAGTGTCCTATGGCTTGTCCTATTTATAGGAATGGCCTAAGTATGCTTAAGGACTTTCTAGACAACTTCTAGGGGTTTCTAAGTGCTTAACTAGCCGTTAGGTACAAAGTTGTTGCTTTAACAACGTCTAATTACTTTATTCTGCAGTTGCTGTCAGAGACCATCTCGGTCGACAAATGGTCGACCGAGATACCTACTCGGTCGAACTTTTGTCGACCGACAGGCTCTCTGGAACTAGTGATTTGCAACGTCTTTCTTCAACTGCCAACTAACTTGTCTGTTGTGTCTAACGGCTACTTTGGATCTTTCTCGGTCGAGAAGATTGTCGACCGAGAGTGTCTCGGTCGAGGAGTTTGTCGACCGAGAATGATCATGTTTCAAGGTTTCAATTTAGGCACTAATTATATGTGTGAGTGTGCAAAGGTGATCCTAATTAAATGGGATGACATGTCTAACTATGGTGTTTGGTTAGGGAAAATCTAACGCTTGATTTACATGCAATTCTAAGTACTTGTACATTATATATTTGTACAAGTTTTACAACATTGATTACATTGCATGAAAATATAAACAATTTAGCTTGTGGATTTTCCCTGCTACTTTGTCATCCATCTTAGTCCTGCATACTCAAGTAGCTCAATTAGATTAATAAGAATGAAATGTTTGTCATAATCAAAACAAAGAGATTTTTAGATGTCCATTTAGCCAACAGATGATAGGAATCATCCAATATTTTATCAAGGATTCCATTGTTGCTTAACCTACTAACTTCTTGTTGCAACTTAGCAATCTCATTCATTCTTTTCTTAATATCTAGTTTTGCTTGATCTAGATTAGATGATAGAGAATTCCTTTCTTTCACTATATTATCATAATCTAGATGTGTACACAAAACAGGTTGTTTTTGAAGATCATTTAACTTTGCAAGTAATCCAACCTTTTCTTGAGATAGAAGATCATAATTTGTTTCTAGAGTAAAGATCTTCACATTACTATTACTTAGAGATGATTTCAAAGTATGATTTTCAGAGATAATGCTATCTTTTTCAAAACCAAGATCATTCAATTTAGCATATAAATCTTCATTTTCGGATGTAAGAGAAAGAAGTATAGCATTTAACTCATCATTTGTTTTATTAGATTTCTTTAATTTCTTCTTGCACTCAATATACTTATTGTGTGTTTCTTCAAGACTAGAAATTAGCTCATCTTTTGATAAATCAAGAAGACTTACCTCTTCTTCTTCTTCATTTGTTGTAGCAATGAGACAATTTTTGTGGACCTCTTTCTTCTTTTCTCTCCATGGACAACCAATTGTTGTATGGTTTGTTCCTAAACACCAATTGCAGCTTGTTGAAGGTTGGTCCAAGTTGCTCCTTTGCCTGTGGTTGTAGTCACCTCCACTCTTCATTCTTCAAGACCTGGTTAGGGTTCCTTGAAGCCTGCTCTGATACCAACTGAAAACTACTAGAGGGGGGGTGAATAGAGTTTTATAGATAATTTTAACAATTATTGAGCTCAAACAATCAACCACAAAATATTGGACAAGGGGACAAGGATTTAGAGTGGTTCCAACTTTAGCAAATACTAAAGTTGTCAGCCCACTACCCGGTTGCTTACCCAACTGGGATTTGGAAAGAATTTAATTTTATTACCTCGCAAGGACTTTACATAAAATTACAATTCTCTCCCTAAACCCTTCAAGCAGCCTTCACCTAGAAGTAATCGCCCAACCTTGAAGCAGCCTTCACCTAGAAGTAATTGCACCACCTTGAAGCAGCCTTCCTCCTGAAGTAGATTCCCGTTGCAATAGCCTTCTTGAAGTAGCTTCCCGTGCGATAGCCTTCTTGAAGTAGCTTGAAGTCCACCTTCTCCTCCGAGAAGAACCTTCTCCAATCCGCAGCCTCCAACCCTAGGAGTAGCAAGGAGAATACAAAGGATAAAAAGGAACAAGAAGGAAAATAGAAATTACAACTTATCCTTTGAAGCACAATGCTTGATTTGCCTATATCAAGCGTATCGATCTCCTAACCAATGAGTGTAGAAGTGTAAGTGCTGTGGTAAGGAGATGCTATCCTATAGGACACGAAATTAGAGCAATGGGAATGAATAGCCAATGTAAGAATTGCTCTGTTGCAAATGTAATTGCTTGCTCAAATATAGCACAAGTGTAGCTTAGGTCTATTTTGGTGTCCTAAGGCATGTACTATTTATAGGAATGGCCTATGGATGCTTAAGGACGTTCTAGACAACTTCTAGGGGCTTCTAAGTGCTTAACTAGCCGTTAGGTATAAGTTAGGTGCATTAGTAACGGCTAGTTACTTTATTCTGCAGTTGCTGTCAGAGACCATCTCGGTCGACAAATTGTCGACCAAGATACCTACTCGGTCGAAGTTTTGTCAACCGACAGGCTCTCTGGATCAACGTTCATTCGCAACTGCCAAGTACTTTGTCAGCTGTGTCTAACGGCTACTTGGGTCATTCTCGGTCGAGAAGTTTGTCGACCGAGAGTGTCTCGGTCGAGGAGTTTGGTCGACCGAGATTGACCCTATTTCAATCTTTCAATTTAGGTACTAAGTAAATGTATGAGTGTGCATATGTGATCCTATTTGAAAGGGATGACCTATCTAAGTATGGTGATTGGCTAGGGAAGATCTAACGCTTGATTTACATGAAATCTAAGTACTTGTACATTATATGTTTGTACAAGTTTACAATTGATTACATTGCATGACATTTAAAATCATTCAAGCGTATGGATTCCCTAGAGCTTTGTCATTCACCTCATTCCTGCAACACTCAAGTAGCACGTTATGTTTGTCATCATCGAAACAAGGGGATTTATCATAATGTCCAATTTATCCAACATGCACAGGGCGGCGGGATGTATCCTACCTCAAGTGAGCCAAAGATCTAAGGGGACAAAGCCCAAAGGGACCAAAGTCCAGGGAGTCAAAACTCCAAATAGATCAAGTCAAGTGCTTTTATAATATTCAATGCAATGAAACAATAATCCATCTGAGGTGGTGAACTTTCAAAGAGGTAGGAAAGGCTTACAAAAGTATAGGGTTCACTACTAAACAATGTGCATGGAATTGAAGAGGGAATTTAATAACTCATCATAAAAAATAGAGAATCTAGTACCTCAATTATTCAGGGCTCCAAGGATTGTATAATCTCAAGTTTACTCCAAGAGAGAACGTCTATAAAGTATGACACAATTTGATTATCATTTGGCTTGGAATCAATCACTTATTCATTCTTTTCTATTTCGTGTTTCCTTTCCCAATTAGGGTTATTATTTCACATTTTTCTCTATGGTTATCAATATTATATTCCCAACTAGTTTATATATTTATATATCTATATATCCAATGGTAGATACTTAGTTGTTTTATCGTGTTGTCTCTATGTTAGATCTAAAATATCATTATGTTTCTCATATATGTTACAACTACATTTAGTCACTAAGATCAAGTGTCTATTTACTAATATACCTTAATAGGGATACTATTCATATGATGGTACTTTGATCTTGATTTCTCTTTCTATTATTTTGTTGTATAACATTGTATAGCATGAATATTTTTGAACTATTCTTATCATTATTAATCATATATTTCTACTTTACTGTTATTAGTGCCTTATTATTTATATATTTTCAGTTTAAAAATATAGGATCAAATATAATGTATTACTAATATAACAAGGTTTATAACTTAATAAATACCATGTACTATCTAAAACATAAACAATATTGGATTTAATAAGTTATCCTTAGGTTCCTAAATACCGCTAAGATATACACAAATTTATTATACACCATTGTGCAGACATTAATGCACATCCTATAATAGGAACCAACCTGATTAGTACTAAGTCAGTTGATTTATTAGTATAGGTTATCGTTATTACTATGTTTGTGTATATATATATATATATATATATATGAAATCTTCGGCGTCGGTTTTATAACCGACACCAAAAGGGTTCGCACCACAAAAAGGGTGCCATCTAGGACACTTTCTGCGTCGGTTTGCAACTAAATAACCGACACCATATTTCCAGACGCCACGACCATGCTTCCCTGCACGATCATGTTTAGTAATATAGGCGTCGGTGTTATACTAATAACCAACGTCATTCCCCGCCACGGTCGTGCTTTCCTGCATGGTCGGGTTGTTTGTCACATTAGGCGGTGGTTTTTATCCAACAACCGACGTTGTAATCCTTTAATGATGGTGTTCTGTAAATAACCGATGCCTATGTTTTGTTTTCCTTATCAGTTTGCAGACTTGCTGTGGCTGGTTAGCAGGATGAGAACCTGCAGTTCAGTTTTCTAAATTGTAGGTTTACGACATCCATTGATATCAGCCTACAAACAGGCCACAAACCTGCAAAATTAACATATATACTTTTCACACAAGTAGATACATTCAGACATAAATTCAATTCTCACATTTACACATGTAGAAATATTCAAATACATGTAGAAACATTCAAACATGTATAAACATTTAGAAATATTTATTTACAAAATATCATTCAACATCGCTATCATCATCCCATTTATATTTTACAATCACCATTGTTTGTATGGCTCTTTCCCATTCTTCTCTTACTTCATTTAATACTTCCATCATATAAGGAGAATGTACATCTTTTAAGCGTTTACCTATAGTGTGGTCAGTTTTAAACACCTGCAAAGAGAATGATGTATATATATAAGTAATAATATAAAAATAAGATTGATATATTTCATACTAACTAATGAGACTATATATAATACCTCATGTATGGTATTGATGTCCAATGCGGTATATTGGATAATCATCTGCATAAATCACATCACATAGTATGTGCATGCCTATATGTTGTCTTGTGTAGCGCACTATAAATTGAAACATACAAAATATTAAAAAATACAACTAAGCACAGTTCATATAAATAATATATACATTGGAGTCAGGAACTTACTTTTATGTTCTCCCAAATTATTGGCTGGTTCTTTCTCCTTGGGACCTTTCCTCCAGCATTTTTGAATGCATCTAAACCCCTACATGTTAATGTAACACAGTAAATTGCATAATTAAATAGTAATGTAATAACATATGTTAACAACTATAAAAATGAAATATTTCTCACCAGAATAATGGCATTCTCATTACGTGTCCAATTTTAGTATTCAATGTACTCCCCGCAGGATCTAGATAATAAACAGTGAACGTCCCGGGGAGAATAACTAGTAACTCCCAATGCCTACCGCTAGAGGTAAAAAAGTTAAAAATTAATAACTCAAAATCCACAATAAAAATGGAATTTTCTTAAGTCCAAATTATAAATAAAGTAAACTTACTTGACATTGAATGGAGCTATTATTATCATCTTCTTTTGCTGACCGAAAATTATAAAACCATCTATACAGTACTGTTGAACACTATCAGGGTCTTTCGCTACCATACTAATCAATGATGGAATCAAAATCCCACATGATCAAATGCAAATTGTTTGCATTGATTTTCGACTAAGTAGTTGCAACACATGTTTTACGTATGCATTAATATATAAGAAACCAGATCACCAGATCTTACACAAGGTATATGGATGTATAAACAAGATTTCACCTTATCCATGTCTCTTTCATTGATATATTCAACCAATCATACATAAATAGCTCAATAATATCTTGTATAAATAAAGAGCTTTCGTATGATTGACCTGCATAATTTGCTTCTAAAGAAACAATTATAGGGCAATGTATATTATGTGCCCATAGCCAACATGCCATTCCCCTACAAGCAGGGCCTAACGGGTATTTTAGGTCAGTTGGAACCCAACTTGGTAATGCAGGAAGTGGAGGTGGAGGCCTAGGTGCTCTGGGTGTCTTCTTTTTAACCTGTATATATAATTTCAGATCAATTGACCTCATATATACACATTAAAAATATAAAGTAATGTAAATTTATCTTACAATTTCAGTAGTGTAGACGACATCTGCTTTGGGCCAGAATATCACCCCGCCTTCTGCCTCAGCAAGTGTATCAATATTCGGGTGGGGATATGGCAATGTAGCTTCCCTCCAATTGGGTAATACATGTATCAGGATCACACGAACGTATCCATGTGGCATTGGAGTCCCATGATACGTTGCCCCAGGAAGGGACGGGTAAGCCTGCGCCTCTCCAACAACATAGTCTTGTATTCTTATGCGGCATGGTTTCAATGCCTACAAATTTATGTAAAGAATATTATACATATATACATATCATCTTGAAAACATATCATCTTGAAAAGACTAGCTACAATGTCATAAACAATACTTACAGTAGACGTGTTAGGCGGTGGGTCTACAAGATTACTCTCAGTCTGTGCATCAGGAGAAGAGTGGGTCGCCATAAGCTGATTGGAAGCCTGAGATGCCTGCCACCGCACTATTTCTTCCTTGACCTTATCAACAACTGTATCATTGGCCTTCTTAGCAACTATATCCTCGACTCTCTTATTCTCCTATACATGGATAAAACAAACATTAGCTTCTTATTATTGAATTTCCTTTTGCAGTAACATTCTAAAAAAAGAATAGGTTACCTCTTCTTGTGAAAGTCCCGCTCTGGGTTTGCACTGGGATGGCCCAAAGAATGCTTTGATGCCCACACCAGCGCCTGCACCCCTAACATGTCCAGGATGCTCTGGGTTACCCAGAGCAAATGTCAATTCATCCCTTGTGCCCTGAGGGATGAACGTGCCTTTTTTCCTCTACTCGTGTAGCTCCCGCTAATCACCATCAATAGAAATTGGTAAGTTAACACCACAAATAATCAATATTCAAATGATTGCTCTAAGAGTTGTATTTTACCATTTTCGTAGCCGCCTCAGCAGTTACGGGCTTCTTTATTTCACCCTTCTTGTTTTGCCTCCCAGCGATCCAGACATCATGGCGAGGCATGGGTGTGGCACATGTAGTAGAGGACTCCTGAGTAGCAGCAGACTCCGCCTGTAGTCTTTGGCGAACGCTTGCATAGCCCTTTGGACCCATAGTGTGGTCATGTACATTCAGTGCACGCCTTGCTTTTTGAACCTCAATGAGGGCCTAGTTAGTATGCACATTAATGATTTGGTTAGTAGTACTAAATGTTAATCTTGAATAGGTGAATACAATGTATATTAATTAAATTGGGAGTGACGCCTAATACCTTGAATTCTTCAGATTTTCTTGAAGCAACAAACGTGTCCCAATCTTCTTTGTCCAAGAATTCCACTGTTCAAGGGCTGACTTCTTCTTCTTATCACCATCTTTTATGTATTCTCTGTTGAGATTTGTCCTATAGTTCCTTAGCATCTTTCCAGCACGTTGCATCATGCTTTTACGATGCAGCTTCTCATCCAATGCAAATAGATTATGTAAAATAGAATTCTTATTAACTAGTATCCAAAAATAGAATTGCAAATAATAGAATCTGTAATCTACAAAATAGAATTACAAATAATAATGAATCACACATAAATCCTTCCATATCAAGTCTTTCTTCGCCAGAGGAACTTTATGCCAATTGTCATACTTTTTTTTTAATTAAGCCAGGAGGTTTTCGTATTCATCCCACCCTCCTCGTTGTGGGCCATCAAAAATCATCTGAAAATACAGCTCCTGCTTATTAAGCAGGTAAACAACACCTCAAAAAGACAGATCACAACCAACACACCCCAAAAAAACACAAACAGACGAGCTCTACAAAGAAAACACTACCGAGAACTAACTTCAACATAGGGTATGCCTCTTCTCTCAAGGATGCATAGGCCTCTAATTCTCTGGGGCAAGATGCTCGACTCATCACAGATGAAAGCATTAGACGCGGTACTCCCTAGATGTCCCAGTTGTCTAGGGATTGTGTTTATTACTTTAGAAACATGCATCCCAATAATGGAGTCATCAATCACCTTATGGCAAAGCTGTCTAATAAAATTCCTAACTTTCCACGACGCTCTTGTGCTTTTCCATATCCTGTTGTAAGTATTGATGTCTTCTATCTCCACGATCGATATATTCATATTATGCTCATCAGTGATCCTGAGCGCAGCAGCGATCACAATAATATAAGCATCGTCGTAATTCTTTTCATTCAGTTCAAATCTAAACGCCAGTCTGACTCTACTCCTAGAGTCTCTCACAAGACCGGACGCCCCTTTTTTAGGTATATTATCCATACCAAAGAACCTGCCAATCGAGATATTAAGCTTGAGATTATAAATATCAGGTGGAAGCCATCACACTAGCTTGATTGATCTCAATCTCGTCATAGGGATGTCAATGCCACTGATCGTAATCAAATTGTAGAAACCCGGTTCCTCTAATTTACTAAAAGAGGTGTTCTTCATGGCCCGATTTAAAATGAAAACGATCTCTTTCCAAAGTAGATTCGAACTAAGCTTATGGCCATCAAATCTCTGCACACATCTCGATCTCCAGATTACCCAGATCGTCAAGGAACTCAGGACGCCAGCTATCCATCTTTTTGCCGAGATTCTAGAATAATGGGGTATACACCAAAAAATCAAGTCCTCTAAGGATGTAGGAGGATCCTCCCCAATAATCGCACATATCTTGTGCCAAAAGAAGGTAGCGCACTGGCTGCGCAGGAAAAGGTGATCCATCGTCTCTTCGGCTGGATGATCACAACAAGAGCACCTCGAAGCGATGTGAATTCTGCATCTTCGGATGTTATCATCAGTAGGTATGGCTTTTCGCACAATTTTCCAGATGATAGCGCTAGCTTTGGGAAATCCGGTCTTCCAAATATGGACGAAAGGGTTCGGATGAACCACCAGCCCAGGATGGAGAACGTGACGCTTAGTAGATCTGATAGAGAAATAACCATCGGTCTCCAGAGTCCACACCAACTCGTCATCAACATCAGAAATACACGTCATGGATGCTTTGATCAAGTGTGAACCTTCCACATTGATGACTTGATTCAACAAAGGCCACTCCCAATCCCCTTGTTCGTTCCAGAAGTCCTTAAGGTGAAAATCCCTGTGAGTATCCTCCGAATTATGAGCAAAGCCTGTCAAAGAAGTCCCGAGCCATCTAGAATCCCAAAGAGAAATCTCCCCTTTACCTACAACCCACCTGCAGTGGGGAGAGAAAAACGGGAAGGTTCTCCAAATCAGTTTCCAAGTAGGTGAAGCAAAGGAACTCAACTTGAGGTACGGTGGAAAAAGATCAGATCTTTGGTTGAGCTGTGACCAATATTTGTCCCAATTATCATACTTAACACCACAATGGCTTCGAGTGACAACCCCAAGATAGTGTACAAAATTATTGCGGTTCACTCCAATTGCATTTCCTCCATTATCAAACTCCACAACCAATCTGGATCCACTTCCACTTAGTGCTATTAACTTCTTCAACAGAGTGATGCCCCTTTTCTTGTTAAGTTTTTGGTGATGCGCATCAAGTTCCTCCAGTGCTTCAGTGGGTACATGTGCATCATCAAACTAAAATTTGACAAAAATAAACACACTGAATTAGCCCAATAGAAATATGGGATAATGAATTTTATAGAAATACAGGATATCTTTGTAGAACTTACATTGGTATCCTGGCCATGCTCATCATGGACAGCATGCTCGTCATGGTCTTCATGCTCATCATGGACATCATGCTCATCATGGTCAGCCATCTAAAAATGTCATTAAAAAGGCAAACATTTAGCATTTGTATTAACTAGAAGATAATGAAACATCAAATTTGAAAATGCTATTGATATTAAAAAAACAAACATTTAGCTTCAATAAAAAAATATAAACATGCATGCCTCTAAAATTGTGATCTTTTATCAATTAACAATCCATCATTGTGATCTACGCTCACATATAAGTCATCATTAGCTTCAATATTTTGTGGAGTTGGCAACAAAAAAAGGGCATAAACAACCGACGCCAAAGACATGTTTTGTAGTAGTGAAATTCAGGGCATAAACACATGTGATGTCATTCTGATATACAATAAATGTGTACCACCTATCCCATCCTTGAACACCTGATCTCACTAGTAAGTGTATAATGTGTATTGGGTTTTCAAGAAAATTTCGGCAACATTTCCCCACTGTTCTCTAAGTACATATGTACTTAGATAACAAATGGGGAAATTCTACCGAAATTTTCTCGAAAACCCAATACACATTATACACTTACATACTAAGTGAGATTAGGTGTTCAAGAACAGTCCCAAACCGGGGACTATCCAAGATTTACTCCTAATGAGTAAATCTTGGATGGGTTTCTAGGCCAACAAACACAATAATAGATAGGTACATGTTAGGGTTTCATCACAATTAATGTTAGGGTTTCATCACAATTGATGTTAGGGTTTCATCAATGTTAGGGTTTAATCAAATCAAATTAGGATGCTAGAAAGGACAAGTTTAAATCTTATTTCAACATGCATCAAAATTTACTGAATTAGGTCAAACACTAGGATTAGAAACACAAATATATGCAAGTAAAATATTTGTTCCTATCCTAGGATTTACATAAAGCATTACATAAAGATTTGTTCATATCCTTACCAACAGCAAGCACGGTCGTGGTTGTGTTGGCCTACCACGGCCATGCTGGATAGCACGGCTGTGGTAGGCCAATACAGCCACGGCCGTTCTTGCTGTTGGTAAGGAGCTACGGAGAAGGAAAGCTATGGAGAAGGAAGCAAAGAGGCTAGGGCTACCTGGAGCTAGTGTGGAGAAGAGCGGCGGCGACCAGCGGCAGTAGTAGTGGCGAGCAGGCGAGCAGAAGCGTAGGTGAGCAGGCGAGCAGCAGCAGACTGGCGGCGGCAGCAGAGTAGATCGGCAGCGGCCGCAGCAGAGCAGACCGACGACAGTGAGCAGTAGCAGAGCGGCAGCGGAAGTAGAGCAGAGCAGACCGGCGGCGGCAGTTTTCGTCGGGTGATTTTAGGCGAGTGACGATCACAACAAACTATTGCAATGAAACAGGAAGGAAGGGGAAGAGACAGGTGATACGGGTCTATTAAGTTTGTCAACAACATCGGTTATCTGTAACATCGATACCGTTTACCTTTAAGTGTCGGTTAATATTAAAAGACCGACGTCCAATTAGACAATTTGTGCCCTAAATTATTTGGCGGGAACCATTATCAACGTCGGTTTTCAAAAGGATAATCGATGCCTATATTGGAACTTTTTGCGCAAATTTCCATCTTATATTGGCGTCGGTTATTAGTTAAAACACTGACGTTGTATGTGCTACTTTGGGGCTAAAACTTTTCACTCGAAAATTGGATTTCGCAGGCGGTTTTAGGCGTCAGTTTGTGTTACCCAGCCGATGCTGAATACAAAGAGGTACCTGTGTTTGGCTGGTCTTCAAATATAGACATTGAGGTTCCTAAATATCTAACGTTGAATATTATAGGCGTCGGTTTTGGTAAAGAACTGATGCCCAAAAAAGAGACACTAAATGCTAGTTCCGTAGTAGTGAATGTCGATGGTCACGACGTGGGTGCAGGCAAGCGGCTACAAAAAAAAATCTGAGTCGATACCATCGACGGCCTCGTCAATGGTATCGACCTACCATTAGCGACATCGAAAAAAAACGAGAGCATCGGGTCGATAGTATCGACCAGGAAGTCGATGCTCGCAATATCCCTGAAGATTTTCAGAGAAATTCATCTCAGTGAAATCGATACCATCGACGGAGTAGTCAATGGGATCGACCTGGCAGCAGTAACAAAGTGATGCTGGGGCCTTGTGAAGATAAAGGACACATAAAGTGTCGATATAATCAAAATTTTGTCGATGGTATCGACTTGACACATCACCAATCTGCGAGAAGATATCAACGGTGCTCGCCTAATTCAGAAGTCGATACGTGGGATGGGTCGATACCATTGACCCGCATCGATGGTATCGACACGTCATCAATCTGGGCCCCCACATCCAGCCATCAAAGATCGTCGATAGCAGCGAATACCCAGACTGTGCTACAGGGGTCGATACCATCGACGGTGTCGATGGTATCGACGATTCAATGGTGGCGACAATTTCAACTATAAAAGGAGGGGTTGAATTCATTTTCTCTACACACCTTCAGACCTTGTCCTTTCCTACTTGCGCTTGAGCACTTGTGAGCAATCATAGGTCTTCACCGAGCATATAGCGAGCGAGCAATCTTCCCCGAGCTCTTCATCGACTGTGGGGATCATCTTCTCCGACCTTCACCGAGCTCTTCTTCATTATCTTTTTCTATTCACAATGGTGAAGACAGCAGGAGCTTCTTCCTCGCGGGCTGCTCCCATGGAGATTGACACGTTCGTGCCACCACCGCCGGGTTCTATTCCCTGTCTGAGGATTTCCCACCCCTCGGCAGACGTGAAGAAAATCTTTGACAAGTTGATGAAGCGGCCAATAGAGCCCACTCGTTATGTTGATCGAGCAATGATCCAGGACCTTGTCTTTGAGGACAACCTCACCTATATCCTCCTTGGTCAAGTTGGGAGGATGGAAACAACATGGGAGGAAGCAATTCCCTACCACGTTGAGGGTCATATTTTCTTTGGCGAGTGGCCAACTTATAAGGAGATCGTGGTGCAGTTCATGGCCTCCCTCGACATTTGTGTTGTGCCCAATGACCTTATCGCCACTGACCATGAGTGGATCAAGGGTCGCGTTTCATTCTGTTTGTTCAACCACAACTATAATATTACGCTCGAGCAATTCAACTCGATCTACAACTGGTGGCACTCACCCGAGCAGTACCGACAACCGGATAATCAGGCAGATTATGATGCGATGTTTGCGGTGCTGGTAACCACTCCGACGGGAAAATCTACCAGCTATCACATTGCAGCGGTGGACAACTTGAAGCACCCGTTACACTGTATGCTTTGCATCACCTTATTTGCTCGCGGCAAGCTTTCTTTGAGAAAATTCCAGGAGACAAATTTATTCTTCCTCTACAAGCTGTTGAAGAGGGAAAAGTTAAACTGGGGTGCGTTTTTTTTTATGCGCGTGATGGCCGTGAAGAGGAGTACTAGAAGAGCCCCTATTCACTTTGGGGGACTTATCACGCCACTAGCCCTCTACCTTGGGCTAGACCTGTCATCCTTCCTCCATTGGTCAACAAACATCTGGTGAATCTTGCTCATTTCCACCGCTCCAACCTTCTGATATTTCGTGACAGCGTGGTCTATGTGCACGGCCATGTCAACAAAGAGTATCAGGAGTGTGCGCTCCCTAATCTCGTCTTCAACATTCAAGGGGCCCAACACTTCAGGTGGCCCATTATTGCAATCGAAGATTCAGTAAGTGAAGAAGACGCGAGTAACAATGACGAAGGTGATGAGAATGAAGAGGAAGAGGAGACTTTCACTCCTCTTCAGGAACGAGTGGCATCGAGGAAGCGGCCACACTTCTACCCGGGTGCATCATCATCTTTGCAGCCTCTGCCACCACAACCCTCTTAGAAAGGAGAGGACGTCTATTCGATGCAGGGAATGTACACCATGCTTCAGAGCATCCAGGAGACACAACAGCAGCACACTGCCTCCTTCGCCGATATCCAGGATACCACAAATCGGTTGTATGTGAATCAACAAGCCATCTTTGAGAATGAACGTCAGTTGTTCACAAATCAACAGCAGGTCTACGACCGGTTGGGGAGGATCGAACATCAGCATCAACCATTCTATGATCACTACTGGAGCCAAAACTACTTCGGGGGATATCCTCAACCTCCCCCCATGCCGCCATATGATCCAAACTTCCAGGGGCAATATCCATCTTGGGATCCCACTGCCCCATAGTACCCACCACTGGAGCAGTAAACGATATCACTATTCCACCTGCTGAGATTGTTTTTGACTATGAGGCCATAGTCAAATTCAAGCTTAGGGGGGAGATGGAAAAGGTTCTATCTTTTATTTCCTTTTCCTTTATTTTAGCAATTTTCTTAGTTGTTAGGATCCACATGCTATCTAGTGTATCCGTGGATGTATAATGTTAATGTGTCATCTCAATGTTTTTCACGTGGGAGTTATGGGTGCCATTATCTGAAATCAGAGCATAATTGAAAATTTTTCAAGAATTTGCAAGTTGAAGTTGTTTGAATTTGAGCACTTAACCTATGAAAATAATTGGGTTTGTCAACTTTAAAACATAAGATCATAATTGTACATCCTTATGATTCAAGAAATGTTGATGGACATGGATGTTGAGCCTAAACTGACCAAACAGTAATGGGACTTTAATCGGAAGTAAGAGAGAGAAACCCTTTGATTTATTGTTACACAGTTCAGTAAAGAGGGAAATATAATCTATTCCAATGGTTTTGTACATTAGTCTTGTGATCTATCCATTTCATTTCATTCAATATCCACCATAATAATTGGAAGTACTTATAGTTTTTCATCTTTTGAGTGCATGACATGTAGATAGGATTTCATTGTAGCTAGATTTTGCATCTCTGCATTCACACATTCTCAAGTGCATGTCATTATAGTTGCATTTTGCATACTCTAGAGCATATAGGACTTTTTTTGCCTTATTTCTTCTGGAAAATAAGAAAAGTAGGACAATTGTTATATACCCACTGAAAAGTAATTTGTAAGGCATCAATGATGTTAGCTAAGTGGAAATAAGCCCAAAAAAAAATATAAAATGAAAATATTGTGAATGTTCTTCTAGTCAATTGAAAAATGAGGGCTTGAAAAAAAGAAGAAGAAATGTAAGTGAAAAGAAAAAAGAGGAGAGGGAGAAAGAAACTTGTTTCACCTGCATGTATACATAAAGAAAAGAGGAATAAGCACATAATGTAGTTTTAGTAGTCATTCCATCTCATCTTGAGATAGAATGATAGTGCATGCATCATTCTACCTAAAATTTAGGCATTAAGTCATTTTCATATGCATATGCATCATTTAGGTCATTTTGTTGATTTTGCATGATAAAACTATATGGTGCTTCTCTTTCTTCCACAGTCGCCCATTTCATCCACCCGTTGCTCAAAATGGTAGGCCACCCATGATTATCTCCTCATTATTGTATACCAGGAGATCTTCTTCCATATAGATGGTATTTAAGACTTGAGCAACGTAGATAGGGGATCGCAAGATGCACTAAGTCTGAACCGGAGGAATTCATTATATCAACTACTTTATTTGATAGTATTTGATGATCTTGGGGTGGACATTTCTTATGGATGATCATTATCACCTCTAGGGTAGTTATCATTCTGTGGTAAGTGAGGGTCGGCATGTGCATGATAGGTGGGAGTCATATTGAGTTGTCTTTTATGCCAATATGTTCTTTAGTGACTCTCGCAATTCTATTCTATAGTTTTGTGCTCGAGGACGAGCAATGTTCAAGCTTAGGGGAGTTTGATGCAGGGGTTTTGAGTCATTTTTATAGACTGGTTTTGCATACGTTTTATGAGTATTTTGATCATATTTGTGATTAATATCGCATGATTCACTACCTTTAGTCTATAATCTCATTTTGCATCAAATTTACCTTGTTTCATCTTATTCAGTATAAAAGATCATATTTGTTGGATTTGATTGGTGTTCTTCTCTTCATTTTAGGCAATTCAGATATCTGAATACGTCGATACCATCAAATGATGGTCGATACTATCGACTTGGTCACAGTGCATTGTCGGAGAAGAGAAACCAGAAGTCAATACCATTGATGGGACTATCGATGGTATCGAGAGAGAGTCAGTGAGCCAGATTTCCAGATGTCGATACTATCGACCCAAAGTTGATACTATTAACCTCGCCTCCACAAAATCAGCTTCAGTGTCAGATTCTAGAGAAAAGCGACGCCTAAGCTGTCGCTGCCATCGACACACCGTCGATGGTATCGAGGCAACATCAGAGAGAACCCCAAGAATCGCACAAGCACTGGTGCCTCATGCAGGTCGATACCATCGACCCACGTCGATGGTATCGACGCCGTCAGATCAGGTTTTGCTAAACATCATGTCTAATCGTATGGTGGTGATCTTTTGGCGACCTAAAGTGGTGCATATACCTAATTACGGTGGCCCGAAGCAATCTATCACGCCATTAGCCACCAGACAAGTCTCAAAAAGGAGAGGAGAGAAGAATGGATTTGAGAGCTACGCTCCGATCATTCCGAGAGCCGCAAAAGACGTTTTCCACCGCCGGAAGGCTGTATAACGTTCACCCCGTGCCAAGGAACGCCCATATCTCCTCCGTTCAGGGGGTTACATCACATCTATTCACGTTTCCCTATGTTTTCCCTTTCTCTCATCATGTCTTTCATTGAGATGAACATGTGGGACTATCTCCTTTATCTTTAGGACCGGGAGTAGCCTGGGCAATCAGTGTATGACAGTTTTGACATAGTTATCATAATTTGTCTCTAAAATCCGTGGTGTATGATTTTGTTTTCTCCATTATATCATTATGATTGATCACCATAATGATAATCTAATACCTTTAATTACTTTGAAAGAAGAATTAACGGTTGAAAAGAGACGAATATCACATTAACTAATAAATCCTTTGAACAAGGTGATGTACAATTAATGGTGGAAACCTAGAGTGTGATCTTCATGCACCTAATTTAGTGTATAGGTTACTACTACCGTGGAACCGACCTAGATTTAGGTAGTGAATTGTGTGACGACAGTGAACAATTCTGACTACATGACACTACCTGGAATAGGAGACGAATTAGGATAATTGTGTAGGAATTAGTACAACGAGAACCTGCGGTGAAACCACAATCCTAAAGATTCCACCTTTAATTGATTAAACCAACCATTTAATCGATTGTTTTGCTTTCTTTTTTTTCTTTTCTTTTTCAATCAACTCTCAAACCATTTTAATCGGTCTACCTGATTGCGAACAATTAATAGTAGTCTACCGAAAATCCGTTCCCTGAGTTTGACTCGGGCCTCACAAAGGCCTATATTACTTTGGTGCGTGCACTTGTGTTTTAGTCACGGTAAATTCGTGTCAGGTTCCAAACCCTACCATCTACGTATAAATACAAGACCTACTCCTCCGTTGAAGGGAACCACTTCTTCATCCTTCAAGATGACAAAATCCACTCTCATCCTCAAGAAGATGATCCTCAACAATGGGTTCCATCATTTGAGAACCACATCAACTGACAACCACTGCACCATCAAGGCTTGGCCTCTTTTCCTTGAAAGATAAGAGTGGTGATGCTTCCACCACCATCCTCATCCATGAATCATATCCAAGTGAGGAAGACCATATAGAAGGAGGGTCACCCAACGAAAATCGTGGGTGTAATTTACTACCACATTTGATTGGCCTTGTCCCCTAGCATGAGGACTTTTATCACAGATACCGAGGTTACATATTTTCTATCCACAAATATGATGGCTATCTCTTTCCTTTCCTATGTTTATTTAGATCTTGCTATGACGAGTGAGTAAATTCTTACACTAGGGTGTTAGGAGTAGCCCCACTGCCTACGTTTTGTTTTATTACTTCATTTGTCTGTATGAACCTTGTTACATTTCGAATTAGGCATGTTATTCTTGTACACATGGTTGATCATTAGTTTTACATGTTTATCATGTACCTTTGTGAAGAGTACTTTTCAAACTAGATCTAGGATGTCGATTGTTTCTTATTAAACCCTTATAGTAAACTTCAGAAGGGTGTTTTCCAATGCAATGGGTATAGGATCTCTAGGTAATACAACAACAAGTGTAGTTCTCTAGGCAATATAACAACAAGTGTATGTCTGAGTTTAATCTAAACATCAAATGAGGGATTTACTAGGCCTCAATGTTATTTATTTGTGCTTGTTTGGGAAGTAGTGAGATAGAGAATATACATAATTGTGGTGAAATCCACTTACCCTAGTGTTTCCATCCATCTATGATCTTAACTTCAATTTAGTATTTTTATTCTTGCACTTAGCATAAGTAACAATCAACCATGTTTTGTGTTAAATACTCTTTGTAGATTCGTTAAATTGATCAATCAGTTCTCAAAAAACATTCTACTTTGGGTTCAACCCTGAACTATATTGCAATAAGAACTACCTACTTGTGGGTGGTATGGTCATACTAATGTTTTGGAAAAATTTTGGGATCTCATCCCCAGTTGATTTTCTTGTGCGATAAATCTCTACACTAGTTTCTCTTGGTTTGACATTCTCAAAGAAATCACCAATCTTGAGGCCCATTTCTGGTTTTTTTATGAATTTTTGAATTGGATCATTGCTTTCCTTATCTTGTGAGATTTCTTAAAGATATTCATGATCAACTACTATCTTCTTATCATTGTGAACTATGGTACCCGACCCTTGTCATTAGACCACAACATTTGATGTCTGATTTATTTCATTTTGAAAAATATCACCTAGAACATTATAAAAAACAACAATAATAGAAAAGGAAAGGTAAATTTCAAGAAATTTGACATTTATAGATTCTTCTACTCTATCATATTTTTATTGTAACAAAAATAATCTCTACTATATAGAGCTTAAACAAGGAATATATATTTATTAGACTTACATCAAATTTGTTTCATCTATTCTTGGTGTTGTGATCAAAACACTAAAAACTAAAGACATAAAAGAAATCTATATAAGGTATTCTTATGTACCATTTTTCATCATGTGTTCTCTAAAAATGGGATGAGAAGAAATTGTTTTAAAACAAAACATGAGATGTTTATGACTTTGGTCTGAAATATTTTTGGGGTATCATGTTCCAAAAGGATGGTCCTATCCATGTCTTTTAGGGGTTATTTTTCTTCTCTACGACCCCATTTTTCTGTGTTCTATGGGATGCATATATCATGATTCACCTAAAAAATACTATAATAAATCATTATTAAATTATCCCCCATGTCATTATCTATGTTTTATAAAGTGAAATAATGGTTCTAACAGTATCACTTCCAGTAACAACAATGGAAGTTTGTGTATATATAGAAAAATTGCCAATAATCACAAGACACTTTTTCTATTGTAACGTCTAGGATCTTCAAGTTTGGGAGAAAATAATCTTAAATGAAATGATTGGACTATCGTATCACCAAGGTGGACCTCCTTTTTATGTATCCCATCAATAGTACTATGTACTTAAGCGCTCTAATTAGAGAGTAGTACTCGAATTCTTGACTTGATGGGAAGTTGAATCTAGTCTATGCATTAGTTGAGGAAAAAACACACAACTGAGGCTATTTTTGGTCTATGGGGTCAATCATCACTGGAAAAACACTACTAGAGCTTGGGAACTGGGTCTAAGATTTTAAATAATATTAGATCGATTCCACTTCAGTAGGTGGGGCATACATGGGCATGTGTCACTTCATTCTTGAACTATGTAGTACAGGAATGGGAAATGGATATCCACTAGGGCAAGATGGATCCACCCTTATGCTGCTAGAAGTAAATGGGTCTGTGTTGATATAGGGAATAGATTATGAGGGCATATATCCGAGCCCTGATAGGGAACATCTAGTGTCTAACCTGGGCGATTGTCACATTTCATGATTTGAGCCGTCATATTAAATGATATTACAAGTAATGATTTTAGTACCACATCACCACGATTCACTTCATTTTTAGATAGCTCATCAACATGTACTCAATGGCCAAGCATGCCCTGTCTAGAGTAATACTAGGATGAGTGGAATGTCAGGAAGTTAAATCCTAGATGTGATTGAGCGAGGACAAAGTGTGTAGATGAGGTCAATCAGGGACTTTGGGGCTTGTGATCTATCCCAAAAATCTATTAGAGCATAAGATTTTGGGCCTAGGGGTTACAATTACATGTCAGTGATTATGTGTGCATTGATACAAAAGGATCGACTTGAAGAAGTTAAGATCTCTTTTGGTGCTAAGAACCAATTTTCATTTGAAGGAGGACATGGTTTTCTTTCCTTCTATTAATTTTTTGCATTTCATATGCTTCTAATAATCTAATCTGGAAAGTCATTTGACTAAGTTTTTTTCAATATCTTAAATTGATGCATATTTACATGAATAGGTTTCCTATGCCATAAATAAACATACTCTTATCTAAAAGTAAGCATTTTCAAATATAGGCTTAAGAAATATAAGAATAATAGCATAGAGTTCACTACTCATATGTCTTCTGTATACAACATTGAAGGTAAGGGGATCTATAAATGTCATTATAAATAAGTAAATAGAACAATATAACAATTATCACAGAATAGAAAACACTAATAGGGTTGTGATGTAGTCCATCTACAAGTAACACATTCTTTATGCACAATAAATAACCTATATCAACCTCACCTATCACCTAACCCTTACCATTTTCATCAAATGTGACTACGCCACTTTTATTATTCTAAAGTTAATTGAAATATATTTTCACCCCCTTCATGTTCTTGGATCGAACACTATCAACAATACATTCACAAGTTTCCTACATAGAAGAAAAACCAGGTTCCATTTAAATCATTGGGCCTGGGAATACAAACCATGTTGATTGGTTCCCTTCTTCTCAAAGGGAACTATGAAAAGCAATGGTAACTCTTTCTAGAAAAGTTACAAACATGTTTATATTAAGAGATATTGGATTCCTCATGAAATGTTTGAGAGATCATATTTTAGTTGTTTTCCTGAAAACCATCATATACAATACCATATTACCAATTTGTTTGTAGAAAGATGTAGGATTTCATAAATAGTCATCCTACCCTTGATAATAATGTATATAGAGTTTCAAAGTTCATAATTATATTGGGTAAGAGAGGCAACAATGGAAGAGAGTTTGGCATGATCGTCATTTTCATAATGATATAAGACTATAAATATAAATATTTATTCAACTAGATATTATTCTAAGGAGTACAAGTAACATCTCATTGTTTCTACTAGGAAACATAGATTTATATTCAAGATAATTTATCTTAGCAAGAACTAAACCATTTTTCATTCTACTAGATATTATGCAAAAAACCTAAGCATTTTCTCCCTACCTCATAACCATTTTATTGCAACTCCAGATTGTGCTCCTTAAATATAGCAAAATCTTCTAACATGCACATATTAACATGTTATAACACACCCTTTTTGTCATACAAGGAAACAAAAATCTTAGTTGGATTTTTGGTTTTGGACTTACAATAACAATTAGAGGCATGAGATGAAAGTAATATTTCAAGAAAAGATTATTTATAGAGTTAATTGAGATCTACCTTATATACCTCATCAATTCACTTGATCTTGCCATCAGAATACCTAAATCACTTTAGGCTTGAGAAAAGACTCAATAATAATTGAATCTTTCTTTTTCCTTCTTGTTCTTCCACTTGTACTTATCCTCATTCTTGTATCTGTATTCCCTCTTCTTGTGGCCTTTTTGGTGGTGGTACTCCTACATTTTTGTCATGCATTCGTGAAGTGCCCCTTTGGTCACATTCATAGAGATAGTAAGAGTATGAGTTGGGCTTGACATTGGTGTACACGTCCTCTTCATCACTTTGAGAGTGATCTTCACTGAAATAAAATCTTGAACTTTGACAAAAACATCCTTGTTCTTCATAGAGGACTCTTACTTCTCATCTTCATCTTTCACTTTTAGCTTCACTACATAATTTTGGAAGCTACCTATGAAGTCATCAAATGGATGCTTTTAGAGGTTGGAGGACTACTCTATAATTATCACCTTCTACTCAAAGCAGTAGGGGGGACAAGGTTTTTTCACATTTCTTCTTAGACTTCACATGATTGCAAAGAGCACCCAGACCATTATTGATGCATAAAGATCTTGAGTACATCTCCTCCGTGAACTCTATCTTGATAAATTTGAACAACTTGAGTTGGTGTTGAAGCATGTTTGCCTTTGAGTATTGACTTTTTTTCATCCCTTTATGAGTGATGTAAAGCTTCTTTCACATCTCCATTATTGTTTCACAAGAAGAGATCTGCATGAGTTCATAGGAGGAAAGAGCAGACCGTAGAGAATGCTAATTTCTTAGAAATTAAGTTGATCCCTCTTCTTGGTGTCTTAATCGAGTTGGTTAAGTCAGGGATGGGAATGATGTAGGGGAGAGCCCATATATTCCACATCTCACAAATTTTCTCTTGCATGCACAATGGCATCAACCTCTTCTGATATCGGTAGTTTGAGCGATCAAAGACCATTGGGCGGATGATGTAGCCTCCCTCAAGGTTAAGACACCCATGAATGCTTTCTCCCATCTTCTTCTACTCATGGAAGTACTTCTTGGAGAAGACCTTTCTCTAATACAATTTATAAGATCTATGATATTAATGGAGCTATCAAAAACATAAACAATATATTTTGGACCTTCAAATTATATAACACGATAAGTGAAACATGTACTCCAAGAAAGGAATATAGAGATTCAACAAACCATAATTTAAGTCAAGTGTTTACAGTAGTTCTAACTTAAATTATCTTATATCTACTAGCTATAGCAGTTAGCCTCTATCATTTTCAAACCTCAATTACCAACTTCAATTTATCACTACAAGAGTATACACGAAGAAGACCTCTCTTTTCATATCAAGAGTAACTAAATCCCTTTTTTAGAAAAGAAGACATTAAACTCAATTAAGGGACAATATTCCCTTACCTAGGGCTCCTTACCTACACCTTCATTAGATAAGGAAGGTCTTAATTCAACCATTTTAGAAAAAAGAGATCATAAGAGAGAGGAAATATTCACAAAATAACAATTGGGGTTAGCTCTCTTACAAGTAGCCTATTCACTCAGAATTAATTACGAAAGTGACCAATCTCAAGGGAGTTCTTAAGGGTTGTTTGAGGAAAAATATCTCATTTATAGAATGGGGGCTACTTTCTAACCTCGATATACCCTCAACTCACTTCTATTCAAAGTTGAGAGCACCTACTAGTCAATAGAGTAGATTTTGATGAATTCTGTTGTTTGTGGGGGTTGAGGTAGAAATTTAAATGATATATTTCCACTATTGGTTCTCTGTAGTAGAAAATTTAGAACTCTTAGAAAATATAATTTACAATAGAGTAGCTCATATTCATTTAGGAAATACTTGGTTGATGACTAGACATAGGGGTACCTTGGTAGTTTAGTTTGTAGGATTTCTCCTTTGAAATCTTGGCCAATGACACTACCTAGGCCATTCTTGCTTTCACCATCATCTTGGGTGAAACTCATTTCACAAAATTATTTAGAAATTTATCCCTTCAAAGTTATAACCTTCAAGTTTCCTCTGCGAAAAGTGGACTGACACTGCCTATTGGGGTTAGTCCTAAATATACCAAAATTCATTGATTAGTCATTCCAATATTTTTTTATAATTTAGCTTAATTATAATTCTTACGATCAATAAAAATTAGTTACCAACAATAATTACATACCATTCCTTTCATTTTTCAATCTTGGATCATTGTGCATGACTTGGTGTGAATTCTCCATTTCTAGGGTTTGAAATTTGAGGAAAGGAAAATGTATATATAATTTGAAATGGTAATTGAAGTAGTAGATAAATATGATTGGAATGGTGAAGTCATCACAAAATATAGACAATGTAAACTATGGAGTAAAAAGATAAGTATTTTATTTGAGAAACATCTCATTTAAGATCTAAGTATTAAATTGGGTGTGATATAATCATTTATAAGCAACATGTTATTTTTCTCTAATCATATGTACGACAATGAGGCACCAATGAGGCAATTCCATCAAGGAAAATAGTAATCTTAGGACGTATTCATGATGGGAAATTAACATCTTTGTGGGGATGTCATCTAGAGTGAATTTAGATTGTTATATTTGTATAATCATTTTTATTGTTGTCTTGTTTATGCCCTAAAATACCAAATATAAAGGGTGAAGGGTATCCAAATAAAATGCATTGTGATGGTTCCAAATTGAACTTGCATATAATGCAAGGTAAAGGGCCATGTAAAGATCTTATATGTATTTTTGGCCCTACATATATATTTTTGATGTAGAGAGATTGTTGGAAAAGATTATGGTTAGATCCCATATCACGTCTCTAAATTTATTGCAGAGTGGTGAACTTGAACATGTAAAGGAGAGGAATGTTTAAAAATGGTTGATGAAAATTGTTTTGGCCTATAACTGAATGATGAAGGTCCATATTGAGAGTGGGAAATGATTATAAATATTTTTTCACGGAAGAGGGGAGGGAATGCAATGTTATGTATCAAGCTTTTGAAAGATGTTTCATTTCCAAGGAGAATCTATGCGGCTTAAGATAATTAATATATAGTAAGAAAGGTGGGTTAGGAAAGTGTATGTGTGTAAGGAGAGAACTATAAAAAAAGCAATGGTTTAACCAAAACTATTGTTTTAGCTTTCCATTTGTAGTGGATGAGATAAGGTTAGGTAAGATATTGGACAAGGATGTAGGCCTCACAAAATAAAGGAAGATATTCACATGGGTGGTTATGCCATACTGCACTCTTTCTGTTATATTTCAACTTGATAAGTTTGACCAACAACAACTCTAGTTTAAGTATTAATGGAAAGAAAATGCATGCTAAACATGATATAGGCACATGGACTTTTTTTACTACATCAACCATCTACCATAGAGTACTTTCTTTTGTAATAAGATGGATGGTGACCTCAAACTAGAGGTAAGATATAAAATAAACCCATCTCTATATTGAGTTGTTTTCATCTGAGGTTTGTTTTAGTTTACCTTCATTTATTGATCCCAAAAAGAAATCTTCTACACCATTTAATATTTTCCTAAGACCAACCAAGTATTTAATTTTCATATTTGACTAAATCTATCCTTTTTTCCTGAGAGTATGTAATACACAACTACAAGTCCTCCCTATTTTCATTTCCCCAATGTTTCTTATATCATATTATGGATTTTATTTAGTTAATAAATGATTTATTTGAGTATTAAACCAATTAAAGCAAACTAACAAACCACCTTTGTTGTATTCAATTCTAACACATGGCTCAAACCAAGCTAGAAAACAACCACTGGATTGATATAACAAACTTGGCACTAGGATAAAATTCTAGGAACTATGATGGTTCTAAAATATCTTACATCATTAAGATTAAACACTAAGTCTCAGAACAATCTTTACAAATTCACAATTAGCATTTTGAATAGCTAACCATTTTTATATAAAGTCCAACATGAATTTAGTGACAACAACTCTAAGTTGGATTGATAAAGTAAATAACTTCTTAATTTTTGTTATGATGAATATGTAATTCATTTACTATATGTTAAATATGGATGGGACTTATATTTTTTGTAAGTGTGTTTGACAACATAGTTTTTATCTTTCAAGCACTCATCTTGTTTAAATTGCATTAAGATGACATGTTGTCTTTAAATTATGGAATGCTTTCCATGAATGTCAAGGGATATAAACATCAATTATTAATTAAGTGTAGAGTCTATGCACAAGCAAAAATTGATATGGTCAAGAAAATAAAGGGATGATCCCAAATTTAGAAATCAACAGTGTGTTGTTGCAGACACACCATGCAAAACATCATAAGGGACCAGAGAAATGGAACATGATGTGTGCAACATCAGAATCTTCAACATGCAAAATACACAAGGCACAATGTTTGGTCCTGCTACATGATGTGTCCCTCATCAAACTCTACATGGGAATTTATTCAATAGTATAAATACAACATGTTATCATTAGGAGAAACACATGTAGTTTTACAATTGAGATGACACTCGATGAGACAATCTACAAACATGACATGTAAGTCAATTATTTCAAAAAATTTATGTTGTCATGGACATTATAAGTTGTGTTGCATTATTTTGGGACAGACTTAAAAATAGAAAAAAATTATAAGAAGAGGGATTTCTGACCTTATGTTTGCTTTAGTTTGCCAACATTGAACACATAACAAATATCCTTCCAGCCCTTTCATGGGAAAGAAATAGAGAGAAAAAAGGCTAGAGAGAAAGAATAAGATAAGAAGGTAGTCTAAGCTTGGAATGATGAAATATTCATGACATCACAAACCTATGGCATATCCTTCATCATAATTTTTATACTTCTATTCTTTCTAATTTTTGTTCTAAAAGTACTATTGTTTCTTGGAAGAACAATTTTTTTCATCCACAAGAAAATGTATATTCTTTAAAAATTGGGATAAATATTGTCTTCATTATATTGGATCACCAATAGACATGAGCTCATGTTTTAGTATATCTATTATGTACATTGTATTTTCTATCTATTTTGGTTCAAGGCACATTTTTATTTCTTTGATTTGATCACCCTACAATGAAGTCAATGTAATTCTTTGGTTAACAAAAGTTTGAATGTTTAAAATTGTGATTTATAACTAATTCTTTATTAATTATAAGAATGCAATAAAAATCTATGGCTGTGTGTGCAAACTAAAATTCTAACATTACATAAGATAGTTTGGATGAAAATTATATTGCTCGACACTATTCTCATGTTCCTTAGGTCAAAATATAGGAAATTTTTTTATGGAGTCTGCAAGATATAAATTTTGTGAACCAATAATTTTAGGTTGTTAGAAACATTAATATTTGTCTGTAAGTAATTATTTTTTACCACCCCATCCTCCTGTTATCCCCAAGGTGGCCCGAGAGGGAAAGGTCCATTATAATAATTCCATGTTCAAGGTTTAGCAAATAACCAATAATAATAAAAAACTATAATTAAATAGAAAAGATTTTGATAGCATTATGGAGATAGAATCTCCTAGAGGGAGTTATATGGAATGGAAAAGTAATGTTTGCAGATAAAGTAAATCTAATTACCTATAATCCTTTAGGGTAACTTTAAGCTTTGTTTCTTTTGGTGCCTTCTTCTCTGGATATTCATCTTTCAGATTAATGGAACCTAAAATGACGTGAAATAAAAATACAGTCAATATATCAAGATATATTGAGTATGTTTGAGAAACAAAATATATGCATGTAGGTGTAACAAGATAATCATACATAGTAGAAATTATCATTAAAAATTAAATGTGCATTTTCTATGGTGTGCCCTCTTTTAGGGGACCCTTTTCATGGGGAATCCTCCCTTTAGGATTTGTCACTGTAGTGGAATCTCAAAACCTTCCTTTTCAGGCTTGGTTTCATAACGACCTTCCTTTCCAGGCTTGTCCTATCATAATCTTCCTTTCTAGCCTTGATCACAAGTCATTCCAATAATCACTTCTTTTACCCCATGGTCATTCAACTCACCATATATAACTATTCAGGGTTCCAACAAGTTACATTTTATATAAGATGATACTCATAGGGGCTTTATAGATTGCAGGAAGTAAATAAACAATCAAGAGGTGTATTTGCAATTTCATTCGAGAAACTTTGGGAAACATAAGTTGATGAGGTGAGTATTCTTAGGCTGAACCACATACCTTTCCTCAGATTTGTCTTAACTTCCATGAAATCAAGAGAAGGTGCAACCAATCAATCAATTATCATGTAATTTAATGTATAACTCCCAAGAACTATTGTGTTCACAAAATATCTAATAAGACTGACTTGGTATCTAAGTTGGGGTTTTAGCGTCAAATTAGAGTTTCATTACAATTCGGCTTCCCAAATCCTAATTATCATATTTTAATACTTTTCATCTTAGGAAACCCTAATTTTGGCAAAATATGAACTTTTAACCTAGATTAGATCCAAGATACTCTTTTTATCAAATTAACTCAAACTTTATACATTAAGACTAGTTAATCAGGTTATGACCATCCAATTCATGAAATTTGGATTTTCATATGTTAAACATTACTAAGGTTTGCATCTCTATTTACTTTTAGAATTCAAGTGGTAAAAAAACACGGAACAAATTTTGTTGGATTCCTTATATAATTTGATCAAAATCATATATTTATATGCCATATTTGGATCTACCATTTAATTAATTGGATTTTTTTAAGTTCATTCATTTTGTACCAATTAGATTTCACCACCTAGGCAAGTGACTGGGTAAATAGACGTGTCGCGGGCCATGAGCTAGCCAACTGTTTCGTGTCACATCAGCGGCTTATGCTTGATTGGCTAAGTGAGGAAAGAGCATTAGAAGGCAAGAAAGCCGTTACCTTGCAGCTGAAGATGCGGAGGTAGGGAAGTATAATCCCTAAGGCTCATCTTCAACCTCTACCTACATGTGAGTAGTGTTTGGGAGAATCAACTCAACAGTTGATTCTGGGATCTGGGACTCTAGAGAGGAAAGCAAGGGTATTGCCACCTTTTGCTTGTTCGATCAAAACATGATCATGGTCACAATTGGCTCAGAGATGGTCAGAGCAGAGAGAACAATGAGGGAGATCTCCTGTGTTGCTTTGAGAAAAGGTGAGGGAAAGACATTGATAGCAAAAAAATTGAGAGCAGAGGTAGCAACGTCAAGTCTTGCAGAGTCTCTTAGAGGATTTGTTGGCCTCACAGATAAATTTCTACGCTCTTATATATCCATGGCCCAAAGGGTTGGGCACCAATTGGGTTGGCAATTTGGGGAAAGCTATTATATTCTTGCTAAGTAGGCAAAATTAGGGGTTACTAAACTCAAAATTGTCTCCCTTATTTTATGTGAGGATTTATAGGCCTTTGATTTAATAGGAGAGAGAGTGAGGTATGAAAGGGAGAAATAGGAAACACTGTATCTAGTTCCTAAACTACCCAAAGGTTAATGATGATCCCATGACCATTGATACACGATTCAAGGGTCACTCGATGAGTGACAATAATAATGGGTCGGGCCCCAACTTTCCAAATTCGTATTAAAATGTGAAGTTTAATATTAGATCAATAATCCCTTTCACTTTAGGAAACATAATTAATTCATATCTCTCTCTTCCTTCAACAAATTGATATGCAAGATTGGGTGTCAAAATACAAAAGTTAGAAGTACTTAACTTTTCTATTAAGAAATTGCTTTATTTGAATTATTTGAAGGGATCCAACAACCCCTTCTCTGACCTAAACTTGGCAAGAATTATTATTTCAATATATTTTCTCATTAAGTACAGTATTTGGGCCAAAAAACTTATTAGTTTCCTTCTACTAGTATTTCTATATATTTATAAAATAATTCCCTTATATAGTCACATATTGTCCATTACTTTTAGAAATTCATTTGTTACTGAACTTTTCCACTCTTTCTTATCCAATATTTATCATTGGATTATTAAAAATAGTATAACACATGAAATCTCTTTTCAAAGAAGAAATTGCATTCTAAATACACACTTTGACTGAATGTTAAGTTGAAAGAGTGGCTTTCTAGAGTGACAATGTTCCTATCCATGTCTAGAGTCTCTCCAATCTAGGGCTTCGCTCGTCGGCCCGCTCATGGCGGGTGGGGTGGGAACCCCCCATCCATCCCAACCACCTACTTAGCTTGTAGTAATGACTCCATGCCTGCTACTACCCCACCACCACCACCCTTTCTGCTGGGAACCAACTCCACATCGGTCCACCCACTCTAACGCCCTTTACCCCCACCTCCGATCTCAGCACCCTCCCCCAATCCCACCCAGTCGTTGACTTCTGAGGGCTCTTGTGGGCCTGAGAACCTAGTTGTGGTGCCCAGGTCTTCACCTAGAGTGGACATTACTTTGAAGAGGCCCTGGATCAACACTCTAGTAGAGGACCAAGAGGAGGCTACCGCGACGTCACTCCTACAACCTGAAGACTGGTGAGTCACTTTCTACAAGGAAGGATATAAGAGATAGTGGACCACCTTCTCCAAAGCGTTCCTAATAGACATGGATGAGTTTCATCACTTCTCCATTTTGGTACATGTGTTGGGGAAGAGGAAGACTATGATCGAGCAACCCCAAGGATGGATGGTATGCTCATGGAATTTGAGAGGTGAGAAAGAAGAAGCATACCTAGATAGTATCCTTATTCTTGTTAGGTTTGCCACCAAAAATGACATGAAGAGGGCTACTGAGGATGGGCCATGGTTTTTTTACCAGCAACTTGTTCTGTTCTGGTGAGGAGGTGGACCCTGGAGGACGACCTTCCTTTAGCCACCTTGAAGACATCTCCTGTGTGGGTGACTCTACCTGAGATGAGTAGTCACTGGTCTCCTCGAGCTGTGGTGATCATTGCTCATGCTATTGGGACACCTATGGTGTTCGACAAAAGGACTTAGAGAACAAGAATTAGCTATGGGAGATTCTACTTAGACATTTCGACAGACAAGAAACCCCCACCACTTGTGATGGAGGAGCTTCCTGATGGACAAACTTGGGAGATCAAGGTGCACTATCAGGCCTTACCTAGTCGATGCAGTAAGTGTCGAGTCTTAGAACAATGGACAAACTTGGGAGATAAAGGTGCACTGTGAGGCCTTACCCAATCGATGCAGTTTGTGTCGAGTCTTAGGACACTCTGATGGAGATTGTTTTGGGCCTAGGCCCCCAGTGTCTACATCTCTAGCCATCCGTGTGGACCGATCCAACAGTGGGCACCATTGAGCTTCTTGTCATCCGGTGTCCAAGAAGGGCGCTACCGAGAAGACACATGGGTAAGGCAGTCCAACGATGGGTGTGACAATGACTTAGCATCAGGGCAATGTCACAACATCTGCCACCTCAAGACCCTGAGTGGGTAGTACTGCTATGGCAAGCCAGTCTGGTATCTTGCCGCTAAATGGTTCTATCCTGACCACAGTAGGCATGGCTATCTTAGGGGCTTGCCAGATCAGAATTGAGGTCCATCAAGATGATACTAGGCTCTTCTGGTGGACATGGATACATCTACTTGGTTAACGGTGGGAAGTCCACAAGGACCTTCACTAGAGGGGACTGAAGTCACAGAGCACTAGGGAAATAAGGAGCATCTTCATATGGACAACTGGTTCATAGCCCTCAACTATAAATATGGAGATAGTGAAGCAATTGGTGATGCAGTGATAGATAATGGTGCATGCCTCAGCCCTCGCCACACCTGCATTTCCACTAGAAGTGGAAGAGGATGAAGTAGCATCTAGATCTGCTCTGATAGGGGGAGAGGGTCTCACACCCGATAGATGTCCATTTTAACTTGGAATTTTAGCAATGCCTCACTTCCATTAATACAAAAGAATTTCAAGTCTATTCTCAACAACATGGATGTTGATTTGTGCTTCTATTTGGAGACAAAGATCGGGAGGGACATGAAGGAGAGGGTGGGCACGTTACTCCCTATAGGGTGGAGTTATTTTTCCAACTATAACCAAGTGAATTTGGGTAGGATTTCCATTGAGTGGAATTCTGCTTTCTGGAACTTGGTTCCCATTTCTGAAACTAGACAATATATGACATTAAGATGCTTAAACAAATGAGGTCTCTCTGGTATTAATTATGTTGTCTACAGAGAACATCTTGAGAGTGATAGAACCCCATTGTGGGATCGCATCAGGCAGAATTTCCAACAATAGATTCCATGGCTTGTTGTGGGGGACTTCAACATCATGCTCATCGCTGGCGAGAAGAGAGGTGGAAGACATGTACTAGAGTATGTGTTGGAGAATTTAAATCAATTTATTGATGATTATGCAATCATGGAGCTGAACATGATTGGCATCCATGTTACTTGGTCCAACAAACAGGGTGTACATAAATGTATAGCTTGCAAGTTGGACATGGGTTTCATTAATGAAGTGTGGGTGCACATTCTTCTTAACTCCATCAAAATGGGGTCACACCCTTTTAAAGACCACACCTGGATGCACTTCAACCTGAAAGAGGAGGAGAAATGCCCCAAACCCTTTAGATTCCTCATACTATGGTGTTCTTGTTCGAGATTCAAAGAGAAGGTGTAAACGAGCAAGAGAGTGGGTATAGATAGTAACCCCTTGTATATAGTCTGCAAAAACTCAAAAATACAAAACTTAATCTAAGGAAGTGGGTCATGGAGAAATTCGACATCAAGAATCTCCTATCCATCACTAGAGAATCTCTTAAGAAATCATCCCTATAGGCATGGATCCATCCTCTCCATCCTGATGCCATTGAGGGGGGAAGAGAGATGGAGAGAAGTCTTATCAAGCTGGAGAAAGCGAAGGAAATATTTTATTGGAAAATAAGTAGAATGGCATGGCTCAAGGGTGGTTATCGTAATACTAATATTTACCACTCCACTATTAAGAAAAGGGTGCTCAAAGATGATATCTTCTCCCTAGTTAAAGAAGATGGGTCTATAGTGGAGGGCAAAAAACTTATGGGTGATGAAGATGTACAATACTTCTATAATTTGTATAACCAACCCAACTTGCAAGCTTTTAATGCACCTCTCCCATCCCAAAGAGTCAATGATGTTATGAATACCAATCTATGTAAATAGGTCACCGAGGAGGAGGTGAGGATCAAGACTTTCTCCATAGGGGCTTATAAGGCCCCTGGACCCAAAGGGTTCAATGGGAGGTTTTTCCAGGCATCTTGGTAAGTGGTCCAAGATGACATATGTAAAGTGGTTAGATGGTTTATGGAAATGGGGAGAATGGTGAATGAGGTCAATCACACCTTCATCAAACTCATTCCCAAAAATATACATGCTAACAATCTGACAGATTTTAGGTTGATCACATGTTGCTTGATGTTGTATAAGATCATTGTTGAGATCTTATCAAACCAACTTAAGTTGTGCCTTCTTGATATCATATCATGAAATAAGAATGCATTCATCAAAAGAGGAGAATCTCTAACTGTGCTCTCTTGGCCATAGAGTTCCTTACGGACTTCAGAGTGAAGATTAATGCCTAAAACGCTTGTGTGAAGCTGAACATTATGAAAGCCTATGATTTTTTCAGTTGGGATACGCTATGGAGAATCATGAAATCCAAGGGGTTCCGTGAGAGATGGATCACTTTTATGCAAAAATGTGTACAAACCACCTTCTTCTCCATCCTTGTAAAATGGGATCATATGGGTATGTCCACAACTAAGAATGGACTATTATAGGGAGAGCCCCTCTCTCCCTCCTCTTTACTTTAGTGATGGAAAGCCTCACTACACTGATCAAGGAGGTTGACGATCACAAAAAGGTCAACCCTTTTATGGTCGAAGGAACTAAGGTGATATCCAATCTCATCATTGTTGACGACGTCCTTATATTCTCTAGTGTTCATGCTAAGGGACTAGTGGAGTTTAAGAAGGTCACGATGAAGTTTGGGAAGCTCACATGTATTTACATGAGTGATGTAAAATCCAAGATTTTCCTTTCTAAATCATATGATATGAGAAAGGGAAGTCACAAAAGGGCAATGTAAATCAAGAGAGGATGCTTTCCCACCAGAATCCTTGGTGTTCCTTTTTCTGGTGGGAGAGGGTTCTCTAGAAACTGCATCATGTGTCTCAATCGAATTTGGAGGAAGCTAGATTGCTGGTCGAGCTTCACATTTCTTTTGTAGGACGGTTGGTCTTGATCAGATATGTTATTCAAAGTATGGTGTGGTTCTAGTGTGGTCTCTACACCATACCCATCCTGACTATCATGAATGTCAAATAGATGGTGGACTCCTTCTTGTGGAGTGTCAAAGTTCATTGCATTGCTTGGGATATTGTTGTCAAATCCTTTACACCATGACAGTCTTGGGATAACTAATATGGAAGATATGCAAAGGCAATCCAATCTCAAGAGGATTGATAGGTTCCTTCACCAACCTCAAGGTGTCTGGGCTTCTTGGATGAATGTGAGATATAGTATAGTGATTGGGGGGATCCAATACCACCACTATTCATGATTCTCATGTGTGGAAATATATGATCATGAGATGGGATGGGGTGATAGATCAGTATAGTTGTGATAACGATGCAATCTGGACCCTTTTGGATTCTCATATGAACCCTTGGACACCTACATTTGGAGTCTTAGTTCCTTAGCACTCTCTCATCTAGAGGAGGTTCTTCACACCCAAATGGGGTACCCTAACCTATAGAGTGATATTAAGGAAACTACTTATCAGAGATAGAATTGCATGATGGGGACTAGATACTGATGTGATATGACACATTGTGTAGAGAGGAGGAGTCCCACACACACTTGTTGTTTGAGTGTAAGGGTTCTCGTTACATTTGGGAACGTCTATGGTTGAAGAATGGGTGGGGTCATTCCCTATAAGGTCATCTGTTGGAAGCCATTCCTTGGACCATAGAGAGGTTTCCAGTTTGGTTTGGTGGCATCTGCCGTACACGGCCATGCTACAATATATGGTAAGAGGAACAATAGAATCCATGGGTGTCCTGACACAAATTACTTTCACCTTTTTTATAGTTTACAAAAGCATATTTCTAGTGTTGTCAAAGCCAAACCTCCTATAACTGTTAGCCTAACCCCACATAGTGGGTATTGTTGGGATTTTGTCGTCTAACCCCACATATATAGGGTCGGGTTTTTCTTGGGGATCCTTTTCTTTTAGGAGCTTGATAAAACCCATTTTATGTCTCCTAGAGCTTATATTTTACTATCAAAACTACCTCCAAACCTGACTTCCTCCCTGTTTTATCTTATTTGTTGAATAGAAATAATGCTTACTATGCTCCTGATAACATTGCCTATCTTTTGCAGAGTTTCTCTTATTTTTCCACCAAAAGAGTGTTAATGGGCCCATCCTGGCCCATCAGCAACAAATTACCCGTCCCGACCCAGTAGGCGCGTGACGCAACACACCCTTTACTCGTCACGGTTGCTGCCTGATATGGCAGCAACCCGACACGGGTGTGCCGCGTGGGAGCTTTGACAGACTGCAACGATTACCCGATAGAGTGCCTTTCCCGCCACGGTTTGCCTAGCCGACAAAGTCAATAACCCGATACGGCTACCCCTCGGTGCAGCAGCCCACCAAAGCTCTTACTCGACATGACAACACAATTTACTAACAACCCGACACGCTATGCCCCGTCAGCCGTACAAGTCGACAAGCATGTCGGTCCCTTTCAAAGCCACGTGAACGGAGCATACGGAGGACAAGTGGCCCAACCAGAGCTGCAAACGGAGCATACAGAGGACACGTGGCCCAACCAGATCTGCAACTCCCACCAGCCCGCTACCTATAAATAGAAGCTATAGGCCTATGATGGGACAAGTCGGAACCCTATGAGAGCTAACTCTTAGAGAAAAGGAGATAATGCTTTGAGTTCTAGAGCCTGTCAGGCGATACTCGGTGAGCACACCCCCAACCCGAGAGGGATGGGAGGAGTTCACTTAGAACCCGACCCGGTAGCAACAAGCAGTGTGACATGACCTTCAAGGATACTTCAACATGTTGGGTCTCTAGCTGGTCTTCAACCCAAGACAGCTCACCCATCTATACTCAACACGAGGAACCTGATAACCTAAGATAAATCTAACACGATACATGTCCTAACACGACACGATACCCAACCCGACATGGACTACCTGTCACGGCTGTAGCCCGACATGGCCATATCGGGTAGGGAGTCCTTTCCCGATACGCCCCTTACCCGTCACGGTTCACGACCCGACACGGTCGTATCCCGATAGGGCTCCTGCCCGGTATTGCGTTAGCATTGTCTTAGGGGTCTGCTGCTATGTATATCGACCTCCTATATCAAGGAGGCCAATACTTATCTTCCCTTTTTCAACACTTTACTTTCATTTACTACCACATTGTAAGTAAACCTTTTTATCTCTTTATGGTTATTGGAATCTGTGGAGTTTATCTCAGGATGTTCTTTATATGGTTCCTTTTTGTTGGATGATTTGTTTATAGCATCTGAGCTCTAGTCTCTTCTGTTTGGATCATGCTTTTGATTAACTATCGAATCGTGTTTCTTTTTTTGACTCATTTGAGAAAAGGATGTCATAAACTCTAGAGTTTGGTCTAATCTGGGTGTATGAGAGTACCCAGAATCAGGGTTGCCTCAGCATATCTTTCCGCTCTAGCCTATGCCTAGTATCCTTGAGAGAGGGAACTTAACGCATGGTTAGTGGAACCCCCTTTGAGAGAAGAGGGTGCAGGATGTACGCCGCTGCCGCTTGTTATGTTTAAGTTTTCCTCCTTCGTGTCGTACTCCAAGGATAGTTTTCTTTTATCTAAACACCTCCATAAAAACTACTAAACCCCTGAAATCTTAGTCCTTCTGGTAACTCCTCTTGGAGATAGGCTTTTTGTTTGATTCTTTATGATTCTTTCTCGTTGCATCAAAACCTTTTCTCTCGACTTTTTGACGTGCTTAGAGAAGTAAAACTTGAGTTCTTAAGTGATATTCTGCCTATCGTGTGTTTGACCCCAAACTACTTCGACCCTGTGTAAGTTGCAGGAGTCTTAAACATTCATGTATTATAAATTTCTAAATTATGATAACCTAGACATGTCTCCAGTCTTTGACCCACATTTAAGGCTTGTCAGAGTTGCCACTTGTTTTATACTTATTTTCTTTGGAGTTAATATATATTATGACATTCCAAAAGAAATCCACCACTTTTAAGTAAGACACACAAAATATCAAACTTCCTAATATGTCCTTAATAATCCAATATTTGCATTGAAATATATGTATAAATGCATGCAAAATATATATTATAACATCCTTTCCCTCTTATAAGAATTTGTCCTCAAAACACGACTAGTTATCCCAAAACGTTGGGGATGAGACTTTTTCATGTCCGTATTTAGCTCCCATGTGGCTTCATCATCACCATGGTGCTTCCAAGGAACCTTTACCATCTCATATTTTTTATTCCTTAGCTCTTTCACCTTGGAGTCTATTGTCCTCACAGGTGACTCAGGGTATGACAACCTCTATTGGAGTTCTATACGCTTGATGTTCAACACATCGGTAGGATCCTTCACATAGCACTTCAGATTGGACACATGGAACACATTATGCATCATGCTATATTGTGGTGGTAAAACTCAACGATAAGTGACCTTACCAATCCATTCTAGAACCTTGAATGGACCCATATACCGGGGACTCAAATTCCTTGGTTTTAACTATAGTTCAGAGGGGTTCAATTTTTAGAAAAACATGATCTCCTATAGTAAAGTGCAAATCTTCCTACTTTGCACCAGGATATGACTTTTGACGATCCTAGGATCTCTTTATCCTCAACTTGATCAAAGCGACTCTGTCGGCATATAACTATAGCTCCTATGACATGATCAAGGTCCTCTCACCGAAACCATCCCAATGAAGAAGTGACTAACATGACCTCCCATAAAGAGCTTCATACAAAGGCATCTCGACACTGGCTTGGTAAATGTTATTATAGGCAAACTCAGCTAAGGGTAGGTATTGTTTCCATGACCCACCTCAATCTAGTACACATGCTCTCAATAGATCTTCTAGGGTCTGGATTGTACATTCTAATTGACCATCAATCGGGGGATGATAGGTCGTGCTGAACTTGAGCCTTATATTGAGTTCCTATTGGACTTATTTCCCCAACTTTGGGGTGTACTTTGGGTCACATATAGAGATGATTGAATTTGAAACACCATGCCAATGGACTATTTCTCTAATGTAAAGCTTATCTAAGTCTAACACCTTAGCAGTGGTCTTCAAGGCAAGGAAGTGTGGTGACTTGGTTAGGCAGTCCATCGTGATCCATATCACATCATGCCTTTTTTTGTCTTGGGAAGATCCACCACAAAATTCATGGTTCTATGGTCCGATTTCCACTCAAGAATCTCAATTGATTGTAGTAACCCACCGGTTCACTAGTGCTCAGCCTTCATAATCTCACATGTAAGACAACTAGCCACATATGAGGGTATGTCTCGCTTCATTCCTGAGCACCAAAAGTAACACTACATGTCTTTGAACATCTTAGTAGCGTCGAGGAGTATAGTGTACTTCAATCCAAGGGCGTTTTGCAAGATGTGAGCCTTCAAAGGTGAATCCTTGGGAACCCAAATATGATTCTGATGTCAGATTCCACCATCCACACCTCTCGAGAGGTATGTTTGAGGCTTCACCATCAAACCCTTCATCTTCTCTATCTCTACGCTGACTAACTGGATGTTGCCTAGATAGATTCTATCTTCCAAAGGCCATGGACTCCATCTAGAAAAGTCTTCCAATCTCTTCCATTGGATGACTGAACCAGTTGCACAACTAAAACATTTTTGACTGAGGGCATCATCTACCACATTACCCTCACCAAGATGGTAGGTTACGGTGAAATAAAAATCCTTTAGATATTCCGTCTAACATTTTTTTCTTAAGTTCAGGTCCTTCTGAGTCAACACGTACTTCAGGCTCTTATGGTCAGTGAAGATGTCAAAGTTAGCCCCATACTTATAATTTCAACAAATATTCAAGGCATAGACAATCACCACAAGTTCTAGATCATGGGTCTGATAATTCATCTCATTGGGCTTGATATGTCTCGAAGAAAAGGTGACCACATGCTTGTTTTTCTCTAACACACATCCTAAGACCATCTTTGATGCGTCAGTGAAGATGATGAAACCATCAAGTATTGTCAAGATGGGGGCTAAGGTAAGCATTTTCTTTGGTTCCTGGAATTGTTCTTCACATAGGTTGGACCAACAAACTTATTATCCTTCTGGGTGAGATTAGTGAAGGGAAAAGTAGTCTTCGAGAAATCTTGATGAATCACCAATAATACCCAGTCAATCGTAGGAAAATGCAGATCTTGGACGTATTTTTTGATGTTGGTCATTCTCAAACGACCACTAGATATAATGTTCCCAAAGAACTTAACATGTTCTATCCTAAACTACATTTTGAGAATTTCCCATAGAACTTCTGCTTGCTTAGGATGTCAAGGACCGTAGATAGGTGCTCACCGTGTTGTTCTAGGTCATCATAGTATACTAGGATGTCTTCTATAAACACTATGACAAAGGTGTCAAGGAAGGGTTGGAACACACTATTCATGAGGTTCATGAACACACTTGGAGCATTGGACAACCCAAAAGGCATAAACAAAAACTCATAGTGGCCATAACGGGTTCAAAAAGTAGTTTCTGGGATATCTTCACTCTTAACTCACCATTGTGGTACCCCGATCTCAGGTCAATCTTTGAGAAAATTTAGATAATTTTGAGCTGGTCAAACATGTCATCTATGTGGGATAGGGGATGCTTGTTCTTAATTCTAGCCCGATTTACCATTCTATAGTCTATACACATGCATCGATATGTGCTTCTTTTTCACAAAGAGGACTCATGCTCCCAACTGGGATGTGTTGGGTCAGATGAAGCCCTTGTCTAGTAGTTCTTGTAATTACTTCTTTAGCTCAAGGAACTCAGCGGGAGCCATCCTGTAAGGTGTTCTTGAAATCAGGTTTGTACTAGGATCTATCTCTATAGAGAAGTCCAATTATCTCTCTGGAGGTATGCCTAGCAAATCATCCAGGAACACATCAACATAGTCCCTGACTACCTCTATTTCCTCTATGGGCTACATCTTCTACTTTGTCTCACTCACCAAAGCTAAGAGCACTAGACAACCTTTAGCTACCATCCATTTTTCTTTCACGACTGACACATATAGGATGGTGGTGGAATCTTTCCTACGTCTAATGGTAAGGGTGGATGACCTCGCTTCTCTATTCTTATTTTCTTATCCCTATTGTCTATTTTTGCATGATAGTTATAAAGATAATCCATTTTATAATCAAATTTAAATCATTCACATCGAGGAGGATGAAGTCAGTAGGGAGTCAATTATTCATATATTTAATAGGGATGACTGATGTTTTAAGGAGGGATGAGAACATGTGTCCACTAGGGGCAGTGACTTCCAAGACATATGCTAAGTCGTCGAAATACAAACAAAGCATAGTTGCAAGATTTCACAAAATGAAGGTATCATGAGAGTCATAGTCAAATAAATTTTAAAGATATGTCCCATAATATCAAACAATCCTAATCATATTTATGGAAGTCAAAACTACTATGCATTTAATGGTAAAGGATAGAGAATGGAGTTCTAGGGATGGTTACCTTCTATGATTTGGTTGCATTGTCTTGAGCTTTCTCATTATCAATGGTGAAGGATCAAACCTATCGATGCTCTCCCACAACTGGAGCTGCCTCCTATGGTGCTGCAGCCACATGTTGAGCTACCATTGGGCTTGAACTTCAAGGGTTAGGGAGAGGACAGTTGGACTGGATGTGTCCTTCTTGTTGATAGTGATGACACACCTTCTTTTCATGGAGGTATCTACCAGGGTACTTCATCCTGTAGGTGTGACATTTAGGGTGCTGGTTCTCATAACGAGACTCTCCCTTTCCTCCCTTTCTACCCTTGCTATTATTTCGACCCTATGGCCTTCAACTATCATTTCTTGAGGAAGAAGTTCTTTTTAGGGAAACCCAAATATCCTTTGGGTGGGTTCTGAGAAGGCATGAGAGTTCTTTCCATATCAAAGGTAAAGTTGAGGGCCTCAATGAAGTTTTGGTGTTTACTATCCATCACATGGGATGCACATGCACTTGATAAAGTGATCAACTCATCGTTCATCAATCAACATGCAAAGCACTCCATGAGGTAGAATTCTAAGCATAATCTGCCACACTAATGTTGCCCTATTTGAGGAGCATGCATTACTTCTCCTTTACCTTCTTGGATGAGGTACAAATGAATCTTGTGGAGAAGATAGTGTAGAAATATACCCAAGTCATTGGCTCCTCAGTCAAATATCGGTCAGTAATATAATTTCCCACCATAGCTTCATCGATCCTCCAAGAAGGTGAGTGGAAAAGATAATCTTCTTGTTGGGTTGCACCTCCAGGATGTGGAAGATGTTCTCTACATCTAGGAACTAGGCATCCACGTTGTCCATGACTTACGTCTTGTCCTCACTCGTAAAATTCTATGTGTTCATCTTGACGAAGTCGAGGATGGTAACCTAACATGAGGGCGGACAAGTACGGGTTCATAATTCTTGTCTTTGGTGACATCTTTGAGATACATGTCACTAATGGCCTCAATGAGCTTCTTTTGTTGTTCTATCTAGAGTATCTCAGGGGTATGGATCACTGGGGTTACCTTCACTCTTGGGTTCATCTTCTATCATGCGTTCGCCTTTAGGTTCGGGACCATCTTTAGGGTTTGGGATAAAAAGGGAACAACCTTAAGCTCCGAACCTTCCTCAGTGGAGGACTCCTCTGGCCTCTTCCATTTTTTTGGAAGAATCATCTTCCGTGTACCACTTCCTCTTCTCTGAGGACTTCCTCTTCCTATGGGAGTTCTTCCCTTATGGGTGGTCCTAGGGTGTGTCATCAAGGATAGTGGTGGTCTTCGTGTGGGGCATGCTATTTCACATGAATAAATTAATCACAATTTTTATTTTTAGGGAACTAAAGCATCATAACATTATGTCCATTACATCTAGATTACATGCATTAATTATAATTTGGTGGAGGATGCCTTAACCCTAATACTCATAAATCTAATTCTCAGAGGGGTAGAGGAAGCATTTATCTGGTCCATAGGGTTTTGTGAGGGAATAAGGGGGTAGATAAGGGACAGATCACAAGATGAGAAGAAAACTTAGAAGTATTTTACTTCAGGCAAAATGTTGTAGCTTTTTCCAAACCGGATGCACGGTGGCCCTAGAGTCCTCATAAGTTGACTTGCAGTGTAGAGGAAAGTTTTACCTACCCTCAGGGTCATGGTCCCTTCTAAACACCATCACCTTTAGAAAGTTCCCTAATAATTCCCTTGGACTCTACAGAGTTCTTCAAAATTTATTAGATATTAAAGGTTAAATGGTAAACCTGGGCTCTAATACCCAATGTAACGGCCCCTCCCCTTGTGATCATCAATTAAGGTGGTCGAGAGGAAAAAGGTCATTATCATAATTCTAGGATCAAAGTTTAGCAAATAACCAATCATAATTAAAACCTTCATTGAATGGAAAAGAGTTTGATAACATTATGAATATAGAATCTCCTCTAAGGAGTTACATGGAATGAAAACTAATGTTTGCAACATAAAGTAAATCTAACTATCTATAATCCTCTAGGGTAACTTTAATCATCTTTTATATTGGTGCCTTCTTCATTGAATGTCCATCTTTTAGATTAATTGTAGTTTAACCTAAAATGGTGTGAATCATAAATGCAATCAGTATATCAAGATATAATGAGTATGTGGTGGGAAACAAAATATATGAATGTAGGTGTAATAGCATAATCATTCATAGTATCAATTATCATCACATTAAAACCAATGAATCAAGTTATGACCATCAATGCGATGAATTAGGGTTTTTATATGTAAACGATTACTAAACTTTGCATCTTTAGGTACTTTTGGAATTAGAGTGATAAAAAGACCATAGAACCAATTTTTTATTGGGTTTCTTATAATTTTTTGATCTAAAACATATATTTATATACCATATTTGGATCTACCATTTAATTACTAGGAGTTTTTAAGTTAAGTAAATCTAGACCAATTAGAGCTCACCACCTAGGCGACATACTAGGTAAATAGGCATACCGAGGGCCACCATTGAGCCAATCAACTTGTTCCATGTCAGCGACCCACACTCACATGGCTAAGTTGTTGGATCAATGGGCTCTCAAAGGGGGGTGTTGAATAGAGCTTAAACACTTAAACAAGATTCGTTAATCCTTCAAATTACTTCAAGGGATAAGATTGCAAATATGGAATATGATGTGCATCTAAACATACATATCAAGGATGATAAAGATTGAATGAGATAAAGAACAAGCTATGTACAGTGGTTCCAAACTCCAAACTAGGAGAGTGTACTTCCACTACCTAGAGAGGTCAATCCATAAGCCCCTGTTTGGGAACGGACTGGGATTTCATAGTCTGGACTGGATTAGACGGGGTTAGTCAGGATTCAGTCTGATTCTGTTTGGCAACCCAATCTGATTCTGGTCAGCTAGTCTGATTTGAGTCTGATTGCAGTCTGATTCTGTTTGGCTACTAGGCTGGATTCAGTCTACTTTTGTTTGGCAACGTGGTCAATATCTGTTGATTCTGTCCTGATGTTGTAGAACTGTTTTAACAAGAGTAAGGAATGTGTAGTTGTGCTTCCGCTAAAGCAGAAGTTGGCCGAAGTGTATTATATACTAAATAACAAATAAATAATATATAAAATGCATAATTTATGCATTTAAATTAAATAGTAGCAAACGTGCGTATCATGTCTGTAGCAGAACTTAATACCACATAAAAAATAGATAATATTTTATTGGTTCCCGGGCAAATATATATGTAACATACAAACTTAAAGGAGAGGTCTGCCCTAGACCTAGACAAAGACACATCTACACAATCTAAGATGGTGAGCAAGCAACCAACTTCATGCCTCATCGTACTCGTCGGCCAACTTCATGGCCTCGCCGTACTCGTCCCATGACACAGGACAAGCTTCATTCAACAACTGATTTGTTTCCTGTTTGCTGACATCTTTTGGCCACTCGAACAACAATGGCAGATGGTGAATAGGATGAGTAACACCCTTGGCTTGTTCGTGTCTCCCATTTGGGCCCTCATCGCGTGTAGGCTCGCAACATTTTTTCTTGCAAACAAGGTTTTCTTCTACATATTTTTTAATCTTTGATAGAGACATCAATAATTGTTCAGACTTTGTCCTTGCCTTTGTCCATGACCGCGATGACGACATCTACTATAGTTAATAAATAAATATAAGTATTAGCAAATATCAATAATAGTAAGATAACTGTGACAATATTGAATACAAATAAATGCTCCAAACAAACTTAGCTACAAACAAGTAAGAACGTGATGTATGCCTTCAATACATAACAATAAAGCTCCAAACAAACTTAGCTACATACAAATAAATGTTGCAAAGTAAACACAAATAACTACAATGTCGTGGAAATATATTACAAGTTCATGTGTTACTTTCACTGTCTAACGTGGTTGTTTGATTCACTCATCAGTGTTAATAAGGTATTCAACAATCCCAGGTGGGTAAATGCGATGAGTCGTCATAAAGTTGCGTTGCACGACCAATGGAGGGGGAGGCAATAAATCTCCCAAAATAAAACGATTGTCTCTTATGAACTATCTCCTTATGTGTTGCCATCTCATCTGCAACTCAGTCAAAGATATGTAAGCCCCCCTAGTTATGTTTTGGAAGTCACGCCATGCCTCCATCCAAGCCTGTGTAGTATATACTCCATTAACACATCTCCCCAACTCATATTGGTTTCTCATCATACCTCTGAGAGCCATATCAAGCTCCGGTACACCACATAAAAGAAGGCGTCCTTGGAGGCCCAGCCATATTACAGATTCTGTAAGTAATATATTTTAGACGTAAGGGTGTATCACACAATTAAGGGAATATAAAATGTATATTCAGTGCTAACTAACATTCAACAACATCACGATGAAAAAACATACACCCCCCATAAAACATACACCAACATTATGATAAATAACAAAAGCCTGTTAATGTCGGATGAATTCAAAAAGATTTAATGTTAAAAACATCAAATGGTGGAAAATGTAAATTGATACACCAAACCAAATGTATCTCTCTGCCATTAAATGTTATGGCATCACCGTGGGTGAAGGAATGTCCAAAAGAAGACTACAATCTTCCTGTAGACTGGCAACGTAGCATTCTATAACCTCATGCTCATACTTTTTTTGGGTGTATATATCATCGTAGTTGTGATGAATTTCAACAAAGTCCTTCATGTTCATTTCTTGGCCCCACAGTGACTTGCACTCGACAGTTAGTAACATAATCTCAGCTTTCAAAGAATCAATTGTTGGGGGGAGATTGACTGCCCAACGGAAGTATCTGCATCGATCTTTTCCCTACAATGTATTATCAAGTTTAATGAATGACAAAGAATGTGCAACATACACAACGACAACCTATTATGTATGTATTTACTAGTGCACCTCACAAGAAGGACATATGTAATACATTTCGCCCGACCTTTCACTCAGAATGCCAAAATCATACAACCGTGCATCCTCTGTGTTAAGCCGCAAGGCTGCATCTAACCCACAATCACACCTCGAAACTTCAGATGGATTCATTGACATCTAAAACATGATTGCGGATTAGTAAAAATATTGTCGGATTCTGAACATAGATTTCAAATACAAATTTCTGAACATAAAATAGGCCTAACTGGTTGTTCTACATCTATGATGTATTGTATCAGTCCTCGTTTGAAGAGTCATTATTGCTCGTGATGTGAAGTCGATGGCGAAGATATTGGCACCTCTCCCGTAGAGTGGAAATATCTTGTTCGAGCCTATCAGTGTCTGCTCTTGTCGAACTGACAAAGTCACATTGTTCAGACCATAGCTTGTGTTCGTTGCGTGCATATGCAAGTTGTGTTAGCATAGAATCCCGAACTGCAGTAAGTGTGGCAACAATGGGTTGTACACGTTGTGTGGGCAATCTCATCTGACATCTATTCGAAACAAGACCCCTACCACATGTAAAATACGGTTTGTGGGGGTTGTTATTGACGTGGTATTTTGAACGCACTAACAAACTCACTCGGGGTTGAAATCCCCGAGATTTTACCAAAACCAAAGTGCAATAATACCACCCGCAAGCGGACAAGTCTTATCGCAGTATAGTTTAGGATCGAACCCAAAGGACAACGTTTTTAAGAATCCTTGTCAGTCGAATCTAGCTCAAGTAAAACTAATATTTAGAATGATTGGTTGATTTTAGGTTACTTAAACTAATTGCAAGAAAGTAAAAGCTGAATTAAGGTTGGGTTTAGATCAATGATATGGAATCGCCGGGATGGTACTGGGTTTCACCACCGCTACACACACAAACACATTCAATTGCAAACAATCCAGGAAAGATATATCAATCCAAATAGAGCTGCTGCAGAACCCCCCGTGAGGGCGTAAGGTTCGCGTAGGCATCACCTTAGGCATCAGATGTCTCGTCACCATCCAGATCACTTACTTAGGGCTCCAAAGAAATCCCATTCTATTTCTAGTTTGGGAGTCAACCACATTAAATGATAAGCAAGCAGGTGATAGATCTACAAAACTAACATCGACGGTAAACAAGACGATACAAAATCCAACTAAGGCTGTGGTCCTCCCTGAGGGATGTTTAGACCACAGAAGTGTCACTGTAGGCTAGATGTCTCATCCCCTCACGGATCATACACTTACGACCTCAAGGAATCCTTTCAGAAGTTCTCATCAAGGAGTCGAACTTGTAAACCGCCATTCCACCCCATACATAGAAGATTTCACAGTATAGGAAAGAACAAGATGAAAGCAAGTAGATAATCAACTACAAACATACCAACTAACAACGAAATGGGAAGTTATATACATTTCCATGGAGAGTTTAACAAAAGAACATGATTTGCATGGGCAGCGGGGTTAGTCCCCTCACCCTAGCGAAAAGGTACTACTCGCTCATGATGCGAGAAACAAGAAGAAAGAGAAAGAGAGAGAAATCCGCCATGAGCTTGGTGCAGAAGGTAGTCACGACTAGGTGAAGAAGATACGGCCTCCTACGTCGTGTTGGAGCAGATCTGGATGTGAACAGGAGTTACCATGACAGACCAGACAGTCTCCCTCGCTCCGTCTTCCTTCTCTCTTCAGCCTCCTTGGTTGCAGCATGGGAAGTAGGTGAAATGGAACTGGCGTAAACTGGACTGGATTTGGATCGGAACTGTGTTTGGGCAGCCTGGCGGCGTGCGGATCCGATGCCCCAAAATGAGGACCCTTGGGGTCCTATTTATAGGCAAAGATCTATCCCTCCTTGCTAAATATCTTGCTCATGCGGTTTTGAAGCTATCGGCCATGCGGTCTTGCATTGGCAAGTGGCCATGCGGTCTTGCGGCTCATGCGGTCTTTAGGTCATTGGCCATGCGGTTTACATGCAGCAAACGGTTTGGAAATTTCCATCCATTCGGTCTTTATAGTAGCATTCGGTCTTATAGCCCAGCAATCCAAACGATCTTGTGCGTACAGATTTTTCCACACGGTTTGGTAATCATTCGGTTTGCATGCATGGGCATCAACCGGTCTTCCATTTTACACAAACGGTCTTCATGTAATTAAACCAAATAGTTTCGTAAATGAACTTCCAAACGGTCTCCAGTCTGGCTCCAACCGGTCTCTCAGATCGGTGCTATTCAGACGGTCTGGTCATTTGGTCGTCGCGGCTAAATGTTCTTTGCTGTCAAATGGTCTTGCGACCTTAGCACCCAAACGGTCTTGAGACTGCATGGGCTCAAACGGTCTTGAGACTGCATGGGCTCAAACGGTCTTGATACCGCATGGGCTCAAACGGTCTTGGGACCGCATGGGCTCAAACGGTCTTGGGACCGCATGGGCTGAATTTCCTAGTCAGATTTCTTGACCAGAGCCAGAGATGAAGGCGGACACTGCCTACTTGTTAAGCTTTGTCAAAACCTGCATTAAATGAACAATTTTTAGTTAAAACCTTGATAATCGAATCAATTAAGTAGTTTTGTGCATTATGATTCATATAGGTTTTTAATGAGTGAGAAAGTATGTATATGGAGTTGAATTTGTTTCAAAGTGATAATTGAATTCCATGATGAATATGCATTCATCAAAACACCCCAAACTTAAACGTTGCTCGTCCTCGAGTAACACAGAATCTGAAACGGTTTCCAATTGAATACTTTCAATTCATGTGATTGCTTCATCTTCACATCACGAATGTTTTCTTTTTGCTCAATATGAGTCAGTATCTCAACCTCCTGAGACCACAAAACACATCTTACCATATCTTCGTTCCTGAGTTCGTTTTCCAAAATCACTTCCTCCTCACCTTTTCCAACAACAAGTATGTCAAAGGGTTTTGTAAGAGTTCAGAGATACCCGCAGAACAAAAAGTGTGCATCTGATCTGACACTGGTGTTTTCAAGGATAGGGTAGGCAATCATTGTTCCATTAGGTAGAAAAGGGAGAGAAGGGTGGTATGGAAGGACGAAGTAAATCTCTCCTCTATTCGACTCAAGATTTTATTTGCTTTGCAATTTCATTTATTGCATTTTTTTTGTGCGAATCTCTCCTTTATTCGACTCGAAATCGCATTTCTTTTTGTGTGCACTTTGGCATCTTTTTTTGTTTGCAATTATCTCCTCTATTCGACTCGAGATTGCATTTTTTGTGGTACGCCCCTATTTATTTGAGAGGGGTATGGAAGACGCGGATAAAGAGGGAAGTGGCGTGCCACCCCGAACTTAGGGTTTGGCACATATTCGGCTATTTTTGTTTCTTTTTTATGAATGGAGGGATACGAAGATGATAGAAGAGGTGTAGAAGAGGGTTCAGATAAGAATGCAACTTGATTTACAATTCAATGTACCGGGTTGTTCTCTTTGTCGTACTCTGCTCAAATAATGACTTGATGAGGATCCAATGGAGATTATGTGTTATTGTTCCACTAGTCAGTTAGGAAGCACGACGTGTTTGATCCCTATCAGTTTGATAGATAGTTGTCATTTTTGCAAAGGTATTATGATGTTAGGAATCATAAGCTTCACAAGATGATTTCAAGCAAAAGGCTTGTTTCAAAAATTGGTCCTTTTGAGGATTTAGTTCGAATAAGGAGGATATAACGATTGAAAATGCATAGAAAATTAGTTATTGTCTTCAGGAAGTGTCAGAAAGTGTCAAAAATTCATCAAGTATTTGTTTAATTTCTTTGAAAATCGTTAAAGAATTTTGAAAATTTTTAAGTATGAAAAGGATGGGTGTAGGTGGGAAGTAAGGTACGTACCACCCACCCTCCACCCTCCACCCCGAAGTTAGAGATTTGCTCGTCCCAAGCAAACCCTGAATCCAAGATGGAGGGGAACAATCATGCCAGAATGACCACCAGGTGTGGTTGTGTTCCAATCGGAGAACATCCTTGTATCTGAAAACGAAAGCAAAACAAATTTATTGATCGGGTTGCCTCCCGACAAGCGCCTTTGTTTTATGTCGATGGCTCGATTGGATCCTTCAGCTTCACGGTGGATCTTTTGGATTGGTGAGTTCCAACATTGCTTTAGTGCCTATGTCAGTTAAGATGAAATATCTCTTTAAGTGGTGGCCATTTGTTACAAATTCACCTGACTTTTCACTCCATAATGAGAAGGCACGATGAGGAGAGATGCTCTTGACGATGTATGGTCCAGACCAGTGTGAGCGGAGTTTTCCTGGGAATAACTTTAATCTTGAGTTGAATACCAGAACTTCGTCTCCCACTTGTATGTCTTTTCTTTTCAGATGTCTATCATGCCAAAGTTTTGTACGTTCTTTGTAGATTCATGCATTCACATAAGTTGTCATCCTGAGTTCATCCAGCTCTTAGAGTTGCAGAATTCAAGCCTGGCCTGCTTCTTTCATATCAAAGTTTAATTGTTTAATTGCCCACCATGCCTTGTGTTCCAGTTCGACTGGCAGGTGGCAAGCCTTTCCATATATTAATCGAAAAGTTGTAGTCCCAATGGGAGTTTTATAAGCAGTACGATAGGCCCATAAGGCGTCGTTGATTTTTGTTGACCAATCCTTTCGATTGCGTCCTATAGTTTTTTCTAGAATAACCTTTAGTTGATGGTTAGAGACCTCTACCTGTCCACTTGTTTGTGGATGGTAAGGCGAGGCTACCTTATGTGTTACACTGTATTTTCTCAGTAAATCTTCAAAGCTTCTTTCAAGGAAGTGGGCCCCTACGTCAGATATCACGGTTCGTGGCACTCCAAAATGGGGAAAAATAATATCTTTGAATAATTTGATGACAGCTTTGGAATCACTAGTGATGGTTAGTATAGATTCAACCCATTTTGAGATGTAGTCTACTGCCACTAGGATGTATGAAAATCCATGAGAAGACGGGAATGGACCCATGTAGTCCACCCCCCAAACATCGAATATCTCTACTTCTTTCCATAGATTCAGTGGCATCTCATCTCTCTTTGTTATATTACCTGTTCTTTGACATTTGTCACAAGATAGGACAAAGTCGTAGGAATCCTTGGATAGGGTTGGCCAGAAAAATCCACATTGCAAAACCTTTAAAGCAGTCTTTTTGGAGCTCATATGTCCTCCCACTGGTCCTGAGTGACATTGTTCCAAAATAAGTTGAGCTTCTCCTTCGGCGATACATCGTCTATACAGACCATCAACACATAGTTTGAAAAGATATGGTTCATCCCAATGATATTGCTTCACATCGTGCATGAACTTCTTCAGTGCATTCCTGGTGCATTTGGGATGGATGACCCCAACAACAAGGTAGTTTACAAAATCTGAGTACCATGGTATAGCTTCTGAGGCCTTCATTAGTTGATCATCTGGCAGGGAATCAATGATCGGAATCTTCTCAGTATTCTGAGTGTGGTTGCGGCTAAGGTGGTCTGCTACAACATTCTCGGTACCCTTTTTATCTCTTCTCTAAATCAAATTCTTGCAATAGGAGGATCCATCTAATCAACCTGGGTTTAGCATCTTTCTTTTCCAGAAGGTAACGAATGGCAGTGTGGTCTGTGTAGACAATGACTTTCGAACCAATAAGGTAGGATCTGAATTTGTCTAAGGCATACATGACTGCTAGAAGTTCTTTCTCAGTAGTTGCATAATTTCTCTGGGCTTCATCGAGGGTTTTCGATCCATAATAGATCATGTAATGTTTCTTCTCTATACATTGTCCAAGCACAACACCCACAGCATAATCATTGGCATCACACATGATTTCGAATGGGTGATCCCAATCAGGAGCTCTAATGATGGGGGTGGTTGTAAGGGCCTTCTTCAGTTTGTTGAAGCTTTTGACACATTCTTCATTGAAATTGAAATCAGTATCCTTTAGTAATAGGTTCGTCATTGGCTTTGTTATCTTGGAAAAATCCTTTATGAACTTTCTGTAAAATCTGGCATGGCCTAGGAAAGCAAAAACTTCTTTTACATTTGTGGGTGTAGCCAGTTTAGAAATCACTTCAATCTTGGCTTTATCAACTTCAATTCCTCTATTACTGACCCTATGACCCAGGACAATGCCTTCTTTTACCATAAAATGGCATTTTTCCCAATTTAGCACAAGATGCACTTCTTTACAACGTTTTAGGACCAGGGAAAGGTGCTTAAGACATGAATCAAATGAATCTCCATATACAGAAAAATCATCCATAAAAACCTCCATAATGGTTTCGGTGAGACCAGCAAATATTGCAACCATGCAACGTTGGAAAGTTGCAGGTGCATTGCAGAGGCCAAACGACATTCTTTTAAATGTGTATGTTCCGAATGGGCAGGTAAAGGTTGTTTTCTCTTGGTCATCTGGATGTATGGGTATTTGATAGAATCCAGAGTAACTGTCAAGATAACAAAAATATTCTTGGTGAGCCAACCTTTCTAAGACTTGATCAAGGAAGGGCATATGAAAATGATCTTTTCGAGTTTCCTTGGTCAATTTTCTATAATCTATGCACATCCTCCACCCTGTGACTATTCGAGTGGGGATGAGTTCATTGTTTTCATTCCGTATAACATTCGTTCCACCTTTCTTCGGGACAACATGCACTAGTCTTACCCATGGCAAATCGGATATCGGATAGATTATTCCTACTGTGAGCAATTTAATGACCTCACTACGGACCACTTCCTTCATATTTGGGTTCAATTTACGTTCATGCTCAATAGTAGGTTGGTGATCTTCCATCATAGGGATCTTGTGCATACACAATGCTTGATTGACCCCAGTGAGATCACTCATTTTATAACCGATGGCTTTCTTTCTTTCCCTTAATTCCTTCAGGAGTTTATTTTCTTGTTCAACTGTTAGATTGGAATTTATAATAACGGGACAAACCTTGAGATCATCTAAAAACACATACTTCAGTCTTTCGGGTAGGGGTTTCATTTCGCTTGTGTCTTCTGTAGTTTCCATAGCTTTGAGTTCTTCACTAGTGGCTTCAACATCTTCCTTAGTGGAGTCGTGGGATTCGATGCAATCTTTTACTTGTTCATCAATTGATTCATCAACTGATGGGTTCGTTAGGGCAACTTCTATAGGATCATCTGATTCATGATGCTCTTGAGTCAGAAGTGTCATTTTCTCAATGCAGTCAATCAGGTATACTTCTTCTTGCATGCTTGGTCTTCTCATACTTTCAAAAACTTTGAATTCGAGAGTTTCTTTGCCTAATCTGAGCAGTAAGGTACCAGCTTCAACATCAATTAGGGCTCTCGCAGTGGCGAGGAACGGACGACCAAAGATGAGAGGATATCTGGCATCTTCTTTTATATCCATTATGACGAAGTCGAATGGAACATATGTGTCCTTGCCCACCTTGACCGGGACATCTTCGAGGATCCCTAACGAACGTTTTATCGAATTGTCTGCAAGCTGTATAGTCATACCAGTAGGAAGCAATTTTGCAAACCCTAATCTTTGGCATAGGCTAAGTGGCATAATAGAGATTCTTGCACCGAGATCTGCCAATCCTTTCTTGCATGATGAGTCGCTGATAACACCAATTTTTGTGATATTTTAGACTGTTTTTCTATTATCAAAACTGCCATTTTTAGCTATTTTCCTCTCTTTTGTATGCACTTTCGCAATAATTGGCCAAGCAATGCTCTTAATCCTATATTTCCATCTTTTGCAGAGTTTCTCCTCATTTTTGTGCAATAAGGCCATCCCGGCCCAAAAAATAAGTCCAAGTCTGCACCGGCCTTCCTGACACCCGATACACACCCTTCCCGGTAGGGTGGAACGACACCACGACGCGCGACAAGGGGTGCCGCGCAAGGAGGAACTGACGGACGACACGCCTCTTACCCGACAGGGAGCCATAGTCTCCACGACAACCCAAGTATGTCGGGCGACACAGCCACCCACCGGCAGGCGCCGTTGCCCGTCACGTGACCAACGGCCGACATCCCTGCGCCGAGCGATACGGGTATCGAGCGTCCACCGACCCGCGAATAAGGAGGACACGTGGCGCTTTGAGCACCATAACTTTCCCCAACCGCTGCCTATAAATAGCAGCTATAGGGAGCCGAAAAGACAGCTTGGTCAGTTGGGACAAGGTGGACAGTAGGGAACTTGAGCTATCTTCGAGGAGAATCGCGAGAGCAGACGTATCATGCCCCAGTGCTCATACCGAGTGACACTAGGTGAGCTCTTCCCCATCCCGAGAGGGAGGGGACTGGTTCACCTAGGATTATACCGGGCGACACTGAGGGCCGATATCGGTCGATGTAGATACGCGACACGAGTGCCCGACATCCACGCCCGACAGTAGAACGTGTAGCTCCATGCCCGACACGATATCGAACCCGATACGCTTCGCTCGTCATGTGTGCCGCCCGAGGGGGTCCATCACCAGACATGAGCGTATCGGCCAGGATCCTTGAGCGATACAGTTGCCTATCAGGCGTGCCGCTCGAGAGGGTGTGCCGCCTGACACGGCTATATCAGGCTAAGCCCCTGATCGATATCGGGCTGGAGAGCCGTAGTAGTCTATCGTCCTTCTACATCAAGAAGGCGACACCTATCTTTACTTTCTGTCATTTAATTCCCTACTTATGCATTGTAATTAAGACCATTTATTTGTCTACAGAAATAGAAGATGCTTAATTACTTGCTGCTCTGTGCTCAGTACAATCTATTGGATGACTGTTATGTTTGATATCTGAACTCTAGCTTGCATGTTTGGATCACGTTTCGCTTAGCTACCGAATCGCATTTTCCCGTCGCAACAACTTCGAGAGTTGTGTTGTGGTTCTAGTGTTTGGTCCGATTCTGGAGTACGAGAGTGCCTGGAATGGAGTTGCTTTAGTGACCTTTCCACTCTAATTTTAGTCCAGTGACCTCGAGAGGGGCACTGATGCCTTGTTAGAGGTACCCGCTTCGAGAGGAGGGGTACAGGACTGGTTCTACCGCCGCTTGTTTTACCGCAATTTTACCCTTTGTACCTCACTTTAGCTCGAGCAATATCTTTCTATTTCTGTTGCATGAAAACCCATAAAAACTGCTAAATGACTAAAACCTTAAATCTTTCTAGTAGCTCCAGTTGGAGATAGTTTTCTTCGTTTTATTTGTGACATCTTACTGCTTCCCTTTTTGGGAATTTATTTCTCTTTATACCTGCCGGAGTGTAGTGTGTCGATTCCGTGTTCTCAACACTACCCCCCTTGTCCCTGTGTTTGAGCCCGTATATCTACTTCGACCCCGTAAACAAAGTTGCGGGGGCCTAGAAGGAATCCGGTTATAAATGTAAAAGCTCGACTACCTCAAATCCGCCTCCACTTTTGGACGCGCGATTTAGGCCGGTCAACTTTTTGGCGCCGTTGCCGGGGACAAGGAAAAATGGCACTGTTGACGAATCTGAATCCACTAACTACACTCTTGTGCCTCATGCTTAGCAATGAGCTTGACAGCACTTTTTTCTTCTTTACTATTATTCTCTGTTTGAAATTAATAGATTTATCTTCTAAACTTGATTTCTCGTGCAATGTCAGGAACTCTAAAGAGCGGTGACCTATTCCTTCAAGATCTGACGCCATGTCTCATTGTGAGCAATCTCCGTTTGAAGGTGAACGTCAAGGCCGAGATGAGATTTCACACCAGTCCAGCCTGGTTGGCCAGTTGCATGCTTTCATAAAAAGGCACGACTTTATCATCAACCGGTTGGTGCAGGGTGCACTTCCCAGCCCTAGAGCTCAGAATTCCATGCAACACCAGATGGCAAGTCTATGGATGCGCCAATGGGAAGTCGATCAACGATTGGCCCAGATGGCAGCTCTGATAAAGAACCATGCGGGAAAGACACTCTCATATCCGAAAACTACCAGAATGGCGGTACTGAGGTCTGGGAAGACGGTGGAGTGCACAGCTGATGCCGAACCAGAACCTGTACCGAGGTCAGAGAGTATCATTCCAGCAGAGGGCGAAGGTGGACAAGCAGAAGCTCAAGAGCCTGCATAGAAGCCTTCCGATGAGCTACCTAGTGGGAGGAATCCTTATGCTCCAAGGCTGTCATTTCCGCATAAGCTGATCAAGGCAAATTTGAAGAAGCGTCATGAGAAGTTCATGGACTCGATCAGGAAACTGCATCTTGAAGTCCCCTTCCTTGACACATTGGAAGAGATGCCTACGTATGCCAAGTTCATCAAGGACCTTATCACAAAGAGGAGAAGGGGAGGAACGACAGAGATAGTGTATCTAGCTTCCGCCTCCTCCGCCTTCTTGAAGCCCGACACACCAAATAAGAGAAGGGATCCCGCAGCTTTCACAACCCCGTTCGCCATCAGAGACAACGTCGAGCATAAGGGTCTAGCTGACTTGGGGGCAAGCATAAGCCTCATGCCCCTAAGTTTCTCACAAAGGGTGGGTTTGACCGACATGGTTCAAACCAAAATGCAGATTGAACTGGCGGACCACACCTTTAAGAGACCCTTCGGAATTGTCAAAGATGTTTCGATCAGGGTTGGTGACTTCTTCATTCCTTGCGATATAGTCGTCATCGACATAGCTGAAGACCCCCGTTGCCCGATCATCTTTGGTCACCCCTTCTTGGTGACAGGGAGGGCGCTGATTGATGTTTCCAAGGGGATGAACACCTTAAGGGTCGGAAACGACCATATCGACTTCAAGCTGAAAGAGATCATGAAGAGCCCATCCCTATCTGAATCAGCATGTTTTGCAGATAGCTACAATAAATTATGCGAGGAAGTAGAGGAAGATATCCGGACAGTAGACCCCCTCTTGAGGGCTATAAACTGTCAAGATCTCGACCTCGAAGATCCTGAGGTCGCAAAGCACCTCAACCTTCTCAACCTTTCTGACGAAGATTCGCAAGAAGAGGATACAGTGGTGGAGTCTACGAAGAATGCCTCTCTCGAGGAGGAGCCTCAGGAGAAGGCACCCAGACCAAATCCAGAGTTAAAAGTGTTGCCCGAAGGCCAGAAGTACAAGTTCTGAGATGAAGAGCATAGAAACCCCGTCATCGTAAATGCCAATCTTTCAAGCAACCAACTGTACTGACTCCTTGAGGAGTTAAGGCTCCACAGGAGGGCTATAGGATATTCAGTAGATGATATCAAAGGCCTTAGCCCCGCCCTATGCATGCATCACATCAACTTGGATGAATCTGCCAAGCCTCTGGCTCAACCCCAGAGGAAGCTGAACCAGATGCTCAAGGAGGTCGTCAAGAAAGAGGTAATAAAGCTTAGGGATGCGGGGATCATTTACCCAATCAACGATAGAAATTGGGTATGTCCGATCCACATAGTGCCCAAAAAGGGCAGAATGACGGTGGTTAAGGGTGAGAAGGGCGATGAGGTGGCGGTAAGGACCGTCACCGGCTGGCGGATGTGCATAGATTACCGAAAGCTAAATCAAGCTATAAACAAGGATCATTTTCCGCTACCTTTTATTGACCAAGTTCTCGAAAGGTTAGCGCATCATGATTTCTTTTGTTTTCTTGATGGCTTTTCAGGTTTTTACCAGGTACCCATCTTGCCCGACGATCAAGAGAAAACAACGTTCACCTGCCTTTATGGCACTTATGCCTTCTGAAGGATGCCCTTCGGACTCTGCAACGCCCCCGCAACCTTTCAGTGATGCATGATATCGATGTTCTCAGATTTTCTAGAAGACATCGTAGAAGTTTTCATGGACGACTTTTCCGTCTATGGGAAGGACTTCGATAGCTGTCTGAAGAATCTGTCATTGGTCCTTCAAAGGTGCGAGGAGAACATCCTAGTTCTAAACTAGGAGAAGTGCCATTTCATGGTGTGGGAGGGCATCATTCTCGGGCATAAGATCTCGAAGTGTGGGATCGAAGTGGACGCAAGCAAGGTTGAAGCAATATCCAAGCTTCCTCCACCGAGATCCGTGACGGGGGTGCGAAGCTTCCTCGGGCACACGGGATATTATCGAAGATTCATCAAGGACTTCTCAAAGATTTCCAAACCGCTGTCCAATCTTCTGGTAAAGGACGCTGAATTTGTTTTCTCTAACGATTGTCTAAGTGCTTTTCAGACACTGAAAAATGCTTTGATATCACCACCTATCCTTCAAGCGCCGGAATGGGGTTTGCCTTTTGAGCTGATGTGCAACGCTAGAGACTACGCAGTTGGAGCAGTCCTGGGGCAAAAGAAAGACAAAAAGCACCATGTGATTTGCTACGCCAGTCGCACGTTGGACGAGGCTTAAGTAAACTACACAACAACTGAGAAGGAGATGCTCGTGATTGTCTTCACATTTGATAAATTTAGGTCGTATCTCGTTGGAGCTAAGGTCAAGGTATACACAGATCACGGGGCTATAAAATACTTAATGCAAAAGAAAGACGCAAAGCCCAGACTGTTGAGGTGGGCCTTGCTGCTCTAAGAATTCGACCACAAAATTATCGACAAGAATGGCACAGAGAATGTGGTTGCAGACCACCTATCAAGGATCGTGACTGAGAGAAAGAGAGGGCCTCAAATCAATGATGACTACGCCGATGAGGCTCTTATGTTGGCAGAAGCTCAAGAGGAAAGTTTACCCTGGTTTGCAGACATCTGCAATTATCTTGCCTACGGAGAACTGCCTCCTGACATCACGTACAATCAGAAAAAGAAGCTATTTGCAGATGTCAAAAACTACTACTGGGGTGATCCTCTCGTGTTCAGAAGATGTGCTGACAACTTATACAGGCGGTGCATCCCAGAGGAAGAAACCACAGACATCCTGAAAGAATGCCACGCCTCCCCCTATGGTTGGCACCTGGGTAGCGAGAGAACAGCTGCAAAAGTGTTACAGTCAGGTTTCTACTGGCCCACCTTGTTTAAAGACGCTGTAAAATTTGTGAAGGTTTGCAAAGAGTGCCAGTTTACAGGAAACATAGGGAGGAGGAATGAAATGCCAATGGCAAGTTGGATCGAAGTAGAAATATTTGACGTGTGGGGGATCGACTACATGGGACCGTTTCCCCCATCTCGGGGGTATCAATACATACTAGTGGCAGTAGATTATGTATCGAAGTGGGTGGAAGCGATAGCCACCCAAACCTGTGATGCCAAGTCAGTTATCAAGCTCTTCGAGAAGACCATCTTTCCTCGTTTTGGTGTACCATGCACTGTGATAAGCGACAGAGGGTCGCACTTTGGAGAAAGACAGTTTGAAGCACTTCTGCGTAAGTACAGAGTGAGGCACAAGATCGCTACACCCTACCACCCACAGACGTCAGGGCAGGTAGAGGTTTCCAACAGGAAAATCAAGCAAATCTTGGAGAAAATTGTCAACCGAACGAGGAAAGACTGGCCCATGAAGCTTGACGACGCACTTTGGGCCTAGCGTACTGCTTACAAAACACCCATTGGAACCACCCCCTACCATCTCATCTACGGAAAATCCTGCCACCTGCCTTTAGAGTTGGAACACAAGGCCCTTTCGGCAATCAAGTTCCTAAATATGGACCTCGAAAAAGTAGGAGAAAAAAGGTTTTTGCATCTTCAAGAGCTCGAAGAGCTGAGAATGAACGCCTATAAAAACGCACAAATCTACAAACAGAGGACAAAATTGTGGCACGATGCCCACCTTAGGAGAAAAGATGTAAGTGAAGGGGATAAGGTCCTGTTATTCAAGTCTTCTATTCATCTTTTCCCTGGGAAGTTACAAATGAGGTGGTATGGACCGTTCATAGTGTCGAAAATATACCCATCTGGAATGATGGAGCTCTATGATAAAGACGATCCGACCAAGGTCTTTCAAGTAAACGGGCACAGGGTAAAAAGGTTCTATGAAGATGAAGCGTTTGTCAGGAGAGAAGAGATTAGTCTACAAGATATGGGTACAGTCGAGAGCTGAACAAGATGATCCTACACCGTTCGAGCTGGCGACGCAAACTTCAGTGCTCCTCGGGAGGCAGCCCGAGTTCTCCTTTCTTTCATAGAATAGGTCGCATTTTTCTTATAACAAGTAAAAACAAACTTTATGAGTTGTAATAAGGCCCGAGTCAGAGCACGCGCTGAGCGTACCAACTCCTCTGTTTTATGGGTCATCGCTGGATTTTATGAGCTTCGAGGAGTAATGCTTTCTGAGGTCAGGGACTTAACCCTAAACCGATGATGGTTTTCGTCCACCTATTTTAAGTAGTGTCGGCAGCAGCTCAGCTGGTGCGCAGTCACGCTTATTTCGGGCCGGAGTTTCTTGGGCACCGGAAGCGCCGTGACGGTTAGCATCCCCGAGCGACAGCCGTTTCGTGCATAGGGAGTAAATGCCATTGATTTGACTGACGGGACCGTCGTCTCGGAAACGACATGTCGATGCGCGTGCCCAAATCTGCCCGATATGCCCCCAGCTGAGTTTGCTATATATAGCAATGTGGGCTCAACGTGTCGGGGTGCCTCACTTCTCTTTTTCAGCCACCTGTAACACATGCAGTGATCCACCTTTGCTCGCGTGTCGGCCAGCTTGCTTTCACCCTTATATCGGGCGATGGCTCCTATGAGCAAAGGTATCGCCCGACAAGCTTATCGCCCGACACGAGTTTTCATATCGCGTTGCTTATCGGGTTTTACGAGCCTTGCCGATTTTTGTATCGCCCGACGTAGTTAGGCACGAAGTAACGGCCAATAGTGCTCGCCCGATACACCATATCGAGCGGCACATTTTTTTTTTACAATCCTATCGGGAATTCACTTTTTGGAAGCCTTATCGCCCGATATACCCCTATCGGGCAGTCTGTCGTGCCGCACGTTCCTTGTGTCACCCAATTTTGTATCGACTTGAGTTTTCTTTTGACGGACGATACCCGAAGCTTAAAATAAGTTTATCAAGTTTCTATCTAACATATAAATGGTCAATAATCTTGATAACAGGAAGAATGACGGCCGCAGCTGAAGCAACAACTGTCGGGAAGAAACATAGAAATCCCAAGGCAGCTAGTCGTCAATTACCACAGATAGAGAGCGGGAGAATTTTTATTGATATGGTAGCTTCAGAGGAAGGTCACTTTCTTATAATAGTCTGTCTTTTGCGATGGTTTAGGACCATCTACAGAGACAGAACGAGTCTTTTGCGGGTGACTTCCGAATGGAATATGGGCATTCCAGTTCCATCTTCTTGAGGAGGGAGCAACCACAAGTGTTTTCAAGAGCTCTCAAGCTTCCATCTTGAGAGCTTTTCACTTGTTCCAGTTGTTTCCAAATGAGAAAAGAAGGAGGCTGCAGCAAAGAAGCATATAGTTGCTTCTCCAAGGCACAAGCGAACCCGGTAGATAACCTTCACTGGGCTGACATGAACTCACCATGTTTTCTTCGCTACTCTGGGACAGAGTGCGGAGTAAATTTGGGGGGTACCCATGTGCCAGTGAAGGAGGTATAAAAATTCTCTTGTACCATTTTGTTCTTCTCCTATATCATGTATTTGTACCCTTGCTCATATAAAAATTTTGAAAAATTTTGCTTATTTTGTTCCCATACATATGTACAAAGTCTATATTAGTAAAAACATGATGCAACTGCTTGCAATGTTAATTTTCTTTGTGCTTAAAGAGATACAAGTTCCGTTATATCTTTCTGATAATGTTGCTTCAAATGAACAGAAGATTACGTTTTTCCATGCCAAAAATTTCGAAAAAATAATCTTGCAAATAGCTAAGAGACGAGTATGGAGAAGGAAAAAGCTGCCCAAACAGAAGAAATCTCTTTGTTTCCCCTTTACCCAATGAAAATCCCAAGAAGAGAGAAAAGCCTTATGAGTGTGAATAAAAGCATGAGAGTTGTTCCCAATAAAAGAAAAGAAAAAATATATATACCCGCTTGTTCTCCAAAAGTACCCATCTTTAGGCATGGTAGATCTGGGGCAGTGGTACGTAGGATGTGAAATCACTGCTTTAAAGCCAACTGGCTTGGACTGCAGGGACCACTTGCCCGCTAACGGACCCTTACCTAGATGGACTGATGGAAAACAAAGATAAAAAAAACCCAAAAAGCCTTAGCCTACCCTTTACACAACTTTCTACCCCAAAAATAAAGTTGTTTGGTGGGTAAACAAACTTCGGAATCATACACTAAAGTCTCGCTGAAGCTGTAAGAAAAAAAAATTACTGAAATAATAAGGTAGGAAACGCAAGGTCTTTTGTTCGTAATGAGACCGCATTATCTCTAAAGGCATTACTATACTTGCTTTACCTCTTGGCCTGAAAGCTGTACCAAACAAGAAGAAGCTTCACAAAATAAAGTTTAATTATTGATTGAGGACAATTAAAACGCTAAGTTTAGGGGAGTTGATAACACCAATTTTTGTGATATTTTAGACTATTTTTCTGTTATCAAAACTAGCATTTTTAGCTATTTTCCTCTCTTTTGTATGCACTTTCGCAATAATTGGCCAAGCAATGCTCTTAATCCTATATTTCCATCTTTTGCAGAGTTTCTCCTCCTTTTGGTGCAATAAGGCCGACCCGGCCCACAAAATAAGTCCAAGTCTGCACCGGCCTTCCTGACGCCTGATACACACCCTGCCCGGTTGGGTGGAATGATACCACGACACGCGACAAGGGGTGCCGCGCAAGGAGGAACTGACGGACGAAATGCCTCTTACCCGACAGTGAGCCATAGTCGCCACGACAACCCAAGTATGAAGGGCGACACAGCCACCCACCGGCAGGCGCCATTGCCCGTCACGTGACCAACGGTCAACATCCCTGCATCGAGCGATACGGGTATCGACCGTCCACTGACCCACAAATAAGGAGGACACGTGGCGCTTCGAGCACCATAACTTACCCCAACCGCTGCCTATAAATAGCAGCTACAGGGAGCCGAAAAGACAGCTTGGTCAGTTCGGACAAGGCAGACAGTAGGGAACTTGAGCTATCTTCGAGGAGAATTGTGAGAGCAGACGTATCGTGCCCCAGTGCTCGTACCGGGCAACACTAGGTGAGCTCTTCCCCATCCAGAGAGGGAGGGGACTGGTTCACCTAGGACTGTACCGGGCGACACTGAGGGCCGATATCGGCCGATGTAGATAAGCGACACGAGTGCCCGACATCCACGCCCGACAGTAGAACACGTAGCTCCATGCCTGATACGATATCGAACCCGATACGCTTCGCCCGTCATGTTTGCCGCCCGAGAGGGTCCATCGCCAGACATGAGCGTATCGGCCATGATCCTTGAGCGATACAGTTGCCCGTCAGGCGTGCCGCTCGAGAGGGTGTGCCGCCCGACATGGCTGTATCGGGCTAAGCCCCTGACAGATATCGGGCTGGAGAGCCGTAGTAGTCTGTCGTCCTTCTACATCAAGAAGGCGACACCTATCTTTACTTTCTGTCATTTAATTCCCTACTTATGCATTGTAATTAAGACCATTTATTTGTCTACGGAAATAGAAGATGCTTAATTACTTGCTGCTCTGTGATCGGTACAATCTGTTGGATGACTGCTATGTTTGATATCTGAACTCTAGCTTGCATGTTTGGATCGCGTTTCGCTTAGCTACCAAATCACATTTTCCCATCGCAACAACTTTGAGAGTTGTGTTGTGGATCTAGTGTTTGGTCTGATTCTAGAGTACGAGAGTTCCTGGAACAGAGTTGCTTTAGTGACCTTTCCACTCTAATTTTAGTCCAGTGACCTTGAGAGGGGCATTGATGCCTTGTTAGATGTACCCGCTTCGAGAGGAGGGGTACAGGACTGGTTCTACCGCCGCTTGTTTTACCGCAATTTTACCCTTCGTACCTCGCTTTAGCTCGAGCAATATCTTTCTGTTTCTGTTGCATGAAAACTCATAAAAACTGCTAAATGACTAAAACCTTAAATCTTTCTAGTAGCTCCAATTGGAGATAGTTTTCTTCATTTTATTTGTGACATCTTACTGCTTCCCTTTTTGGGAATTTATTTCTCTTTATACCTGTCAGAGTGTAGCGTGTCAATTCTGTGTTCTCAACACTACCCCCTTGTCCCTGTGTTTGACCCCGTATATCTACTTCGACCCCGTAAACAAAATTGTGGGGGCCTAGAAGGAATCAGGTTGTAAATGTATAAACTCGACTACCTCAAATCCGCCTCCACTTTTGGACGTGTGATTTAGGCCGGTCAGTCGCCAATGTGACATGAAATTCCAAAGGATCCCGGGTCTTTTTATTTCTTTGGCATCTTGCTCAATTTGATATCCGATGTAGTTGTTGCCAGTTTTACTGTCTCATATTCCTCAGTTATATCCTTCCTGGTTAGGAGTGACTTTAGGTACTTAGTCCAGGGTGGTATCTCAGCCAAAGCATCTAAGAAGGGTATATCCACATGAAGTTTCTTCATAGCCTCTTTAAACTTATTGAATCTAGTATCGAGCTTGGTTTGCCTTAGACGGGCTGGGAAGGGTATACGAGGCTTATATACAGGAATATCAGGTTCTTTTGTTTCAGTTTTTTCATCAGTGGATTTCTCAGGACTTCCCTTATCTGTCTTATCTCCTTTTGATTGAGACTCTAGTGTTGTTGAGTTTTGGACGATCACATGTTCATATTCATCTATAATAACCACATGTGTCTCTACTAGGGGATCTGAATAGTCTCTTCCTGACCTGGTGGTGACTTCCTTCAACTATTCAGGATGCTTGGGATTGCTCTCAGGTTGGCCAGCAAAGACTCCAGTGGGTGGCTTTATGCTAGCTGCAAGTTGAGCTAGTTGAGATTCAATAGCCTTCTGCTGAGCTTGTTGGTTGGCTATCATAGTTTGCTGAGTCTGCAACATCTTTTCAATGGCTGAGAGATTGTCATCAGAAGAGATGTGTCCTGCTTGCTGTCCTTGTTGTTGATAAAAATTTTATACAGAGAGTTGTTTTGATAATTGTTGTAGTTCCTATTATGAAAGTTCCCCTTGAAATTTTCTTGATTCCCAAAATTCTGTTGTTGATTATACTGGAATCTTGGTGGGCCTCTTGGTTGATTGTTTGAAACAAATTGATGCGAGTTTACTGCTCCATAGGGGTTTCCGTATTGAAAACCTGGGTGATTCCTATTCTGATTTGCATTGTAATAACCTTGCCCAGGAATAGTGTTGATAGCATTAAGATTTTCCATCTGACCATTATCTCCTTGTCCACAAACATTGCTCAGTACAATGTCATAGAGAACATTGCATGATAAAGTGGAATGATCGGTGCTCTTACATGCTTCATAGAACAGGGAAGTGGACTTGACTTGTTCCGGTTGCCGAGTGGGTGAATGTCCTCTTCCAATAGCAGCTAGAGATGATTCAATATGGTTTTGTTTGGCAACTAAGACCTTCAAGGTTTCAGTGATAGACTTGTACTCAGGAATAGCTTCGGCCATAGCTATCTTCAAGACTCCTTTACCTATAGATCTTCCCCAATTGGCTTGATTTTCTGCTCCCAGGGTGATGACTCTCCATGCGCTGTCATAACTTTGACGCATGAAGTTTCCTCCAGACAAGGAATCTAGAAACATCTTAATATCATCATCCACTCCCCTATAGAAAATTTCGAGGAGTTTATTCTTAGGAATTCCGTGGTGTGGACATTTGCATAGAAGCTCTTTGTACCTATCCCATGCTTCAGTGAGAGTTTCTCCAGGGACTTGAGTGAAATTTGTTATCCGCCCTCTAATTTCATAGGTGAGAGATGGAGGGTAGAATTTTTCTAGAAACACATTTTGGAGTTGTTCCCAGGTGGTGATGGGTATTTCTCTTTGCAACGAATTGTACCAACTGATGGCTCTATCGGCAAGGGAATACTTGAAGAGACAGAGTCAATGGCATCATCAGTGACTCCATTCTGCTTTGTCATAGCACATAGATCGATGAATGTCAAAAGATGTCATTGGCTGTCCTCTGCTTGTTTGCCATAGAAAGGGTTGTTTTGAAGCAATGTGATCTAATGTGCCCTAATCTCAAAATTGGCAACATTGATGGGAGGAGGCTGTACTGGATGATAAACATTCACAGCTTTCGAGATTGAGAACTCTCTAAGATCCTTTTGTAGTTCAGCTGCTTGCGCTGCTAGGATTTCCTGTTGAACCGCAGCCCTAGCTTCTTGCATGAGCCTCTCTCTTTGTGCATTGATGGCTTGAGCCACCCTTCGAGATACCTCCTCTTCTTGTTCCATCCTTGCTTGATTTTCTCTGATCTGATGATGGAAAGTTCTATCTATCTCAGGATCAAAGCTTGTTGTGAGTCCGGGGCTTTCCGAACGGTGCATACACTATGCCTTGGGGTTGTACCTGAAAATAGAAAGATTTTGAAAGTGAGATCCAGAAAGTAGAGTCAAATTCAAGTAGATGATTGATTGTTTCAAAAGAAAAAGCAAAATCCTAGATTAGTCTTAAAAGAACTAGATTTGACTGACTGATTCTGTTGTCCCCGTCAACAGTGCCAGAATTTGACGTGGTATTTTGAACGCACTAACAAACTCACTCAGGGTTGAAATCCCCGAGCTTTTACCAAAACCAAAGTGCAATAATACCACCCGCAAGAGGACGAGTCTTATCACAGTATAGTTTAGGATCGAACCCAAAGGACAACATTTTTAAGAATCCTTGTTAGTCCAATCTAGCTCAAGTAAAACTAATATTTATAACGATTGGTTGATTTGAGGTTACTTAAACTAATTGCAAGAAAGTAAAAGCTGAATTAAGGTTGGGTTTAGATCAATGATATGGAATTGCCAGGATGGTACCGGGTTTCACCACTGCTACACACACAAACACATTCAATTGCAAACAATCCAGGCAAGATATATCAATCCAAATAGAGTTGTTGTAGAACCCCCCGTGAGGGCGTAAGGTTCGCGTAGGCATCACCTTAGGCATCAGATGTCTCGTCACCATCCGGATCACTTACTTATGGCTCCAAAGAAATCCCATTCTATTTCTAGTTTGGGAGTCAACCGCATTAAATGATAAGCAAGCGGGTGATAGATCTACAAAACTAACATCGATGGTAAACAAGACGATATAAAATCCAACTAAGGCTGTGGTCCTCCCTGAGGGATGTTTAGACCACAGAAGTGTCACCGTAGGCTAGATGTCTCATCCCCTCACGGATCATACACTTACGACCTCAAGGAATCCTTTTAGAAATTCTCGTCAAGGAGTCAAACTTGTAAACCGCCATTCCACCCCATACATAGAAGATTTCACAGTATCGGAAAGAACAAGATGAAAGCAAGTAGATAATCAACTACAAACATACCAACTAACAACGAAATGGGAAGTTATATATATTTCCATGGAGAGTTTAACAAAAGAACATGATTTGCATGGGCAATGGGGTTAGTCCCCGCACCCCAGCGAAAAGGTACTACTCGCTCATGATGTGAGAAACAAGAAGAATGAGAAAGAGAGAGAAATCCACCATGAGCTCGGTGCAGAAGGTAGTCACAGATCGGTGAAGAAGATACGGCCTCCTACATCGTGTCGGAGCAGATCTGGATGCGAACGAGAGTTGCCAAGATAGACCGGACAGTCTCCCTCGCTTCGTCTTCCTTCTCTCCTCAGCCTCCTTGGTTGCAGCATGGGCAGTAGGTGAAATGGAACTGGTGTAAACTGGACTAGATTTGGGTCGGAACTGTGTTCGGGAAGCCTGGCGGCGTCTGGATCCGATGCCCCAAAATGAGGACCCTTGGGGTCCTATCTATAGGCACAAATCTGTCCCTCCTTGCTAAATATATTGCTCATGCAGTTTTGAAGCCACCGGCCATGCAATATTGCATTTGCAAGTGGCCATGTGGTCTTGTGGCTCATGCGGTCTTCAGGCCATTGGCCATGCGGTTAGCATGCAGCAAACGATTTGGAAATTTCCATCCATTCGGTCTTCACAGCAGCATTCGGTCTTATAGCCCAGCAATCCAAATGATCTTGCGCGTACGGATTTTTCCACATGGTTTGGTAATCATTCGGTTTGCATGCGTGGGCATCAACCGGTCTTCCATTTTATGCAAACGGTCTTCATGTAATTAAACCAAACAGTTTTGTAAATTAACTTCCAAACGGTCTCCAGTCTGGCTCCAACCGGTCTCGCAGACCGGTGCTACTCAGACGGTCTGGTCATTTGGTCGTCGTGGCTAAACGGTCTTTGCTGTCAAACGGTCTTTGCTGTCAAACGGTCTTGTGACCTTAGCACCCAAATGGTCTTGAGACCGCATGGGCTCAAATGGTCTTGAGACCGCATGGGCTCAAACGGTCTTGGGACCGCATGGGCTCAAACGGTCTTGAGACCGCATGGGCTCAAATGGTCTTGGGACCGCATGGGCTCAAACGGTCTTGGGACCGCATGGGCTGAATTGCCTGGTTAGATTTCTTGACCAAAGCCAGAGATGAAGGCGGACACTGCCTACTTGTTAAGCTTTGTAAAAAACTGCATTAAATGAATAATGTTTAGTTAAAACCTTGATAATCGAATCAATTAAGTAGTTTTGCGCATTATGATTCATATATGTATTTAATGAGTGAGAAAGTATTTATATGGAGTTGAATTTGTTTCAAAGTGATAATTGAATTCCATGATGAATATGCACTCATTAGTTATTTTCACAACGTCCATTTTCCGCGTCCGCGACATCCATATACATACATACAGTGCATTGAAGGTTGCATGTATAGCAAGGCATTCCATTCTCCATTTCAAGACAACCTACTGAATCATTATGTCATGTATATTATTAGGATCCAGTAAAAAGTTCGTAAAATAAACAAATAAAGGCTACAAAGTTATGTGGTGGATGATTTATCAAATAATGTCAAAGACTATTACACATACAATTGTACATCAACGGGCATCCCATAGCAAATTAGAAATGGATTCATGTAAATGATCGCCCTCCCTTGAATCGGCCTGAGTTGTTTGTTGGAGGGAACTCAGGTCAACCCCAGCAGGGGGAACGACAGATGTTGAAATGTCATCTAGGAGTTTGTCCATTATATTTTCGCCATCATGTTGGCGGCGTATGAAATTGTGGAGGATACAACAAGCCATTACGAGGCGACACTACGAATGTATGGGATATGTCGCCCCCTTTTTAAGGTAGGCAAACCGCCGCTTCAGCACCCCAAATGCTCTTTATACAACATTACATAATTGTGCGTGGCAGTGGTTGAACATCTCCTTCTTGCTGGTGTAGGCATGTCTGTTTCCTCAGTACTCAAAAATATGGTAAGTTGTGTTGTGATACGGTGCAAGGAATTTCCGAGTGTTGGCATACCCTGCATCAACTAGGTAAAATTTTCCGGCGGAACTTTAAACCCGCCTGTGGTCGTCGTTGATTGTAGGACCCGTTGGTCAGTAGCCAATCCCTCCCACCCAGTTAGGATATATGTAAACTCCATGGAGAAGTCAACTACAACCAAGACATTAAGAGAGACATTCCCTTTTCTGTCTCGATAGCGATTTTGCTTGTCTCGTTTAACCAAGACTGGGATGTGTGTTCCGTCAATTGCCCTGATGGCAGTCTATAACACCAAAATAGGTTGTAAACATACTAAATATTTCCAAATGATTAAAGATTGTAGGGGCTAACTATTACCTTGAAGTACGGGTAGAACCTTGGGGTCTCCAATATATGAGAATGTGTTGTCGTGCATGTTGCTGTAGTTTGCATGAAAATGTAGTCATTGGACAAAGAACACACAGCGTCCAAGACTTCGTTGATCTTTCTACTGATAGTCTCACCAGAGTGAATGAAGTCCTCAGCCAAAGCACGATTTGTATGTCCATGTCCAACCATTTTTAGGAAGTAGCATACAGCCTCAACTGTACTGACGCCTCTAGTACTTCGTTACAAGGCCCGACTCTCAAGCTTATCCACAAGGGCCAATATAGAATGTGGTCTCATTCGATATAGGTCATAAGCCCTTTGTTCACGACCGTTTAAAATTTCTAAGACCTTCTGGTAGCCACTCCTAATGCTAACTGACCTAGGTATTGTAGGTGGTATATCGGAAATGTCGTCGATGATGGAGTTTGCTATGGACTCAGATATTGTATCAATAATGTGATTAGCTGGACCAGACAATGTATGTAGAATGTGCATGAGGAGGTCAGGTGTTTTTGTTTGGTCAGTGGTTGACATGATTCCTACAAGTGGAAGCATATCAAGGTTGTCATGGCAACGACTAGGAAAATAACTACTCGACAATCATATGTAACCGTGGACATGTAAAATAATGGCTTGCAGGATACATAGCGAATTAGATTGAATGCAAAATAAAAGCATGGCAGTGAAATAAAATATTACAACAGTTAATCAATTTAGTTTGTGCGGAAAAATAATGTCTGGACAGGAATAAAAATATTACAACGATTTAGCAATTAGATTATGACGAAAGAAAATGTTTGGATGGGAAATAGATTATTACAACAATGAAAGTACTTTCTACCGATTTGCTGAGTTAAATGTCTGTCCATTAATGCTTGGTGATCCGGAAGGGCCAGCATAATTGGACGAAGGAAAAAATGCACGGTGAGATGACATAAACGACGATGGCATACCTGGTCTGTTGCTGAAGTTGGGTGTTGGGGATTGCGGGAAAAATGCATGGTGAGATGGCATAAACAAGGATGGCATTGAAGGTGTTGGTGTTGCATTGGCAACTTGGGACCTTTCCCAAAGGTCTTACAACCATATGGTTGTCTTTTGAGGTGTGTCTATAAGGTTGAGGTAGATGGTGCAGTTTTTTGAGTCCTTGATGGCATTCACAAGTGTTGTAAACACAGTAGTGGGGGCATCTGGGTAAGTGTCATGGAAATTTTGTAAGATGGTTGTAAACTCTCTTTTTTCAAAGGCTCTAGTTGCCACACCACTTCCTAACTCATGAACCTTTGCATAAACCTGTGTGAATTTAGATAACACTTCATTTGAAAACCCACATCGGTCTTGAGCCATTGATGGCCGCTTCTTGCGCCTAACGACAGGAGGCCTCCCGCCAACACTCGGTGTATCTATTCTGCCTCCCCCGGTGTCTCCCTCACTTTGCATCCCATATGCGGCCATATTAGGTTCCCCTAATTGGCTTCCAGTGTTCATGGGTGTCTCTGAGCCATCTAAGTCGACAGTGACATCATCCTCAGAGGCAATGTCAGAAGGGATTTGTGTGTCCTTTGAATACATTGCAAGATGTCCTCTAGCAATGTTCCTCCCCGCCATCATCTTGATGTCATAGTAGTGGGGAAACGGCTTGTTAAGCAACCTAGCAAGGTCCTTGTTTGCCTAAGTATACAAAAAATTTGTATTAGGAAATTTAAGTGTAAATATAGGACATTACTTTTTTCGATTAAGGGACTGGTTATTGGATATACCGCAAGGCTCTCCCTCCATTCAGGGTTGTCAGGCAGCGTGGGCTTATGCCTAGTTTCATCCCATCCAATGCCACTCTTATTCTTCACAAGCTTCAAAGAGGCATAGTCCCTCCTCAAGTTCTTCCACCGAGTTTTGAGCTGGTCTATATTGCAGGCCATCTTCCCCATCCTATTTTGCATTTCCACAGTTTCCTCCCTCCAAGCCTCCCTAGTGAAATGACCATCGACACACCTACCCAAGTCATATTGTCTGTGCAATGCTGATACTAGAGTGGCATCAGACTCTCTTGCCCAAACAATACGAAACTTGGGGTCAGCGGAAGACATACCCCCGCAGGTGCTGCAATATATTATGATACACAAATCATTATATCTTTTATCTTTTCAGAGAAAATATTTACTTAGATAGTGGCGTCTAAGCTGCAATTACACTATGAAATTACCTTGTGCATCAGTTGCATATATTTTCTCTATATATAGTAAAATCAATGTATGCATGTGAATATAATTATAGTAGAAACAATAGAAAAGTAGTGACAACACACTATTTTCAACACATGTGGTACATTTTACAATAAATAGACGAGTTCACACTCAGTATATTTACTACAGTGGAATTTGATTCATGTCATCTGATTCATCTAAAATTGTACACGTTAGCTATATTTAAAGATGTGTTTTTTTTGTGATAAGATCTCTGTCTTGCATTACTTGCTATGCCAATGATGTGTTTTGTTTGCTGATGTGATGGCTGAGCTGCAATTACACCAAAATTACTCTATACACCAGCTACTACTCTATTGGTGTGTCCTGGAAGTATTCTGTAACTAAACTTACTCTATACACCAAAATTGATTCCATTTTTTATAGACCTAGGTATTCTGTAATAGAATCATTGCTAAATTGCACATATCTGTATAAAATTGTTCTATTTGAGTGTAATGTACAGGTTTAGTGCATGGAAAGTCAACAACAAGCCATGATGGTAGGTATACCAAGAATACTACAAGTAATGTACAGGTTTTTACATAGCTAGTTATTATGTAACAGAAAAACTGCTACATTGCACATGTATCTAAAAAAAGTTGTTCTATTTTAGTGTAATCTACAGGTTCAATGCATGGAAACTCAACAACAACCCATGACAGGACAATCCAAACATATTTGTTTGATGAGTTTCAAGCAAAAGAAATATTATCATGGCATTTAAAAGTTATATTAATCTACAGGTAGAAAGAGTATGATTATATATTAATATCACAAATGTAAAGAGATTTTAATTGCTAGTTGTTGAAATAGAGGAAGTTGGGTCACTGAAAATTCGTGTAATTTAGTAAAATGGCATTCTGAACCACAACATTGTATGTACATAAGAAAATTCGTACTTTCACAAACATATCTAGTTCAATCAAAGTAGACATCACATGAACTAGGCTTTTTTAGTGCACTCGTGAACCTATGCTTATGCAAGAAAATCATCACAAGATGTGTCCAATTGATTCTACATTAAATTTTTCATCATATAGAATTTGATATCAAACCTACTTGTATGTAGCATACAATTTGACATGGCGACATTTCTTACTTCACTGACTCCACCATTCTTAGAAGAAATTTGATATCAAACCTACACAGACTAGCAGATCTTTTTTGAATAATTCAAAGAAAACATTCCTACATTAATATCATTTGTAATCTCAACAAATGTACTTATATAACATATTTACAAATAATCCTCATACAATTGTGTTAATGAGAGGTTTAAAATTACTGTTGAGCCCTACAAAGAATATATTAATCAAAATTGTTCAACATAAACTATTGTGTGGATATATCCTTTGGTACCTATATCTTTCACAGATATCATTAATACCTATGGTCTTAGTTTGAATTACGAAGTTGGGCCATGTAATGCCCTATTTTTTTTACTGTTGTTGTTCAATAAACTAGGGTTACGATGGATGTTGGGATTTGGCACTATCAGGTGGATGGCGTGGGCAGGGATACAGGGAGGTAGAATCAGTTGGTTCAGAAATCAACCAAAATGACACAATAATTAATGGTTGTGTGATGTTTTTTGTTCATATAGACGGACTTCAATAAAAATAAAAACACAATGAGGGCGGCCTATCATATGCATGTAATTCAAAGAACCTCATAATATATTTTTTGAAGAACTACAAATCATATATATTTTTGTAAAATAAACTTCAACATGTGTAGGTAGTTTAAGAGAAGGTACATTTAAGAAATCATTCATCTCAAGAGATGAAGCATTTATTAGTTCCAATAAAAAAGGATCAATAAATAATTTTCTTTCCTTTACAATTAATTTCAAAAACATTTCAATCAGACGAGGATAATCTATTAATAGAGATGAGACCCCTAAAATCTCAAGTCGTTGATGGAATATGCATGTTCTAGTATCTGGTGGTATAGTGTTACCTCTACGTTAGTCTAACATACACACACAAAAGAGAGGCAAGATGAATATTTAGGCATGTATATTTTATTTTATATTATAATGATATGCGAACAATTGTGTTATATAAAATTGAGGTGAAACATCCATAAATAATAATTCAAAAAATAACAGTAACAAATGACAGATATAGTTCCACACTAAAATATCTTTTATAATACTGTAAGAGATAATCAAACGAGAATCATTTTCAAATATATGCCTCATATTGGGAACTTGCATGGTTATAGTCAATATAATGGCCAAAACATAATGAGACAGATGCAAAACTCATATACTATCACATAAAAGTATATGGTCATGCCCTTGGTCCAAATAAAGTCAACAAAACACATATAAACATATATATAAAACTATATTTTTTTCCAATAAACATGCAATCCCAGAAATCAACTTTTTTAGTAGTTGTTGTTCAATAAACTAGGGTATGCAGTGATTTTTAAATGTAAGTACAAGTTCTGATGTATTTTATAATGGAGTGTCATACGACTACCTGGATGAATAAGATTGATGAAACTTGTTCGATAGTGGTTATTATTGGGATATGAAGGAGGTTCCACAACATTGACGAGCTTATTTACCTTCGTTGTGATGAAATACATAAGATAATAAATGCCACCAGATTGGTGTTCTTCTCATTCATCCTTTCCTCCATATTCTCATGTTGATATCCCATGGGAAGTATTGTATTGCTTTACAATGTCATCATTTCAGTAAGTATCGACTCCATGGGAAGTATTTTATTGGCTTACAATGTCAACAAAATACACTGACAATATCAAAGTAATGAAGTCCAGTTGGAGTTTAGGAACTAATTAGCATCAGTTACCCCGATATACTTGAGAATGTTAAACTAAACTAGGCATGGAAACTGAATAACAGACATCATTAACAAAACTTTTGAAACATCTGTTTAAGAAACAATGACGGGACAAGAGAATAGTTCATATCTCTATAAAATAATTTGAAACATCTGTTTAAGAGCTAACTATTACTAACTTATACCATGATCATCGAAGAGCCTAACCATATGTTAGACTGTCGCGAAGAAGATGAAGCTCAACCTTTGCATAATCATTCAGTAAAAAAATGAAGTCAGTATTCATCATCACCAACCTATTCAGAAGTGGTCGACAACGAGCAGCAACTGCGGAATTGACGAGATGAGCAGCACCGCCGGAGAACCAGGGACGACCACCACCTTCGGAATACCAGGGATGACAACCAGCTTCAGAGAACAAGTGCTCCAAGATGCGTAGGTGGATGTGAAGAACCTCGATGCACAAGGCGATGAATATGAAGGAACACGGACACTGCTTGCCCTTGCTAGGGTTTATCCTGTGTGTCGACAAGATGGGACGATGACTACTCAAGTTGAGTCAGGTGGATGGTGTAGATATTCGATGGTCAGAAGGATAGGGCACAGGTACCTTGCCTTTCCAGGATGTAGTCGCCCTAGTAGACCGGCATTCGCAGATGGCCACATTGAATCACCAGGCAGCGGACGCTCCGCCCAACGACTGCTGCTCTCCATCCGCGAGCTGCTCGAGGTAGTAGACCTCGCTTTAACTCACAGACCAATAGTGAGCCGGTAGCAGGTAGAGGGAGAGGGGAGACTGTAGCAAAGGAGAGGGGTGAGAAGGAGAGGGCCAAGAGGGAGAGGGAGGGGTGCGAGTGAGAGGGAGGGGAGTGAGGGAGTCGGGGTCGAGGGGGTGTCGGGGGCGCTAACCCAGACTGAGATTTGCAATCCCGCCTCTACCAGGACTGGGTTAGTCTGGATTATGGGATTCCGTTACATGGGGTTGCGAACCAAACAACATTTTTGCCCAAACTGGACCGAGTTACACCGACCTAGCACTAGACGACAGAGTGTAATTCGGATCGCATCCATTCCCAAACAGGGGCTAAGATTTTGCAACCATTGCATACTGATATTCCATTATAAGACATACAATAAGACCTTCATTTTGCAGGGCAAGGATAACTAGCATTCCTTTTTAAGGATAAAAAGGATCCAATAAACCTTTGAAGGTCTTACCTATCCTTTGAGTAAGAGTCTTCAACCTCTACAAGGTCTTACCCACTTTTGCAAAGATTTGGACACCTTCACCAAGGAGCTACTCTCTTGAAACAAGTCCTTCACTGTAACGTCCTCGGATTTTCACCTTCTCAAAACCCCATGGAGATGAGAAGACAAAATCCGAAAATGTTAGCAATCATATCAGAGAGCGATGCGGAAGCATAATACGCATACATGAACAAACAACTATACATACACCATCATTTAACATGTACATTATTACAACATGATTTACAATTACATATTGAATGAAAATTCTACAAGTCTGAACATGTATGCTCACAGGATCTTAACACAATAGGTACAACCTAGACAACTGCTCACTTCCTTTATTTTATCCCACGCTAGCTCTGAACCCAAAACATACGTGAAACAATGAATCAACACACAAGGTGTTGTGTACGTGGGTAGAAAGATACATACTAATATGTTTGCATAATTGAAATAACTTGAGAAAGAAAGATTATAGGAAAACATTGTTTAAAGCGATAAACAGGTAAACATTCCTTTTATTGCATTCACTTTGATGCGGTTGTACTACACTTACTTGCACTTGACTTACATCTAGTGTGGGCAATATAGTATCATGATACATCTAACATGGGCCAAGGAATCATACATCCATGTTAGGCAACATACATCCACACCAGGCTATGTGCTCTAGTAGCTACAACCCATCATACTCATTTATGTTCTATTAGATTTGGTGAAGTATAACTCATACTAGTTCAACCAAGCAACCAAGCAATCAAGTAGATCCGATTCACTTCAATTGGAACGACCTGCAAGAGGGTTGAATAGCCCTCACACTGTCCTCACGATCTCCGTATCGCGTCTGGATTCTCGTCTGCTACCTTCGCAGGGTCTAGTCCTATGCGACGCACAGAGGATGACACCATGAAGCAGGGGCTCTGACGTGAGGTTGCCGAGGAGGGTGCGATCGCCTTCAATGCTGGGTGAGAGGACTGCCGGCCGGTCATCTAGGTGCTGGAAGATGTGTGGCCTTTCCGCCACCTTCTCTTCAAATCCTCAGCGAACAGGTTTCTGGGATTGGGGTTTTCCGTACCACAACCCAAAACATGGGATTGAGGTAGTGGGAAGATACTGGATGCCAACCTGAACTTGCACTGACCCTTGGTTGGTGGTGAGTGATGGCGGAGTGCTTAACCCGACTCACTTTCTCTGGCGGCGGTTGTATGGGCCTATGTAGCCCAAAATGGCCACGGCCAAGGTTGGGTAGTTGATCGCAGGGCACCAAGAAGATTGGAGAAAGGTCCTCCAGATCCGTCTATTGCATCGTGGAGGAGTGCAGGGTCTTCTACAAAGGGGATGCTAGCGAGAATGGAGCTGAGAGTTGTAGGGGTGCCTTAGTGCAGATTCCAGTGCTTACCCCCAAGCGCCGTAGAGCAAGGATATGGGATTTTGGGCATTTCCCTAGGACCAGAATCGTATGTGAGGGAATTTAGAGGATCACCCCACTCGTGTTCTACAAACTTGGGTCTCCGGTGCTGATTAAGGGGTTTATGGATTCATATTGTTTCATAAATCCTAGTTGTGGACAAAAAAAAATCTAGTTATAACCCCGCCTTCATCGCATCAATAGTACGCGTCCACCCTCTTTTGTTCCTCATGTTTCAGAGGTTAGGGATGACTGGGTCCTAGATCCATGGCTTCAAAGGTGCCACACATCCCAGTGAACAAAAGACTATGTGACATAAAGTCCATCACAGACCTAAGTACAAATATACCCAAAAATCTAAAGCCCAAACATATTTACGTCACTAATGTTCCAACCGCAAATAGATACATATGTTTGTAGCAATCTCCAAACATTTTGGAACTTTAGACATTGACTCATTGTACCCCAAGCCAACTTCTACAACAATTTGAGACACAAACTCCATTATTTGTTTGTGCAAATACATTTTTTGAACAACCTTATAAATTGGGCATATTAACCTTGAATTCAATTCAAATCATCATAATTATTGATCCTACAAGTCCAGAACACTTGTTATGATACTAATACCTCAAAGTTCACTAATATATCACTTGAGTCCATTGGTACTATTAAACAGGTCCCATGGACTCATATGTACCCAAAACAATTAATCAAACCTAATCATCATACTTGAACTCAATTAATGTTCTAATTGTCAATTGCATATAGTTACATTTTTCGGGTGGAAATATACAATAATTGAATAACCAATTCCTTCATTTGGTATCATCATTTACATGAAGATCATGATCTTGAAATACTATATTGGGCATCATAATCGAAAAAATTGGGGTCATCACATTCACCTTGAAGAAATTAGACACTCTTCTCAAGGATCTTCATTCTTCACCTTCTCCTATCTAACTCATATTGACGTTTGATTACTAATCAAGAGAAAGAAAGCAGCTCTTAGTAGACAAATTCACTCAACTATAGCTAGGAGCATAGGAAGCAAACTTGTGATGAAGCCCAAGGGTCCGATTTATAGTTGGGGATGTCTACTAGACACTAGAAGCACTTAAGAACAAATTCTAGTCATTTGGGATGTTGCAGTGGATTTATTTTTGATGTTTGCAACACTCCAACGGATAGAAACACTTTTTCTACACTTTCCATACAATGTAGTTAGTCGATTTTCAATAAAGCAAACTCGACCCATAACACTATGTGACAAAGCAAATTTGAAGTGTCAATCGAGTTTATCCTAGATGAAACTCAACCGATGTCTTAAATTTATTTTGGGTAGTGCAAGGTTCAATCGAGTTGGTCCTGAGGAAAATCGATTGATCCCAAAAATTCCCAAAATCCATCAAGGGTGTCAATTGAGTTTATCAAGGATGAACTAAAGGATGAAACTCGATGATAAAACTCCATGTAATGAATTTTGGAAATTTTTATTTGAGTTATTAAACTTTCATTTTAAGTGCTCTAGACTTTTCCTCATCTTAATTGCAAGACATAGCCTCAATACAAATAATTACACAAAATTTCCTAAGGGTTTTAGAGAATTTTCCACAAAAGTGCATTTTCATTGACTTTGACTTGTATTGGGTCAAGCTAGGGCTTTATTTAGTTGATCCTTTTCAAGTACCTAATACCTGAAATCAATCTCAAATAGACATATTAGATACATATAAATGGAATGCTGAAGTCATCATCAAAAGATGGACAATGTATAATTGTTAGGTCAACATTCTCCCCCTTTTTGAAGATGAAAAACCATTCCTCAACATATTGAAAAGGACTTGTAGTTTATACTTTTAACTTGTAAAATATAGAGGGATACATGAATGAACAATAGCAATTGCTCCCCCTCAATTCATGCTTACCTTTTCATGTAGGGTTAGTTTCTCTAGAAAGCAAAATCATAGCACATACCCTTTTTCATAAGAAGAAGGGAGGGGGTAGAAGAGCTAAAACAAAAGTCTTATCCATAGGCACAAATTACACAAGAAACCACCATATGAAAGTACCAACCAATACATGAAAAAGAAACAAACATACTAGAGTTATAATCAAAATATTAAAGCAAATACCCAGAACTCATGAGATATATCCAAGCATAGAGTTAAGGTACATATAATCACATTACAACACAAGATATGTCCTTTCTAGATGAGAAACTACAAAACAACAAAGAAATCAGATTAGAAAATGGTAAACCTCAAATTATATATATATATATATATATATATATATATATATATATATATGAGCACTCTATGGACTAAGAACTAAACATCAAAGGCATCTATGTCAAGGGCCTCGTCATCATCAAGTTGGTATTCTTCATCACCATCAGAAGGTACATCAGGATTAGCAGCTCTATCCTCACCACCATCTCCATCATGACCATCCTCATCCTCATCCTCATACTCATTACCATCACCAACATCATCATCCTCATCATCCTCTTCATCCATCTCTATATACTCCTCAACAACAAAAGACCGAGGACCAGGCCATCTGTAGTTTTGCTTTTCCTTGCAGATGCCACACTCACACAATGTCTTAGCTTGCTCATAATTGGGTATATAGGCCCAATCAAAGTTAACAAGAATGGAAGTAGAAGGGACAAATGGAAGTGAAAGTGGCTGAGAGGCATCAGGCGTAGGTCCACCACCAAAGGTAGGGGGTACAGTGGAAGCAGCAGGTTGGTAAGTCGGATGGAACTGACTATATGAATAAGAGGCATAGTCAACAATGGGCAGGGCTAGTAGGTGGGATAGGAATGGGTGTCGGAAAATTTCATGTTTGACATTATTTGAAGAAGATCCCACCGTAGGTGATTTTGGACCCGGAGGTCGTATGACTGTTGGTGCATCATCTAGCCCATCAAGGTTTAATTTGACACCAGAAAAGAGGGAAGTCAGGTCTAGGAGGAAGCTGGGTGGTGGTAGAAGCACCAGAGGTACAGGAGGTAGGGTGAAAGGATTTCCTGACCATGGTGTCCTTGATATAAACTCCTTTTTTCTTGACTTTATAACCAAGGTCTTTGAAAGAGATTGACCAGTGTGATCTTGAAAAATACCACAACTCATGTTTTGGTAGGGCGGGTGGGATTCTCTAATATTCTTCTCTATGTCAAAGCAAGTCATGTGGTGGAGAATTTATATTGACCATTTGACACATATATTTTATAGAAGACAACACATGATCATAGCTGAGTTTTCTGTAATATCCATTTCATTCTTTTTTGGATTAATGTTGCATTTAACTAGGAGAGCAACCAAGCATGTCTTAATATCCCGAGAAGAAGATGGAAGGATGGATTTCTTCCTATGTGGGACCTCAGGCTTCTTAAGAGTTTTGTGGATATCAAAAAGAGATAACTTAGGGTCAAAGCTCTTTTAGAAGGTTTTTAGGACAATAGGTCTCAGTAGGTAGGATAGGGAGTCATCCCACTTGGAGAGGAGTAAGAAAAAAATTATTCAAAGATTTCTTAGAGAAAGTAAACTGGACTCCCCCTATCATGCATGACAAAAGAACTTGAGTGTTTGGAGGAGGCACCAAGGTGGTGTAGTTCCAGGTTAGATTTGTGTAGAACTCATGCACTTCTTGCTCGTGAGGGGGTAGTTATAGTCCAACATTCATAGAAAATAGCATCAAGGTGTTGGTTTGAAAAAATTGTCTTAACCTCTTTCAGTAGCTCATTGCTAAGAATCAACAAGGGTCGAAAAGAATAAGGGTTCCTAGGCAATATCTCCCTATACCAATTTACTGCTTGATTGGAGAAAAAGGAAGTACCATTGTAAGAGATATGCCTAATGGTTTTGGATGACAAAGGTACACCTAATGGACTAGTTCTCTTTTGCCTATTTGATTCCATGGAGAGGAAACAAGCTGAAGATGGTGACAAACATGGAAGAGAACTCAAGCACTAGGCCACCAAATCTAGGTTTAGAGGTTGGGGAAGGTCAAATGGAATCACTTAGGGTTTAAGGATGAAAGGAAAGGATGACTAATTGTTTGAGTTTTCTCTAGTCGAGAGGGAGAAATGTGTCCAACAATCTATATATATTTCCACACAACAGTGTTGCTGATCGAGTTTGATATTTAGGAAACTCGACCAAGATAGTTGTGTGTTCAGTCCTTGGGTCTATTTTCGGTTGAGTTTCTCCAGAGAAAAATTGGCAGACAAGAAAGCATGTCCAAAGGATATGAAATTTAATTTGAGGCCACTAGAGTGCTATTTAAATTTATTTTTCTTTCTTGTCATGCATTTTGAACATATTAAGGAACTTTCAACTCATTATTCTGGCTACTTTTTTGTAGTAAAATAAGCATTTGCAAAAACTAGTCAAAAAAAGAAAAATAAAGCATTAAAAACTAGGCAGATGTAGAACTAACAAGAAAAAGATGAGCATTCTATGAGAAAGAACATATATGTAAGAGAACATCTAGCTAGAAGGTATGTAATTATCATCAAGAGCAGTAATAAGAAATTTTTATCTAATGAAAGTAAATTGCTCTCGAGCTAGAGATTTAGTAAAAACATCCGCAAGTTTATTTTCTACATCCACATGTGATATATATATATATATATAATCTTTTTTGGCAATGTGGTCATGAAGGAAGTGATGGAAAACCTCTATATGTTTGGCTCTACTATGCAATATAGTATTGTAAGAAAGATTGATGGAACTAGTAATATCACAAAATATAGGAGAAGCATCATAATGAACATTAAAGTTTTGGAGCATTTGCTTCATCAATAGGACTTAGGCACAACAACTCCCAGCTACAATGTGTTGTGTCTCACCAGAGGTGCACACACTAATCAATTAGATGTGACTAAATGTGCCCTATGAGATCGGGTCACACAGTGGGATCACTTTCAAAATGTATAAGGACCTAAACCTACACACCTACTTCTACTAAAAGCACTACACCAGCAAGCACACGAGTTCATGTAGTAGTAATGGAGTGGAAAGTATAGCGTCGATCCACAGGGAGAAAAGGGGGCACTAGATCTTGGTTAGTTTTTTAGGCTAGTTTCCTACTACGGAGTCTAGGGTTGAAGGGTTTGAAGGTTGGTTTTGTTGATTACACTAATGATTGAAAACAAGCAATGAAAGGAGAGAAAAAAAGATTAAAACCTAAGTTAACCCTAGATAGTTAATTCTACTAAGCAAGAAAAGACAAGGCAAGTAAGAAAAGAGCAAGCTATGCTGAGGAAGGAAACAAGAAGTATACACTACACTAAGATACCAAACATGGTAAAAGAGCAAGTAAAGACCTAAACTAGTAAGAAAAAAGCAAGAATAAGGCAACAAGCTAACAAAGCAAGTAAAGAGCTAGCTAATCTAACACTAGCTAAGCAAGAAGGCAATTGTGGTTTTAAAGCAGTAAAGGGGTGTGTGAGATGTCTGGGGAATGCACTTATCAATTAGGTTGGGGGTGATATGTGAACATTATGTTTCCATTTAGATTATTAAACAAAACTACAAGCAAGAGTCTAATGAATATTCCTAAACTAATGACTGGTCATGGATATGCTAGGTTGTGTATAGGGAAACTAATCCCTAACACCCCATACTACTCTTGGAAGGCCCAATTGGGTTAGGGTTTAGGCATAATTCAATTAAAGTCTAAACAAGCCTAAGTTTCTAGGTTAGATGATCATATTATGATTAGGGGTTGAGGTTAGTAATGGGAGTGGAAGTGAGGTTTTAGGCCTCCCATCACCCACATTCTAGCCTTGAGAAAGCTCCATGTTAAGAAAACTAAATTCATCTAAACTAGATAATTAGATCTATCAACTAGGGTTAGGGGAACTGATTAGCATGTAGGAAGATGGGTGGGTAGCTAGGGATCTATGAATTGGACCTGGGAGAAATTCCCAAAATTCACACATATAAGTAATTTCCTGAATTCCTAGGTGATTCCAAGCAAAAACCAATAAGAAATTCATGAAGAGTGAGATAGAAGTAGAACATAATCATTAGAAAATGAAATTACAATATTTACATATCATTTTCCCCCAACATGGTATCAAAGTAACATTTTTGACCCCAAACAGCCCACCCAAGGGGCCTAGCTACTCATGGAAATGGAAAATACAAAAAGAAAGGACAAAGAAGTAGAAGAGGTCATGGAGGTCAGAGTAGATGGAGTAGTCCTCCTCTTGAGCTACTGCAAGATGTCCTCCTCCTTCTTTCAAGGTACAATGGCATGGGATGATGGTGGAATAGGGCCAAAATACTAGAAAACTATGGTTTTGGTGGTGGAAATGGTGAAATGGAGTGGAATGGAGGTGGAAATGGAGTGGAATGGATAACGGGAAAAATGGAGTGGTCGGAGTGAGCAGAGGTGGCCAAGGGTTGGCTCTTTTAGCTCCAGTAGCCCCCAAGGTTTATATAGGGGTCTAGGATTAAGTAGGGGCAATATAGGTAAAGAAGTGCAAAAATAGGCCAGGGTTGTGAGTAGCATGGCTGTGGTAGGCACTACGGCCATGGTGGAGTGCGGTGAGAACAATCATGGTGCAGTGAAATGACCGTGGTGAGAAATGGGGAAAAATCACAGTAACTTGGTCAACTTTGTATGTGAAGTAGCATGGTTGTGGTGGTCACTGCGGTCGTAGTGTTGCAAGGGTAACACGGTCGTGGTGGTCACCATGGCTGTGGTCTTGGATGTGTCTGCTTGTTCTCTACTTCACATCCATTCTGTGTCTACTGCTACACGACCGTGCAAGGAGGCGTGACCGTTCTGGGTCTATCAATCATGACCATTCTGAGTGGCACAGTCGTGGTGATTTTTGTATTGCTTGGAGTTGACTCTGTTGATTTTAGAAGAGCCAGCACATCCGTTCTAACCACATCTGTGGTGGTTTCTGTTGCAACACTTTTACTTGATTCCTTGGACTTTCTTGGACATCATTACTTCAATGGAGCTTTGTCCATTAGGGGTAGGTTGAGGGAGCCTCAGACTTCACTTTAGGCCTCTCCAAGGGTATAGAAAGACTAGGATCACTCCTTATCTTTGTCTTCATTCCAAGTGTAGTCTAAATGCCTAAAATACATGCAAATAATGTCCATAAGTACATTTTACACAAATATGCATATTCGGGGAAATAACATGCAATCTAACAGGTCTAGATATGATTGAAATGCAATATGACACAAGATGAAGCCCTAAAATAGGATGCATCACCACCCCAAACTCAAAATATACTTGTCGTCAAGTATGCTCCAACTCAATCTCTCTTACAAACTTTCCACATTAAGAAATGACATAAGCATTACGATAGGTGAATATTGACTAAATGGGCTCAAAGATGACTAAGTACATGCATTCCACCTCTCTCCTATCCTCTTTCACAAACCAATAACTATTACAGAACTGAGCTTGCAAACTTCAAATATAGAGCATAGAAAACACAATCAATCCATATGACTGTCACATCACTCCTGGTAAACCGTTTCATGGTAGAAAAGGTTAAAAATGAAAAAAAAATTGTTTTACATTCATGCATTCAATCTCATATGTCGATCCACACTAAGTAAACAACGCATCTACGAAAAGGGAAAAATGAGCAAGGTTTGATATTTCCTAGATCCATGGGCATGCAAAAGGAAGAAAGGGTTGCGGTACAAACTCATCTTTTCTTTATTTATATGCTCTTAAACAGGATCATCTTTTATTTTCTTTTTGCATTTGTTTTCTTTTTCTTTTCCCTTAGTGTGGATAGGGCACATGATGACAAGAGTGAAGTGGGGAATATAGATGTGGCCACCCCAAACTTTTGGAGGTGGCCACAACTGATTGTGTGCACTTTGGCATCCTTTCATGAGGCAGAGAGGTAAGAAGATGATAGAGGAAAAGTGAGTGAGTGAGAGTGTGGACATCAACATGAGATTTCATGCATGAAAGTTACTCCAACAATTTCATGAAGCAACGACACGCCACATGAATGAGCAATATTAAAACCACATTTCTATCATGAGATTCTACAAAATTCTAAGCATTTGTGACTTGCTTCAATCACAATTCAACCAAATAGCTCATAAGTTGTAAAAAACTAGATCTTGGACCCTACCCTAGAGCTTTGATCTTTTAGGTTTGGCCAAACAAGGTTTGAGGTTAGACTTAAAAGATGTTTAGAATGTTCATAATGAGGTAATGCATGAAAAATCACCCTAATGAACCTAATTGAATAAGTAATTGAGATAATGGGCCATATGACATAACTCATATAAAGAAGTCTCAAAAGTGGAAACAAACTCCAAATTCATAATCTACATATTAAGACAAGCCTACATGTTAATTTTCATCTAATTTTGATAGCCTTGATATAAAAGGGTAAGTTTAGGAGAGAGAAAACCAATAAAAGCTATAAAGTAATCAATAAGGTAATATATGTCACCAAAAGATGGAAATAAAGGCAAAATCATATATAAACACACTTAAGTTAACTTATGGATGAAGTTTCACCTAATTTGGATAATCCTAATGTCATTAATGCATGAGGAGAGAGAAACAAAGAATGGATTATTTAATGCATTAAAAGTCATCAAAAGGAAAATCTAATTGAAGAATCGGAATCTACATGGCTTAATTGACCTCTGTGCAAAATTTAATTTAATTCAGATAATGTTTGAGCCTTAATTGAAGAGAGAGAAAAAGGACATTTAATGCAAATATCACTTTATTTAATTGATCGATTTACATGTCACATGGTTTTATTTCTGATTTTTCTATGGTTTAGTTGTCACACTCCCTTCCTAAACCCTTTATATTTTGGCTTTCTTTATGACTGTTGGATTCGATTTGACAGCTTGGAGATTATGACGACCGTCTCGCAAAAACAAGATCAATGAATTTAAACTAATGCGGAAGCGTTTCGTTAGCAGCGGAATTACTGAAAATCACTAAAAATTAAAATTTTTTGTAAAGAGATCTACAAACTGTGAAACTCTTTTATAAAGAAACAAGATAAGTTATTTACAATCTGATTTACCATTACATCTCTGTAATATCATATCTCGAGAGTCATAACACCGACTGCCCTGTTGAACTGTATATGAGCAGTATACAAAAATCCTCGAGGCATTAAGCCAAAAATCTCAGATCTATATTAAACCATCTACTGACTCGTAGGACCTGAGAGTACAAAGATGACTACATAGGACATTCTATCTACAAGACTTGACAGACAGTGTCTCCACCTGACGATCACTGTTGTCCCAGATGTTGTTGCTGCTGCTGTTGTTGTTGTTCACCCACTGAAGGGTTTCTTCTTCCTCGGTGTTTACCTAAAACGTTAAATCCCACGGGGGTGAGACAATTGAATAACTGTCTCAGTGAGAGTTATAAATCTTCACCAGAAGCATTGTTATTGCAAATAAATGAATAACATTGATCAATAGAATTATAAATACTCAACAGCAGGCAATTTATTGAGTAAACTAAGTAGAGTAGTATTCTCTTAGCAATCATTTCAATTATAACTTGATTGAGTAACAAGTCATTTAATCAATAAGGAATATGAAGAACATGTATATTATTTGTCCAACTAGAACATTATAAACAATGTATTGTCAATCATTGTTTCTCGTAGTTCAACCTAAGCAATTATGCTATACGGCTGATTACATTTTACAAACATAATTATGCCCTGAGGAGATGAGATATACCGCTCATGCTCCAACTGACCATTATGAAATCGCAATCGGTACCATACATAGGTCATCAGAAGAGTCGGATTTCTATGACCTCATCTTCCTCAGTCAGAGTGAGGTACAACATGCAGGACATCTTGTGTCTCTGCTATAATAGCTTTCCAGGGTATTCTGGCAACTTCACTATTAGAGATACAGTGGCATGATGTACTCTCTTCGCCATCGAGGGATTTCTTGTTTATCTCACATCGATGTGACATTAACAACATCATCGGGAGATTAGTGATACACCATCCCAACATATACATATAATGAAGGATTGAGAGCTTAAATGTACATCTCACATCAATTCCCTCATTAGGACGTAAGGATATTCACGTCCATAACCCCCACATACTCAAAAGTATGCTCTCGAGGAGTTCCCTTAGGAAAACCTGTTTCACCATCATTTAACTTCTGACAATGATGGATCAATGGTCAGGGATCTACATGATATCATTAAACTTGATTAATTAAGTACATTATGGCATTCTTTTAGCATCAGGCATGTTTTCAAAACATAAACAAATAAAATAATATCTATAAAGAAAGAGTACTAATTTGTATCAAGTTCATTTCACATCTTATTAACATTGGGATACCAATACCTAACCATCTCATCATTATGATTCAGGAGTATGGGTGTTCAAACCCTTAGATCATCAAAACATTTGTTACCAAGTAACATATTACTATCAAATCATTTAACAGTATGAACATGATAGTGGCAATGCATATATTTTTCATGGCTCATCCAGCCTATCAATCTCATATGTTACCTCTTACTAGGCAACATAACATATCATTACTTTCAAAGCTGATAAAGTGCTTTCAATGAATATGACATCATAACCCTTACCTGGATATGCTCACTTCTTTATAAAGACATGCTTGACTAAGATAGTTGATAGCATGCACATTATATATGTATCAGCACAATACAATTATTTCCAAGTCAAGTATAGAACACCACGGCCGTGCTATCTTGCACGATCGTGCTATAGAAGATTACCATGACCATTTTACATCACCACGGCTGGTTTCTAGGGTTAGGGTTTCCTATTCAATTCAATTAAGATTATTCAACCCCTTTAGCTTACAAGGCATAGTGTTTCCTCATTTCATAATTCAAACATAGAGTTTCATACTTAAAATCATAGCCCAGAATTAGGGTTTACTGTTCACATCATCACATTTCTTTAGATTAGGGTTTATTTTTCACATTATAATGAATTAAAATCATACCATCATCATGTATGAGGATTACTTCCATTAATGTCCTCAATAGGGTTATAATTCATTAGCTTCCATAACTAGGGTTTCATGATTTCAATATCATGGATCATACCCTAATTAGGTATCCATCCATATAGGGAGTTCACTATTTGATTAACATTCATATAAAAAGTATTCTCTCTCTTCTTTCCATAAGATGATGTTTGCATCTCCCATGATTAGGCTAAGTCAATTCAACATTGACATCATGGGTTATGTTATTACTATTGTGGTCATTAAGGTTCACTTGATCAAAGGGTATTGATCACTCTATCCCATCAAGGTACCTTTGTAATGATCACCACTGATCATAACATGCATTAATCAACTAATAATTGGTCCCTTAATCACTTTAGGTATCTATGAGGTTTAGGTTAATCAACCACTAAACAATCTTAACCACTAAGGTATCAAATGATCTTAACCTTTTTAGACCCCAAACGGTCTTGCATACTAAACCCCCAAACGGTCTTGGTCAGACCTTGAAACCATTTGGTGTTGAAGACCATTTGGTCTTGTTGACTTTTGAAACTGTTTGGTAAAGTACACACTCAAGACTGTTTGCCCAAGATGGGGTGAAGACCGTTTGGTCATGAAGACCGTTTGGTCAAGTTTGACTTTGAAACCACATGGACATAACAGATCTTGAAATCGCATCACACTAAACGGTTTGGGATTGTTTGGTCCCAAACGGTCTTGAGACCATTTGGACTCAAACGGTCTTGAGACCGTTTGGACCCAAATGGTCTCGAGACTGTTTGGTCCAAACCACCTCAAAACTGCAAGGACCAAAAGGTGTCTCAACCACTTCAATTGAGCTAGGGTTTCCAATGTTGAACCCTTCAATCATTCATGTACTTGTAAGCCACTCATCAATTGAGTCAATTAGGTCATTCTTCAAATAATTTGACACTCAATTGACCCTCAATTGATCATCAATTAGGGCTCGGATCAATTGAATTAGGGTTTGAAATCGATGACCCTTCAACATACTTCAATGTGAGACTAATTGATTTGTACCCTTTGAACCATCATTCAATTTGGTCATGACCTGACCCCAAACGGTCTTGGAATCATTTGGATGACCTCCAAATGATCTTGAGACCGTTTTCCCATTATTTTATCAATAACCAAGTCATTTAATTAAGGTTTGAACCCTAGATTTGGTCACAAAATCAGAAATCAATTATTCATTAACTTGATATCATTGGACCCTCAATTGGTCAACCCTACTTAACCCTAGACCTCCAAACGGTCTTGGGTGATCACCAAATGGTCTTGAGACCGTTTGGGTGATCCCCAAATGCTTTGAAAATCGTTTGGGCCACTCAACCCAAACTTCAACATAATACTATTATTGAAATCAGCAATTAACCCGATTAGGGTTTCGATGGTTGATGGGCCTTCAATTGGTGATTCACCTGGAATTGATTGAAGATTTCTTATAGACTTTTGATCTAAATGTTTTTCAATAGACCTCCAAATGGTCAACGCCTGGTCAATGCCTCCAAACAGTCTTGGACCGTTTGTTTCTATGCGGTTTGGTTGAAACCGTTTACAATCAAACGGTTTGAAACCATTTGCTCCCAAACGGTTTGGGAAACCATTTAAGCGAGTGTTGGAGACCGTTTTCTAAAGTAGGTTTTTGGATAAACATAGGAATTAATGTCACCTTCATCTACCTCAAGAACAGGGGTTGTTCTTCTCAGAATTGCTATCAAGAAAACAAGAGTAGCAAAGGAAGAAGAATAACTAATGATTTTTCATGGAGATGAAGATGCGTAAATGAAGCTCAAGGTTTAGAGTTATAAAACCCACCTCTAGGTCTGATCCAGAGCTCCTACCTCTGTAGCTTTAATGGTGGCTTGAGCTCCAGCAGTTTTCCAAGCTTCATTCTTCGAGTTTTGGATGGAGAAGATGACTAGAAAGAAGAATCGTGTAAAGAAAACTAATAAACCAACCTTGTTTTATGATTTCCTCCATGAATTCGAGATGGATGATGATCCATACTTACCAAACAAGCTTTGTCATCCTCCTTCTGCTCTAGAGCTATCCTTTGGTCGGCCAAGGCAAGAAGATAAGGAAAATAACTAAGGGAAACGATCCCTTACATTGTTGGAAAATGGCCCCTTATATATTTATGGGTTTTTAAGGTAATTAGATAAAAGAGAGTTATTTTTTTTATTTTCCAACTAAAACCACCAAATCTTCCTCCATCCTTTGGCCATGTTTCTACCTTCTATCCTTATGCAAAGCTCCACTATTATCCAAGGTTTAAAAGAAAACATCTTAATAAGTTGTATATATAAAAGGGCCATTTGCTTAAATCTTGATTATTTTAATATCAAGATTATCTTTCCTTCTTGATCATTCAAATGAGGCGCCCTTCTCATTTTATTTGCTCAACTTTATTCCAAGAAATATGAGAGATCCTCTAGAGGGTATATTTCACATGTTAGACCCTAGGTTTTGGGTAATTTGCACATTACACCAAAACTAGGTTTTAAAGCACAAGGATTGCTCTACAAGCTATATCTTTGTTCTCAAGCTTGTGGAACTCCTATCACCACATCATATACATTCTTATGATGTCTCAACATCAGAGGAACATATTAACATGTGCAATTTTCAAGTTAACCCCTCTACTTGGGTAATCTGCACTTTAGTCCATTATTAACAAAACAATGTTTCAACATTAAGCAAAATGACTGAATTTGAAATACAAGTTCCTCAAAAGCCTTAATTACATTTCATAGGATAAACACAAGCATCTAATCACTTATTTAAGCAAAACACCTAGGGTTAGTTCATAACCCAGGTCAGGGATGTTACAAATTATCCACCCCTTACAAGGATTTCGTCCCCGAAATCATTACAAAAACATATTAAGAGAAAAGAGTAGGGTATTTCCTCCTCATCTCCTCCTCTAGTTCCCATGTGGTTTCTTCAACACCATGGTGATTCCAGAGAACTTTCACAAGACTTATGTCTTTCTTTTTCAACTTTTTGATCCTTTTGTCAAGGATCGATACAGGTCCTTCTTCATAAGATACATCATCATTCAATTCTACTTCCATAGCTTGCAAAACTGATTCTGTATTAGGATGACATTTCCTAAGCATGGAAATGTGGAACACAGGGTGTAACTTCTATAATTCTGGTGGTAACTCTAGCTTATAAGCTACTTTTCCAATTCGTTCAATGATTGGATAAGGCCCCATAAACCTAGGAGCTAACTTTCCTTTCCTTCCAAATCTAAGAACTCCTTTCCAAGGTGAGACTTTGAGGTATACTCTATCTCCAACCTGGAATTCTAAAGATCTACGACGCTTATCAGCATAAGATTTCTGCCTATCCTGTGCAGTCTTTAACTGTTGTTGTATTATTTTAATCTTCTCGGTGGTTTGCTACACAAGATTGGGACCTAAAAGTTGATATTCACCAGTTTCATACCAACATAAGGGTGATCTACAATGTTTACCATACAAAGCTTCATAAGGTGCCATGTCAATGCTATGTTGATAGCTATTGTTGTAGGCAAACTCTATCAAGCTAAGATGTAGATCCCAACTTCCTATAAACTGAAGAACACATGCTCTAAGCAAGTCCTCCAAAGTCTGTATAGTCCTTTCAGATTGTCCATAAGTCTGAGGATGAAAGGATGTACTAAACCTTAATTGTGTGCCTAAAGCTTTATGAAGTTGCTCCCAAAAATGACTTGTAAACTGGGGACCTCTGTCAGAAACAATGGTAACTGGGACACCATGCAGTCACACTATCTCATCTACATACAACTGCGCCAGCTTCTCAACAGAATATGTTGTTTTGACAGGTAAGAAATGTGCTATCTTTGTCAACCTATCAACTATTACCCAGATGGAATCATGTCCTTTGGCTGTTCTAGGTAAACCAACCACAAAATCCATGGTCACATGATCCCACTTCCACTGTGGTATGGGTAAAGTTGCATTGTTCCTGTAGGCTTCTGGTGTTCAGCTTTAACTTGCTGACACACAGGACACCGCATAACAAACTCAACAACGTCTTTCTTCAAACCAGGCCACCAATACATATTTTTCAAGTTTCGATACATCTTGGTGCTTCCTGGATGCATAGCATACATTGAAGAATGAGCTTCCTCCAGGACTAACTTCCTCAAGTTATCCACATCCGGAACTATCATCCTACCATGATAACATGCTACTTGATATCTGAGTCATGGAAACCTTCTCGTTTCTCACTACCATACTCTGATCTAATCTGTTGAACTGCAACATCAACTTGTTGTGCTTCCTTAATCTGCTCTCACAAAGTACATTTTATCTGCATCTCAGCTAACAACCCTGATAACAACGATACTCTCAATTGTACATTGTCTTCTCTTAAGGAGATAAGCATATCCCTTCTAGACCATACAAAAGAATTTAACTATGCTCTATCTAGGGCTGGTGTTGCTGATTTCCTACTTAAAGCATCAGCAACCACATTGGCTTTTCCTGGATGGTAATCAATTGTACAATCATAGTCCTTGATTAACTCCATCCAGTGGTGTTGCCTCATGTTAAGCTCATGCTGAGAAAAGATATACTTAAGGTTCTTATGGTCTGTGAAAATCTGGAATGTCTCTCCATAAAGATAATGTCTCCAGATTTTCAAGGCATGAACTACATCAGCTAGTTCTAGATCATGTGTCTGATCATTCTCCTCATGTTTCTTAAGTTGTCAAGAAGCAAAAGAAATCACTTGTTTATCCTGCATCAACACACATCCTAGTCCATTCTTAGAGGCATCACAGAAAACTATATACCTTTACCTTGCTCGGGTAACACAAGCACAGGTACACTTGTCAACCTTTCCTTCAACAGCTGAAAAGATTGCTGACACTAGTCACCCCAGGTAAAAGGAACATCCTTCCTGGTCAACTTAGTCAAGGGTAAAGCTATAGAACTGAAGTTCTTAATGAACCTTCGATAATAGCCTGCCAACCCTAAGAAACTATGGATCTCTATCGGTGTCTTCGGTTGTTCCCATTGCAGGACAGATTCTACCTTTTTAGGGTCAACACGTATACCTGAAGCATATATTACGTGTCCAAGAAAAGAAACTTCTGGTAACCAGAACTCACACTTTCTAAACTTAGCATATAACTTATGCTCTCTTAGCAAAGTTAGAGCCTGACGAAGATGTTGTTCATGCTGCTGAGCATATCTACTATAGATCAATATGTCATCTATAAAGACAACTACACACTGATCAAGAAAAGGTCGAAAGATTCTATTCACGAGTTTCATAAATGCAGTTGGTGCATTAGTTAGTCCAAACGACATAACTGTGAACTCATAGTGACCATACCTTATCCTAAAAGTAGACTTAGGTATGTCACCTTCCTTAATACGCAGCTGATGATATCCCGACCTCAAATCTATCTTTGAGAAGATTGTTGCATCATGCAAGTGGTCAAAGAGATCATCAATCCTAGGCAAAGGATACTTATTCTTTAATATTACTTTATTCAAATGTCGGTAATCAATGCACAACCGCATCGATCCATACTTTTTCTTAACAAAGAGGATCGGGGCACCCCAGGGTGAAGTGCTCGGTCGGATGAAACCCTTCTTAAGAAACTCTTGTAGTTGTTTCTTGAGTTCTGCCATCTCAGCAGGCGCCATCCTATATGGTGTTTGTGCTATAGGTTGCATATCCAGAATTAGATTAATTTCAAAATCTATTTCTCAGGGTGGAGGTACACCTGGAAGTTCTTCAGGAAATACATCTTCAAATTCCCTGACTACATGAACTTCAACAGGATTAGGACTCTCCATGGTGGTATCTACTACATGGGCCAAGAATGCATAACATCCTTGCCTCATCAGCTTCTCAGCAACCATAGCTGACACAAGACAGGTGGGTAGAATCTTTCTATCTCCTTGAAAGATCCATGTGTCACTATCATCTGTGAACACAGCTTGCTTGGACTCACAATCCAAGACAACCTTATATCTTTCTAAGGTATCCATCCCAAGGATTACATCGAATCCATGCATCTCAAGTGGTATAAGATACACTTGAATGTGATTATCAGAAAAGAAGAGAATGCAGGGAGAACATATCTCCTGCAACACAGCAGATCCCAACAACGGAGTTTCTAACAAAAAACTATCTGCTCTATGTCTTATAGTTAGATTGCAGTCATGAATCACTCTTTGAGTGATAAAGGAGTGTGTAGCACCCGGATCAATCAAAACAGATACAACGCAAGATGTAGACATTTCAGAATTAAACAACTTCATCTGACCTGCCACAACCCAAGGGTTGATTACTGCCTCAGGTGGATTCATCGCATAAAATCTTGTCGTTTCCTATGGTTGATTCTGCGTTCGATGACTAGGTGTCGATGATCCAGCTTGGGATGCTTGTCCACATCCTCTAGCTCCTCCTGGAAACTGTCTCCTTTGAGAACCTTGCTGACTCTACCTTTGAGGTTGAGTCACACTCACTTCTCTGGCTCTGCAATCCTTCATCAGATGTCCCATCTTTCCACATATATAACTGCTTATGTTCAGTTTTTGTGGTCTGGGTGGTCCTATAACCGACATAGATGCTGAGCTACAAGCTCCTTCTGGTGGAAAGCTTCATCCTCTACCCCTATTTGACGTCCACTTCATTTGGGTACTGAATCTAGGTGGTGGTATAGGCACAGAAAACCTAGGTTTCTTGAAATCTTTATATGAGGATCCTTGGAATTGGGGATACATCCTCTTACTCTTAGTTTGTCTCTTCTCTGACACATACCTCTCTATCCTCCTTACTGACTCCACAAAGGTAGCAAATCTTACCCTGTTCTCCAGAGAAGACACAGGGGTAGTCAACTCAGCGTTTAATCCTTTCTCAAAATGCCTAATCCTTTCTTCATCTGTTGATGCCATGTGCGTGAAGAACCGCAACAGTTCCATGAACTTAGCCTCGTATTCGCTAATGTTCATCGGTCCTTGTCTCAACCTCTCAAATTGAGAGATTTTCTCATCCAAGAACGTCTTAGGGAAGTATTTGTTGATAAACTCCCGTCAAAAAACTTCCCATTCAATCTCCACACCTGGCCTTTTCTATTCCTCCATGGTCCACCAGTGACCAGCACTCCCCTTGAGAAGGTATACAGCATGTCTAACCTTCTTAGCTTCTGGGATGTTCAGGATTCTAAAGGCCTTCTCTAGTTCAGTTAGCCACAAGTCAGCATATGCTGGGTCAGCTATTCTCGAATTCTCTGTGGCTCCAACCTGGCATAGTCGTTCTAATGTCTTGCCAGATCCTTGTCCTTCTGGATGGGTAGGTGCCCTAGGTACATGTATAGGCATCCTATCAGTCATATGTGTCATGGCAGTCATGAACTGCCCAAACATGGCTTGGAAAGCTGGGTTCCCCATTTCAGCTGGGTTAAACTGGGGTGGTTCAGGTATAGGTTCTTCTCTTTCTTGGTCTCTTACACCTTCTCTAGGTGCAGCGACACTACTCTCAGCAACGTGTTCTTCGTGTGATCCAGACATCTTTAGTTTTATCTTCTTCTCCTATATGAGCAAAAGACATTATCAGATATACTGGAAGACACTAGAACAACTCTACAACCTAAGTCATATGTCTCTGTAGACTCAGCGAACCTAGAGCTCTAATACCACTAAATTGTGACGACCGTCTCGTGAAAACAAGATCAAAAAATTCAAACTAATGCGGAAGCGTTTCGTTAGCAGCAGAATTACTGAAAAACACTAAAAATTAAAACTTTTTGTAAAGAGATCTACAAACTATGAAAATCTTTTATAAAGAAACAAAATATGTTATTTACAATCTGATTTACCATTACATCTCTGTAATATCATATATCGAGAGTCATAAGAATGACTGCCCTGTTGAACTGTATATGAGCAGTATACAAAAATCCTCGAGGCATTAAGCCAAAAATCTCAAATCTATATTAAACCATCTATTGACTCCTAGGACCTGAGAGTACAGAGACGACTACATAGGACATTCTATCTACAAGACTTGACAGACAGTGTCTCCACTAGAGGATCATTGTTGTCCCAGATGTTGTTGCTGCTGGTGTTGTTGTTGCTCACCCACTGAAGGGTTTCTTCTTCCTCAACGTTTACCTAAAAGGTTAAATCCCACAGGGGTGAGACTATTCAATAATTGTCCCAGTGAGAGTTATAAATCTTCACCAGAAGAATTGTTATTGCAAATAAATGAATAACACTGATCAATAGAATTATAAATACTCAACATCATGCAATATATTGAGTAAACTAAGTAGAGCAGTATTCTCTAAGCAATCATTTCAATTATAACTTGATTGAGTAACAAGTCATTTAATCAATAAGGAATATGAAGAACATGTATATTATTTATCCAACTAGAACATTATAAACAATGTATTGTCAATCATTGTTTCTCGTAGTTCAACCTAAGAAATTATGCTATACGGATGATTACATTTTACAAACATAATTATGCCCTAAGGAGATGAGATATCCCGCTCAAGCTCCAAACGACCATTACGAAATCGCAATCGGTACCATACATAGGTCATCAGAAGAGCCAGATTTCTATGACCTCATCTTCCTGAGTCAGAGTGAGGTACAACATGCAGGACATCTTATGTCTCTGCTATAATAGCTTTCCAGGGTATTCTGGCAACTCACTATTAGAGTTACAGTGGCATGTTGTACTCTCTTCGCCATCGAGGGATTTCTTATTTATCTTACATCGATGTGGCATTAACAACATCATCGGGAGATTAGTGATACATCATCCCGGCATATACATATAATGAAGGATTGAGAGATTAAATGTACATCTCACATCAATTTCCTCATTAGGACATAAGGATATCCGCATCCATAGCCCCACATACTCAAAAGTATGCTCTCCATGAGTTCCCTTAGGAAAACATATTTCACCATCATTTAACTTCTGACAATGATGGATCTATGGTTAGGGCTCTACATGATATCATTAAACTTGATTAATTAAGTACATTATGGCATTCTTTTAGCATCGGGCATGTTTTCAAAACGTAAACCAATAAAATAATTGTTATAAAGAAAGAGTACTAATTTGTATCAAGATCATTTCACATCTTGTTAACATTGGGATATCAATCCCTAACCATCTCATCATTATGATTCAGGAATATGGGTGTTCAAAACCTTAGATCACCAAAACATTTGTTACCAAGTAACATATTACTATCAAATCATTTAATAATATGAACATGATAGTGGCAATGCAGATATTTTTCATGGCTCATCCAGCCTATCAATCTATTATGTTACCTCTTACTAGGAAATATAACATATCATTACTTTCAAAGCTTATAAAGTGCTTTAAATGAATATGACATCATAACCCTTACCTGGCTATGCTCACTTCTTTATAAAGACCTGCTTGACTAAGATAGTTGATAACATGCACATTATATCTGTATCAGCACAATACAATTATTTCCAAGTTAAGTATAGAACACCATGGTCGTGCTATCTTGCACGGTCGTGCTATAGAAGATTACCACGACCATTTTACATCACCACGACTGGTTTCTAGGGTTAGGGTTTCTTATTCAATTCAATTAGGACTATTCAACCCCTTTAGCTTACAAGGCATAGTGTTTCCTCATTTCATAATTCAAACATAGAGTTTCATGCTTAAAAGCATAGCCTAGAATTAGGGTTTACTATTCACATCATCACATTTCCCTAGATTAGGGTTTACTTTTCACATTATAATGAATTAAAATAATACCATCATCATGTATGAGGATTACTTCCATTAATGCCCTCAATAGGGTTATAATTCATTAGCTTCCATAACTAGGGTCTCATGATTTCAATATCATTGATCATATCCTAATTAGGTATCCATCCATATTGGGAGTTCATTATTTTATTAACATTCATATAAGAAATCTTCTCTCTCCTCTTTCCATAAGATGATGTTTGCATCACCCATGATTAGGCTAAGTCAATTCAACATTGACATCATGGGTTATGTTATTACTATTGTGGTCATTAAGGTTCACTTGATCAAAGGGTATTGATCACTCTATCCCATCAAGGTACCTTTGTAATGATCACCGCTGATCATAACATGCATTAATAAACTAATTACTTGGTCCCTTTATCACTTTAGGTATCTATGAGGTTTAGGTTAATCAACCACTAAACCATCTTGAACACTAAGGTATCAAACGATCTTAACCTTTTTAGACCCCAAACGGTCTTGCATACTAAACCCCCAAATGGTCTTGGACAGAACTTGAAACCGTTTGGTGTTGAAGACCGTTTGGTAAAGTTCACACTCAAGACCATTTTCCCAAGATGGGGTGAAGACCGTTTGGTCATGAAGACCGTTTGGTCAAGTTTGACTTTGAAACCGAATGGACATAACCGATCTTGAAACCGCATGAGACTAAACGGTTTGGGACCGTTTGGACTCAAATGGTCTTGAGACCATTTGGACCCAAATGGTCTCGAGACCGTTTGGACCCAAATGGTCTCGATACTATTTGGACCCAAATGGTCTTGAGACCATTTGGTCCAAACCACCTCGAAACCGCAAGGACCAAAAGGTGTCTCAACCACTTCAATTGAGTTAGGGTTTCCAATGTTGAACCCTTCAATCATTCATGTACTTATTAGCCACTCATCAATTGAGTCAATTAGGTCAATCTTCAACTGATTTGACACTCAATGGACCCTCAATTGATCATCAATTAGGGCTTGGATCAATTGAATTAGGGTTTGAAATCGATGACCCTTCAACATACTTCAATGTGAGACTAATTGATTTGAACCCTTTGAACCATCATTCAATTTGTTCGAGACCTAACCCCAAACAGTCTTGGGATCATTTGGATGACCTCCAAACGGTGTTGAGACCGTTTGCCCATTATTTTATCAAAAACCAAGTCATTTAATTAAGGTTTGAACCCTAGGTTTGGTCACCAAATTATCAATCAATTATTCATCAACTTGATATAAAAAAACCTAAACCCTACTTAACCCTAGACCTCCAAATGGTCTTGGGTGATCACCAAATGGTCTTGAGACCATTTGGGTGATCCCCAAACAGTTTGAAAACCGTTTGGGCCACTCAACCCAAACTTCAACATAATACTATTATTGAAATCAGCAATTAACCCGATTAGGGTTTAGATGGTTGATGGGCCTTCAATTGGTGATTCACTTGGAATTGATTGATGATTTCTTATAGACTTTTGATCTAAATGTTTTTAAACATACCTCCAAACGGTCAACACCTGGTTAACACCTCCAAACGGTCTTGGACCGTTTGCTTCTATGCGGTTTGGTTGAAACTATTTACAATCAAACGGTTTGAAACCGTTTGCTCCCAAACGGTTTAGGAAACCATTTGAGAAAGTGTTGGAGACCGTTTGCTAAAGTAGGTTTTTGGATAAACATAGGAATTAATGTCACCTTCATCTACCTCAAGAACAGGGGCTGTTCTTCTCGGAATTGCTAGTAAGAAAATAAGAGTAGCAAAGGAAGAAGAATAACTAACGATTTTTCATGGAGATGAAGATGCATAAACGAAGCTCAAGGTTTAGAGTTATAAAACCAACTCTAGGTCTGATCCAAAGCTCCTAGTTCCGTAGCTTTAATGGTGGCTTGAGCTCCAGCAGTTGTCCAAGCTTCATTCTTCGACTTTTGGATGGAGAAGATGGCTAGAAAGAAGAAGCGTGTAAAGAAAACCAATAAACCAACCTTGTTTTATGATTTCCTCCATGAATTCGAGATGGATGATGATCCATACTTACCAAACCAGCTTGGTCGTCATACTTATGCTCCAGAGCTATCCTTTGGTCAGCCAAGGCAAGAAGATAAGGAAAAGAACTAAGGGAAACGATCCCTTACATTGTTGGAAAATGGTCCCTTATATATTTATGGGTTTTTAAGGTAATTAGATAAAAGAGAGTTATCTTCTTTTATTTTCAAACTAAAACCACCATATCTTCCTCCATCCTTTGGCCACATTTCTACCTTCTATCCTTATGCAAAACTCCTCTATTATCCAAGGTTTAAAGGAAAACATCTTGATAAGTTGTATATATAAAAGGGCCATTTGCTTAAATCTTGATTATTTTAATATCAAGATTATCTTTCCTTCTTGATCATTCAAATGAGGAGCCCTTCTCATTTTATTTGCTCAAAGTTATGCCAAGAAACATGAGAGATCCTCTAGAGGGTATATTTCACATGTCAGACCCTAGGTTTTGGGTAATTTGCACATTACACCAAAACTAGGTTTTAAAGCACAAGGATTCTCTACAAGCTATATCTTGGTGCTCAAGCTTGTGGAACTCCTATCACCACATCATATACATTCTTATGATGTCTCAACATTAGAGGAACATCTTAACATGTGCAATTTGCAAGTTAACCCCTCTACTTGGGTAATTTGCACTTTAGTCCATTATTAACAAAACAATGTTTCAACATTAAACAAAAGGACTGAATTTGAAATACAAGTTCCTCAAAAGCCTTAATTACATTTCATAGGATAAACACAAGCATCTAATCACTTATTTAAGAAAAACACCTAGGGTTATTTCATAACCCAGGTCAGGGATGTTACAGAGATTGTCTCCTACCTTGTGTAGGAGACTGATTTCGTTAAGTACAATATACATGATCTTCCTCGCCACAATTCTTCCTCGATTCTTAACAAAATTTCTTGATATTTGGTTTACAAGTTGCCTTTTTTGATTGCTGATCTTTCAAGCCTTTACTCGTTGCCTTTCATGATCTATATAAGAAACGCCCATTTGGGGTTACTCGTGGCTCTCTGCCATGATCACATAGATAGTGATATGAGTTTCCCCATGCCCATATATTCATGCCTAAAGCACCGCAAACCCTCCTCTTCATCTCCTTTACCCTCAGTTGACCTTATAGTACCTTTGGCAAGCATAATGAAGTTCATCTTCTGCACTTGCTGTTGCGCCATTACATTGCAACTCCAGTCACCTCCCCACAATCAAACTCTTCTACACCATCCTCTCATCTGTTGTAACGTTTCTCTATGCTCACCACTTCTTGGGTTCCTTACAACCTATCTCCCCTTGAACCCACCATGGTGCCATTGTCGACCTTCATCGGAGGATATCTCGGGTGACTCCCTGATCCCAGTAAGAACCCTTGCATCTTCGGCTTGCTTCCACGGAGACGCTCCCATGTTTATCTTGTGTGTTTGCCTGGTGTTTTGTCCACAAAACTTATTTCTTGATTTTCAACAGTAAGCTTACTGGCGATTGTTCTTCACTATTTTTGCTGGATTTCGGTCCCAGTGCTTTCATTTCGGGCTTGTGTGCTTTTGTTTCGGGCTTGTAAAGCTGAAGGATGTCATCATTGCCTATGAGAGGCTAGTTTGATAGGTCTTATTGCCTCCAATTCTAGATCCTGGAGCTACCTCTCACCCATTGCAAAGGAGAAGAATTAGGGATTGAATCCCTGATGTGTTTGGTCTGAGATGCCCCTCTTTTTCTCTTATGTTTTTGATTTTTTGTCAGGGGTATTCTAAACGTTTCTCCCCATTTTCTTTTCTTTGAACGTGAGTCTTGCTATTGGCCCGTTCACTAAGTTGGATGAGTTGGCTACTGACTTGGGCAGCTTTCATTGAGCCGGCTAAGTCCACATGACCCTCTCCCTTCCTCTCTTCTCTTTTGCAAATCGTTTTGCTAACTTGTATTTTTTTATTGGATAATGTTTAAAAATTAATAACTAATTATATAATGGTAAAAAAGAATATGAATAAATACTCATTGGAATCAGAAAAATAAGACCAAACTAATGGTATAAGTTCTGATGGCTAAATCCAATGTTTAATAACATGTGTTTTCAATGGATCTAATTAAATAAGAATTAACTTATAAAATCATAAATAAATATTTATAAGTTAGAAAAATACAATAAAAGATGTTTTGGACTCAGAATAATGTAAACTAAAATGTGGTATGGTTTTAATAATCTAATTCACATATCATGAAAAGGGTGATTTTTAGGGTTTGAATAATGAATATGAAATTGATACAAATCTACCTATATGCTTAATAGATTCTTTAGAGGCCTAGGCTTGGACATAGAAGTGACTTTGGACTTTGGAATCTGAAGTTGAGGTATGTTTGCATCACCTATTCTTCTAAGTTGAGAAATTCACCTATCTTATCATTCTTTTGACTTTGGCCTACACATATGTGTATTCTCTTGATATCATGGTTCATGTGAACTATCTTGCTTGTTGTGGACTTGGATATTCTCTTGATATCTATCTTGTGCCTTGGTGCCTATTGGACTTGTTGATGAGATGTGTCCATTATGATTTGGATGTCTATTTTTGGATATGTGATATCTTGTTTCCACTTGCATGTGGATGTATGTGTTGTCCATTGTGTAATGGCAACAATGTATAATTTTGACTATACTTTTTACTTGCCTCTACATTTTACATGCTATGTGATTCAGTAGCACTAGAGTAGTATAAATTACATTGTTTTTTGGGGAAGTGTTCCCCTATTATTTATTGAGGAGAGTGGAAGTATCCCATTCTCTATACCCGAGTTTGGCAGTAAATTTTATATATTTGAGAGATAGGCAGTATTCCATTTGCTATGAGGTTTCAAGTTTATGAGACTTGACCACCTTTGTGTTTATATTGTTCTAGGGATATGCTTATCTCACATGCATGAAGGTTGATGATGATATGTGCTTCTTTTCCCACCATGGCACTGGATGTATTTAAGGCACATTCTTATTATTTGTTTGGTTATGTTAAGTATCTATTTTATTGTGAATCTATTCTCTTGATACCCACTTAGGTAGTCCTTTACTTTTCTATGGGAAGCTTCACTTTATTTAATGTCATTTATTCCATATGTTGCTCAATTTTACTGTTTAGTATGCACATACCAGCCTTTGCTGATGTCTTCTATTTTCTTTTCTTGCAGGGGTATGCTTCCAGCTGTAGGTGAAGGATATGGAGGACATGGCTTATAGATGTGGACTTAGCTTAAGAAGTTAAAGCTTGGAGACAATCTTTTTTTGGTTTAGATTTCCCTCTACATGGATCCTTATGATGTACCCTACATGTAAGTTTAAGTTTCTCTTTTGTAACCTTAGGTGAAATTGAATATAGTCAATATTTTTATTTTACTGCTATACTTTGGTTGTTTTGAATACCATTTATATGATTTGAAAATTTTACACCCACTCCAACATATCCCTTGATTATGTTAGACTGGAAGTTTGATTCTTCAAATTCGTAGTAAAGAGGTGGTTTCACTTCTTTACACAAGTATAAGAGAGGTGGTTCACATGTAAAGAGTCAAGATTGAGGCCATCTAGCAGTAAACCATAATAATTCACCTGCATTTGTCAAAGGTCATTATTTTCAATCCAAAAAGTAGCGATTTGGTCAAAACACACGTTTCGGCAAGAAGTTCTAAATTTGGGAAAAATTGGCCAAAATGGTGCTAAATCACCTTCAACCACTAAGCCTTCATTATGGAAAAATATAGCAGGAAATAATAAAATCCTAGTTCAAACATGCAAAAATTACCAAAATTCTACATAATGTGCAATGTATGGCAAAAAAGAGCAATTTTTTTTAAAATTATGCAAAAAGTGACAGAAAGTAAACTCGATGATATGCAAGCATGCAAAGTCGGTAAAATATAATCTAGATAGCGAGAGCATGAAAATAAAATAAGAAAACAAAACAAAATGATAGGTTATTTGCAAAAAGGGTGAAAAGAGGAAAAAGGGCATACTGTCCTACAACCCCAAACTTTTGAATCATGATGTCCTCATCATGACACTAAAGTATGTGATAGATAGGGTAGATGATCACTATGGTGGATCTGGTGGTGGTCCTCCCTGTGGTGGAGGGTGCTGGTAGTAAGTGCCCTAATAGTCTGACTATGGTGGTGGGTAGAAATCTTGGTATGCAGACAGTGCACCCCACCAATATCCCCCCCACTGGGGGTTCCTCTGTGCATGGGCATGCTTAAACTAATACATGTGGTTGATCTGATAGTGCATATGTTGATGATCCAATCACATTGCATCTTGTGTGTGCTGATGACCCTCCTGATCCCTAAGAATCCTATCATGTGTGCTCTGTTAGTCTTCCAGCTGTGCATGTATAGTCAACATGTCGTATGCATTCACTAAAGTATGTTGTGGCTACTGTGATGTCTCTGCCTCACGTCACCTCACCCTACATGTTTCTCTCTCCTCCATTGTCTGCCTCCTCTCAGCTGCTGCCTCTGACTCTCTAGGTCCTTCAGGTAGATGTTTAGGTTGTTGCTGCCATGTGTCTCTATGATGCTCCTCTTCCCACCTCCTCAAGATATCTAAAAATCCAGAGATGGACCACACCCCTCTAGGAGAGGTTTGACATGGTAGAGGAGCTATAGTGAAACTCCTACATAAGGGGGTTTGACCTGGTAGAAAATCTTATGATCAATCACTGAAACCATTGATGCATGAGTCAAGTAGTGTAGGTCCACGAGCTTCACTCCTTCTACCTTGGTGTAGATACGTCATGCTCCAGGGTTAGTGCAATTGGGGTTACAATCCCTCCCATAATAAAAGGATTCTTGCTCTTGGACATGATTGTCTTCTTGTGATCAATGATGAGTGACCCCAAATTTACATGCTTTCCCTACACCATCCATTCCAACACAAAAGTGATCTATCTTGGAACAACTACCTTGACTCTCATAAAGGGAAAAAATGGTGTTCGCCAAGACGTTCTGAATATATCTCAAGACGGGATTGTGAATTATAATTGACTTGGATTTTCCCGCCATAAAGTTGCTTTTCCCTATAAGCCTCTTCCACATGGTTGTATAGTTCATATTGGTTTCTCTATCTGTGCTCTCTTGATCAAGTAATTCTACTACCTCAGGGGTGCAAGTGAAAATTCCATTGATAAAAGATGTAGTGATAGGGTAAGTACCATTCCCCACTCTGACGTGTATGGCGTCCTATGAGACGTTCTCTAGGGTTGCAAAAAACCGATGTGTAAGCTCAATATAAGTCTCCTGAACTGTGGTCAACGCCTCAAATAACCCAATGGGTTCCAAGATATCCTAAAAAGATCAAAGATTCCCAAAGTCTCCATCGTCTCCTGGTAAGCATAGTGAGTGGCAATCAATTAGCATGTCAGGCACTCTGGGTGCTTTGTCTTCTTCACCTTCTTGCTCTTACCCTGGGGTGTTGCCTCATGATGTGCCTCAGGTACATCCTCCTGTCATGCATCTGGCATTACCTTATATTCATCATCTAAAAGTAGTTGACGTCGTGCTCACGACTGTGGTTGTGTTTTTGTGAACACTAAAGGATGTGTCACATTTGATGACCAAGCCGTCGAAGTAGATGGTTGAGGCGGTGATGGCGGGGGTTTTGCTCTAGAGGAAATGGACTGTTGGGTTCCTATCCCACCTCCTCTAGGTAATTTAGAGGATTTCTCCATCATGGGATCCTCTGATGCCGCCAAATGGGGTGATCCTCCTTGTGAATCGAGGTTGTTGGTAGCGGCAGAGGAGGAGGAATCGGGGGTGGAATAGGGCTGGCATAGTGTTGCATGGCTTCTCTCACATGTGGAATGGTCATTCTATTCACGCAAGGGTGAATAAGCAAGTGAAGAACAAAATTAGAAATTGCTGACTTAACTATTGGATCAGGCTGCAACATGGCTATGCTACGCGGAACGTGGTGGTGGCTCACCTACTGCATGATCGTGGCGCTCCACATGGTCATTCTAACTACGTAGATACACAGTCGTGCTTCCTTACATGACCGTGCTGAGTTTGTTCCTCAATTCTTTAGTTTCTTGATTTATTCTAGTTGATTTGAGTGTAACACAACATCTGTTCCATGGTATTCCAGTTGTGGTGAGTATTGTGGTAGTTCATTTCAACTTGAATCTCATCAAAACATCAAATCTTTTGTCCAGAATGATTTTTCATGGATTGTTTGTCTAAATTTCATCTAATTTTCCTCATTTCAACTTGTTTTCACATGCACATCTTAAAACTGAAAAACTATTAAAAATAAGTGTGTGTGTGTGTGTGTTTCCTTGAAAAAGTGTGAAAACAACCAAAAGTATCAAAAATTTAAGGTTGAGTAAAAAATTCTCAAACGTAAGTGGGTTGCATCCAACAAGCGTTGAATTTCATGCCTTCAGTTAGGCTTCTTGGAGATCCTTGCATCATTCATCCTTTTGGAGTTCTCATGTGACCATTCTTGCAATAATGTATCTCTCATTTGCACTCAATCTATGATCCTCATCCCTTTGATCACCAAAGATATCATCAAATCTTTCATCCAGATCTCCTCCTATCAAATGGCCAATTGGACTCTTGAAGTAACCATATCAAATATCCTCATCTTGAACTTGCCAGTTTGAGGACTTGTATATGTTGATCTTTATCTCCATGTCCATGAAATAAACCGTCATTATGCCACTGTAAACATGTATCTCGGCATCAGCTGCAGATAAGAATGGTCATCCCAAGATGATGGGAATCTTCCGATCATCCGAATCCATGTCAAGAACAATGAAATCAGCCAGGAACAATGCTCCTCTTTACTTGTCAATCATCACCAAAACATTATCCACTCTGCCTCTAGGAACCTTAATGGAACGGTCTACCAATTGGAGAGTGCAATGAGTCGATTTCAACTTGCCTAATCCCAACTCAACATAGACACTATATGGCATCAAATTCACACTAGATCCTAAATCAAGTAGGGATTTGTCTATGCAATTTCCCCCAGTGTAGCTGGGTATGATTCAGGCTCTAGGGTCTTACCTTTTCATGAGAAGTGAGTGTTGGAGGATTGAACTCACTTGTTCGATCAACTTGACTCTCTTTGGTATTCTCCTCGTAGACCTTCTCTTCACAGTTCATAATTTCTTAAGAAATTTGGCATATGATGGGATCTGCTCGATAGCATCCGACAATGGAATGTTGATCTTCACTTAGAAAAACACCTCAAGAATGTCAACATTGTGCTTTTGTCTCCTCCTTGCTTTTGGTGGCTCATCTAATGCTTCAATGAATGGTGGCTCACTTTCTTTGTCCTTACTTACATCAACATGATCCTCTTGTGGTATGTCATGAAGTGGAACACTACAGATGGTAGGACCTGCAAATGGAGTGTGAGGTGGAGCACATGGTATCCCAAACTCAACATGTGGTGTCACAGAATCATTTTCGGCAATTTCAATCACAATATCACCACTTGGTTGCCTTTGCTTTTCTTTATCAACCTTTCTTTGAATATCATGCTACCCAAGAGATTTCCACTCCTCAGAACTGTCACAACACTTCCTTGCTCATGGTGGAGAGAGGGATCTAGTTGTGGTTGTGAAGGAGGTGGAGGTGGAACTTGGTATTGAAATTGAGGTGGAGAGGAGAACTGAGGTTGGAAGGTGACTTGTTGAGAAATTTGTGGTGATGAAGGGGGAGGAGGTGTGTAAGCATTTAGATGGCTTTGGCAGTGGTATATGGGATGCACTTGCATGGGCGTTGGACTATAAAAAACTTGAGTGAAATGCATAGGTCCACTTGCTTCATTGAAACTCATTATGGGCCTTGAAGAAAAATTTTCTTATTGGAGAGCAAGTATGGAAGATAGCTTCTCTATCCTCTCAAGCCTTGTAACATTCATTTGTATGTCATCAAAGCTCTTCAACTTAGAGAGAACCTATTCCTCAAACCTTGAGCTATATATTTGACTTTGGGGTTTTGTGTAGCTATAGGAGTGAGGCGTTTTCTTTTCTTCACCATAGAATCAACAAAATTGACCAAGTGTCAAGGAACATTTGTCACTTGGTTCTTCATGAAGCTCACCATGTCACCAAGAATCTTCATCACTTGTGGGCTTGAGTCATTATCAGTCAGAGATGTCACACCAAAGGCATGGCCACCATCATTCATCATGCTAGAAGCTCGAATTCTTGAACCATCTTCTAGCTACTCATACAATGGCCATATCTCCTCAGGTGGCCTACCCATGAAAACTACCCCATAAGAAGAATCTATTGTAGCTTGATCCTTTAGAGATAGACCAACGTAGAATTATTGAACGAGATTCCATAAAGGGGTCTCATGGTGCGGGAACTCTCTCAACAACTTAAATCTCTCCCAAGCATTGTGAAGTTGTTCATTGCACATTTGACTGAAACTTAATTACTATGGCACTCCGCATTTGTGTCAATCTTTCTATAGAGTAGAATTGTCTCAAGCAGTCATTATTCACATCTTCCCAACTCATGATGTCCCTTCTTGAATCATACCAATCTTTGGCTTTGTCTTTGAGGGAGAAAGAGAACAAGGTCAACCAGATTATGTCATCCTGAAGGTGGAGCATACTTCAAGAAATGAGTCCAAGTTCTTCTAGGGGTTCTCACTCTGAGCTGTAGTAGGTGGGTAGGAGCCCAAAAAGACCTGTAGGGATGGAGAATTTCTCCCCTTCCATTTGATCAACTCTAGCAATTGGTGATTTGTAGTTTCTAGGCATAAAGTAATATTAAAGTGGCTTGTGATGTGCATTTTGGTTCCATCTTGTCATCCCCAAGTGGCTTGTCACATCCACAAGGCACAACCAAACAAAAGAAAGTAATTTAGCAAACCAATATGCACAAAGAACGTAAAGAATAAAGAATAAATAATAGTAATAATTAGGGAAGTAGGAAAACATCAAAGAAAAAATAACTAACTAGGATGAACACCTTTCTCCCTGACAACGACGCTAAAAATTTTGTTGTGTCCCGCCAGAGGTGCACACACTAATCAATTAGATCTGACTAGATGTGCCCCATGAGATTGGGACACACAGAGGGATCACTTTCAAAATTTTAAGAACCAAAACCTACACACCTACTTCTACTAAAAAACTACATCTATAAGGGCACATGGTCATGTTGTAGTATAGGAGGGCGGAAAGTATAGGGCCGATCCATAGGGAGAAAAGGGGGTACTAGATCTAGGTTAGTTTTTGGGCTAGGTTCCTACTACGGAGTCTAGGGTTGAAGGGTTTGAAGGTTGGTTTTGTTGATTACAATAATGATAGCAAACAAGCAATGAAAACAGAGAAAACAAGATTAAAACCTAAGTTAACCCTAGACAGTTAATTTTACTGAGCAATAAAAGACAAGGCAATCAAGAAAAGAGCAAGCTATGCTAAGGTAGGAAAGAAGAAGTCTACACAACACTAAGATAGAAAACACGACAAAAGAGAAAGTAAAGACCTAAACTAGCAAGAACAAATGAAGAACATGGGAAGAAGCTAACACTAGCTAAGAAAGAAGGCAATTAGGGTTTTAAAGAAATAAAGGGGTGTGTGGGTTGTCTAGGGATGCACTTATCAATTAGGTTGGGGGTGATATGTGAACATTATGTTTTTATTTAGATTATCAAACCAAACATCCAGCTAGAGTCTAATGAATTATCATAAACTACTGACTCTCCATGGATATGCTAGGTTGTGTATAGGGGAACTAGTCCCTAAAACCCCCTTCTATCCTTGTGAGGCTCAATTGGGTTAGGGTTTAGGTGTAAATCAATTCGAGTCTAAACAACCCTAGGTTTCTAGGTTAGATGATCTTAGGATTATTAGGGTCTGAGGTCAGTAATGGAAGTGGAAGTGAGGTTTTAGGCCTCCCATAACCCACATTCTAGCCTTGAGAAAGCTCCATGCTAAGCAAAATAAATTCATCTAAACTAGCTACTTATATCTCTCAACTAGGGTCAGGAGAATTGATTGGCATGTAGGAGGATGGGTAGCTACCGAGGGATTCATGAATTGGACCTAGGAGAAAATCTCAAAATTCACACATATAAGCAAAATCTAATGAATTATCACAAACTACTGACTCGCCATGGATATGCTAGGTTGTGTATAGGGGAACTAGTCCCTAAAACCCCCTTCTATCCTTGCGAGGCTCAATTGGGTTAGGGTTTAGGTGTAATTCAATTTGAGTCTAAACAACCCTAGGTTTCTAGGTTAGATGATCTTAGGATGATTAGGGTCTGAGGTCAGTAATGGGAGTGGAAGTGAGGTTTTAGGCCTCCCATAACCCACATTCTAGCCTTGAGAAAGCTCCATGCTAAGCAAACTAAATTCATATAAACTAGCTACTTATATCTCTCAACCAGGGTTAGGAGAATTGATTAGCATGTAGGAGGATGGGTAGCTACCGAGGGATTCATGAATTGGACCTAGGAGAAAATCTCAAAATTCACACATATAAGCAATTTGCCTAAATTCCTAGGTGATTTCAAGAACAAACCAACACATAATTCATGAAGAGTGAGATAGAAATAGAACATTATCATTAGAAAATGAAATTACAATGTTTACATATCATTTTTCCCCAACATGGTATCAAAGTAACATTTTTGACCCCAAACAGTCCACACAAGGGGCCTAGCTACTCATGGAAATGGAAAATACAAATATAAAGGATAAAGAGGTAGAAGAGGCCATGGATCTCAGTGTAGATTGAGTAATCCTTCTCTTCAGCTATTGTAATACATCCTCATTATTCTGCCAAGGTGCAATGGCATGGGATAATTGTGGTTAGGGTCAAAACATTAGGAAACTAGGGTTTTGGTGGTGGAAATGGTGAAATGGAGTGGAATGAAGGTGGAAATGGAGTGAAATGGCTAAAGGGAAAAAATGGAGTGGTCATAGTGAGCTAGGGGTGTCCAAGGGTCGACTATTTTAGCTCCAGCCACCCCCGAGGCTTATATACAGGTCTAGGGTTAAGCAAGGGCAACATAGGTAAAGTAGTGCAAAATTAGGCTAGGATTGTGAGTAGAATGGTTGTGGTGGGCACCACGGCCATGGTGGAGTGGGGTGAGAATGGTCGTGGTGGAGTGGAACGGTCGTGGTGAGAAATGAGGAAAAATCATAGTAACTTGGTGAAGTTTGTACATGAAGTAGAACGACCGTGGTGGTGACCACGATCGTTGTGGGGTAAGGGTAGCATGACCACGGTGGCTTGGATTTGTCTTCTCGTTCTCTTCTCCAAAGCCATTCTGGCTCTACTGCAACATAGTCATGTAAGATGGGACAACCGTTCTAGCTCTACTGCAACACAGTCATGCAAGATGGCACAACCGTTCTAGGTCCATCTACCATGACCATTCTGAGTGGCATGGTTTTGGTAATGTTTGCATTGCTTGGAGTTGACTGTGTTGATTTTAGAAGAGCCAACACGACCGTTCTGATGTACCATGACCGTGGTGGTCACTGTTGCAGTACTTTGACTTGATTCCTTGGATTTTATAGGACATCTTTGCTTCAATGGAGCTTTGGCCGCTAGGGTAGGTTGAGGGAGCCTCAAACTTCACTTTAGGCCTCTCCAAGGGTAGAGAAACCCTAGGATCACTCCTTCTCTCTCTATTCTATCCAAGCACGGTCCAAATGTCTAAAAAGCATGCAAATAATGTCCATAAGTGCATTTTACACAAATATGTATTTTAGGGAAAATAACATGCAATCTTACATGTTTATAAGTGATTGAAATACAATATAACACATAATGAATCCCTAAGATAGGGCTACATCACAATGTACTCAGCCTCATTAGTTGAAAGAGCCATTGTGCTTTGTTTTGTAGAGAACTAAGAAACTAAGTATAGTCCTAGGAGGAAGCAAGTTCCAATTGTGCATTTTATATCAATTAAATACCTGACATAATCTGCATCATTATAATAAGTGTAAATTCCCTTGACTTGGGATACCATATTCCACAATTTTGGGTTTTATCTAGGTACCTTACAAGGCTTGGTTGAAATCTAGCACAGAAGCCAACACTAAACATTATATCAGGTCTAGAGGTAGTTAAATATAACAATCTACCAATAATACCTCTATAGAGTTTCTCATCTACCTTCTCTCCTTCCTCATCTCTATCAAGTTTGGCGGTGTTTGACATGGGGGTTTCTTTCAACTTGGTGTTCTCCATCCTAAAGTGCTTCAAGAGTTCACTTATATATTTGCCTTGGTTGATGAAATTTCCTTGCTTTGTTTGTTTGATTTGGAATATAAGGAAGAAAGTAAGTTCCCCATCCTACTCATCTCGAATTCACACTACATAAGTAAATTAAACTCCTTGCAAAGATCAATATCAATTCACCAAACATGATATCATCAACATATATTTGAATGATCAAAAAGTTTCTAGAGGTGTGTTTGAGAAACAGGGTAGAATCAACTTTTCCCATGACATAGTCATTGTCTAGCAAAAAGTTCTTTAATTTCTCATACCAAGATCTAGGGGCTTGTTTGAGTCCATAAAAATCTTTTTGTAGCAAATAACATGGTTAGGAAGCTTGTCATGTTCAAAGCTAGGAGTTTGAGCCACATAGACTCTCTCCTCTATTCTACCATTTGGAAACACACTTTTGATATCCATTTGGTATAACAATAAATTTTTATCTCTAGAAAAGGTAAGTAATAGTCTTATACATTCAAATCTAGCAATAGGAGCATAAGTTTCATTGAAATCAATACCTTCTTATTGATTATAGCCTTCGAGAAACTAACATTGCTTTGTTTATTACAACTTTGTAGCTTTCATCTATCTTGTTGCAGTAGAACCACTTGGTGCTAATGATCTTCCTATCATTTGGTCTCGACATTAAGGTCCACACTTTGTTCTTCACAAATTTCTCTAGCTCCTCTTGCATTTCTATGATCCATTCATCATCTTTAAGAGCTTCTTTGATGTTCTTTGGCTCAAATTATGAGATGAAGGCATTGTTGGCTTGTTATTTTGTTGAATGTATCTTGCATCCTCGCCCATTCAAAAGGAATTCCTATTATGAGATCTTTAGGATGATCTTTAGCAAACTGGGAAGTTGGATCCTTCTTTTCTTCTTCTTTATCTTCTTCATCTATTGCCACCTCTTTTCCTTTTTCAATGATTTTGAGAAATTTTAATCTAGGAATCACCTCTTCTACAACATCATCATTTACAATACTCTTGGAAACAAAGGGGTTAGTTTCAAAAAAATTAATAATGATAGGTTCTTCAACGTTAGATAATTCAATGTTAAGCACTATATGTGATCTACTAGTAGTGCTATAGCCAAAAAGAAAGCCTTGTAGGATTTCACATAAAACTTGTTGAGAGAATCCTTTGTTCTTAAAACAAAATAAGGAAAACCAAAAACATGAAACAACTTGATAGAGGGCTTTCTATCACATCATAAATCATAGGGGGTTTACTTTAATGACAGATGAGTGAAAACCCAATTTTTCACAAAGCATGAATTGGTAATGATTGTGTCCCAAGACTTCTTTGGAGCATCATACTCTAGAAGCATAGTCCTAGCCAATTCCTACAAAGACCTATTATTTCTCTCTAAAAACCCATTTTGTTTAGGTGGACGAGGGGAAGAAAAGTTGTGTGAATAATTAGATTATTCACAAAACTTTTCAAACATTTCATTTTCAAATTCTCCCCCCCATGGTCACTATGGATGAGATAATCGGGCAAGAAGCTTCGTCTTCAACTCATTTGCAAAAAGTAGAGAAAATATTGAGTGTATCACTTTTTGAAACTAGAAATAAAGTCCAAGTAAAGCGAGAAAAATTGTCGAAAATCACAAGGTAATACTTTCTCCCATGAAAAGATTGAGTTCTCATTAGTCCAAATAGATCAATGTGAAGAATTTCAAAAGCTCTTTTACTACTAGTAACTCCTTTGGATTTAAAGAAGGATTTGGTTTGGTTTTCTTGTGTACAAGGTTGACATTCCTCATCCTTCTCAAAGTACAATTTGGGAAGTCCTTTGACCATTTCCTTTTTGCTCATCCTCTTCAATTGATGCATATTTATTTGACCAACCCTGCGATGCCACAAAGGTAAATCACTTTCATCAACAACAAGGAATTTTGCAAGAATAGGCTTCAGAGAATCATGAACTATAACATACATATTTCCATTTTAGATCCCTTATATATTACATTATAGGAGTGGGAATATAGAAACAAGCATTCAAGTTAGGTGAATAAAACAAGATAACCATTATCACATAATTTGCTAACGTTGATTAAACTATGATGTAGGCCATCCACAAGAAGTGCATTCTTGATGCATAGTGAATCTCCCACATCACCCTCAATTATTACTTTACCTTTTGTTATCACCAAAAGTCACCGATCCTCCTTTATTCTTTGTGAAACTATTGAAGTGACTCATCTCACCTGTCATGTGCTTGGAGAAACCACTATCAACAATCCATTTTCCTTTTACTTATAAGAATGGAAGATGACAATTCCCAATTCAAACCTTGGGATATGGAGTTATCTTGGGGACCCATTTAATCTTTGGGTTAGAACTAAGTTGATCAAGATAGATTCTATTTTCATCCTTATTACCATGACAAGCATGTCTAAGATCATTTAACTTGGTAACAAGCTTATCATTAGTTCTAATCAAAACAAGCTCATTAAGGCAAGCTTGGTTTTCATCTTTAAGACTATTGATGTTCTTAAGATAATTCTCTACCTCAACTCCATTGTATTGCAACTCAAGTTCAAGAAATTTACCTTGCAAATAATCTATACTATTAAGATGGACATTTTCATTTTTCTCAAAGAAATCAATTTTAGCATACAAGTCATCAATAATTTTACGTAACCTTTTTGGCTTAGATTTGCATTTGGAATAAGAAGAACGGAAAACATTAAGCATGTCAATGAGAGATTATTTAGATAATTCATTCAAGCTTACCTCACTTACCTCATATATGTCTTCACTAGTTGAGGCCATGAGAGCAAGGTGGCATTCTCCCTCATTGGATATGGAATCACTAGAAAAATACTCCTCCCTTGGGGCATGGGTTGCATCTTTGCTTCTTCTTTCCTTCTTGTCCTTTCTCTTGAACTTGACTTCCTTTTTATAGTCCGCCTTCTTCTTCGATATTCTCTTGTGGTATGACTTCTTTGTCTAGGGTCAATCATTCTTGTAGTGTCCCTTTTAGCTACACTCATAGAACCTTAGAGTAGAGGATGAGGAGGGATTTCCTTTGAAGTTTTTCCCCAAGGAGTAGTTGGCTTCATGATCACTAGGGGCTTGATTTTCACTTGAGGAGGGAGTAGCCCAGAAAGCAAGTTGTTGTTGAACAAAAATGGCATCCACTGGAGATTTGAAGACATTTTACTTCATCTTCTTTGAATCCTTCTCTTCAACCTTTTCTTCTTCTTGTATTTCAAGTCTAGGCTCATAGGCTTGAAGATACCCAATGAGCTCTTCGGTAGCAATCTCACCAAGGATTCTTGTTTCTCCAATGGATATCACCTTGGATTTTCACCTATTAGGAAGAGACCCAAGGATCTCGGAGTTGATGGTTCCTTGATCCATGGGTTGGCTTAAAGAAGCAAGTCCATTCACAATGGTGTTAAGTCTTGAGTACATCTCAGCCACTCTCTCTTTCCTAACCATCCTAAAGTTCTCAAGGAGACCCTTGAGCATGTAGACCTTAGACTCCTTGACTTGCTTGGTCCCTTCATAGGGGATGCATAGTTTGTTCCATATCTCATAGGTGGTGTCCTAAGAGGAGACTCAATTGAATTTGGAAGGAGTGAGGGTTGCATAAATGATTCTAATAGCCTATGCATTCATATGGGCCTTCTTCTATGTAGCTTCATCCCAAATAGCCACATCTCCTTGTAGGGAAGGATGCCCACTTCACACATGTCGTAGTTCATCCCTTCCAAGTAGAAATGCATCCTTCACTTCTGATTGAGGAAATTTATGCCGTTGAAGATTGGAGGTCTCATCAACAATCCACCCTCAAAGTTGAGAGAACCTAGAAGGTTATTGTCCATCTTCATGTCTTGTGGGATATAGAGTCAGAGAAGACTGTTAATCTGATACCACTTGTTGGATCAATGGGCTCTAGAAGGGGGTTGAATAGAGCTTAAACACTTAAACAAGTTTTGTTAGACCTTCAAATTACTTCAAGGGATAAGATTGTAAATATGGAATTTGATGTGAAACTAAATATATATAGTAACGATGAGAAAGATTGAATGAGATCAAGAACACGCTATGTATAGTGGTTCCAAACTCCAAACTAGGAAAGTGTATGTCCACTACCTAGAGAGGCCAAACCATAGGATTTTGCAACCATTATATACTTATATTCTATTATAAGACATACAATAAGACCTTCATTTTGTAGGGCAAGGACACCTAGCCTTCCTTTTTAAGGATCAAAAGGAGCCAATAAACCTTACAAGGTCTTACCTATACTTTGAGAAAGAGTCTTCAACATCACTATTGTGGGAATGTGCAGCAAAAAGAATGTAAACGATCAACATAATTAAGGCCAATCAACCATTTTCTCTATTCACCAGATCCAAAAAGTTTTCAGCCATCGCATAGGAGTTTTCTATAGAGTCTTGTATCTAGGATTTCCATCCCTCCTTCCATTATAAAAGGAGGGGAGAATCAATAAGAAAATACATGCAGTTTTTAGTTGTAGACCACATCTTGTATAATGTTGGATCTCATTTTAGTTTGTATTCCTTCTAGTCTCTTTATGTGTGAGTAGATTCTTCTGGGGCATGAAGAGTACCCCCTTAGCTCAGTTCTATTGCTCCATCAAAAAAATATCTTCTCTCTATTTATGGGTGATTATTTGGATGATCGAATATACTCTAATGGAGTGATATGACTGTGAATCTCTATAAGAACAAAACAATAGACCCTTAATTGCAATTATTATCTTTTCATCTTTTAATCTTATATCCATTATAATCCTTGGTGACACGACCACCTGAACCTTAGGTTTGAACGCCAGTTTGAATTCACATGCTTCTTGATATGACCATGGATTGTGGCATGTTGGACGGTTGGGCAATGATCTGTAAATGTTGGGACCAATGCGTGTACAAGAAGTCTGACCTTTGTGAGTCTGTCCATAAGGACATGCAACCCCAAGGTCCTGATTTGATCCTTGGAGTTTAGTATTTGATTAGTTGAATAGAAACATGGTTTTGGTGGTGATCATCCAAACCCCTAGATCTTTATTTCTTGATGAGTTAAACTTTATTTCAGCACTGTATTTTTGTTCTTAATTTTAACAACCCTCTCAAATTGAAAATTAGTTCTTGTTCTTGGGATTGAATTTGGATCTTCACTTATCTTTTCTTCCGTTCCTTGGATCAATACCTATCTATACTAAGTTGACTTGTTTTTTACAGCAAGTTGAAAACTAGATTAGAAGGTTAAAGATAGATTGGAACCCGTCCCCCTGTGACTGTCGCTCTGGAGATTAGGTTTTCAGGCGTAGACGTCCACCTCTATTAGATTAGGGTTTTCCCTTGCAGGTTCAAGCATTGCGGCTAGTTCTTTGGGCCTCGTCTCCGATATGGCGATGGAACTAGTAGAGAAGTATGCAGGACTTAGGCTGGCTGAGGAGGAGGAGGAACCAACCGATTGGTAGCAGTGATGAAGAGGAGGACCACACTGAGCTGGCATTGGTGGGGAGGCTGGCGACGAACTGGACGTTCAACTTCAGGGCTATGGAAAGAATGTTGTCACAAGCATGGAGCCTGCGAGAGATGGTAGATTTCAAGAAGTTGGAGGGTGGTGCATTTGTGATGTAGTTCTCACACTAGAGGGACATGTGACGGGTCGTCGAGGGTGCCCTGTGGAACTTTGATGGGCGAATTCTACTTTTCAAGGAGGTGGACAAGGAGGATCAACCTGGACGACTAATCATAAACTGAACTCCCTTTTGGGTGCGCCTCTATGGCATACCTTTGGGGTATAGGGCTGAGACGACTGTCAGAGAGATTGTTGGGTGCATAGGGGAAGTCCTTTTGATGTATAGAGACGGGATGGGATGGGACTCTTCCCTAAGAGTCCGGGTACTGCTGGATGTCACAAAACCACTGAAGAGGACGCTGAGACTGAGGGTTAAAAGCAGAGCCATCGTTGATGTAGAGATAAAATATGAGCGCATGTCTATCTTTTGTTTCATGTGTGGCGAACTTGGACATGTTGATTGGGATTGTCAGAGCTACGCTGAGGATGGCGAGCACCAACACTAGTGGGGAAAAGGAGGCATGAGGGTGAAAGGGACGGGGATTTAGGGGTGGCACGGCAAAATCTCACCTTCAAGTCGAGTGTGGGGATGGGAGAGATTAGTAGGAAGGAGGAGGAGGGGGACAATAGAAAAGTAGTGGGGGGGAAAGGAGAATGGGGGTGGTGTCATGTGGCGGGGATGTCTCACATGGGCAGCGGTAGTACGGGTGAAGGAGTGGTGCTATGGGGGAGTGGGGGCATGGACAGGAGGGGAGGTGCCATGGGGGAGTGGGAGTCTGATCCTTATGATCATGAGGGGAGGATGTCAGAGGGGGGACGCCTGAGGAAAGACGCATGGAAGGATGGGAGGGGGAGGCAACGTAGAAGCAGCAGACGTTGCGGAAGATGAAGCAGGGTGATCGAGGGACGACGTTGGGAAAGGTCGTGATCTTCTTCCCGAAGGAGGAACTAATGGCTCTCCAAGGTGGCGAACAGATTGATGAGGTGGATCTGGATGGGGGTAGGTAGATATAGAGGGGGACGTTACGTTCAATAAAGGTAGTGGGAAACGATGTCAACGACGGCAATGGACGAAAGAGAGAAACGTTGTGATGGCCGGGTTGCAGCAAAGTGAGTAACCTTGGATGGGAGGAGAGGCATGCAAGGTGTATGCACAGGAGACAACAGATCAATCTAGGCAATTGGAAGAAGGATCTCTTGATCAAGATAAAAGAGCACAGCAAAGAACAAGTCAGTATGAAGAAGGAAGCACGGCTGTAAGTAAGGGAGAGAGGAGAGTGATCATTCCGGAACAAAGGAGAAAGGAAGATGGGGCAAAAATGAAGCAGGGAAACAAACCAAGCTGGGGGAAAAAGAAACACCATCCATGGGTTTACAAGATGAGCAGTGGGGAAGGTTGGGTATTCCAGAAGAGGAGGTGGTGTGGGAGCAAGCAACATGAAAAAGGGGTAGATGTGTGGAGGTGTGTGATATGGAACTTGACAAACAACCAACACAAACAATGGGAGAGAAAAGATCCAGGAGAACCAATGAGGGTGCATCAGACAGAGATGGGGTCGTCATGACTCAAGTAGCGGAGGTTGGCAGAGTCCAATCCCATGAAGGACAATGAAAATCTTCAGTTGGAACTGTTAGGGATTGGGCAACTTTGACACGTGTAAGGCCCTCCGGTCCTGGGTCTGGAGAGAGCGCCCAAACATATTTTGTGTTATGGAAACTATGATTGCAGAGAGGAAGTTAGAAGATTTCAAAAGGAGTTGTCATTTTACTGAGGGCTTGTGTATATCAAGCACAGGGAGGGCAGGTGGACTTGGGTTTTGGTGGAAGGATGCAAAGGTTGAGATCCTTAGCTACTCGAGCAGGCACGTGTCCACTATGGTCAAGGATGATGTCAATGTCACTAGGTGGAGAGCGGTGGGGATATATGGGTGGGTGGATCAGCCAAGTAAAACAAAAACATTGGATCTTATGAGGAGGTCAAAAAAATGAGAGAGGATCCAGTCATTTTCTTTGGGGACTTTAATGAGATTGTGTCAAATTCTGAGAAGAAAGGGGGACCTCCTTGATGGAGCTAGAACTTACACCAAAAGATTACTCTTCCAATGGAAGTCCTAATATGCACCAAAAACCCTAGAGAGTTGATGTCCTCTCTAGGTTTACCTACAAATGGTTCTACATAAATGCTCCAACCCCACAAGAGTGTGGAAGCCTTATCATAGTACAGATTTAGGATCGAACCCAAAGGACAACGTTAAGAATCTGAGTGTCTTTTCCTTGTTTCGTATCAATCTAAGTTAATCATCTAAGACCAGAAGTTTGATTTGAGTTATTTAACCTAAACATGTAAAAGTAAAGGCAAGAATAAAAACTAGTTTAATGATTAAAATCTAAGATTAGCAAATGATGATGGATCACTGGGGTGATGCGGGTATTCGCCACCACTACACATGAATTGTACTTGTATCAAACATAGCGAGACTTGTAAGAAAGATACATGGATGTTGTACAAAACCGATGTCTTATAGGACAAGAGTAGTGCACACATCCTTCACGGGTTGAGTAACTCTCATCTGGTACATATCTACGTGTCAATGAAGATATGTAGTCTCCGAAGAGAAAATCTTACTCAACCTCATGAAACGTGCATCGGAAAACTAACAAGCAAGCGATAATTACCAAATCGATCAGTATCCTTATAGACTATCCCTCTTTCGAGGATATAGCTACGAGAAACGTGAGAGTGTTGCAACATCAGCCATTCCCGAACGAATGGTCAAGTACTTTGCACCACTCTCTCCTCAGAGTGTGTTCCTCAACCTGTCAAGGTTGCACTTTTGTACATCAATTGATTCCATTTCATAGTACAAAAGTACGACGATGGAGGTGAGTTTAGTCCACTCCTTAGAAAGCGTTCCTAGATACTGAAATGGATGCGCGGTGGATACACACACCAGAAACCAAAACTAAATCGGTATTCGAGTCTTCAAGAGCGGTCATAGACAAACCACAATGAAAGACAATAGATGCATACAAGAATGCGGCCAACATTCAAGCATGTATGAAACGATTTAGTATTGAGTCGAAATGATAACATCTTTTTAGTACAAGTTACAAAACATGGGCAGCGGGGCTAGTCCCCGCACCCCAGTGAATGGAATTACTCACTCCTCATAGAGGGAGCAACAAAGAAAGAGAAGAGAGAGAAAGAAAGCATCGTCGGAGCATAAGAGTAGATCTGTGACAGCCCGGTGTAGATCGTCGTAGTCTCTAGGACTGCTTCGTTGTGGTCGATGACGCCTGTCTCTCCACCTCGATCGTCGTGTCTACCTCCAGGATTGCACAGGTAGAATGAGGTAGAACAATGGTAGAACGATGGTAGAGGTGAGATGGTGATGGAACATCCTTCTAGATCTATCCCCAGTCAGGCAGCTTTCCAGATCTGTGCTCAGACCGGGATCTTGGGGCTGTGGGTGAAATTTGGTCAGAAATTGTGTTCGGGCAGCCTGGCGGCATCCCAGAACTGATGCCAAACTGGGGACCCTACTGGTCCTATTTCTAGGCATAGGTCTGGTTCCCAAACGGTTTCGGTCTTGAAAAATATCCCAAACGGTTTCACGAAACGGTCTTGAAAAATAGCATCCAAATGGTCTGGAGACCGTTTGCTACCAAACGGTATGGAGACCGTTTGCTACCAAACGGTCTGTAGACCGTTTGCTACCAAACGATCTTGTGGCCATGGTGTCAAATGATCGGCTTTCTCTGTGATCTTGATCAGACGACGCCCAAACAACCTCAAGCATCCAATCCTCCAAACAATCTGAGATCGTTAGCTCCTCCAAACGATCTAGGGTCGTGAGCTCCTCCAAACCGTCTGGGACTTCGTGCTCTTCCAAGCAGTCTGGGGTTGTGAGGCGTTGCAGGTCGGCAGTACTCTAGGTGAGGAAGGTGATGTCGGTGGCCATGGATCTTTGGAGCAGCAGGTTGAGGAGATAGCAGCGTCAGGAGGTAGGGGACGACGCGCCACGGCCGTGTTAAGGCGCCATGGTCGTGGTGATGCTGCTATCCACGGCCGTGATGCCTTGTACGGGCGTGGTGGGTGAAAACTTCGGCCCCGGTGACGCCGTGCCACGGTCGTGGTGTGCCACCACGGTCATGGTGAGGCGTCAGCCCCACGGCCTTGCCGCCTTGCACGGGCGTGGCGGTTAAGAACTTGGCCCTGGAGGCGATGCGCCACGGTCGTGGCGTGACCAGCACGGTCGTGGCGGATATGTGCCACGGTCGTGGCATGACCAGCACGATCGTGGTGGATGGAGACTTGACACTATTGTCAATGTGCCACGGCCATGGCGTGACCAACACGGTCCTGGCGGATATGTGCCACGGTCGTGGTGTGACTAGCACGGTCGTGGCGGATGGAGGATTGGCACTGTTGGCGATGCGCCACGGCCGTGGCGTGACCAGCACGGTCGTGGCGATTGTTTTGCTTCATGATCTTGATCATTTGTTTTACAGGCTTGGGGCTTTGGGGACAGAACACACAGTTGTGAGTTGTTGATGTTTGATTGGATGATTGAGGTGATCTGCATAGAGAAAGGAGAGTGTGTAAGGGGTAATAGCAGCAAATAAACTAGTAATTAGGACTATTTAAGCATTATTTATGTGAGAGTGAAGAAATACTCAGAGTAAGGCAAAGCAAGGGTAATTTAGTCATAGAGAGGTATAAAAAGCCTAGAATTGGGGACTGTAATGATGAATCTGGAGGATTCATCACCACACCGAACTTAAGCGTTTCTCATCCTGAGGAACGAAAAAGCCCAAGACAGTCGCCAAAATGCATGCATGTTGGTCTCGTAATTACCTCACCTTCGTTCAAGTGTCATAGTTTCCACAAAAAAGAGAAAAGAAAAATGAGGTGAAACAAAATTAGGGCAAAAGTGTCAGAAATCCTTTGAATTGGTGACTGAGGATGAGTCTGGAGGATTCATCATCACACCGAACTTAAGCGTTGCTCATCCTGAGAAATGGAAAACTTAAAACAGTCGCCAATGAAATCGTTCATCTCGTGATTGCCTCATCCTATTGTCATATCATAATTTTGTTCATGGCTGAGATTGATACAACATGAAAGCTTTCTTAGATCACGGAATACATCTTATGATATCCTCATTTCTAAGTTCACTTCACTGAAGTATTTCCTTCTCACTCTCTGTTGTATCGGTCATGCTTAAAAGTTTTATGAGACTTTGAAAAGACCCACAGAATCAACAAAATGCATATGATCTGTCACTGGTGTTGAAAAAGGAGAGAATGGGGGTATGATCAAGAGATAAGAGTATCTCCTCTGATTGAATCAGGACTCTTATTATTAGTTGACTCATCGAGATACTTTGAATGATTTATGCACAACTCTGGTTGACTTAGCCTTACACCCGATTTTTTTCTTCTTTTCTAAAGGTAACTCAGAAGTGTGTATAGGTTGGCTTAAGGCTTTTGGCTATTTTACCTCTTCGAGAGGAGGTAAGGGGTTATATTTGGATCCTTAGGGTCTCACTACTAGTCATGACGCATCTACCTTTGTGAGGGCAGCTAATGTACCGACCGGGCAAGACCTTTATCGGTTATCCTTATTCAGGGCACAACTCTCATGTTTTTATTCATGCTCTGGCTTTTATTCATTCTCACCTGGCTTAGGAGAAAGGGTATTTTTGGATTTTTGCATATTTGGGCTGCTAGACCTCTTTTTTTTGGAATCGGGGTAGATTTTTCACCAACCTCGATATGTACACAATCATCATTGTATACTCTTTGAAGTGAAATGAGAATGTGGTACGCCCCTGTTATGTATTGAGGGGTATGGAAGAAGCGGTAGTGGAAATAGAGGTGTGGTGTACCACACCGAACTTAGAGTTTTGCAGAGGTGTGGTTTACCACACCGAACTTAAAGTTCGGCAATGTTCTAGTTTTCACTAGAAAGGAGTGTGGCATGCCACACCGAACTTAAAACTTTGGCATGGTTAGTGAACAGAGGGGTATGAAAATGAAGGAAGAAGTGTAGAAGAGAGTTCGGAACATGATGCAGTTTGCTTAGCGATTCCATGCGACATGTCTCTTTTCTCCATCACATTCTGCTCAAAAAGAGACATGATGCAACATCAAATGAGAAATGCATACAACAGATGCATTAATCAGATAAAGGCATGATGTATTTGATCTATCTCAGTCTTATAGAAGTGTATCATCTTTTCCTATTTGAGGGTATGACATTAGGATTCATAGACTATTCAAGATGAAAAACACACATTGGCTAGTTTTAAGCATTCTTTTCTTAGAAATTTGCAACGAAAAGAGATGATGATCACATATTCGAAAAACAAAAGCCAACTAGATAAAGCCTTTATTTTTGGAAGACTATAGAAAGGCAGAAAATTTATGAAAAAGAAACTAAAATGGAAAAAGCAGGAAGCAATAGAGATAGAGGGTGGAGTGAAAGTCATACCAACCGCCCTCCACCTTGAACTCATGAATTCACTCTTTTCTGAACAAATATTAGGTTCGAGGTGGAGGGGAAGGGTTGCGCAATGTTAACCAGGCGGTCCTCGTAGTTGGAAGAAGGTGCGGAAAAGATGTCTCACGATAGCTGGTGCCGAGAATGAGGAAGTGGCCCGAACAACCTGTTGACTGGGTGGTTGTGGCGACTCGAACGAGTCTTCTGGATGACTTGGATGCACATTTCTTTCGCCTCATTGTCCGTCTAGAAGAATACAAAGACCTTCCCCCATCAGCGAGGGAGGTGAAATATAAGCAGTCGAAACTGGAGGATTATGCGAGAAATCAAGGTTATGCCCACTTGTGCCCTCCAGTTGTGTCTCACCCTTGAAGTTCAAAGTAAAACTTCTTTCTTCAAAATCTAGGGCAGTTGATTGAGGGTCGGCCACTTGAACTTCCTCCTGTCTACGATCAAGTGGTGGATCCGGTTCTGGCTTCATTTTGTCACTTGGCTTTTCTTGTGTGGGATATGGTAGCCAGGATGACATTTCTTCATCAGAGGAGTTATTTTGAGAAGTATCATCATATTTATCAGTGTTGAAATTGGTAAGAGTGTCGTTCTTCTTTTCAAGGTTTTGTTCATAATTTTCCTCGTAGAACATCCTTAGTTCATCCAAGTAACTAGAAGAGGATTTGAGTGGTAAAACGAACTCTTGCTCGGGTAAGGAAATCATGGGGTCCTGAGATAGAGGTTCCAATAATGTATCTTCATGGGAGGGATTAGTCCATGACATGTCATTTTGAGGGCTAAAATCCCCTGATGAACCCATTTCTTCGATATTGGGACTAATGTATACCATTTCTGAGTCATGTTGTTGTTCCAGTTCTTCTTCATAACACTCCTCCGATTCTATTGAGTGCTCGAGAAGAGTTTCTATGGGAGGAATGGAACCTAGCTCAGGTAATGGACATATCTCAGTTTCTTGAATATCAGGAGGGGCTTCTTCATAGGGATGAGTGACTATAGAGGGATAGGTTTGTGACTTGATGTCTTCCCAAGGGTCCTTTTTGTCATTACAAGAGTTTATAGTAATATCGTAATCCATTACAAAGTCAAGAGATGGATCATGTTTCTCTTCATAGTGCATTGTCAACTTGTTCAAGTGACTAGAAGGAGATTCAATAGAAAGATCATGTTCTTGTTCAAGGACTGGGTCCGACTGGACTTCTTATGGTGGTGGTAACTCAGGTAATATCATCTCATGAAAAGGACCGATCAAAGGATTGTCATCTTGAGACTCGTCATTCTTCCTTGATTCTACTTCATCAGTGAGAGTGGTATGGTCCATTTCTGAATCAAGATCTTCATCAATTCTATCCTCAAAGTCTGTCCCTAAATCAGCCGAATGATTAGAAATTTCTACATAAGGGCAATTCAGATTTTGTTCTGGAAGTGAAGACATTTGATTCCCTTGCATAAAAGACATATCCTTGTCTGAATTGGTCACATATCCATCTGAGTCTGATTGTGAAGGAGTGTAGAGTCCTTGCAACATTAATCCTTCTTTTATGGATTTTATTGATGAGACAGCTGAAGTTGAAAAGATTTTGTCATTGAGGGAATTGATTATCGCCAATTGCTCTTCAATGGTTGGATTTGAGTCTATGAAGTCAGAAGGTGGGTAAGTATTGAAGTTTATCCCCCATTGACCTCCTGACTGTAGAAAATCCTCATATTGGTTATTCCATCTTTCACCTAAGGGCATAGTGCAGGAATCACTTTCCGAGTCAGGTCTTGGCTCGAAAGATGATTCTTTCTCTTGTAATGTTATGAAGAAATCGTTCTTGGGTTCAATTATTAACTCTAAAGATGATTCCTCACCTTGGACTGATTCTTGAAGATCATTGGAAGGCATATCCCACATGATTTCATAATCATCATCGTAATTGATTGCAACATGTGAACTAGGGATGTGCTTAGTGGAAATGGGTGGTTGTTCTACATGTTGCTCAGGAGCGTTGACAAGTTGCATAAGTTGATCAAAATTGGCTATCAACTTCTTAGTCGCAGCTGTCAGATCAGCTAGTTGTTGATCCACCGATGTCTGTAAAGCACGTAGTTCTTCCATCAATGTGTGTCGATCTTCATAAAAAGGCTCTTCACTGCACCTGTTGGGTTGATATTGATAATAGCTCTCCTCATCATTGTATTGAGTTGCATTGTTTTCCATGTTCCCTCCTTCATTGCAGTCTACACCTTTAAATCCACCATAGTTAGGTTTTTCATAGTAGCCTCTAGGGTGATACGGATTATAACTTGCGTTATATCCATAGTTGTATGAAGAGGCCGCTTTGAGGCTCCCAGCTATACAATTCACGATTACTTGATGCAGAGCCATCACATAGAGAGGAGGGACATTAAAGCAGTAAATCGATGCATGAGAATAGTCACCACATAGTTGACATCTGAAGGTTGGTGGTGTCGACTGCTTCATTTTGAAGAGAGTTGGTACCTGAAATCAAAGAAAGAGTTTATCAAGCCTGACCAACCACTTCAAATCCAAGAAGATATGCGAGATTAAGCCTTTCACTTTTTAGGTTTTTGAAAAGAAAATGGAAAACCCTAGAGAAACCTAAATCGACATGGAATTTGAAAAAGACGATTCTTACACCATTGTCCCCGACAACGGCGCCATTTTTTGATGGAGCTAGAACTTACACCAAAAGATTACTCTTCTAATGGAAGTCCTAATATGCACCAAAAACCCTAGAGAGTTGATGTCCTCTCTAGGTTCACCTACAAATGGTGCTAGATAAATGCTCCAACCCCACAAGAGTGTGGAAGCCTTATCATAGTACAGATTTAGGATCGAACCCAAATGACAACGTTAAGAATCTGAGTGTCTTTTCCTTGTTTCGTATCAATCTAAGTTAATCATCTAAGACCAGAAGTTTGATTTGATTTATTTAACCTAAACATGCAAAAGTAAAGGCAAGAATAAAAACTAGTTTAATGATTAAAATCTAAGATTAGCAAATGATGATGGATCACTGGGGTGATGCGGGTATTCGCCACCACTACACATGAATTGTACTTGTACCAAACATAGAGAGACTTGTAAGCAAGATACATGGATGTTGTACAAAACTGATGTCTTATAGGACAAGAGTAGTGCACACATCCTTCACGGGTTGAGTAACTCTCATCCGGTACATATCTACGTGTCAATGAAGATATGTAGTCTCTGAAGAGAAAATCTTACTCAACCTCGTGAAACGTGCATCGGAAAACTAACAAGCGAGCGATAATTACCAAATTGATTAGTATCCTTATAGACTATCCCTCTTTCGAGGATATAGCTACGAGAAACGTGAGAGTGTTGCAACGTCATCCATTCCCGAATGAATGGTCAAGTACTTTGCACCACTCTCTCCTCAGAGTGTGTTCCTCGACCTATCAAGGTTGCACTTTTGTATGTCAACTGATTCCATTTCATAGTACAAAAGTACGACGATGGAGGTGAGTTTACTCCACTCCTTAGAAAGTGTTCCTAGATACCGAAACAGATGCGCGGTGGATAAACACACCAGAAACCAAAACTAAATCGATATTCGAGTCTTCAAGAGCGGTCGTAGACAAACCACAATGAAAGACAATAGATGCATACAAGAATGCGGCCAACATTCAAGCATGTATGAAATGATTTAGTATTGAGTCGAAATGATAACATCTTTTTAGTAAAAGTTACAAAACACGGGCAGTGGGGCTAGTCGCCGCACCCCAGTGAATGGAACTACTTGCTCCTCATAGAGGGAGCAACAAAGAAAGAGAAGAGAGAGAAAGAAAGCATCGTCAGAGCAGAAGAGTAGATCTATGATAGCTCGGTGTAGATCGTTGCAGTCTCCGGGACTGCTCCGTTGTGGTCGATGACGCCTGTCTCACCGCCTCGATCGTCGTGTCTACCTATGGGATTGCACAGGTAGAATGAGGTAGAACAATGGTATAACTATGGTAGAGGTGAGATGGTGATGAAACATCCTTCTAGATCCATCCCCAGTATGGAAGCTTTCCAGATCTGTGCTCAGACCGGGATCCTGGGGCTGTGGGTGAAATTTGGTCAGAAACTATGTCCGGGCATCCTGGCGGCGTCCCGGAACTGATGCCAAACTGGGGAACCTATTGGTCCTATTTATAGTCACAGGTCTGGTTCCCAAATGGTTTCGTTCTTGAAAAATATCCCAAATGGTTTCACCAAACGGTCTTGAAAAATAGCATCCAAATGGTCTGGAGATTGTTTGCTACCAAACGGTCTGTAGAACGTTTGCTACCAAACAATCTTGTGGCCATGGTGTCAAATGATCTGCTTTCTCTATGGTCTTGATCAGACGACGCCCAAACGACCTCGAGCATCCAATCCTCCAAACAATCTAAGATCATTAGCTCCTCCAAACGATCTATGATCGTGAGCTCCTCCAAACTGTCTGGGACTTCATTCTCTTCCAAGCAGTCTGGGGTTGTGAGGCGTTGCAGGTCGGCAGTACTCTAGGTGAGGAAGGTGATGCCGGTGGCCATGGAGCTTTGGAGCAGCAGGTTGAGGAGATAGTAGTGTTAGGAGGTAGGGGACGATGCGCCACGGCCGTGTTAAGGTGCCACGATCATGGTGATGCTGCTATCCACGGCCGTGCTGCCTTGCACGGGCGTGATGGGCGAAAACTTCAGCCCTGGTGACATCGTGCCACGGTCCTGGCGTGCCACCACATTCGTGGTGAGGCGTCAGCCCCACGGCCGTGCCGCCTTGCACGGGTGTGGTGGGTAAGAACTTGGCCCTGGAGGCGATGTGCCATGGTCGTGGCATGACCAGCACGGTCGTGGCGGATATGCGCCACGGTCGTGGCGGATGGAGACTTGACACTGTTGTCGATGTGCCACGGTCGTGGCAGATATGCGCCATAGTCGTGGTGTGACTAGCACGGTCATGGTGGATGGAGGATTGGCATTGTTGGCGATGCGCCATGGCCGTGGCGTGACCATCACGGTCGTGGTGATTGTTTTGCTTCATGATCTTGATCATTTGTTGCACAGGCTTGGGGCTTTGGGGACAGAACACACAGTTGTGAGTTTTTGATGTTTGATTGGATGATTGAGAGTGATCTGTAGAGAGAAAGGAGAGTGTGTAAGGGGTAATAGTAGCAAATAAACTAGTAATTAGGACTATTTAAGCATTATTTATGTGAGAGAGAAGAAATACTCAGAGTAAGGCAAAGCAAGGGTAATTTAGTCATATAGAGGTATAAAAACCCTAGAATTGGGGACTGTAATGATGAATCTGGAGGATTCATCACTCCTAAAGATGGAAAGCTTATGCAGAACTTCCGGAATGTCATAGATGATTGCAAAATGATAGATGTTGGCTTTGAAGGAAATCTATTCACATGGAAATGGGGGCTGACCGAAAGAACACTAGTGCAAGAGAGGCTTGATAGATTCCTACCTAAGCTAGAATGGAGAAATTGTTTTAAATATTACAAGGTTTTCCATCTCCCCATTTATGAGTCATACCATGCACCTCTTATCCTAAAGGTAGACAATAGGGACAACAGTGGGAAAAGGAGGAAGGGCCACTTTATTTTTGAGCCCATGTGGGTGGGTGAAGAGGGGTGAACAAAAACCATCAAGGAGGCATGGGAATCTGTAGAAGGGGTGATTTGAATACTAAGCTCTTGAGATGTAAAGACAAACTTAAAGAGTGGGTTGTGGAAAAGTTTGGTGAAATATGAAGGAAGATAAAAGAACTTGAAAGCGACTTGAAGAGGCTACAATATTTTCCTCTAGATCAAATAAACCTTGATAGTGCTGAGGAGAAATCAAAAGAGCTTCAATATTGGTTACATAAGAATGAGGAATACTGGCCTGCCTGGGCACGGGTAAAGGAACTAAAAGAGGGAGACCGCAATACTGCATATTTCCATCAAAAAGTAGAAAACATGAGGCATAGGAATTAGATTGAAGGATTAGAGGATGAGCAAGGAATCATGAGATCACAGGAGGGTGTAATCACATACATCATTCTGAGATACTTTTCACATCTGTTCCAGTCTAGTAATCCTATAGGCTTTGAGGAGGTAACAAAGGGTCTTCGGGAAATGATTACAGAGACACAACAGGAGGAGCTAGAGAGGAATATTGTTGATGAGGAAATCTGGACAGCGCTGAAGCAGATGCATCCAAACAAAGCACCGGGACTGGATGACATGAAGGTAATGTTTTATCAAAAATACTGGGATGTTGTGGGGAAGGATGTGGCGAGTTACATCAAAGGATGGCAGAAAGGGAAAAGAAGTATAAAGGTTGTAAATGACACTCTAGTTGTGCTTATCCCTAAGATAGAGAAGCCAAAAATAGTGGGAGAATTTAGACCCATTAGTCTTTACAATGTGGTGTACAAGATTGCCTCCAAGGTGTTGACAAACTGATTAAAGCCTCTCATGAATAGCATTGCTTCTGAAAATCAAAGAACCTTTGTCCCGGGGAGAATGATCACGGACAATGCCCTCATAGCCTATGAACTTTTCCATTCTATGAAGAGAGACAAGGGGAAGAAAAAAGGCATCTTTTCTCTGAAGTTGGACATGTCCAAAGCTTATAATAGGGTAGAGTGGAATTTTTTGAATTTTTTTATGGAGAGGATGGGGTTTGGGATGATCTGGAGAAGTAAAGTCCAAGATTACATTACATATGTCCAGCACACCTTTGCCATTAATGGAGACCGGACCAAAAGCACAAAGCCTGCACAGGGACTTTGCCAGGGTGACCCCCTCTCCCCCTATCTATTTATTTTGTGCGCTGAAGCTTTCTCTACCTTGCTTTCCACTGCTGCCCGCGACATCCTCATACACGACATAAAGATGAGTAGGGGAGCGCCATGCATCTCACATCTATTATTTGCAGACGATAGTATTCTCTTTGCTAGAGCAACTAGTGTAGAGTGCCTGAAGATAGCTGAAATAATCATCCAATATGAACATGCATCTGGTCAGAAGATAAATTTCTCTAAGATAGAGGTTGTTTTCAGCAAAGGGATAGAGGCCGCAAAATGTGTGGAGCTGTGAAGTCTATTGGGCATTAGAGAGGTGGACCATCATGCTAGTTATTTAGGCCTCCCCACAGCCATGGGAAGGCCTAAAAAGTAGGTGTTCAGCTTCATTAAAGAAAGGATATGGAGAAAGCTACATGTCTGGTTGGAAAAGCTACTGTCTAAGCCAAGGAGGGAGGTCCTCATCAAAGTGGTAGCACATGCTATTCCTACATATGTCATGAGCATCTTCCAGTTGTTGGCAGGTACCATAGAGGAAATCCAGAGAATGATAGCCAGGTTTTGGTGGGGAGCAAAGGACAAAGAGAGGAAACTTTCATGGATGAGCTGGGACATATTAGGTAGACCAAAACGGCAGGGGGGTCTTGGTTTTAGAGACTTCCATATCTTTAACTAAGCCCTCTTGGAGAGACAACTTTGGCAGATGGTCAAACACCTGAAGGCCCTTGTGACTAGAGTGCTTAAAGTTAGATACTTCCCTAGAACGTCTATTTGGGAAGCTAGGAGGGGCCATGATCCCAGCTATACATGGAGAAGTCTATGGGGGGCTAAGGCCCTTCTAAAAGAAGTAGTGCAGTGGAGAGTGGGGGACGGGCCAAATGTGAACATATGGAATGACAAATGGCTACCTAGGGAGGATGACACGCTTGATTGTTACAAACACGAGGATAGCCCAGACTACAACAAAGTCAGAGAGCTCTTGATGGAGGATGGATCTAGATGGGATGAGGACAAAGTGTGGGAGTGTTTCCCAGACAGCTATGCTAGGAGGATATGTGCTGTACAACTCAGTCTCAGGAGTCCCAGGGATACATCGATGTGGTGGCCTTCAAAGAATGGGGAGTACTCGGTCCAGTCAGCATATTGGTTGGGTATGTTAGGAAAGGAGGAAGGTAGAAACTATAACTCCCACCAAGGAGACAAGATGTAGAAAAGGATATGTCAAGCCAGTTGGAGTCCCAAAACAACTCACTTCTTATGGAGGATATGCATGGGGGGCTTATCGACAAGAGGACGCCTGTTTGATAGACATTGCATAGAAGATGGCTCATGTATGCTTTGCATGACAGAGAAGGAAACTATACCTCACATGTTGTTCTGGTGTCTGAATGCCATAGAAGTATGGGACCAAACGTCTAGAGAAGTGCAAGAGTTGGTGGAGGACACTAAAGATGTGGACATAAGCTCGTCCATGGGGGCTATTTTGGAGAGGACATCCTTGCAAAAGGAGGATGAAATGGTTGCTTCTATGTGGGCAATTTGAGGGGAAGGTGCATGAGGATTTTCCAAAGTGGTAAAGTGCACAACAGATATCTATTCTGATGTGCCTTGACCATGGTTAGGGCGGGCAATGTGCAACGTCACCAAGAGGGAGGCAACGCCTAGCAGGTTGGCAATGACCAACATCATTTTGAAAGGGGGAACGGTGAGCTGGCAGCTAGCAGGGTGCGTAGAGGATGTGTGAAACCGGTATGGGGGAAGGCTTAAGCTAAATGTAGATGGCTCATGTGGGGAGGATGGGGGGGGGCGGGGATTGGTATGGTGGCGAGAGATGAAGCAGGCAGGCTGATAGGAGTGGCGGGTGAGAAGGTAAGCTCTGGCAAGGACGTCACCATGGCTGAAGTGCTAGTAGTGCGGGCAGCATTAGTATGGGCAAGAAATGAGGGGCTTGACCGAGTGGAGGTGGAGTCTGACTCCATGAAGGTCATTCTTGCATGCACCAAGATCAAACCGAGGAGGGACTATCTAGGAGCCATTGTTGCAGACATTATTTATGTACAACAATTATCCTTGTTTTGTAGTTTGAGTCATGTTAGTCGTAGGAGTAATATGGTTGCCCATGAGGTAGACAACTCATGCCGTAGGGGGCAAGTAGATAGTTTCTTTTATGCTCAGGCTTTTCCTTCAAACATTTTAAACCTTGTAAACCTTGATTTAGCAAGTTAATAGATAACGGGGAGCCCCAATCATAGGGCTTCCCATCTTCCATTAAAAAAAAGATTAGAAGGTTAAACTCTAGGAATTTACCTAGTGATTTTTGTGTGTACGATGACCTACATCAATTTGGCACCATTGTCGGGGATTGTACTGTTGTTTTTTAGATCTGATTGCTTGTATATCTTGTATAATCTTATTTTGTATTCAATAACTTGTATAAATTTAGTCTTTTTTATAATTTCTTCTAGATTTTTGTAATTTCGTTTCCTTCTGAGGACCATTCTGGAAGTGTATCTCCACTTTCTGCTAATATTCCATTCCAACAGTACTGCTTTCTAGTTATTTGTTTGTAATTTTATTTTATTTCCATAATTTCTTAGCTTTATCATTTTTAGTTCACTTTGTAATTTTGACTAACCCCCTTATCTCGTAATCTTTCTACTCTCATGTGTTAATTGACACACATTTCAAGAACCCTTCTTTCTCAAATGGAGTGGACATCCCAATATCTCCCGCAATGTTATTATTGTGGTCTTTGCCACCATGCATCTCTTGTCTGTCTGACTTTACCCCATGCTTATGGTAGAACCCCTTTTAATTACAAGCCCTTTCATCCTGGTGGGTACAATGTGAATCCACAATTTTCTGAGAACCATTATGGGGAACCTTGTAGTCCAAATTCAGGGGGGTATGATCAAAAAAAAATTGGAGGGTATGACCAACAGAACTTTGGGGGAGATGGACCTATTTATGATACCCATTATAATTCTCAGCAAGAAGAGAAACTTAGGGCCCTAGAGAAGATGGCAAAAAAACTGATAACCATCCAAGCCTTGTTAGCCACTCTGTTGGAAGCCTAATTCTAAAACCCAGATATTCCAAGTATGTTCCCCCATGATTCGGTGACACCTTGTAATATTGGATCTTCCCACCAAGATGGATGCAATCGAAATTACAATCCACCATCTTTTGAAGATTATTATGTGGAGCAATGCCACAATAAATATAAGGAGCACAAGGCCCAAGAATACTAAGATGGTATGGTAAGGATGTCCAAAATTTTGGGGTGTATAAATCCTATGGTGAAACTCAATTTAAGCTTGAACTGGAAGAGAGACTTAAAGCCCTAAAAAGATGGAAATAGAAGGACAAGAAAAACTTGAACGCAGTCAAGCCATGTTAGCTACCTTATTTGAGGCTCAATCACAGACTCCCCCTATAGATCTTGAACAATCTAATATAGTTCTTCCCAATGATGACGACGATGATCCTATTTTTGTGTCATATATGTTGGATCCAGAAGAAATATCACAAACAATGGAGCCATATTTTATGTGTGATGAGGAGTTGGTATCCCTACCTTTCCTTCAGAGACTCTATTACTTGAATATGAAATGTCAAAGCAGGAGAGTCATTCTGAAGATCCAACAAATCCTCATATCCTTATCATAAACCCAATTGATTTTAGAGACCAAATCCCTTGTTTTGAGTCTATTTTGGATAATGAGCATCCAACCCACTTTGACAAAACAATTCCTCCGATTTTGACACAACCAGTTCTCATTCTACACAAGGTTGATGTAGAAGGCGAGACACCCTTGGAGGAAGCCCATACATCCCCTTTTGTTGTTTGCAAGGAAGACATCCTCATCCCTCCTGAATCCTTGCGGACCCCTTGTACAAAAGAATTAGAGACATATGTTATATCAATAGTGAAACTTACCAAACCCAATGTTGATGGCATTATTTTTATTTTGTAAATGATTTGAAATCTTGTGTATCAACATCAATTCTACCATACGCAATTCATTATGATGGTGGAAAACCTGAGCCAGATCCTCCACCCGACTCTGTTCATCCTTCTCTATCGACATTTCTTATTGAGTTCCCACCAACTTCCCCTAATCCACATCCATCTTCAACACTTCCCTTGCTATCGAAGGAAGATCTGTGGATCTTATTGGAGGGAATGAAAGGTGAAAGAAAATATGCCCACTGAGATTCCACAATTACCCTATCATAGGGTATACTTTGAAGATCCTATGATAAAGGTCCCAACCCTCATACACATCCCCTTTAGCTGGACATTTTTTGAGCTACCAGGGCCATCTGGACACCCTCTTCTTCCCTCCATCTTGGATTTATGTTTTGCTCAGGATGAGCAATATTTTAATTTTAGGGTGGAGGTGGATGGTACATACTCTTTCCATCCACTCTATCTTAATTTTATACAAATTTTCATTATGTTATATGTTTAGTTCTAATTTTTTGAAATTTTCAAATATTTTCAATTTTTTTAGTTTGGCCCTTATCTAGTCGATCAGGTTGAATAGACATTATCATTGTACCCCTTTGAATTTAGTAAATATTTTACAATTTTTTATAAATTGTCTGGTCTAAAAAATAACATCACTCCTTGGAATTGTTGGCAAGGCATAAGGAATCGATCAGAACCAAGCATATTTTTTTCTTACATTTAAACAAATGTATTATCTTGTTATAAAACTTGTATTATGTGAATTATAGGAATATTCTAATTAGAGCAATGACATTCTCTGAAAATAGAAAAAAATAATGTTGAAGGTTATAAGCACAAGAACATCTCTTCCTTCCCTCTATTTTTCTTCTAAAAAAGAGAAGCAAAGAATCACCATCGGGCAAAAATCAAGTATGTGGTGGCATGCTTCCCAAAATAAAAATTACATACCCCACAAAGGGGTGTACCATCAAAAGATGCCAAAAGTGCTCATGAAAAAATTGTGATCAATGTAGCCGCAACTCCACAAATTCAAATCTTAAGTCGAATAGAGGAGGGATAAAAAAAGATCATCACTTCCTTCTTTGTTTTCACACTCCCCATTTGTTCTATTCTTGTACATCAACTTACAAAAACATTGTGAGTGTCAAAGTGAAAGTAAGATGAAACCTATTCTTCTACAAAATCGTGATTTAGAAGCAAGATATGATAATTATTTTCATAGGGAATATAGAACTTTGTGCTTTGTGGTTTCAGGAGATTGGGTCACTTGGCCAGAATTTGGAGGTAAGGATTATTGTGATGTTACAACAGTGATGAATGACATGGTTTGAGTATAAATTAGAATTTATTTGTGATGTTATTTTCTTGAGGACAAGAAAACATTCAAGTTTGAGGTATTTTGATAAATGTATATTTATCCTTTTTAATTACATCTTGTATATATCTTTTTAGGATTGTTTTGTTATTTATCTTTTCAGTTTTGTAATTAATTGTATTAGTTTGGATTTTTATCTTTCTGGAGTTTTAATTATATTTGGTTGGTTTTTTTTGTAGAGAAATGGCTCAATGACTAATTTCTCTTGGAAGATATTTTGCACAAATTCCCTCAGTGTCTGATTTAAATATATACCTCATACCAAAATTATCTTAACTCTCACATCCCAAGGTGGAATTTAATGGCCAAGTATGCATTGGAAAGAGAATTAAATTATCTACAGGAAAAACATATTTGCGTACTACTTTCAAACTTATGACTGTCCCAAAAATACACTCGAAATCGATGTTATGGGAACCTACAGTAGAAAGAATGTGAACGGTCAACATAATTAAAGGTAATCAACCATTCTCTCTATTGACCAGATCCAAAAAAATTTTAGCCTCCGACCAGGAGTTTTATAGAGAGTCTTGTATCTAGGGTTTCCATCCCTCCTTCCCCTATAAAAGGAGTGGGTCTAAAAAAGAAAAGACATTCAGTTTTTACTTGTAGACCACATCTTGTATAATGTTAGATCTCATTTAAGTTTGCATTTCTTCTAGTCTCGTTATGTGTGAGTAGATTGTTTTGGGAAATGGGGAGTAGCCCCTTAGCCCAGTTCTATTCAATATAATCAATTCAATTGCTCCATCAGAAAACTGTCTTCTCTCAATTTATGTGTGGTTATTTGGATGATCTGATATTCTTATAGAGTGATATGACAAAGGATCTCTTTAAGTATGAAATAATAGTCCCTAAATTGTGATTATCATCTTTTAAATCTTATTCCCGTTATAATCCTTAGTGATGCGACCACCCGAGCCTTGGGTATGAATGCCAATTTAAATCACATGCTTCTTGATATGACCGTAGATAGTAGCATGTTGGACGGTTGGGCAATGATCTGTGAATGCCAGGACCAACGGGTTCACGGAAAGTCCGACCCTTGTATGTTTGTCTGTAAGGTCATGCAGCCATAATGTCCTGATTCGATCCTTGGAGTTTAGAATTTTATTAGTTGAATAGGAATGCAGTTTTGGTGGTGATCCTCCGTACTCCCAGATCTTTATTTCTGGTTAGTTAAAGTTTATTTCAACACTTTTATTTTTGTTCTTAGTTTTAACAACCCTCTCAATCGAAATTTAATTCTTGTTCTTGCTATCAGATTTGGATCTTGACTTTTCTTTTCCACCATCCCTTGGATCGATACCTATTTATACTAAGTTGACTTATTGTTTGCAAAAAGTTGACAACTGGGTTAGAAGGTTAAATTCTAGGACTTTTCCTAGTGATTTTTGCATGTACAACAACATGTATCATTCCTCTCTTGCAATAAGTCTTCCACCTTGAAGGAATTACCCACTCTTCTCAAGGATCTTCATCCTTCACCTTCTCCTATCTCAATCAAATTGATTTTTTGATTAGTAAGTAAGAGAGAGAAAGGGGCTCTTAGTAGACAAATCCACTCAACTATACTAGGAGCATAAGAAGCAAACTTTGTATGAAGCCCAATGGTCTCTATTTATAGTTGGGGATGTATACTAGCCACTATAAGCACTTGGGAATGGCTTCTACTGATTTGGGGTGTTGCAACGAATCCACTTTTGATGTTTGCAACACTTCGACAACTAGAAGCACTTTTCATACAGTGCAGTCAGTTGAGTTTCAATAAAGCAAACTTGATCGATTGCATTATGAGATAAAGAAAAATTGAATTGTTGTCGAGTTTATCCCAGATGAAACTCAGCCGACAATGTAAATTTGTTTTCCGCACTACAACGTGTCTGTTGAGTTTGTCTTGAGAAAACTCAGCTAATCTAGACATTACCCAAAATCAATCAAGGGTGTCGGTCGAGTTTATTAAGGATGGCACTCGACCAACAAAACTTCATGTAATGAATTTTTGAAATTTCCATTTGAGTGCCTAACATTCGCTTTAAATGGTCGTTCTTTTTTCTCATATTAATTACAAGTCCTAGAATTAACACAACTTATTACAAAAATTGTCCTAAGGGTTTTAGGGTGTTTTCTACAAAAGTGTATTTGCAATGATATTTGTTTGTATTGGATCAAGCTAGGGCTGGATTGAATTGATCTTTTTCATGTACCTAATACCTGAAATCAATCTCAAATAGACATATTAGATACATATGAATGGAATGGTTAAGTCATCATCAAAATATGGATAATGTATAACTATTAGAGCAACATAAGCGAGGAAAGAGCGTAAAAAGGATGGAAATCACTTAACTTGAAACTCAAGACGTGAGGGTAGGGAAGTAAAATCCTTGAGGCTCATCTTCAACCTCTTCATGCACGCGAGCAGTCTTAGGGTGAGTCAACTTGTTGGTTAAATCTGGCTCTCGGGATCCTGAGTGGAAAGGAAGGGTACTTCCACCTTCTTCCTGCTCCATCGAACCTACTTGTGGTCACAATTGGCTCGGAGATGGCCGGGGCAGAGAAAACAGTGAGGAAGATCTCTTGTATTGCTTGGAGAAAAGGCAAGAGGGGAAAGGCATGGCTAGTAGTGAAATTGACAGTAGAGATAGTAGCATCGAGTCTTGCAGAGTCTCTTAGAGAATGTTACTGGCTTCACAGAGGGATTTCTACCCTCTTATATAGGTATGTCCTGAAGGGTTGGGCACCGATTGGGTTGGCGATTTGGGAAAAGATATTATAATCTTCCAAAATAGGAAAACCTAGGGGTTACTAAACTCAGAATCTTCTCTTGAATACACTGGGAGGATTTCTAGGCCTTTTCTTGAACTAGAGAGAGAGAGGTGTGTGGAAGGGTGAAATCAGAAACATTGTAGCTAGTTTCCTAACTAGCCGAAGGTTAGGAATAATCCCTTAATCATTGATACATGATCCAAGGGTCATCTGGCATGTGACAATAATAATGGGTGGGGCCCTAGCTTTCCAAGTTCGTATTAAAATGTGACATTTAATATATTGATCAATAATCCCTTTCACTTTAGGATAACTTAATTAATTCATAAGTCTCTCTTCCTTTAACCAATCGATCAAAATTTGTAAAGAAAGGGTCTTAGTCATTAAATCTCATTTTGGGATTGGTTGTTAAAATATGAAAGTTAAAAGTACTTTTCTTCCCCTTTAAAAAATTTCTTTATTTGAATTATTAAAGGTATCAAATAACCCCTTTTTTCACCCAAACTTGGCAAGAATTCTTATTTCAATATATTTTCTCATTAAGTACAATATTTGGATCGAAAAATTTATTAGTTTCCTTCAACTAGTCTTTCTAGAGATTTCCAAAACAATTTCCTTATTTAATCACCCATTATCCATTATTTTTAGAAATTTCTTTGTTATTGAATTTTTCCGCTCTTTCTTAGCCAATATTTATTATTGCATTATTAAACTAGTAAAACACATTAAATATATTTTTTAAAGTATTTGTATTATAAACACACACTTTTAAATGAGACACAGAAATATCAAACTTCCTAATATGTCTTAGCAATCCAATATTTGCATTCAAATAAATGTATACATACATGCAAAAATCTAGATTATAACATTATTCGTGCATGGTTTCTTAGTTTCTCTTGAATTTCTTTATTCCTCCTTAGTCACTTATGTTGTTCATATGAAACTCTTTCTTTAATAAAATCATCACAATTAAAACATAATCTTATCTATTATCCCAATTACTTACTCGACATAAGTGAGTCTAGTCAATATAATAACATCAACTGACTATATATTTGACATATAAATTGTACTACCTCATGACTCATACTATCCCAGGTGATAACACATGTCTTCTAGTAGTCATTAATTTTTCTTTCTATTACATGTTCCATTCATCACATAAGGGATAAATTAACACACATCTCCATCGAACTGCCATATGTTGTAACATGCTTACAATATAAGTAATACATTTTACAAAATCTAATAAATTCATATAAACACCTTTTATACAAGCAAGTGTTTTTCAGTAGCAAGAAGGTGAGAGCATCTCGCACCCAATAGTTCTCAATGTATTCCCATCTAGGGGTATGAAGAGAGAACAATTTTTTTATCACTTGAGCATGATTATAATAGTTTTATAAAGTTATTTAAACTTTACACATTGTGCATCATAGTTACATTTATCTACATTGTTATATTCGAAATGTCAAAATGTTATTTTTATAAAGATAGAGTTACTTTTTTTTCAATAAATATATTGAATCCATTGTTGCTTCCATTTTTATCTACTTCTAAAACTGATTTCGTGATCATTTGCTCTATTATCTATATTATACACTATCACATATTCCAATTTGCTGACATTGTGGGTGGAACACGTTACGAAAGGCCATTATGTTTCAACATTGAAGTGGAGGTGTGGTGGAAAGCATTGGGAAGGTTGGTACAAAGCTTACCTATGGCAAACAAATCAGACACGTATTCACCATCGAGAAAAATAACGTTACCACTACAAGTATGCTAAGAGAAACATGTGCAACTTGCTTTGCATCAACACCAATATTTATGTCACAATATTTAGTGAATACATAATTGTCCATGATGGAAAGGTGTGAGATGAAAGTTAAAGCTCTAAGGCTCCATTGGATAAGATATGTGTCCTCAGTTGTCTAATTTTTTTTTGATAAAAGATCGACTAGATAGATAGAATTTATAAACATAAAACATCTTTAAACAAAGCGTACAGGAAAAACAACATCACCAGCATCAACACCTAGTGTGTTTAGATTGACGTGTCATGGATGTTACAACATATAGCAAATGACTGGAAATAAGACACTCCATAGTAGAGACTAGAGTTCCATAGAAGACATCCCTATAACAGTAATTCCTCAGTTGTGTAATTTTGACAAGGTTTGTTCGATAATCAAAGTAGCCAAGCAAGTCCAAGGGATCTACTGTCATGGTCTTTTATCGAGGATTATTCAGTGGAATTGGTGTAATCGTTATGTCAATGTTATTGATTTTTTTTATAAAAGAAAGGAGAAAATTGTTACAAAAATAGAAATATAGGTGTCTAAAATGGGATATCTTGGTGGTTAGATCTTTGGTTTGTTTCCAGTAGACCAAGGTTCAAACCACGATGATGACATGAATAAATTCTTTTTTTAGTAAACCAGGAGGTCTTCTTATTCACCCCGCCCTCCTTTTGTAGGCTCTAAATGATTTCCAAACAAGAGTCCAATATCCAAAGTGAGACTCTCACTCAAGAAACCCAGACAAGAACTCCAAACATGATCCCCCACCTCCACTTTAGTCCCCCATTTAGCCAGAGCATCGACTAGCTTGTTCATGTTCCTAGGGTTGAAAGTAACCGAGGTAGAGCTCCTTCTACCCAGCAGCTGAAGATAGGCGTTGACAGCAAGCCTATACTTAGCAGGCATCGGGATCTTATGGTTGATGTAATCACAAGCAGACTTATGGTCGGACACCACCACCAACTCCCCTTCCATGGATTGCACAGCTTTCAGGCCCCTGGCTATAGCCTGCAGCTCAATAGCCGTAATATCCTCCAGCTCATACGAACTACTACCACCTCGAATTCAGAGACCCCTATTATTCCTCAGCACAAATCCAGTCGCAGCCCGTCCCGTTCTTTTATAGAAGGCCCCGTCAACATTCAATCTATTAGCCTGAGAAGTGAGTAGATCCCTTTTCCACTGCGTGCTGGGATCCCCCTCAGAAGGAACGTCCTGGATAGGCTTCAATGCCTTCAAAACCATATTGATTTGGCATTGAATCTTGTGGAACACTTGGAGTCTGGTGTGGGTAATGTTTTCAAAGATAGCTTCATTTCTACACTTCCAAATACCCTCCAGGATAATAGCAGCCGCCTCCCTCTGATAGGGATACTCCTCATTCTGCTTTAGGTTAATGGACAGCCACCCCTTCAGGCTTTGCTAATTTCCATTCTGGAACCCGTACTCTGTAGTAAACATCTCCCAGATACCTCTTGCGAATCTGCAGTCGATAAGCACATGGAAAGTGCTCTCAGGGCCCTCTCCACATCTCGGGAAAACATCACTATTATAGATCCTACGTTTAGCCCTGTTGAGGTTATTTAACAAACCTTCATGCATAGCTTTCCATAAGAACACCTTAGTACACTGGGCCATTCTGAGTTTCCAAATACTCACCCAACAACCCGTCACATGTTGTCTAGTCTTTAGGAGCAGGTTGTTGTAGATAAGTTTAGTTGAGAAATTACCATCTCTCTCCTTAGTGTACTACCAATCGTCGTTGTCTGCATCCTTGATTGGCACAGTAGTGTTCAAGATGGCCTTGCAGGTTTCCTCCGAGAACCAATGTCTAGCAAAATCTGTATCCCATCCTCCATTTGTCACCATCGACAAAACTTTAAGATCTGATGACTCCACATGTATAATCCTATCTTCCCTCAAACTCACCTTAGCTTCCCTTTCCACCCATCTATCCATCCAGACAGTAGTATCATCTCCATTAATAACCACCTGCCCAATGTACATCTCTATGTCCTCTCTATGTCTATAGATGAATTTCCAAAGTCTCAAACCATTAGTAAGGCCTCTATCCTTTAGGTGTGAGTACTTGGCATCCATGACTTTCCTTCAGTGGATATCTCTCCTTGTGCAAACATCCCACACCGTTCTGGATAGGAGGGCCTCATTCTGTAGACGGGCGCATTTGATCTTCAGACTTCCCCTCCTTCTTGGCCGCAATGATCTTTCTCCAAGCTATAGTATGCATTTTCTGACCCCAAATAAAGTTCATGATACTCTGGTCAATGGTGTCGCACAGTGCCTCTGGCAGGTGAATCGATTGCATCAGATAGGTAGGAGTGGAATTCAGAATAGATTGGGCAAGAGTCACCTTACCCGCGAAGGACAAGGTTCTATTCGTCCAAGCATTGATCTTTCCCTCCATATCATTGAGGAGCTTGAGATACACCTGCTTATTAGCCCGTCCGTGAAGCATAGGAATACCCAAGTGTCTGCCCAGGTTATCGGTTTGAGACATCCCCATCCATCGACAAATACATCTTTTGGACATCCTATCCACATTTTTGGAGAAGAAAATCATCGACTTCTCTTTAGATACCTCCTGGCCCGAGACAATCCCAAAATTGTGAAGGCATTTCATCATCCTCTTAGCTTAAGCAACAGTAGCTTCTCCAAATAAGACAATGTCGTCTGCAAAACACGCGTGGGTGATCTCCGGGCCACCTCTCCTGATCTAAAGCACGAGCCACTCTCGCTCTCGAGTCATCTTAGTAATAGATTGACAAAGCCTCTCCAGGCAGAGCACGAAAACATAAGGAGAGACCGGGTCTCCTTGTCGAACTCCTCGAGTAGCCCTAAACGGAGCCAGCTTTCCCCCTTGCCATAGAATACCAATCTTTCCTGAGGTGATAATATTCATAATGAGGTTAATAATGTTCTCCAGCATAGCCGTTCTCTGGAGCATGTCACGGATGAAAGCCCATTCCATTTTATCGTAAGCCTTAGATAGGTCGATCTTAACCGCCATACAACCCTGTCCCCGCCTTCCGGTACCCATAGTGTAACATCCCTGACCTGGGTTATGAACTAACCCTAGGTGTTTTGCTTAAATATGTAATTAAATACTGATTATTATCTTTTAGTATGTAATTAAATCCCCTGAGGAACATATATTGCTATTTCTGTCCTTTTTAAACAATGTTGTAATAGTGTTTTGTAATATAGGGACCTATGTGCAAATTACCCAATTAGAGGGGTTAACTTGCAAATTGCGCATGTTAAGATGTTCCTTTGGTATTAAGACATCATAATAATAAATGTGATGAAGTATGATGGATTCTCCAAGCCTGGGCACCAAGATGCAGCTTGTGGAGTAATCCTTGTACTTAAAACCCTAGTTTTGGTGTAAACTGCAATTTACCCAAAATGTGGGGTGCAACTTGTAAAATACACCTTCAAGATTATATTTTATAACTCTTGGCATCATTTAGAGTAATGATTATGAAGAGGGCGCTTCTTTTGAATAATCACATAAGAAGGAATACCTTTGTAATTAAATCACCAAGTTGTGAGTAAGGAGACCCTTATATATATGTGCACCTTAGTGATAAGTTGCCTTTCTTTGCCTTTAGTCCTTGGTTTTAGAAGTAGTTTTACATAAGAAGTGAGGAGGAGGGACGTGCCTAAAAGAAAGGAAGGACTTAGATGAGAAAAGGAGAAGCAAGTTGTCCTTATGTTGAAAATAACCCCAAAGTACTTATACTCCTTTCCTTTGCAAAACAAAGGAAACGTTTCCTCTTGCTAAACCGACTGAAGGCAGAGCTCTGGAGCAGAAGTGATCGACCAACTTGTTCTAAGGTAAGAAGAGACCATCATCTTGCTCGGACTCATGGAGAAAGTTGGGTTACAAGGTTGGTTTTATGATTTTCTTACTTAGTTCTCTCTTTCTAGCCGATCTTTCCCAACCTTTTCTTGGAAAAACACCCTTGGCCAACCTGTGGAGCTCAAGACGCCATTAAAGGCTTGAAAACTTGAAAGCTTGGAGCTCTAGGAATGACTTTAAGGCAGGTTTTATAACTCTAAACCTTTTTCTTTCTTATGCATATCCTTGTTCTTGCAATTAGTAGCTAGTTCTTTTTCTTCCCCACTCTTCCTTGCACTTTTGCAAGCAAAACCATGAAGTAACTGACCTAATCTAAGGTTGAAGATGATGGGTGTGATTTCCTAGGTAACTTTACCAAACGACCTTGGACCATTTGATCTAAACGGTTTGCAAGACCGTTTAGATTCAAACGGTCTCCAAGACCGTTTGGAAAGTTTGACCAAGTGAAGACCGTTTAGAAGTCTGCTGAACACATCATGAACTAATCATCTACAAATAATCATAACCTAATTGCAAACAAATCACAAGTTGAAGGCACTTCAATCCCCTAAACTCTAATCGGGTTCAATTGTTGATTTCAAGTACCAATCTTGTTGAACTTTGGGTTGAGTGGCCCAAACGGTTTCAAAACCATTTGGGAATCAACCAAACGGTCTCAAGACCATTTGGTGACCACCCAAGACCATTTGGAGGTCTAGGGTTAAGGTAATTCGATCAATTGAGGGTCCAATCACAATAGGTTGTTGAATTGATTAAAAGTGTTGATTTTAGACCTAATTAGGGTTCAACCCTTGATAATTGGACTTAGCTTTTGATGAGACTTTGGGAAAACGGTCTCAAGACCATTTGGAGGATGTTCAAACGATCCCAAGACCGTTTGGGCCAAGTTGGGGCCCAATTGAGTGGCAATTGATGGGTTCCACTTCAATTAAACTCATGTTGATCAATGTTGATGGTTAATCGATTACAAACCCTAATTGGTTATCAATTGAGGGTCAATTGAGTGACCAATTGGTTAAGGATAACCCTAATTGGTCTAATTGATGAGTGGTTAACATAGATGAGGTCAATTGAGGGGTTCAACATTCAAAAATCCTAACCGATTACAAGTGTTGGTGTACCTTTTAGGTCCATGCGGTTTTGAGCCATTTGGACCAAATGGTCTCAAGACCGTTTGAGTCCAAACGGTCTCAAGACCGTTTGAGTCCAAACGGTCTCAAGACCGTTTGGGCTCAAACGGTTTCAAAACCATTTGAAGGTCAAGTGGTTTGGAGCTTATGCGGTTTAAACCCATGCGGTTTGGTCATGTGGTTTAATCAAACGGTTTCAAAGTCAACCATGTCCAAACGGTCAACAAGTTGAAATGGTCTTGAGTGTGACCTAATCCATGCGGTCTTGAAGTCAACCATAACCAAACGGTCAACCCTTCCAAACGGTTTCAAAACTGTTTGGAGGTTGAAGTGTGTAATCGTCTGGGGAACTTTTAGGGTTAAGATTTCTTAATACCTTGAAGGTTTAGATGGTCCAATGGTTGTTTAACCTAAACCCTAATGATACCTAAAGACATTAAGGGGTTAAGTAATTAGTAGATTGAACCATGTCATGACTAATGATGAACATTATCAAGGTACTTATACAGAGTTCAATTAATACAACACCCCTTGATCAAGCAAACCCTAATGACCATAATGGTGATGACTTGACCTATGATAATCAAGTTGAATTGACTTAATCTAATCTAGAGTGATGTAAACATCATCTAGTAGTAAGAATAGAGAGAAGGCTCCTAATATGAATGAGAATAAAGTAACATACCTTCAATATGTAAGAATGTACATGATTAGGGTATGATCCATCAAGGTGAGATCATGGAAAACCTAATTATGATAATTGATGAATCTTAACCTAATTTGAGGGAACCAATGATGATAATTTTCATACATGATGATGCTATGGGCTCAATTCACTATGAAGTGAATAGTAAACCCTAATTCTAGGGTAATAACAGGTAATGTGAATAGTAAACCCTAATTTAAGGTGATTGGTGAATGAAGTAATTTTGGGTATTCCTTTGAGTATGAATCCCTAATTATAAGTTGTAACATGAGGAATCTTTATGCCTTGTAAGCTAAGAGATTCAATAATCCTATGATGAAGTGAATAAATCCAAACCCTAGAAATCAATGGTGATATGTTGATCTTAGCACGCCCGTGCTAAGGAGCACGGCCGTGGTAACTTTCTCTTACACGACCGTGCGAGGAAGCACGGCCGTGGTGTACTATAAAATAATTGAAAGGTTTTGATATTGTGATGATATTGTTATATATGCATATCCTCAATTATACTAATCATGCAGGTGGTTAGCAAGAAGTAATCATAGCCAGGTAAAGGTTATGATATCATATTCATTAAAAGCATGTTATTAGCTTTGTGAATAGTGACATACTATGTTGCCTAGTTCAAGTGGCATCATATGAGATTGATAGGCTGTAAGAGCCATGAGTAACATCAAGGTCATGCTGATTAGATGACTTGTGATGAAATGATTAAGAATTGATATCCATATGATAACTTATGTGAGTTAAGCTTGATACATTTAGTATTCTACTTTCATAGCTGTTGTTCTAATGATTAATGATTGAGAGCATGCTTGATGCTAAAAGAATGCTAAAATGTACCTAATTAATCAAGTATAATCATATCATGTAGAGCCCTAATCATAGATCCATCATTGTCAGAAGTTAAATGATGGTAAAATAGGTTTTCCTAAGGGAACTCTTGGATCACATACTCTTGAGTATGTGGGGGAATATGGATGTGAATATCCTTACATCCTAGTGTAGGAGTTGATATAGATGTACCTTAATCTATCAACCCTTCACTATATGTTTATGCCGGGGTGATGTAACACTATTCTCCCGAGGGAATCTTTGATGCCGCATCGATGAGAGATAAACAAGAGATCTTTCGATGGCGAAGAGAGTACAGAATGCCACTATGACTCTAATAGCAAAGTGCCAGAATACCCTGGTAAGCTATAATAGCAGAGACACTAGATGTCCTGCATGTTGATCCTCACACTGACTGAGGAAGATGAGGTCATAAGAATCCGGCTCTTTTGATGACCTAGGTATGATACTGATGCGACTTAATGGTGATCGGTTGGAGAATGAGCAGTATACCTCATCTCCGCAGGGCATAATAATGTTTGTAAAACATAATCAACAGCGTAGCATATTTTCTTAGGTTGAACTATGAGAAACAATGATTGATGTTACATTGTTTATATCAATAGTCTATTCATGTAGTTATTATACCGTTCTTCATATGCTTTAATGAAGTGATTGCTTAAGTAAAAGAAGTTTTACTTATTATCAAACCTGCTGTTGAATGATTTAAGTTACCTTGCTTATGTTATTCCATAATTTCTATAACAAAGCTTCTGGCAGAGAGTTATAACTATCACTGGGACAGTTATTCAGATTGTCTCACTCCCGTAGGTTTCAACTTTTTAGGTGGACGTCGAGGATGAAGAAACCAATTTGAGGGTGAGCAGTATCAGCAAAAGCAACACCAGGGGCAGCAGTGAATCTCAGGTGGAGATACTGACTGTTGAGTCATGTAGTTAGTTTGTCTTATGTCATCTCTGTACTCTCAGGTCCTAAGAGTCAATAGGTCTGAGATTTTGGTTTTTAGTCTCTAGATTTTGTATCTAGATGTATATAATCACTCGAGGGGTGATTTTACAATGATGTAAATTGTTCATCTTGTTTCTTATAAAGGAGTTTTATGGTTTCAAGATCTTTTCTCCAAAAAGTTTTAATTTTCAATATTCCTCTGCTAATTAATCGCTTCCGCTTAGTTTATCTCATGTTTTATAAGTTGGATCACACAATTAGTGGTATCAGAGCTCTAGGTTTACTGAGTCTACAGAGACATAGGACTTAGGATTTCGAGTCTATTCTTAGTGTTTTCCAGTATATCTAATAGTGTCTTCTGCTCTCAGGAGAAGAAGATAAGTAAGGATGTCTGGACCACACGAGCAGTATGTGGCAGAGAGTAGTGTCGCTTCACCCCGAGAAGGTGCAAGGAACCCAAAAATAGAACAGCCTGTACTTGAGCCACCTATGGAGCCACCTCAGTTTAACCCAGCTGACATGGAGAATCCAGCTGTTCAGACTATGTTCGAGTAGTTTATAACTGCCATGACACATATCACAGATAGGATGCCCATGCCTGCACCTAGGGCACTTGCCCAGTCTGAAGGACAAGGTATCGGTAAGACGTTCGAGCGACTTCGTCGTGTCGGAGCAACTGAATACTTTGGAACAGTTGATCCTGTAGATGTCGATCTGTGGTTGACTGAGTTGGAGAAAGCCTTTAGAATCCTGAACATCCTAGAAGCTGAGAAGGTTAGACATGTTGTCTATCTTCTCAAGGGGAGTGTTGGTCACTGGTGGACCATGGAAGAGCAGAAGAGGCTGGGTGTGGAGGTTGTCTGGGAAGTCTTCCGATGGGAATTTATCAATAGATATTTCCCTAAGACGTTCCTGGATGAGAAGATCTCTCAGTTCGAGAGGTTAAGGCAAGGTCTGATGAACATTAGCGAATACAAAGCTAAGTTCATGGAGTTGTTGCAGTTCTATCCACATATGGCTGCTACAGATGAAGAGAGGATCAGGCAGTTCAAGAAAGGGTTGAATGCTGAGTTGACTACTCTCGTGTCTGCTCTAGAGAATCGGGAAAGGTTTGCTACCTTCATTGAATCAGTCTGAAGGATAGAGAGGTTCGTATCTGAGAAAAGGCAAACCCATAAGAGATATCCTCAGTTCCAGGGATCTTCATCTAAAGACTTCAAGAAGCCTATGTTTTATGCACTGATACCACAACCTAGACCTATTGTTCAGACACAGTAGACACTGAGTAGAGGTAGAGGACGAAGCCTACCACTACAAGGGACTCGCAGTTCAACATCAATGTCAGTTACAGGACCACCAAGACCACAACAACTGGAAAGAAGTTGCTACATATGTGGGAAGGTGGGACATATAATGAAAGACTGTAGAGCTAGACCAGCAAGTGTGACACAACCACAGAGGCAGAGTCAGCAAGGATCCCAGAGGAGGCAGTTTCAAGGAGCAGCTAGAGGACGTGGACAAGCGTCCCAAGCTAGATCATCGGCACTGAATCAACCTCAGACGACAGCAAGGTTCTATGCAATGAACCCACCTGATGCAATGATCAACCCTCGGGTTGTGGTAGGTCAGATGGAGTTGTTATATTCTGATATGTCTACATCTTGTGTTGTATCTGTTTTGATTGATCCGGGTGCTACGCACTCCTTTATCACTCGAAGAGTGATTCGTAATTGCAATATGACGGTTAGTCATAGGGCAGATAGCCTGTTGCTTGAGACTCCGTTGAGAAGGTCTGCGGTGTTGCAGGAGGTATGCTCTCCCTGCATCCTCTTCTTTTCTTATCATCGCATTCAAGTGGACTTTATACCACTTGAGATGCAAGGATTTGATATAATCCTTGGGATGGATACCTTGGTAAGGTATAAGGTTGTTTTGGATTGTGAATCCAAGCAAGCTGTGTTTACTGATGAAAGCAACACATGGATCTTTCAAGGAGAAAGAAAGATTCTACCCATCTGTCTTGTGTCAGATATGGTTGCTGATAAGCTGATGAAGCAAGGATGTTATGCATTCTTAGCCCATGTGGTAGATACTACCATGGAGAGTCCTAACCCTGCTAAAGTTCCTGTAGTCAGGGAATTCAAAGATGTATTTCCTGAAGAACTTCTAGGTATACCACCGCCTCGGGAAATTGATTTTGAAATCAATTTGATCCCAGATACACAACCTATAGCACAGACACCGTATAGGATGGCGCCTGCCGAAATGGCAGAACTCAAGAAACAACTTCAAGAGTTGCTTGAGAAGGGTTTCATCCGACCGAGTACTTCACCTTGGGGTGCTCCGGTCCTCTTTGTTAAAAAGAAAGATGGTTCAATGTGGTTGTGCATTGATTACAGACAACTAAACAAAGTAACAATAAAGAACAAGTACCCTTTGTCGAGGATTGATGATCTCTTTGACCAGTTGTGTGGTGCAACCGTCTTCTCAAAGATAGACTTGAGATCGGGATATCATCAACTTCTTATTAAGGACGGTGACATACCCAAGTCTGCCTTTAGGACAAGGTATGGTCACTATGAGTTCACAGTTATGTCGTTTGGGCTACTAATGCACCGGCTGCATTTATGGAACTCATGAATAGAATCTTCTGACCTTTCCTTGATCAGTGCGTTGTTGTCTTTATAGATGACATTCTGATCTATAGTAGAGATGCTCAGCAGCATGAATAGCATCTTCGACACACTCTAACTTTGCTAAGAGAAAACAAGCTATATGCTAAGTTTAGCAAGTGTGAGTTTTGGTTTCCAGAAGTATCTTTCCTTGGACACGTGGTATCTGCCTCGGGTATTTGTGTTGACCCTAAAAAGGTAGAATATGTTCTACAATGGGAATAGCTGAAGACACCGACAGGGATTCATAGTTTCTTAGGGTTGGCTGGCTATTACCGAAGGTTCATTAAGAACTTCAGTTCTATAGCCTTACCCTTGACTAAGTTGACCCGGAAGGATGTTCCTTTTGTCTGGAGTGATAAGTGTCAGCAATCTTTCCAGCTGTTGAAAAAGAGGTTGACAAGTGCACCTGTACTTGTGTTACCTGAGAAAGGCAAGGGATACATAGTTTTTTGTGATGCCTCCAAGAACGGACTCGGATGTGTGTTGATGCAGGATAAGCAAGTGATTTCTTTTGCTTCCAGACAGCTTAAGAAACATGAGGAGAATTATCCGACACACGATCTGGAGTTAGCTGCCGTGGTTCATGCCTTGAAGATCTGGAGACATTATCTCTATGGAGAGACACTCCATATTTTCATCGATCATAAAAACCTTAAGTACATCTTCTCTCAGAATGAGCTTAACATGAGGCAACATCACTGGATGGAGTTAATCAAGGACTACGATTGTATAATTGATTACCATCCAGGGAAAGCCAATGTGGTTGCAGAGGCTTTGAGTAGGAAATCAGCAACATCAACCATGGATAGGGCACAACTAAACTCTTTAGTATGCTCTAGGAGAGATATGCCTATCTCTTTAAGGAAAGATAATGTAAATTTGAGGGTGCCATTGTTATCCGGGTTGTTAGCTGAGATGCATATAAAACCTACTCTAAGAGAGAAGATTAAGGAGGCACAGCAGGTTGATATTGTAGTTCAACAGATCAGATCGGAGTATGGTGCTGAGAAGGGAGATGGTTTCCATGATTCATATGATCAAGTGGCATGTTATCATGGGAGAATGATAGTGCCGGATGTGGATAACTTGAGAAAGTTAGTCCTGGAAGAAGCTCATTCTTCGATGTATGCTATGCATCCAAGAAACACCAAGATGTACTGAAACTTGAGAGATATGTATTGGTGGCCAAGGATGAAGAAGGATGTTGCAGAGTTTGTGATGAGGTGTCCTGTGTGTTAGCAGGTTAAAGCTGAACACCAAAACCTGCAGGAACAATGCAACCTTTACCCATACCACAATGGAAGTGGGATCATGTAACCATGGACTTTGTTGTTGGCCTACCTAGGACAAGCAAAGGACATGATTCCATTTGGGTAATAGTTGATAGGTTGACAAAGACAGCGCATTTCTTACCTGTCAAAACAACCTATTCTGCTGAGAAGTTAGCACAACTGTATGTTGAAGAGATAGTGCGACTACATGGAGTTCCAGTCACTATAGTTTCTGACAGAGGTCCCCAGATTACAAGTCATTTTTGGGAGCGACTGCATAAAGCTCTAGGCACTCAGCTAAGGTTTAGTAAAACCTTTCATCCACAGACTGATGGACAGTCGGAAAGGACTATACAGACCTTGGAAGACTTGCTGAGAGCATGTGTTCTCCAGTTTACAGGGAGTTGGGATCTGCACCTAAGCTTGATAGAGTTTGCCTATAACAATAGCTACCAACATAGCATTGACATGGCTCCTTATGAAGCATTGTATGGTAGATGTTGTAGATCACCCTTATGTTGGTATGAGACTGGTGAACATCAGTTGTTAGGTCCTGATCTTGTGCAACAGACCACAGAAAAGATCAAAATGATACAACAACAGATTAAGACTGCACAGGATAGGCAAAAGTCATATGCTGACAGACGTCGTAGACCCTTAGAGTTCCAAGTTGGAGACAGAGTGTACCTCAAGGTCTCACCTTGGAAAGGAGTCCTTCCTTTTGGAAGGAAAGGGAAGTTAGCTCCTAGATTTATGGGGCCTTACCCAATCATTGAGCGGGTTGGAAAGTTAGCCTATAGACTAGAGTTACCACCAGAGTTACAGAAGCTACACCCCGTGTTTCACATTTCTATGCTGAGGAAATGTCACCCTGATACCGAGTCAGTTCTACAACCTATGGAGGTAGAATTGAATGATGATATAACTTATGAGGAAGCACTAGTGTCAATCCTTGATAACAGAGTTAAAAAGTTGAAAAAGAAAGATATAAGTCTTGTGAAAGTCCTCTGGAATCATCGTGGTGTTGAAGAAGCCACTTGGGAACTAGAGGAAGAAATGAGAAGGAAATACCCTGCTCTTTTCTCTTAATATGTTTTGTTGATTTCGGGGACGAAATCCTTGTAAGGGGTGGATAATTTGTAATATCCCTAACCTGGGTTATGAACTAACCCTAGGTGTTTTGCTTAAATATGTAATTAGAAACTGATGATTATCTTTTGTTATGTAATTAAAGCCCCTGAGGAACATATATTTCTATTTATGTCCTTTTTAAACAATGTTGTGATATTGTTTTGTAATACAAGGACCTATGTGCAAATTACCCAATTAGAGGGGTTAACTTGCAAATTGTGCATGTTAAGATGTTCCTTTGGTATTAAGACATCATATGAATGAATGTGATGAAGTATGATGGATTCTCCAAGCCTGGGCACCAAGATGCAGCTTGTGGAGTAATCCTTGTACTTAAAACCCTAGTTTTGGTGTAAAGTGCAATTTACCCAAAATGTGGGGTGCAACTTGTAAAATACACCTTCAAGATTATCTTTCATAACTCCTGGCATCATTTCGAGTAAGAATGATGAAGAGGGCGCTTCTTTTGAATAATCACATAAGAAGGAATACCTTTGTAATTAAATCACCAAGTTATGAGTAAGGAGACCCTTATATATATGTGCACCTTAGTGATAAGTTGCCTTTCTTTGCCTTTAGTACTTGGTTTTAGAAGTAGTTTTACATAAGAAGTGAGGAGGAGGGATGTGCCTAAAAGAAAGGAAGGACCTAGATGAGAAAAGGAGAAGCAAGTTGTCCTTATGTTGAAAATAACCCCAAAGTACTTATACTCCTTTCCTTTGCAAAACAAAGGAAATGTTTCCCTTCTTCCTTCACTTATCCTCTTGCTAAACCGACTGAAGGAAAAGCTCTAGAGCAGAAGTGATCGACAAACTAGTTCTAAGGTAAGAAGAGACCATCATCTTGCTCGGACTCATGGAGAAAGTTGGGTTACAAGGTTGGTTTTATGGTTTTCTTACTTAGTTCTCTCTTTCTAGCCGATCTTTCCCAACCTTTTCTTGGAAAAACACCCTTGGCCAACCTGTGGAGCTCAAGACGCCATTAAAGGCTTGAAAGCTTGAAATCTTGGAGCTCTAGGAATGACCTTAAGGCGGGTTTTATAACTCTAAACATTTTGCTTTCTTATGCATATCCTTGTTCTTGCAATTAGTAGCTAGTTCTTTTTCTTCCCCACTCTTCCTTGCACTTTTGCAAGCAAAACCACGAAGTAACCGACCTGATCTAAGGTTGAAGATGATGGGCGTGATTTCCTAGGTAACTTTACCAAACGACCTTGTACCATTTGATCTAAACGGTTTGCAAGACCGTTTGAAATCAAACGATCTCAAGACCATTTGATTTCATGCAGTTTGCAAGACCGTTTAGATTCAAACGGTCTCCAAGACTGTTATGACCCACGTTGAGGTTAGCCAGTAAATACCTCAATTAGCATGAAACACCTTGATTAGTGTTGAGTATATTATTTAATAGCATGGTTAATCAAGATAAGCTAAGTCATGAATTAATAGTTGAGATTTACTCATATGAGGTAATTAATGATGACAGCAATGTTGATCGTTAAGTTAATTAAGTTGAATAAAGTACTCAAGATGTAATTGGTGCTTTGACCAGTTTTGACAAGATAATAATCATAATTTCATGCTTCGAGATTGTAGTGGTTTTCGTACTTGAAAGTTTGCAAGAGAAATCACTCGGATCGGACATTCGAGGCAGAAGTTATGACGGTTTTAAGGTTTTTGGACCTGGCTGCAATTTTTCTAGTAATTGACCTTTTATTTTTATTAATTTCTTTGGGGGTCGGTTACCCCGTTCCTTTATCTTCTTCTTCCCGAACAATTGAATGGAACAGAAGCAACTGCAAAGCGGTGCACGCAGAGCTGCCCGATCGGCCGCAGCCAAGGGTGAAGGCAGGGTAGTTTTTTTTTGGGCGAATCCATCCGCGATCAAGCTCCGTCCTCTACCTCTTCACCTTCCTTCCTCCATCTCCTCCAACCTTGCCGCTATCCACAGCCCTAGCAAGGGCGCCGGCCCACAGCTGCAGCAGCAGCAAGCTACGGTGCCGGCCAGGGGCCAGTCTGGGCACAGACAACACTTCTAATCGGTGCCCCGACTCCGACCTTCAGTCCTTAGAAGAAATCTGCAGCTCCCAGCTGCGTTTAAGCACCCAGCCACCATTAATGGCGCCCCAAGCTTCTGGGCAGCGCCCCGAGCAGCAGTAGCTGCATTTGCAGCCAGTAGTCACCGTGGGTATAAGGCAGCACCACAAAACGACGCTTTGGGTTCGTCCTTGAGGTCCAGACAATAAACCAACAGCCCTAGTCCTCGATTCAGCTTTAATCGAGTTCGTCTTCAACCTGTCGTACGGGAGCACCTTGGGTGTAGCAGGTTTGTTCCAGGACAAATCCAAAGATAGAAGACAATCCAACAAACGTCGGAACCGGTCTCTGGACGCAATTCCGGTGGAATCCGGACATCCCAAACCAATAACAGAAGTGATTCTACCCAGGTTTGCACGGCGCGCAGATCAGTTGCACGGGGTGCAAAGTTGCAGAAAAGCAGAATTAGGTGTGTTTGTGGACATTTTTGGTGTATACGAACACATCGAAGTGGGTGAGTATTATCTCACTTAATTATCAAGGTTTAACTCATTTAATCATAGATATTGCGTATATGAAAATGTTGTTTATGTGTATATGTGGGTAATAAAGATTACTCGGATGCCGAGCATAGTTAGCATCCTTAGACTTTTAATTTGCATAGTTCAAATGAAATGAAATGACTAGTAAAATAAATGTGTATGCTTTACGAGTAATTCCAGTAAGATGCGAATAAATGTGATAAACTATTTCAAGTTGAGTATTCCTTTCAATACAGTATATTTGAATGTTCAGTAATATGAAATCAGTATAGAGACATGGAATAGATATGAAATTTATTTGCAGTGAACGAATCTGTTTGCATGAAACCATAGCTGAGTTATGAGTTATTGTGATATAAGTGAATAGTTGTTGCACTATATATATAGAAATGTTATGAAAGTCGAATTTCTGGTTTCAGCTAGTGAATTGCAGAATTACAATATATTCCAATAGTCGAATATGTGCGAGAGAGACACAATGTTATAAGAGTTTTCTTGTTATAATAAAATGTGTTAGACTTAGATGCCCTGACACCGTAGAACCCCTTTTGGAGGTCTGTGCCTTAGGGGTGAAACGACCTACCTAGCATGTATCTAGATGGTCGGTGGCTCGTGTTCAACAATAATCCGTGTGTGTGTCACGGTGGCACGAGGACAGAGAGGCAGTGTTCAACAATAATCTGTGTGTGTGTCACGGTGGCACTGGAGTAAATAGGGGTTATTCAACAATAATCTGTGTGTGTGTCACAGTGGTAACCCAGACTCTCCGCCTGTGTGCTCAGGTTAGAGGAGGAGTCTAGAGTACACTCTTTGAGAGTGCAGTGAGGCCGTGTGAGCCTGAGAGTCCTGACGCAGACCAGGACGGCAGTCAGACTTAGCATTTCCCGGGTGTGTCGCTAAGTCTTGTACGGTGGGTTCGTAGTTCGCTACGAGACTTTATATGCAGAGTACACTGCATATGATCAGGGCATAAGTTAAAAGATGATCACTCAGAATTAAGGTAGATTAATATGAAACTTGTGTATGTTCAGATTTAGAAGTTATAATACTTGTTCTTTAAATGTTCAGTATACTTTTCTGCGATAATTTCACTGTTTAATTTGAACTGCTCAGTTTGTTCTTTTATCCACATATTCCTGTTAAATGTAAATTATGGAGTTATCCGATGATAGCTAAGTGAAATTTTATTCACTGAGCGAGTAGGCTCATTCCTCTACTCAAACATTTTCAGGTCAGCGACAATTCTAGGAATCAGAAGGATCTTTTCATCCTAATGCTTAATCTGTAGAAGGTATATGTAGTTAGTTTAGTTAGATAGTGGTCTCTTAGTCCTTTACCCTCGGTCCTTGGGACATGGCGTGGGTGAGAGAGAGTGTGTATGTGGAATGTGTATAAAGATGTAAATTAACTGTTATGTTTACTTTCTATTAAACAATGTTACATGTTGTAAACTCTGTTTATGTTCTCTAGCCAGTTTAATTGACATGCTCCCGCAATAGTTTATTATGTTTTAGTTTACAGCAATATCCGGATATCATTACAAGGTGTTAAAAAGAAAAAGTTCTCAGTGATTTGTTTATGTGATAATCCCTCTGTCGCGCCCTAATCTCGTGATCAGTGGTTAGTGTGAGATCGGGGTGTGACATCTTGGTATCAGAGCTTAGGTTGAGTACATAGTTACTCAGAGTCCAAGTCAGGGGACGATAAGAGACCAATAGGATTAAGGTTTAGGTGTCTTTCTTCTATCTGTAGTTTTCTAACAGGAAATATTCTGTTATATCATTGCAGATGGCGGAAAGAGGCTTTGATCGTGATGATCAGGCCGAGAGCCATGTTGGCCCTGATCCACTGTACTTGGGTCTAGGTGGTGGTGACCATGTGGATGAAGCGTCCCGTATGTACATGATGTTTCTGGAGACCAGAGAGAGGTACAAGGCTGATAGGCGAGCTTCTACTTCTACCAGCAGTAAGGACCTGATGCGATCTTATGAGCTTGTGAAGAAGCTTGGTGGCACAGAGTTTAGTGGCACTACAGATCCCGCTGAGGCTGATGAGTGGTTGAGACAGATAGAGAAGGTCTTTTGCTTGATGGAGCTTCCAGAAGAGAAGAAGATTAATCATGCTATTTACCTTCTGAAGGGCGATGCAGAGTTGTGGTAGCACGGTGTGGAGGATAAAAGGAGAGGTTCAGAGCTTACTTGGCAGGATTTCTCTGAAGAGTTTCATCTTAAATTTTATCCACCCACTTTCATTAATGAGAAAACCAGGCAGTTACAGAACATTAAGCAAGGAAGCATGTCAGTTACAGAATATGAAGCGCTTTTCACCAGGTTGGCGAATTTCTGTCCTCATCTTGTACCTAATAGTATAGAGAGATGTAGAAGGTTTCAGGAAGGGCTGCGGTCAGAGATTCGGCATACAGTTTCTGCTACTAGTAGGAGGAACAGAGAGAACTTTGGTGAGTTTGTTGAGGCTGCTAGACAGGTTGAAGAATCTGTGAATGCTGACAAGATATCTGAGACCAAGAAGAGGTTTGCGGACTTTAGTGGAAGACAATCCAGTAGTGGGTACATAGGTGGAGGTAGAGGTTTCTTCTCCAAGCTGGGACGCAGTATTGGTTGTTTCAGCAGACTAAGATCTGGTGAGGTGACATCTTCTTCTTATGGGCGGCCATCTGGATCATCTACCTTTGTGACTGGTCCACTGAGGCAGGAAACGTGAGTATGTAATACTTGTGGAAGATCACACTCTGGTCAGTGTCAGGGTTCAGAATTTCAAGGTTGTTATCATTGTGGTCAGATGGGACATAAAAAGAAGTTTTTCCCTCAGCTTCAACCAGCAACATCACCAGTTTTTCAGCCCCAGTTTCATGATGTCCAGAGACAACCTCCAGTGGAAGGATCGAGTTCTTCTGTGGCTTTTGGTTCTAGAGGTGGTGGTGTGCCCAGTGGCAGAAGTGGTCAGAGAGGACAGCGTGGCAGAGGGAGAGCTTCAGTGCGTTTCTTCTCTTTGACACCTCAGGAAGGTATAATCTCTTCACAAGTCGTTATAGGAGAGATGCTTTTGTTTAATAGTATACCAGTTTCAGTTTTGATAGATCCGGGTGCTACTCACTCTTTCATACGACGTTCTTTAGTTGGTGAACTTAATCTGTTAACTCAAGAGTTGGTAGATGAGTTAGTGTTGAGGGTTCCACTAGGTGGACCAACAGTTTTATCTAAGTTATGTCCCGGATGTTTGTTATCTTTTGGAGGTTACACCTTTGCTGCTAATCTCATACCCTTGGATGTAAATACTTTTCAAGTCATCTTGGGTATGGATTGTCTTGAGACATATCGAGTGCAACTCGATTGTTGGAAGAAGGAAGCTACCTTTCAACAAGGTGAATTTTCTTGTGTCTTTATTGGAAACAGGAAAATTCTTCCTACGTGCATTGTATCGGCTGCAGTAGCTGATAAGATGCTACAGAAAGGATGTGAAGCGTTCCTTGCTCATGTGGTTGACACTAGAGCAGAGAAGAGCATCACCAGTGTTTATAGTGTGCCGGTAGTTAGTGAGTTTTCTGATGTTTTTCCAGAAGAATTGCCGGGCTTACCTCCTGTCAGAGACATTGATTTTGAGATTCAGGTATATCCAGATAGTCATCCAGTAGCACTGCCAGCTTATAGAATGGCACCTGCAGAGTTGAAGGAACTCAAGGTGCAGCTGCTGGAGTTGCTAGATAAGGGTTTCATCAGGCCCAGTTCTTCGCCGTGGGGTGCTCCAGTCCTGTTTGTTAAGAAAAAGGATGGTACCATGTGTCTCTGTATAGACTACAGGCAACTGAATAAGATCACTATTAAGAACAAGTATCCTTTTCCGAGAATAGACGATCTGTTTGATCAGTTGCGTGGAGTGACGATCTTCTCTAAAATAGATTTGAGATCTGGATATCATCAGCTCAGAATAAAGGCTTCTGATATTCCCAAGACAGATTTCAGAACCAGGTATGGGCATTATGAGTTTCTGGTCATGTCGTTTGGGCTGACCAATGCCCCAGCAGCCTTTATGGATATGATGAATCGGATCTTCAAACCGTTCTTAGATCAGTTTATCGTAGTTTTTATAGATGATATTCTGATCTACTCCAGAGATGATGTACAACATGAGCAACACCTGAGAGTAGCATTGCAGTTGTTGAGGCAACATCAGCTGTATGCTAAGTTTAGCAAGTGTGAGTTCTGGTTGGCCGAGGTAGCATTTCTTGGACATGTTATCTCGAGAGATGGAGTTAGCGTTGACCCTAAGAAAGTTGATTATGTGCTTCAATGGGAACAGCCTAAGACTCCTACTGAGATTAGAATTTTCTTGGGTTTAGCAGGCTATTACAGAAGGTTTATACAGAACTTCAGTGTACTAGCATCACCCTTGACACGCTTGACGAGGAAGAATGCACCATTTGTTTGGTCTGATAACTGTGAGAAGAGTTTTCAGATCTTGAAGAGGAAGTTGACTTCAGCACCAGTGTTGGTTTTGCCAGAGGCAGACAAAGGTTATACAGTGTTCTGCGACGCTTCCAGGAGAGGTTTGGGCTGTGTGCTGATGCAGGAAGGCAAAGTTGTGGCTTACGCATCTAGACAGCTTAAGAAGAACAAAGAGAACTATCCTACTCATGATCTGGAGTTAGCTGCTATAGTTCATGCTCTTAAGACATGGTGTCACTACCTGTATGGTGAGACATGTCAGGTATTTACAGACCATAAGAGTCTGAAGTATATCTTCACTCAGAAGGATTTAAATCTGAGACAGCGCAGATGGCTTGAGCTGATCAAGGATTATGAGGTGACAATCGATTATCATCCTAGTAAAGCGAATGTTGTGGCAGATGCCTTGAGTAGGAAGTCAAGTTCAACAGCTGATGCATTTTCTATGGCATGTTTCAAGAGAGACTTGCTTGTAGATATGCGAAAGTTGAACTTAGACTTGGATGTGTCTGGACAGAGTGGGTTGATTGCTCAGATGCAGGTCAAACCTACTTTCTATGAACAGATTAAGGAGTTGCAACAGAATGATGACGAGTTGTGGCAGGTTATGCAGGATATCACTATGAAAAAATGATGATTTAGCTACGATTACTTAAGTTACATTTAATTTATATGTAGCGAGAACTATTTTTACTTATAAAATATTTTTTTGTAACTTAAATGATTGTAGCCACCTCATTAAATAAGATGTAGCTACAAATTTTCATTCCTTTTAATTGTATCCAAAATAAATGTAAGAAAATAGAGGGAAAAAGTCTCACTCCCTCCCTATTATCCTCTCGTATGGGACGGTTACCACCCCCCCCGACCCTGATCGGCTCCCTTACCCGATCGCACAGCGATCCCCTCATGACGCCCTTACCCGACGATACCCCTCACCCGATCGGCGCTCCCATCCCGGCCACCGTCCGCCTGCTCTATGCTCCGCGCCTCCGTCCGTCTGCTCGGTGCCCTCCGCTCTATGCTCCGCGCCTCCGTCCGCCCAAGGCAGTTCCTCCTTCCAGCCACCGTCCACCGTCCGCCCAAGGCAGCTTCGCCTCCCAGCCACTGGCCACCGTCCACCGTCCGCCCAAGGCAGCTCCGCCGCCCAGCCAGCGTCCACCATCTGCCCAAGGCTACTCCGCCTCCCAGCCACCAGCTCCGTCTGCCCAAGGCAGCTCTGCCTCCCAGCCGATCGCATGCTCTCCTCACAGCTTGTGCTCCGTATGCTGCTGACGAACGACTCTCCGCGCCCCCTCCCCTCCCGACCACCATCTGCCTAAGGCTGTTCGAAGGCCTTGAGTGAGTTTGTTCTCTGCCTCACGCTAAAAGCATATCTTATGATCATCTTTTTTTACATAGTCTTATGATCATCTATATGTTAATGTTTGATAAATGATGAATGTATAGCCGTAATAAGAGATAGGCTAGAGCTATGATGAGGTGTCTTGGCTGGTCTCTGGCCATAGTCAATTGACTGCTTGATTATTTTCTCGTTTACCTGTTAACTTTTTTTCGTCAGAGAAGAGAGTTGACAGTACCTTGTTTTATGTATTAACTCTCAACTTTTTTGGGAAAAAAATAAGTAAAACACACTTTGACCAAAGTAGTTCCTTTTCTAACATACCAAAGTAGAATATCTATCAAAATAGCACACTTTCTCTTAAACCTGCTACAGAACTGGCATTTTTACACCAAAGTGTAATGATTCGAGAATTGTGTTTTCGGAAGCCCTAAGGTGGACATACTTTTAGTCGAAGTATACCAATTGAGCCTTTGAGCCTGAATCCCCTGTTCATCTCTTGGCAGGAAATGAGGAGACCCTCGGCACTTGTCTCGTCTCCAGGAAGCCACCGTCCGTCCCCGCTTGACGTAAGTTGCTGTCCGCCCTCGCCAGACGGCTGCCACCGGCCTCGCTGTTGGAATAAGGTGCCATCGTTGTTCTTTCCTCATCCACGTTGGGCATTTCAGCTATTTGGTATGTGGTTTAAAATCTTTTTAGATTTGTAATATGTTAATCTGTAACTGTAGAATCACACGTTTTCTCTTTATACATACTTCATAGACATGAAAACATAGAGGCAAAATTCAAAAGTAAATTATTCATAGATGCCTTAATCAATCTATCAATTTTGTATCTCACGTAGGCTTAGAATGAAAAATATGATCAACTGATTATTGGACCCCATTAGATATGCTTTATGAAATAATGACTTTATGGAGAGTCAACACATTGAACAGATTTTATAGTAGAAAAGAGTAGCTTCAGTCTATTTTTAGTAGAAGATAATATCTTTCCTAATGTCAATATACATCTCCATGCGATATCATTTCATTTCATAATATAAGCACATTTAACACATGAATATGACATTATAAAAGTCTCTTTAGATACTTTTTAATAGATTTATAAAATTAGAAAAGATTCATATAAACAATTGAGCATTTTTTTTATTGTTATGAGCACCAACACTGATGGAAATATACAATTTTAGTATGACCATTTTATTATTGTTGTGTAATTTCTTACAACTTAGATAACAATATATATTGGGGAGCCACATATGTATTCCAAATGCAATATCAAGAAGTTGGTCTTGTTCACGTTCATTTGTATGTATTAATATATATAAGATGAGTACAACATGGCAATTTACACATGGACTCTCTCACATATATACTAAGTTTCGCACACCCTTGTTGTATTGTCTGACAATTCCCTAAGAAGGATATATTTCATATCTACCTAGATCGTTACATAAACATTGTACCAAAATAACATTTTGGTAACCCAGAAGACTCGTAAGGCTTGCGCTGAGCCCAACCTGGGGAGCTCAGCCCCATCCCGTAAGGAGCATAGCCCATTAAGTCGCACAGAGGCCGGCTGCGCTATGGGAGAAACAATTCCAAACAACACCACCAGGGAGATTCGAACCCGGGACCCTTCATGAGGGGCCCCGTGCTGCGACCACCTGAGCTACTGCTCGCCGGCGTACCAAAATAACACTTAAATTCATAAATCAATATACTATTAGAACCTTTGACAGAGTAAGTTCAGAGCTGAAAATATTTTTATTATTGAAAAGAACTCAATATTTGTCCAGGAAAAAAATAGAAAAAATAAAATAAAAAGGAGTGCAGCACCCACGTGACCACTTAGGCTACGGAGGCAACCCAAATCGAGCAAGTGCCCAACATACAAGCATGTCTCAACTTTTTTAACATCAAGACTAAGTTATAGACTGTATTTTAATTCTACTATATGGAATATATTCATGTAACATTTTTCTAATATATATATATATATATATATATATATATATATATATATATATATATATATATATATATATTTGTTATCCATTTCCCATGCATCAAATGATTACCCTTTTCTTGTAGTTACTCAATACTGTTCTGATATTTGTTTCCTCAAAATGTGAAACATCACTTTTGAATTTTCTTGATTGCCTATTATATGTATAGCTATTTTCTTACAAGGAAATGTGTAATGAGGAGCTTCATGTGGAACATCTTATCAGCAAATGTCTTCAACATGTCTTGTTTCCTCAAAATGTTTTGTTGCATTATATGTATGTCAGTAGGAGAAATGGTAAACACAGAAGTCTTCAATCTGCCTTGGAGGTTTCTTCTTTCTCTATTGAAACAAGGTTTAATAAGCTCCATGTTATAAACGAAGATGCTTATGTAGATCCTAAGATTGGTAGCTTTGTAAATGTGTCTTTATATGTATGTTTCTCAGCTAGGGAGTTATGTTGATATTTTTGTACGTACTTCTTCTTGTATACATATGTATAGCTAGAAATAACTCTTGTACAGTCTTCTCCCTCTTGTTCTATACTTAAAATTTTCTATGAGGATATTTAGCTGGTAACAGTTGCACCTTCAGGATATTTTGTATATTTCCAACTGTGATGCATATTCGTAGATAAGTTACTAATCGTGCTGATGGTTTCTGTACTTGTAGCTAATCTTCAGTCCTTCCAAAACTCCACCAACGAGGGTTCAATGTCCTAGAATTTTTCCCAATGCATTGGTGTTCCACTCGGACAAATAATTCATGTAACTATTGAGTTGGTGTGACATGAGCAGGGCTCTAATGAGAAGTCTGGCCTAGCATTGCTTGTTGTTGCTAATATCCTAGCATTTTCCCTAGTCCAAATTGCATATTATGAAGTTTAATATTTCACTTAGGACAACTACATAATCTGATCATAAATAATGATGATGCATATTATGCTAGTTTCTCACTTCAATTTCATCGTTCTTTCATGATTTTGCACCATGGATGTAGTCAAATGGTTCTTGCATTTTTGTTTTCCCTAAATCATGTGTGGTTCTGTTATTTTTCTGATGAGTATCAAATGTATTTCCATGGCAAACATAACTGCTACAGTGAGGGAGTTCGTTCTCTGCCTCATGCTAAAAGCATGTCTTATGATCATCTTTTGTTATAATCTACTAGGTGACTACTTGCAGTATTAGAGTGTTTGACTTAGCCCTTCTCTGTAAGAACTATACTAAGTGATGCAGGGCCTTCAACAGATACTGCTGGATATTATTCTAGAAAGGCTGAAAAATAGTTAACTGAAGATTCATGTTCAGTATATATTTAAGGCATCCTTTATTAGGTTTTTTAAACTTTGATTCCTCTATTGTGCACTCAGGGTGACATGCCTTAGTCTGAGATGACAAGGTATACTATTTTATTAATGTATACTCTTAATCTAGATTAACCACGTTTCTTGTAGGTAGTCTGACTTTCTTTTCAACCTTATGTGCTATTTAGATAGCAAATTTAGTCTGCATTTCATCACCATTTACACTATTTTTGGTTGTTTGATGTGCCATGTTCATCATTTCATTCATGCATCAAATGATTACCCTGTTCTTGTAGTTACTCAATACTGTTTTAATATTTGTTTTCTCAAAATGTGAAACGTCACTTTTGAATTTTCTTGATTTCCTATTATGTGTACAAGTGTTTTCTTAGAAGGAAATGTGTAATGAGGAGCTTCATGTGGAACATCTTATCTGCAAGTGTCTTCAACATGTCTTGCTTCCATAGAAGGATCAAAGACATTCCCCAAATTTCAAGGATATGTGGAAGTGCCATGTTTCATGAAATGTGTTTTGACCAATAGAATTTGCTTATAGTATATCGCCATAGTGAAACTGAATCTTCTGATCTCATGAGCAATATTGGGGTTTCAAGCCTTTCCAATTGTGAAGATGCTAGATCGTTTGGATTATTCATTGAGATATTTTCTATTAAAATTAAGATAAATTTGTGAGAACTCTACCAGCAAAGGAGGTTCGATGAATAGGTCATGAATCCACCACCATACATATATTTTTTAAAACTTTATAGAATTCTTTGTTAGTTAAATAAAGTACAGAAGAACGGCCAGTGACAGAGCACCTTTAATGCTCTATGAAACTTGTTTCACATTTGAGATATATAATTTTTTTTGCTTAGGCTTTTGGACCTAAACTAACCTGCTTCTACACTACATAGACCACAATTAGGCCCAACTTGTCTCTGCTCAGCCAATTCACTTAGGGGCCTAGCTTTTTAAAGTCAAGACTCAATGCACCTAGGCACAAAACCATGGACTAGATTAGAACATGACTTTCTTATATTAATAGCCCTGATAGAGTCACGATTTTCCATGTAGAAATCTTTGACCGTTACTTTTTCCACCTATGTGGCTCCTCTAGCAGGGCCAGGTTGTGAGTGGGTCCTAGATTCTAAATCTTGGAGGGTCACTATGGCTCAAAATTTTTCCCGATATAAATTTAGTTCTGTGTGTGGCTATATCAGTTGTGTTTTCAGTACTATTAAGCTTGTAGTTGGTTCCTCATGGATGTTCAAAGCATCCAGAGTTCTAACTCCATGAGATCCTAAACAATGTTTTACCTCACAAGACTCAGCTATATATTGATATGATGTATTCAAGTTATTATAAAAAAATTTAAAAGTGTGTCATATTCTTTGGAGCTATGAACCTCTTCTTAAACAAAGTTTTTTGAAATTGAATCGCACCGTGGTTATCTAGAACAGGAAATGCATTCTCTTTCATCAACTACTGAAAATGTTGCATCATTAGGAGAATGAAAGTACTTTCATTGAAGTATTTTGGACATGGTTACTCTAAAATCTGAATTATGTGGTTAGTATGTTGACGCTATTTCTTGCAATCAGCCCCACCAACTTCCTATCATTCTTATTTATAAGATGAAGCATTTTTATTAATCCAATGGTACATTTTCACTTGAAATTTGTTAACCCTTATATAAGTTTTCATTTTGTTCCATACCTTGTAATTAGGCACATGGGCACACACACTGACACAAGGACCATGCTCATGAACCACATGCACAAATGGGTGGACACTATCACTCACTGGGACGTGCATTTAGATTGGTATATGACATGTATTCTAGTAACCATATGAACAACAAAACACATATTACAATCCCCGCCTTCTAACTCCAAATGTTTTTCCACCTGATGTTCTGTTGTTCTTCTTGATGAACTATTGTCTTCTGCTACTCTGGCATTCTACTGGTTGACAGTCTCCTACTGTCACAATATAGGTGTCTGTGTTATTAATTGGATTATAAATAGTGAAATTGTTCCTGATGTCCTGGTTCTTCATATCATATGTCCTAGCTTGGTTGGTGATAAGTTTTATGTCGCTGCCCCATTCTAGAATTTCATACCAGCTACTATCAATAACGATTGTGGCTGAATATTGCAGAAAACATATTCGTTTAATGACTTCCAAGAAGCAATATAGTTTGACATGCGGCTTTGTCTACCTGTGAAGATCACTATGGCGTTCCTTTGAAGGTTAGTATTATCAAAGACTTGGTACAACTTATGTGTATCTACTTTTCTTTGTTATGTGTATCTACTTTTTCTTCACTAAGATAGCTTCTTCTACGCTACATTTACAAATGCAGCTGGTCTTATTCAATAATAGGAGCTTCCATCAGGTTGCTCTTATTGTGTTACACAAATTATCATATGAAGAATGCTACAACACATGGTTTAGTTTAATTTAACTTATTCTTGGTTCTAGTTTAGATTAGTTTTTATTTTTTTACACATCGGGTCTGACCTAGTCATTTACCCAATTCAGATTGAAATAAGTTTATACACATTGGGTACGATGGCAGGCCAATGAACCAAAATCTCATGAGATAAATAGGAAGGTTCCTTTATCTTATCAATAGTTCTGCAGACCAATCAATAACTACAGAAATCCAAGGACTAACAAGATTTTTTTTCTCGGTTAGAAACAAGGAAAAGTATACTAAAACTTACATGGTTGTGCACTGCTGCCATGAATAATTATAATTTTAGTCCAACAAGGATGCCTCGTACCTATATTTCAATTTTGTACGAAAATGTTAGGGCCCCTGGGGAACACCTAGCCACCTAGACAAGATTGATTACAATACACTATCATATACCAGTTTTGTAACTACAGAGACATTAATCTTTAGCTTTGTGCATGACCTAAGACTAGATAAAAAATTTCAGGACTTCTCTACAGAACAAAGCAATGGCTTTCTGAAAGCCAGATGATAGAAAGAATTAGAGAAATACTATGTACTACCGTCAGATAAAGCCAAAGCAGTGTTGCAAATGGGCAAGAGACTGTTAGAAAGGGCATCACCCACAAGATGGTCATTGAAGATTAGATGCACAACATCCTGGGTCATTCAGTTGGAACAGAGATTAGATTGATGGGATGAACTACCATTTTGAAAATAAACCAGGTGATGGAATTTTCAACAATATGCAGCATTCGTTCTTTTGTCTTTAGCAAAAATCAATGTGATAAAGTTTTTACTTGGATGCAACCTAGTCTGAAATTTGAAATATCACACATCAATATGCAAATGTTGAGTTTCATTTGTATCTGAAGAGACTTTCTTTTTTTAATGTGATGTTTAATTAAGTTACTCACACTAAATAATCTCTCTTGATCGACAATGGGTCATGACCACATAACCATAACTTCGATCCCACTAATGTTGACTCATAAAACAGTTTTCAGTACTTATAATTGAGCCAACACAGAACTATGCAACAATTTGATCTTTGCACATCCAGTAGGAAATACCTGAGAGAGATGCTACAAAGGACACTTTATTCTACAAAAGAAAACTTCTCCACAATGGGAGGCTACACTTCCATACCATTCAAACTTGTAATAAGCCAGCGCAAGATAACACAAAATTGTAGAACTTCTGTGGGAGTATATATACAGCAAACCATATATAAACATCGCTGATGATGCAGGTATGATAATCTATCATGAACATTCAAAATTGTAAGGCGTGTGGATGATATCAGAGTATATTGTGGCTGCACGTTAAAAAAAGTGCAGCAATTAGCAACAATATTCACGCTAGTGCCAGAGGTCTGCTGTTCCTGCCATGTGTTGCCTTTTTACTCCTTTCTTCTGAAATTTCAAGAAGGGATTTATGACGGAGCTCTGTGCATCTTATATATTCTTCGATTGGAGGAAGAGATGTCTTGCTACCATCATTAGAAACTTGTCCTCTAATTAACTTTGATGCCCAACTGCGTTCTGCATTCTGATCTGAAGAGACTTGGATCTGGTGTTTGGACACACATATAAAATACAAAGAAAGATTCTAGTTTCTCCGGAATCAACACTTGAGGTCAATAGGCCTTTAAGAAAAGTAAGTGCATTCGCTTAGCATTTTCATATTTAGTATATTTAGAATGAAATTTTGGTAGGTTGTGACATTAGCCCCTGAATAAATGGTATAACACGCGTCACTGGGCATCTGTATTCCATATACTAAGAGTACTCGAGCAGGAAGGCATCTTAAGATCATTCACGTTCGCCATTAAAGGATTCACGATTCTAAATCTCATAGATATCTAAATGATAATCCATAACACGCATCATTGGTTAGCTCTGAGCTGGTTTGTAGTTTCATTTTGTATCTCAGATGGTTTCTAATCAACGGACTACACTCCAGTTGATGCTTTCCCATACACCTGCTATACAAACTTTTGTTTCAATTTGGGCCAATGAGGTACGGAAACTAAAGAAAAGTATTTTGTGTGCAGTCATATAAAAATTTCAGTTTCTTTTGAATTGTCATACTAGTTTAGAGAGGTTGGCTACTGGGTTTTGTAGCCTTTTTGAGCTGGATCTTCCAGAAACATCTCTTCACTACTTTGTTTACCTAGAGGAAAATTGCATGTTTATGACATCATGTTGAAGTGCATAGTTCACCATTAAATCTAGAAACTGAATTATACATCTAAGTTGCTGATATATAATGTCCTTGTAACTAATAATGACAAGTTCTTGTTACTGTTATCTTTCTATTTGGGATGCTTGTCATGATGCAGGCTGTTATCAACTAATCATTGGTTCTGTTTTGATGGTTATAATGTGCCATGGAGCCTTGTGATTTTGCAGGTGGCTTGTGTGCATTTTTTTCTAATGCCTTAAGCTGCTGTTGAAGGTTGTCCCCTGGCTAAGAGAAAACTATCGCTGTGTGCTTCACTGCTAATGTTGGCTAAGGTGACATGGAATTTTATGGGTTGGAAAGAAAAGATAAAGCTAATGGCCCACGCCATGTTGCAAAGGTTTTTGTTAAGAGTATCTTTAAGATCTACACATTGTTGCAAAGGTGATGCTTCTCTTGTTATGAAATTGTGCGACTGCCATGCTGTCTAATATCCAGTACTATTGTGGTAGGTTGTATTTATATCATGCCAACTCAGGTCCTACATGGTATCTAGATGGAAGTGACACCAACAACGTGTTCTGGAGTTCTTTGTTAAGTTCATGCATTGAGAGATTTCAGGTATTCTTTTACTCTATTTAGAATATGAAGTTTACTTTATTGATGGTGTTGACATTGAATCCGAATTAATTAAGAATGATCTTAATCATAGGAAGGGAAGTACAAAAGGCAGTTCAAGGTACAGTTTCACTTCTCTGGTGTTATTCAGACCTTCGCAAAAAGCATTTAGAACTCAGAAAGTATAACATTATAGGGGGATAGAAAGTAGCGGATTGTTCATCCATACATCCATGTGTCCTCAGTCCCAAAAGCCCAACTACTCTTGTTTGGGGCATGTAAGCCTGTGGTATTGTCAAGATCATGCCCCATCTTGCATTGTTGCTGAACACAAAAGAGTAGATACATGTGTTGTAGAGTTCAAAGAGTCTGCATAAATGTACTTGAGTGCACATCTACTCTTAAAATCTAAAAGAAAGTGATGATATTGAGTGGTTTCCTAATCATATTAGCAATTGCAGATCATTACTCATCAACTAAATCACTTTCTAATTCGTGATTTAGATTGCGGACTTAAGACTCAACACCTGATACATCAGGGCTTGAGTCAACAATCGGTGAAGACAATGTTCTATGATAAATAATGCTCTCTTATAGGTATCTCTTCTCTTAGTGTTGTTGTACTATGCTAAAATTTGGTTTTCTACTAATCCTCTACAACTACTTTTCATGTGCTTGGGTTTGCTGCTATTTTATTGGTGTTTCTATATAAGAAAGGTGTATCTTGAATTTATTATGGAGTTGGAACCTTCGAGTTAGCATACACTCATGCAAGTTCTCATATGACTTGGCCGCACTATGGTCATTCTGATAGTAAGAGATCAAGTCTCCATAGTGATGCTTTCTTGACATATTCCTATTTCTATGTTCAATTTCTTGCTTGCATATGTTTACCACGAAGAGTTTGGACTTTTCAGGTAGAGTTTGTGTCTTATGGGGAAATAATATATGCTCTAGTCCATGTCGTTGCTGATACATTTATGATGAGTGTCTCTATTACTAGAAATCAAAAGGGGATGATAAAGCCTCTTTCTCATCATGTGTATACCAGTGTATAGGTGAGCAACTTGCTGAATAGCAGCTCCTGGAGTGTCATTTCATGTCATCTTGCTCATCACTAGGTTTGACAAGACCTCCCCTCCCCTTCCCCATCCACCCCCCTTCCCCAGCATGCACCCCACACTCGTTCCATCCTCCTACCCATGACTCCCTCCCCTTTTGTTGCTTCCCTTCAACATAGAAAATGGAGAAGGATAGACAGTCCCCTGCCTAAACAATAATAGATACTAGACTAGCATTTCAATTTAGCTACCATTCTAATCTGGTTGCATTGTGCCAGCACTTAACTTGCCCGCATTCAGCTCTGTTGGCTAGAGTTTTTACATTGTCATTGCTGAAACATTGCCTATTCATTTCTTTTCAGGTCCTCTTTAATGTAGCAATGGTTGGTTGCACAGTCTCTTCATTGAAGAGAGTACATTATTCTTTGCTATGCTCTTCATGAATAAAGGGGGTTGCTGTTGGGATTGAAGAGACTAGTCATTCATTATGGTACATTTACAAGCAATGTTGAGTAGATGAACTTAAATTCCATCATAGTTCTCTCTGGGGTATGATTTTGTATAGTTTATAGTTGAATTAATACATAATACCAAACTATTTGATTGTTGAATTGAAGCTTATTTTGTATCTTTCAGTGTGCTTTGCTCAAAGGACAATATGATACCTTGTATTGATTCTTTGTGAATATCAAAGGCTTATAGAGAAACTTCTACAACAAAGGGAGGCGGCCATAAAAGGATAATACAAGTGGTGGAATAAATATAAAAGAAAAATCAAGATACAAGAAGATGTGCATGATCATGTGGCATATAGAGTCTGCAGTGGATAGATGTAGTCAGAAGAACATATTGTATACATGTGTCTTTTTCCCATGCATATTGTAAAACAGGGGCCAGGTTAATGTCCTCCCCATGTGTACTCATTGTTCAAATATAAATAAAAGTATCATTGTTGACATTGTAAGCATAACTCGATCTTGATAAACATTCATCTGTTTTCTTATTGAAAACCCCTCTATATTGGCAAGCGACTGACTGGATACATAATGTCTCTCACTACATATGTATGTATAGTACATGGTGTCTTTCACTACACACTAGCTATAATTACATGTGTAGCAAGTGCTAATTTTTGCTATACATGAACTACAAATACAATTGTAACCAATGCCATCTCTCCCTACATATTATAGGTACAAATTGAGTTGTAGTCATACATTTGGCTACAATGGAAACTATATTTTTATGTAGGGGTGAGCAAATCTCGGTCCAGACCGCAAAACCGGACCGGACCGCTCAATTCGGTCCAGTTCGGTCCGGTCCATTTCAACTTCGGTCCGGTCCGCGGTCCAATAAATTCGATAAATTCGGTCTTCGGTCCGGTCTGGTCCGGTCTGGTCCAAAACCGGTCCGGTCCGGTCCGGACCGCAGACTAACTTTTATATAAAATCCATATATATTTGAAGGTGTATTCTATAATAACTACAAATAAAGTACATATATAAGTACTACTAGTATAAATGTTTGATACTAAAGTTATATAATTGTTAGAAGTGACTAAGATTATCAACTTTGTATAATTAAATAAGTTGTAAAACATCTAAAAAAGGCTGATTGCGGTCCAAACGGTCCGGTCCGGTCCGGTCCGCGGTCAAAACGGTCTGGTCCCGGTCCGGTCCGACCACCAAACGGTCCGGTCAACGGTCCAAAAATTATTGATTTTCGGTCCTCGGTCCGGTCCGGTCCGGTCCGGTCCGGTTTTGGACCGATGCTCACCCCTATTTTTATGTGTAAGGACATTTTTACCTACAATTAGGGTTACATATGAATTTGTAGCCAGAGGCATAACTAAATACAAGTTTGAAAATTGTAGCCTAAACAATTAGCTACACGGGTATTAGCTATATATTATAAATGTAAGGATAATTGTAGCAAAAGCTTTTGGCTACAAATTTTGGGGTTTTCGCTACAATTTTTTTTTGTAGTTAAAGACCATATTTTTCGTAGTGTATGTCGGAAGGTAAAAGGTCAGAATTCAGGTTTTCTGACGATGGTGTGTTGTATCTTCATGACAGGTTGTGTGTACCTGGGAACAGTGAGCTGAAAGAGCAGATTCTTGAAGAAGCGCATGCTTCTATGTATGCTATGCATCCAGGTAACACAAAAATGAACAAGAACCTCAAAGAGTTGTACTGGTGGTCTGGTATGAAGAGAGATGTGGCTAAGTACGTGACTAGATGTGGAGTGTGTCAGCAGGTTAAAGCTGAGCATCAGAAACCTGCGGGTACCTTGCAGTCGCTTCCTATACCTGAATGGAAATGGGAACACATCACGATGGATTTTGTGGTAGGGTTACCCAGGACGCTTAGAGGTTCAGACTCGATATGGGTGATTGTGGATAGACTAACTAAGTCTGCTCACTTTCTTCCTATCAAGTCAACCTTTGATGTTCCGAAGTTGGCCAAGATATATGTAGACGAGGTAATCAGATTGCACGGTATTCCAGTTTCCATTATTTCTGACAGAGACCCTAAGTTCACATCCAGGTTTTGGGATCAGTTACATCGTGCGTTGGGCACAAGGCTGAGGTTCAGTACAGTTTTTCACCCGCAGACTGATGGTCAATCTGAGAGGACCATTAAGACTCTTGAAGACATGCTAAGAGCATGCGTTCTGCAGTTCAGAGGTAATTGGGAAGAACACTTAAGCCTGATGGAGTTTGCATATAACAACAGCTACCATTCTAGTCTTGGAATGGCCCCATATGAAGCTCTATATGGCAGGAAGTGTAGATCACCAGTTTGTTGGTATGAGGTTGGCGAAATAGAAATTCTTGGACCTGAGATAGTCGATATGACTACAGAGAAGATATCTGTGATCAGGGAGCAGTTGAAAGCTGCTCAGGACAGGCAGAAAAGTTATGCAGAGAGACGACGTCGACCTCTTGAGTTTGAGGTTGGTGACGAGGTTGATCTGAAAGTTTCACCGTGGAAGGGAGTGTTGAGGTTTGGTAAGAGAGGCAAATTGACTCCTAGGTTTATGGGCCCATATCCTATCATTGAGAGGATTGGACATGTAGCCTATAAGTTAGATTTGCCATCTGAGTTAGCTAATCTTCATGATGTGTTTCATGTGTCTATGCTTAAGAAATGTTACCCTGGTACAGAGAAGATAATAGACCCAGAACCGGCACAGCTCAGAACAGATGTGTCCTATGTTGAAGGGCCGGTTCAGATAGTTGATCGAAGGATCAAGAAACTAAAGAATCGTGAGGTACCTTTGGTGAAAGTTTTTTGGAGGAATCATAACCTAGAGGAAGCTACGTGGGAGCTTGAGTCAGAGATGTGTAACAAGTTTCCTTTTCTCTTTTAGGAATTTCGGGACGAAATTCTTATAAGGGAGGGAGATTGTTATGACCCACGTTGAGGTTAGCCAGTAAATACCTCAATTAGCATGAAACACCTTGATTAGTGTTGAGTATATTATTTAATAGCATGGTTAATCAAGATAAGCTAAGTCATGAATTAATAGTTGAGATTTACTCATATGAGGTAATTAATGATGACAGCAATGTTGATCGTTAAGTTAATTAAGTTGAATAAAGTACTCAAGATGTAATTGGTGCTTTGACCAGTTTTGACAAGATAATAATCATAATTTCATGCTTCGAGATTGTAGTGGTTTTCGTACTTGAAAGTTTGCAAGAGAAATCACTCGAATCGGACATTCGAGGCAGAAGTTATGACGGTTTTAAGGTTTTTGGACCTGACTGCAATTTTTCTAGTAATTGACCTTTTATTTTTATTAATTTCTTTGGGGGTCGGTTACCCCGTTCCTTTATCTTCTTCTTCCTGAACAATTGAATGGAACAGAAGCAACCGCAAAGCGGTGCACGCAGAGCTGCCCGATCGGCCGCAGCCAAGGGTGAAGGCAGGGTAGTTTTTTTTTGGGCGAATCCATCCGCGATCAAGCTCCGTCCTCTACCTATTCACCTTCCTTCCTCCATCTCCTCCAACCTTGCCGCTATCTGCAGCCCTAGCAAGGGCACCAGTCCACAGCTGCAGCAGCAGCAAGCTACGGTGCCGGCCAGGGGCCAGTCTGGGCACAGACAACACTTCTAATCGGTGCCCCGACTCCGACCTTCAGTCCTTAGAAGAAATCTGCAGCTCCCAGCTGCGTTTAAGCACCCAGCCACCATTAACGGCGCCCCAAGCTGCTGGGCGGCGCCCCGAGCAGCAGCAGCTGCGTTTGCAGCCAGTAGTCATCGTGGATATAAGGCAGCACCACAAAACGACGCTTTGGGTTCGTCCTTGAGGTCCAGACAATAAACCAACAGCCCTAGTCCTCGATTTAGCTTTAATCGAGTTCGCCTTCAACCTGTCGTACGGGAGCACCTTGGGTGTAGCAGGTTTGTTCCAGGACAAATCCAAAGATAGAAGACAATCCAACAAACGTCGGAACCGGTCTCTGGACGCAATTCCGGTGGAATCCGGACATCCCAAACCAATAACAGAAGTGTTTCTTCCCAGGTTTGCACGGCGCGCAGATCAGTTGCACGGGGTGCAAAGTTGCAGAAAAGAAGAATTAGGCGTGTTTGTGGACATTTTCGGTGTATACGAACACACCGAAGTGGGTGAGTATTATCTCACTTAATTATCAAGGTTTAACTCGTTTAATCATAGATATTGTGTATATGAAAATGTTGTTTATGTGTATATGTGGGTAATAAAGATTACTCGGATGCCGAGCATAGTTAGCATCCTTAGACTTTTAATTTGCATAGTTCAAACGAAATGAAATGACTAGTAAAATAAATGTGTATGCTTTACGAGTAATTCCAGTAAGATGCGAATAAATGTGATAAACTATTTCAAGTTGAGTATTCCTTTCAATACAGTATATTTGAATGTTCAGTAATATGAAATCAGTATAGAGACGTGGAATAGATATGAAATTTATATGCAGTGAACGAATCTGTTTGCATGAAACCATAGCTGAGTTATGAGTTATTGCGATATAAGTGAATAGTTGTTGCACTATATATATAGAAATGTTATGAAAGTCGAATTTCTGGTTTCAGCTAGTGAATTGCAGAATTACAATATATTCCAATAGTCGAATATGTGCGAGAGAGACACAATGTTATAAGAGTTTTCTTGTTATAATAAAATGTGTTAGACTTAGATGCCCTGACACCGTAGAACCCCTTTTGGAGGTCTGTGCCTTAGGGGTGAAACGACCTACCTAGCGTGTGTCTAGATGGTCGGTGGCTCGTGTTCAACAATAATCCGTGTGTGTGTCACGGTGGCACGAGGACAGAGAGGCAGTGTTCAACAATAATCTGTGTGTGTGTCACGGTGGCACTGGAGTAAATAGGGGTTATTCAACAGTAATCTGTGTGTGTGTTACAGTGGTAACCCAGACTCTCCGCCTGTGTGCTCAGGTTAGAGGAGGAGTCTAGAGTACACTCTTTGAGAGTGCAGTGAGGCCGTGTGAGCCTGAGAGTCCTGACGCAGACCAGGACGGCAGTCAGACTTAGCATTTCCTGGGTGTGTCGCTAAGTCTTGTACGGTGGGTTCGTAGTTCGCTACGAGACTTTATATGCAGAGTATACTGCATATGATCAGGGCATAAGTTAAAAGATGATCACTCAGAATTAAGGTAGATTAATATGAAACTTGTGTATGTTCAGATTTAGAAGTTATAATACTTGTTCTTTAAATGTTCAGTATACTTTTTTGCGATAATTTCACTGTTTAATTTGAACTGCTCAGTTTGTTCTTTTATCCACATATTCCTGTTAAATGTAAATTATGGAGTTATCCGATGATAGCTAAGTGAAATTTTATTCACTGAGCGAGTAGGCTCATTCCTCTACTCAAACATTTTCAGGTCAGCGACAATTCCAGGAATCAGAAGGATCTTTTCATCCTAACGCTTAATCTGTAGAAGGTATATGTAGTTAGTTTAGTTAGATAGTGGTCTCTTAGTCCTTTCCCCTCGGTCCTTGGGACATGGCATGGGTGAGAGAGAGTGTGTATGTGGAATGTGTATAAAGATGTAAATTAACTGTTATGTTTACTTTCTGTTAAACAATGTTACATGTTGTAAACTCCGTTTATGTTCTCTAGCCAGTTTAATTGACATGCTCGCGCAATAGTTTATTATGTTTTAGTTTACAGCAATATCCAGATATCATTACAAGGTGTTAAAAAGAAAAGGTTCTCAGTGATTTGTTTATGTGATAATCCCTCCGTCGCGCCCTAATCTCGTGATCAGTGGTTAGTGTGAGATCGGGGTGTGACAAAGACCGTTTGGAAAGTTTGACCAAGTGAAGACCATTTAGAAGTCTTCTGAACACATCATGAACTAATCATCTACAAAGAATCATAACCTAATTGCAAACAAATCACAAGTTGAAGGCACTTCAATCCCCTAAACTCTAATCGGGTTCAATTGTTGATTTCAAGGACCAATCTTGTTGAACTTTGGGTTGAGTGGCCCAAACGGTTTAAAAACCATTTGGGAATCAACCAAACGGTCTTAAGACCATTTGATGACCACACAAGACCGTTTGGAGGTCTAGGGTTAAGGTAATTCGATCAATTGAGGGTCCAATCACAATAGGTTGTTGAATTGATTAAAAGTGCTGATTTTAGACCTAATTAGGGTTCAACCCTTGATAATTGGACTTAGATTTTGATGAGACTTTGGGAAAACGGTCTCAAGACCGTTTGGAGGATGTCCAAATGATCCCAAGACCGTTTGGGCCATGTTGGGGCCCAATTGAGTGGCAATTGATGGGTTCCACTTCAATTAAACTCATGTTGATCAATGTTGATGGTTAATCGATTAAAAACCCTAATTGGTTATCAATTGAGGGTCAATTGAGTGACCAATTGGTTAAGGATAACCCTAATTGGCTTAATTGATGAGTGGTTAACATGGATGAGTTCAATTGAGGGGTTCAACATTGAAAACCCTAACTGATTACAAGTGTTGGTGTACCTTTTAGGTCCATGCGGTTTTGAGCCATTTGGACCAAACGGTCTCAAGACTGTTTGAGTCCAAACGGTCTCAAGACCGTTTGGGCTCAAACGGTTTCAAAACCATTTGAAGGTCATGCGGTTTGGAGCTTATGCGGTTTGAACCCATGCGGTTTGGTCATGTGGTTTAATCAAACGGTTTGAAAGTCAACCATGTCCAAACGGTCAACATGTTGAAACGGTCTTGAGCGTGACCTAATCCATGCGGTCTTGAAGTCAACCATAACCAAACGGTCAACCATTCCAAACGGTTTCAAAACCATTTGGAGGTTGAAGTGTGTAATCGTCTCGGGAACTTTTAGGGTTAAGATTTCTTAATACCTTGAAGGTTTAGATGGTCCAATGGTTGTTTAACCTAAACCATAATGATACCTAAAGACATTAAGGGGTTAAGTAATTAGTAGATTGAACCATGTCATGACTAATGATGAACATTATCAAGGTACTTATAAAGAGTTCAATTAAGACAACACCCCTTGATCAAGCAAACCCTAATGACCATAGTGGTGATGACTTGACCTATGATAATCAAGTTGAATTGACTTAATCTAATCTAGAGTGATGTAAACATCATCTAGTAGTAAGAAGAGAGAGAAGGCTCCTTATATGAATGAGAATAAAGTAACATACCTTCAATATGTAAGAATGTACATGATTAGGGTATGATCCATCAAGGTGAGATCATGGAAAACCTAATTATGATAATTGATGAATCTTAACCTAATTTGATGGCACCAATGATGATAATTTTCATACATGGTGATGCTATGCACTCAATTCACTATGAAGTGAATAGTAAACCCTAATTCTAGGGTAATAATAGGTAATGTGAATAGTAAACCCTAATTTAAGGTGATTGGTGAATGAAGTAATTTTGGGTATGCCTTTGAGTATGAAACCCTAATTATAAGTTGTAACATTAGGAATCTTTATGCCTTGTAAGCTAAGAGATTCAATAATCCTATGATGAAGTGAATAAATCCAAACCCTAGAAATCAATGGTGATATGTTGATCTTAGCACGCCCGTGCTAAGGAGCACGACCATGGTAACTTTCTCTTGCATGATCGTGTGAGGAAGCACGGCCGTGGTGTAGTATAAAAGAATTGAAAGGTTTTGATATTGTGATGATATTGTTATATATGCATATCCTCAATTATACTAATCATGCAGGTGGTTAGCAAGAAGTAAGCATAGCCAGGTAAAGGTTATGATATCATATTCATTGAAAGCATGTTATTAGCTATGTGAATAGTGGCATACTATGTTTCCTAGTTCAAGTGGCATCATATGAGATTGATAGGCTGTAAGAGCCATGCGTAACATCAAAGTCATGTTGATTAGATGACTTGGGATGAAATGATTAAGAATTGATATCCATATGATAACTGATGTGAGTTAAGCTTGATACATTTAGTATTCTACTTTCTTAGCTGTTGTTCTAATGATTAATGATTGAGAACATGCTTGATGCTAAAAGAATGCTGAAATGTACCTAACTAATCAAGTATAATCATATCATGTAGAGCCTTGATCATAGATCCATCATTGTCAGAAGTTAAATGATGGTAAAATAAGTTTTCCTAAGGGAACTCTTGGATCACATACTCTTGAGTATGTGGGGGAATATGGATGTGAATATCCTTACATCCTAGTGTAGGAGTTGATGTAGATGTACCTTAATCTATCAACCCTTCACTATATGTTTATGCCGGGTGATGTAACACTATTCTCCCGAGGGAATCTTTGATGTCACATCGATGAGAGATAAACAAGAGATCTTTCTATGGTGAAGAGAGTACAGAATGCCATTGTGAATCTAATAGCGAAGTGCCAGAATACCCTGGTAAGCTATAATAGAAGAGGCACTAGATGTCCTGCATGTTGATCCTCACACTGACTGAGGAAGATGATTTCATAAGAATCTGACTCTTTTGATGACCTAGGTATGATACCGATGTGACTTAATAGTGATCGGTTGGAGAATGAGTGGTATACCTCATCTCTGCAGGGCATAAAAATGTTTGTAAAACATAATCAACCGTGTAGCATATTTGCTTAGGTTGAACTACGAGAAACAATGATTGATGTTACATTGTTTATATTAATAGTCTGTTCATGTAGTTATTATACCATTCTTCATATGCTTTAATGAAGTGATTGCTTAAGTAAAAGAGGTTTTACTTATTATCAAACCTGCTGTTGAATGATTTAAGTTACCTTGCTTATGTTATTCCATAATTACTATAACAAAGCTTCTGGCGGAGAGTTATAACTCTCGCTGGGACAATTATTCAGATTGTCTCACTCCCTTAGGTTTCAACTTTTTAGGTGGACGTCGAGGATGAAGAAACCAATATGAGGGTGAGCAGTATCAGCAACAGCAACACCAGGGGCAACAGTGAATCTCAGGTGGAGATACTGACTACTGAGTCCTGTAGTTAGTTTGTCTTATGTCGTCTCTGTACTCTCAGGTCCTAGGAGTCAATAGGTCGGAGATTTTGGTTTTTAGTCTCGAGATTTTGTATCTGGATGTATATTATCACTCGAGGGGTGATTTTACAATGATGTAAATTGTTCATCTTGTTTCTTATAAAGGAGTTTTATGGTTTCAAGATCTTTTCTCCAAAAAGTTTTAATTTTCAATTTTCCGCTGCTAATTAATCGCTTCCGCTTAGTTTATCTCATGTTTTATAAGTTGGATCCCACACATAGAGTGAATGATCTCCTAAACGAGGATAGTGTTGTCTGATATCTTTCGGCCGGGAACAAAGTTACTTTGGAAAGGCGAAACCCATTCATGTAAGAATGGTTTGATTCTCTCAAAAACAATTTTGGAAACTAACTTTAGACTGGTGTTGGTCAGGGCAATAGGTCTGAGGTGATTACAATTCTCTGGCGAAGAGGTTTTAGGTATAAGAAAAAGGTTATCTCTCGCCATATCAATCGGGATATCACTTCCTTTGAAGCAATTGTAGACCATGTGCACCATAGAGTTCTTCATTCTGGACCAGCTAGCCTGTAAGAACCTCGCTCCCACTCCATCCGGGCCCGGTTCTTTGGTTGGATTCATCAGGTTAAGCACCTTGTAAATCTCTTCCTCTTTGGGGACCGCAGCAAGACGCCTGACTTCCTCAGAAGAAAGAGCTGGAAAGTGGCCAGGGTACCTATTATAAGCATCCCTGTTACGACCATACTCTTAAACAGCTCCATAAAATGACTTCTGACCATCTCTCTTATCTCGTTGGACTCCTCAATCCAAGCATCATCCTTGTTCTTTAACTTGGATATGACATTCCTCCTCCTTCTACCCCTAACCACCTCTTGAAAGTACCTAGTATTCCGGTTTCCCAGTCTAATTTGGTCGCACCTGGCTTTTTATTTCCATTCCGCTTCTTCTCGATTCAACACCTCGAGCAACTCGCCCTGTCTTAGAACAAGAGCTTCATCAATCTTCACATCATACTTAAGGCTTAACCTGTTTTGCAAGTACTCAATGGCTTTAAGAAGCCAATTTTTTCCTCTCCCTCTCCTTCTGTCTCTCCTCACTATCCCACAACTCCGCCTTCTTCATAAGGATATTTAGCGCCTCAGTGAAGCTCCTATCTTCCATCCAGGCTGTGATAACCTAGATTTTTGAGTTTTAATAACTAATACAATAATTGAGAGACAATCATTCTATGTAAGATGTCAAATACCAACTTGAGGAATTGGTTATACAATCATGGATTCCTTCACCTAAACTAGGTGATTTGGGATATGATGGAGGACTATGATGCTTAATTGATTTCAATTATGAAGGAATACTCTTACTAATTAATTAAGCTCTCATGAGACCAATAATGCATTTAGTGATCCAGTGAGTAGTGAATTAATTGCTTTTGAGGAATTGTGTATATATGAACCAATTTTAGAGTTTTGGTGTCAACTTTGACTAAACAGCCTATCCTTTTCACATAATATAATACCCTAAGTGTCACACGAAGGTGACTTTAGGTTTTAATGTGATTCGTCAATAACCATGCCTAACCTTCTGATTTCCTCCCCAAATTTATGCCACATCTACATCATGACATCATAAAGCTACACCTAAAATTTTGTGGCAATTGGACCACCCAATTAGGAGATATAAGCATTTGAAGTTATGTGTATATTTGCCTTATTTTCAACCTTAGGACCTAAGATTTCGGTTTAATGGGGAAAATATATGTCACGCGGCCCATGTTCTGGCTGGGCGCGGACCGTTTGATGGAGGGCCAACCCCCAACCGTCCGATCCTAGGCCACAGCTTCCCGCCCTGATCCAAGGGTTGGGAATGCGTCTTCAACCTCCCGCAAAGGGCGGGGAGGTGAGAACCAGTCCGTTCATCAGCGAGGCGCCACCTCACACCAAATCTCAGAGATTCATCCCTCTAGATGACCTCGTCTCCCCAAAACGAACCTAGCTATCCCTCACTCAAACCCCCTCGCCCTCGGTTCAGGGCGGATGAGCCCTCCGTTGCCAGCACCTCTCCACCGCAGAGAGCAGGTGGTTGCCGAGGAAATAGAACCGAGCAATAGTATTTGCGGAGGAGAACCGAGAAGGGAAAGAGAAGATCGGCGTCAGGGGAGTTCAACTAAGATTCTTTCGCAGACCCTCATGGTGTTCGTGAAGGTGGACGAAGCCAACTTGGCTGGAGGAGAAGGAGTAAGCCTGCACGGCTCCTCAGACCTTTCCACTTCAAAGAGAGGTGGCAGGTGAGTTCGTGGAGGCCTAGGGAAGCTTGCTAGAAGCTTTTGTGGAGTTTCAAAGCACGAGGGAGTTTTTCCCCATCCCCTCCGCCGCACCATCCGCTGTTGCCGACGAGCCTGCCCAGATCGCGAGTAGAAGACGAAGGCACAGAATTTCATGGACGGCGGCGTGGAGGAGGAGTCACCGGATCTGATGGCAGTCTTGGAGTTGGACGGAGGCCATAGTGCTGCTGGCATCACCTCGCCGGAGCCTCGCTCTCACGGCGGCGCCCTGCTAGATCAGAGTCCCGCTTGGGACTGATCGTGTGGACCAGGTCAGACCAAGATGAATCGGGTTCAATCCCAGACCGGCCGGCTCAACCGCTAGAGAACCCGACCCAGACCAAGTGAACCGGCCGTAGCAAGCAAAGGAGCTGCGCCATACCTAGGGGCCACGTGGCGAGCTCCCATTGGCTGATTAAGGTAATAATTCAGTAAATGCTCAGATCTTCATTAAATCATAGTAATTAGCTCGATTATCAGAAAAATGCAAACAAGGTATCGAAATTCTCAGAAAAATATGTAGAACAACATGAAAGCTTAATGTCAGACTTTTTATGCTTTAATATTAGCAATATCATATAAGACATGTAATACTTGTTTAATGGAAAATAAATATCAAAGGATGATACTAAATTATGGAAAAATGTCAGTAAGTCCATAACCATGTTTATAATGCACCTTATGTCAGTTATGGTCATTTTATGACATGAAGTCATGTAATTTGCTTAATATGACTAATTAGGGCTAATAACCCTATATAAATTGTAATTAATGCATACGTGCCCGATAAATGATGAAACTTACAGAATACCCTCATATCTGTAAATGGGATATAATATATAATTATGAGATTATAATGATGAACAAAATCTATGTTATATGAAGATGAATCTTAATGCATGTTATAAAACCCTAATCTAGGTTAATGATGTAACCTAGGGTTAATATGTGCACAAAAAGGATTTGGAACCTAATATTCAGATAATGAATCATAATCTGGAAAATGACATCAGTAAGATAAATATAAGACAATAATGTAAGTAAACGTTGGAATATCCTAAGGAGATAATATAAACCCTAATGAACACAACTAGGGTTAAGATGATGAGAATCTGATGCTAGTATATAATTTTGTTATTAATCAGGTGATGACCAGATATGTAGATGATCCAGAATATATATATATAAGAATCTCTGAACTCAGGTACGTGGGTTTATTTAATTATATGACTATGGTTTTCTTGCTTGCAATCATGATATGTATGTATGCTCTCTTCTATTTGCAATTATTGGATGTAGTATTGCTATGTAGTACCCGTTGTTTTGTCACTTGAAAACATAAATTATGAGTAGATGTTTTGTAGTTATTTAAGGTGTTCATTATCCCCCTTACGAGGGAATGGATTAATGTTGGCTAGTACACCTCCCTAGAGCACACGGTGTACGGGGAGTGTCCCTAGAGTACTTGGTACACGGGGATGGGCCCTTATTTATGTTTTGGCACTAGTCCACCTTGATAATGCAATTCATCTAGGAAAATGACTTAAATTGGCATATTTCGCTTAATAAAGAAGTGTTTTCTATGATTTTCTTTCTTTCTGCAAATCTTTTTCAAAAATTATGCAAGCCATAAATATATGTATCTTTCTGCCCACGTACACAACACCTTGTGTGTTGATTTGTTGTTTCACGTATGTTTTAGGTTCAGAGATAGCATGGGAGGAAAAGTACAGGATGTGAGCAAGTTTTTCAGGTTGTACCTATTGTGAAGATCCTAGTTAGCATACATGTTCAGACTTGTAGAGTTTCATTCAATATGTAACTGTAAATCATGTTGTAATAATTCATTTTGTATAAATATACTCTTGAATGTTGAGAATGTTATGGTTGTACGTTCATGTATGCGTATTATGCTTCCGCATCGCTCTCTGATATGATTGGATGATGTTTTCAGATTCTGACATCTCATTCCCAATAGGGTCTGGAAAGCCAAAATCCGGGGACGTAACAGTTGGTATCAGAGCATGAACATTAGCTACACCTGACAATTGCTCACCATGAAACATTAAACCTAAATCTCACCCTTCACCATAAACCTTAGAAACTTAGTAAGTTGTTCTATAGGAATAAGGTTTGACTTAGCCTCTAGGTTAGAACCTAGATGTTCGAGAACTAGGTTTAGACAAGTGTCTGAGACCCTTTCCATATAGAGCTCATATGTATTGGGTAGCTACACTAATCTATACCATGTTCTCACCATTTCACTAGGTGGCATGGCACTAGACTATCTACTGTGTGTGGGACACTCGAGTTTCCTGGTTTGGTTTTGTTTCCCAATCGGCTCGCACCTCGACAGTTTTCTCTGACGTCTGCCTTCTCGGAGAAAAACTATATAATATTTTATTACCTATATGTAAATATGAAAATGTGTCCCTCACACTGTAGAGTAGTTAGTGTTCATGCAACCTAAGTGAAAAGGAGTGACATCAGTCTAGAAGAGAGAATAGATCTAGATTAGATGTCTAGAGCCTCATAAAGTTATGTGATTGATGGATAGACAAAAGAAAGATGAAGGAAATAAGTATATAGAATCTTTTCTAAGTTGATCTATTATGGTATAAGTTTTCTTATTAAGATTTGAGTTATATATGAACTGAATCCACTCTTGGAGGATCTATGATAAGTCGTGATAATGATAGTACATCCCCTTTTCCTACTTAAGATAAGTTAAGTTAAGATAGAGATGAGTGTGCATGAGCCTCAAGCTCTTTTACAAAGGAGGACCTCTAGTGTTAGGACAAGATATGTGGTGAACTCCAGAGAGAGTGAGACCCACAAGGAGAGGGTCAATGGACCTACCCTACAATATATAAAATATGTGAAATGATGTGTCCTAAGCTGGGTTACTCCTAAGTAGATGAGTTGAGTCATGTTGCATGATTCAAAGCTATATGTGAGAATTGGATAAAATAAAAGGATGGGTAGATGACCCATATGATAAAGTCAGTCCTTTGGCTGAGTTAGGTCCTAGCTAGAGTGACATATTTTGTGAATCTCATCATTAGTTGCAAGTGAGGTAATATATGAAATCTAGTTATGAGAGTATGATGCCTTGTGCAAAAGATACTCAACATACATGTTCTCTCTTCTTCTTCTCTTTCTTAATATATGATGATAAGAAACCTCACTTGAGCTATATAGATTATTTATATATGAGGAGTCACTCGTATAAGCTTGACCTATTATATTTTTTCCCCTCTACATCATACATGTAGCACCCAAGATTGAAATCATGATAAGTTTGACTTTAAAATATTGTCTTCGCCTTCATATGAAACATGAAAGATATGATGCTGAGATCATGGGATAAACTTAATATATTCTCTTTTCCCCTTCCCATAATACATGCAAGACATAAAAATTTGAACTCATGAACTTGATATAAAGATAGTTTTGGATCATAGGATATATGATCAGAAATACAGTTTGTAACTTTGATCTTTCTCAATGTATGATTCTAAGTTGAGTATGCATATCACACCATAGGGTGAAACCCTAATGGTCAAGCATGTTATGTAAGCCCATCCTATGTATAAAAATCCTAATATCAAGGATGAAGATAAATCTCCTTTAATGCTGAAATCATTGTAAGATGTTGATCATAAAACATATTACGGATGTTAGATTTGAATATCATGGCATATAAATGAATTCCTCCTGAACATTAAAAGTATGAATAAAACATGTACCCTTAGAGGTAATGTAACCCTAAGATATCATAATGTCATGTTATGACTAAGACATTAAGTGATGCTTCCACATATATAAGGTGGGGTGGACACGCCCAAGAATCTCTAGACATAAGCTGAAAACTTAGACTGCACGCCATTATGGTGGTCGTGGAACCTAAGAAATAATGATGTATATGAGGTTCGACCCCAAAAATAGCCTCTTAAGAAGGAGATTAGTTGAATTTCGAGGACGAAATTCCAAATAAGGTGGGGTGAATGTGATAACCTAGATTTTTGAGTTTTAATAACTAATACAATAATTGAGAGACAATCATTCTGTGTAAGATGTCAAATACCAACTTGAGGAATTGGTTATACAATCATGGATTCCTTCACCTAAACTAGGTGATTTGAGATATGATGGAGGACTATGATGCTTAATTGATTTCAATTATGAAGGAATACTCTTACTAATTAATTAAGCTCTCATGAGACCAATAATGCATTTAGTGATCCAGTGAGTAGTGAATTAATTGCTTTTGAGGAATTGTGTATATATGAACCAATTTTAGAGTTTTGGTGTCAACTTTGACTAAACAGCCTATCCTTTTCACATAATATAATACCCTAAGTGTCACATGAAGGTGACTTTAGGTTTTAATGTGATTCGTCAATAACCATGCCTAACCTTCTGATTTCCTCCCCAAATTTATGCCACATCTACATCATGACATCATAAAGCTACACCTAAAATTTTGTGGCAATTGGACCACCCAATTAGGAGATATAAGCATTTGAAGTTATGTGTATATTTGCCTTATTTTCAACCTTAGGACCTAAGATTTCGGTTTAATGGGGAAAATATATGTCACGCGGCCCATGTACTGGCTGGGCGCGGACCGTTTGATGGAGGGCCAACCCCCAACCGTCCGATCCTAGGCCACAGCTTCCCGCCCTAATCCAAGGGTTGGGAATGCGTCTTCAACCTCCCGCAAAGGGCGGGGAGGTGAGAACCAGTCCGTTCATCAGCGAGGCGCCACCTCACACCAAATCTCGGAGATTCATCCCTCTAGATGACCTCGTCTCCCCAAAACAAACCTAGCTAGCCCTCACTCAAACCCCCTCGCCCTCGGTTCAGGGCGGATGAGCCCTCCGTTGCCAGCACCTCTCCACCGCAGAGAGCAGGTGGTGGTCGAGGAAATAGAACCGAGCAATAGTATTCGTGGAGGATAACCGAGAAGGGAAAGAGAAGATTGGCGTCAGGGGAGTTCAACTAAGATTCTTTCGCAGACCCTCATGGTGTTCGTGAAGGTGGACGAAGCCAACTTGGCTGGAGGAGAAGGAGTAAGCCTGCACGGCTCCTCAGACCTTTCCACTTCAAAGAGAGGTGGCAGGTGAGTTCGTGGAGGCCTAGGGAAGCTTGCTAGAAGCTTTTGTGGAGCTTCAAAGCACGAGGGAGTTTTTCCCCTTCCCCTCCGCCGCACCATCCGCTGTTGCCGACGAGCCTGCCCAGATCGCGAGTAGAAGACGAAGGCACAGAATTTCATGGATGGCGGCGTGGAGGAGGAGTCACCGGATCTGATGGCAGTCTTGGAGTTGGACGGAGGCCATAGTGCTGCTGGCATCACCTCGCCGGAGCCTCGCTCTCACGACGGCGCCCTGCTAGATCAGAGTCCCGCTTGGGACTGATCGTGTGGACCAGGTCAGACCAAGATGAATCAGGTTCAATCCCAGACCGGCCGGCTCAACCGCTAGAGAACCCGACCCAGACCAAGTGAACCGGCCGTAGCAAGCAAAGGAGCTGCGCCAGACCTAGGGGCCACGTGGCGAGCTCCCATTGGCTGATTAAGGTAATAATTCAGTAAATGCTCAGATCTTCATTAAATCATAGTAATTAGCTCGATTATCAGAAAAATGCAAACAAGGTATCGAAATTCTCAGAAAAATATGTAGAACAACATGAAAGCTTAATGTCAGACTTTTTATGCTTTAATATTAGCAATATCATATAAGACATGTAATACTTGTTTAATGGAAAATAAATATCAAAGGATGATACTAAATTATGGAAAAATGTCAGTAAGTCCATAACCATGTTTATAATGCACCTTATGTCAGTTATGGTCATTTTATGACATGAAGTCATGTAATTTGCTTAATATGACTAATTAGGGCTAATAACCCTATATAAATTGTAATTAATGCATACGTGCCCGATAAATGATGAAACTTACAGAATACCCTCATATCTGTAAATGGGATATAATATATAATTATGAGATTATAATGATGAACAAAATCTATGTTATATGAAGATGAATCTTAATGCATGTTATAAAACCCTAATCTAGGTTAATGATGTAACCTAGGGTTAATATGTGCACAAAAAGGATTTGGAACCTAATATTCAGATAATGAATCATAATCTGGAAAATGACATCAGTAAGATAAATATAAGACAATAATGTAAGTAAACGTTGGAATATCCTAAGGAGATAATATAAACCCTAATGAACACAACTAGGGTTAAGATGATGAGAATCTGATGCTAGTATATAATTTTGTTATTAATCAGGTGATGACCAGATATGTAGATGATCCAGAATATATATATATAAGAATCTCTGAACTCAGGTACGTGGGTTTATTTAATTATATGACTATGGTTTTCTTGCTTGCAATCATGATATGTATGTATGCTCTCTTCTATTTGCAATTATTGGATGTAGTATTGCTATGTAGTACCCGTTGTTTTGTCACTTGAAAACATAAATTATGAGTAGATGTTTTGTAGTTATTTAAGGTGTTCATTATCCCCCTTACGAGGGAATGGATTAATGTTGGCTAGTACACCTCCCTAGAGCACACGGTGTACGGGGAGTGTCCCTAGAGTACTTGGTACACGGGGATGGGCCCTTATTTATGTTTTGGCACTAGTCCACCTTGATAATGCAATTCATCTAGGAAAATGACTTAAATTGGCATATTTCGCTTAATAAAGAAGTGTTTTCTATGATTTTCTTTCTTTCTGCAAATCTTTTTCAAAAATTATGCAAGCCATAAATATATGTATCTTTCTGCCCACGTACACAACACCTTGTGTGTTGATTTGTTGTTTCACGTATGTTTTAGGTTCAGAGATAGCATGGGAGGAAAAGTACAGGATGTGAGCAAGTTTTTCAGGTTGTACCTATTGTGAAGATCCTAGTTAGCATACATGTTCAGACTTGTAGAGTTTCATTCAATATGTAACTGTAAATCATGTTGTAATAATTCATTTTGTATAAATATACTCTTGAATGTTGAGAATGTTATGGTTGTACGTTCATGTATGCGTATTATGCTTCCGCATCGCTCTCTGATATGATTGGATGATGTTTTCAGATTCTGACATCTCATTCCCAATAGGGTCTGGAAAGCCAAAATCCGGGGACGTCACACAGGCACTCTCCCAGAAATGTTGAAATGAGGCCCGCTTAGACCAATTGACGTTAGTCTGCAGAAAACTTTTAGCATTCCTGGTCCTCCCTCTAGCAGTCCTGATTAAAATCGGTGCATGATCCGACCCAACTCTGGGAAGCACCTCAACATGGGTGTTCGTAAAGGACTCCATCCACTCATGGTTCGCTACAGCTCTATCGAGCCTCTCCTGAAGCATACCCCACTTAAAGGTCATAAGAGGACCCGAGGCCCCCAGGTCCTCGAGGCCAGCCGCCTCCAAGGCATCCGAGAACTCCCTGCAACTTCTGAAATTCAGATTATCACTTCCAATCTTCTCATGGGGGTGAATGATAGCGTTAAAGTCACCCATCACGAGCCAAGGAAGGCTTGAAGCCTGGCTGATAGTAGACATGTGCTTCCATAGAAAGCGACGTTTAGCCTGGTTTGGACTAGCATAGACTACCGTCACAAGGGAATCACCATTGATCATATAGTGAATGAACTACTTATGAAGGGTCAACACCTCCACAGTTCCAATCCTATCCTTCCAAAGGAGCCAAATGCCGCCAGCAAAACCATTCGCTTCCACCCTATGGGAATGATCATAACCCAGCTGTTTAACGATGCTATCCGCAACAGAACCACTGGTCCGAGGTTCTAAGATACCCAATATGTCAATGTGATATCTAGCAGAAAACTCTCGAATTGTATTCTGGGTATCCGTCGAACAAATACCCTGCACATTCCAGGTTGTACAAATCATCCAGACTGGTTATCATCCACCAGGCTTATCTCGCCCTCCAAACTTTCCTTTGGGTTCTTCCTGCCCCTCTTCCTCGAGCCCTCCATAGTACTGTATACCTTCCTGTTCCTCAGATGGGTACCCACGCTTCCCATTAAAGGTTTTCTGGTCCCCCCACTCGGTTTGGTCAAATCACCAGCTCCAAAGCAGAATGTCATCTGAGGTGCATTTTGATTGACTTCACCCGTGACGATCACCATATCATCTTCTACAATGGTGTTGGCCACGTGATTATTTTCCTTACCTTCCCCAGTCACAGGTCTCCGATTTATTCTTCCATTTGTTACTTCCTATAACGGAACTCTTTCCTTGCCAGCAGCCTAGTAGCCCTTATCAGTGAAAGTCTATGCCCGTTTTTCCTGCCGGCTCTTAGTCTTCTTTTGCCTCCAATCAAAGCTTGTGACCCTGTCAGCTATCCCAGATAGGTTTACCTGCTCTATCACTTCTTCCTCCTCCACGGCCAGGTTGCTAAATTTGTTTTCTGTACTCACATTGGTCCTTCCCCCTAGTTGTGCTTTCTTAGGCTTGTGCAGAAAAGGCTTCGCATGCATAGCAGGTGTGAACTCCCCCAGCGGCGGCACCTCCTTCCCCGAAACTTGAACAGCACCCACCGTGCCTCCCTCCTCCGCTTGTTTCTAGGCTTCAACCTGTGCCTCCGTCCTCTTCCTGCATTCCTCAGTAGTATGTCCCAGACATCCACACTGCATACAGATCGTCGGTAAGTTTTCATACTCTAAATTGTACCTCTCTCCTTGGATGTAAATCGCTGGCAGCAATGGCTTCGTTGAGTCCAGTTTGACAGCATTCTGGCGAACTTACCTCTCCTCTTGAGCTCAGTATTATTATCCACTCTCATCGTTTCCCCAATGTGGTCGCCAATCTCTTCCAGTATTTGTTTCTGATATAAGAATATAGGGAGCATTGGGATGCGTACCCATGCAACGATGAACTTTGGGTTCCCTGCTACCGGAGTGAAACCCCGATCCTAGGGTTGAACACTGAGATAAGAACCCATCAATGGCCAAGGGCCTCCCATTAGCGCCTTTAGGTAATCATCCTGACGGAGAAGTTGGACCATAATATAATTGTTTTCTAGATCTATGAGCCTGAAGTTCCCCATCGGGTTCCACATCATTTTGATCCGCTTCTGCAGCAACATAAATCCAACCTCCCTGACTAAAACCTTAACGATGATTGTATATTTCCATGGTTTCATCAGATCTGAGTACTTCACCTTGTTTATTTCAAAGCTCAGAGTGCCTTCCCTCTCCTTAACCACGATGTCCCCCTTCATCAGGTCTACATTCATGTCCTCAAATCGCATTATAGGATCCAACGCAATCCCTTCGACTCCCGCAGTGACATTTTTATACGAAACCTAATTCTGCATCTCCCTCATCTGCGGCTCATCCTGCACGGGCGAGAGACAGGGAAACGCCTCCTCGCCAGAAGCCAGGCCATCAACTTCCATCAATCCGTCCGGCTTGGACTTCAGCCGAGCATCCGCGCCGCCAGACGATCCATTGAAGACTAGTGAGATGCCTGATCTCCTGAGAATCTCGTCATGATCGTTCCCATGCGCTTCAGCCTCCTGTGGATCTGGGGTTTCCGGCGGCCTGCATCCCCTTCCGCCGAAGAAGCCGCGGCCACCACCTCTGCCGCCTCTACCGAGACCTAACAAGACACCGCTCATCGTTTTTTCCTTGAAGACTATGCAAATGGCTGACATGAATAGATTCTTTAATCTTTTAAAAAGTATTCTAGAATGACGTGCAGTTAGCTAGCCTAGTGAGGTAAGGCATTTGTGGGCCTTGATCTGATTCAAATTTATGGTTTACTTTCCAGGAGCCCACGAATAAAATTTTGCTCCAATGTTACACGGCGGATAGAGCGGAAGCATCAGCTATGTTGGAGTTGTTAATGGTGGTGGCCTTCTCTATGACTCCTCCGATGCTTTACCTCCCTCCACCAAGGCGTCTCAGCATGATCATTTGTTTCACAAAGGCCCTCTTTAAGAAAGACGATGTGTATACCAATGGGGCCGACCGGTACTCTCCATCTCCTATGCCATGTCATACGAAGGAACAATTGGTTTGAGCACAAACTTATGGTGGTGTTGAGCCATGCCAAAATTCGGCAGGGAGGACTTAGTTCTTACAAATTCATATACAACATCTATGTATCCATGAATCTGCAGCAATCGACTTGGACAAGAGGCCAGTGCGGGTGCAGCAGTGCTGGTGACGCCCGTTGCGGGGTAGAATGAGGCTATGATACCGAGTGATGAAGGGGGTCAGGCAGTTTATTCCAGTCTCTAGAGGTAGGGCAGTGCTCGGGGAAGTTAGCTAGTAAAATTTTGATACTCGTGTATAATAAATTGCCTACCCTGGGACAATCGGGTAGCATAAATTAGATACACACGCATGTGTTATAACTTGCCTACCCCGCTTAGGGTGGTCACGAGTTATATTCCTATGCAGGTATTATAACATGCCTATATATATGGCTTTATTTTTGACATGAAATTTAAGACAAAAAAAGTTATACAGAGTCAACGCAGGTATCAATTTTTGGTATGTAAGTTACCATTCTAGCGTATAAATTATAACAGCATGTATGTAATACTGGCATTTTTATTAAATTCGTCCGTTTTAGAAGATGAAAAGCAAAACTTTAACCGGCATACTTTTTAACAATATTTCTTGGCATGTTTCAAGAAATTAAAAAAGATGAATGCCGTTAAGGCTTTGCCGGGCACTTTCAGATAATAGACAAAGTTATATTGTTGTGGCGCAAGGCATGTTATATTAGAAATTATTTCTCTCCGAGAACTACAAAGAGAACTATTTTGACCAAAGTGGGCCTAAGTAAACCTAATGATTACTTTCACGTCTTCTATACATGTGAACGTTGGATAGCAATTCCAAGAAGTCCATCTTTGCATTCTTTAACCGTGGTCACGTAACCTACAACATGTAAAGTAGTTGAATATTCCCGTTCATAGACTACGGAGCACGTGTCTCGTAGAAGAATGGATATGTATCATGCAGCCAACTTGGAGTCTTGTAGGAAAACATCAAAATGCAAATAAGCGAATTGAACGTTCGGACGTCGGGGAACATCACGCCACGCAACTTGTTGCCAGTTTTAAAACGCAAACAATGACCGTAACGAGTCATGATATGTTTTTCAAGAAATTTTCGTAGCCACATCCAATTATTTCAGTATTGAATCTCCTACAATAATGGATGTAGAATGTAATGTCCAAACTGGGGGCAGAAGGACCGACTGAATGTAAACTGCAAATTGGGGGCAGAACAACCGAATAACTCCGGTTTTGTGGTGGTCAGCTTCTAGGAGATTGCATGTGGGAACTGGTAGGACTAGGAGATTGAGCTTCTTGCTCTGGATAAATTCCCGGTAAGAAAGCACAAGCGAATATGTCTGTGGCTACGATTTCCGCTGGTGTTCTTCAGGAAATCACTACCATGATGCCTAAATAGTATAACCATTATTTCATTTTCATAAAATCACAAACCTTTTTTGAGGCATCTATCATCTTGTTAGAACATTCATCAATACTCAGGATCCTGATGTCGTACCTTCCGATGCATCTAATAGATATGGATATTTTAAATCAAATGACCGAGATGCTCGGGCATTCATTATGGGCTAATCTTTTCTACTCCAGAATTTTGACTCGTCCTTTTTATAGTAAGCTAATATGATTCCCATCAATAACTTCTTTAAAATCCTAAACAGAAAAAGACTTTGACCAATTATGTTAATAAATATCAGCTATAAGAATGCAATTTTTATTTACCTAGAATTTAGGATAGAACTTATCAAAAGAGTGGTAGAAAACGGGGAAATGCAAAGCAACAGGGGCATCGGGACAACCTAGGACGGGGTGGGGGCGGATGCCACCCTAATGTGGGGATGTACGACCAAGTGAGGGGAGTGAGAGAAGCTATGTGGGGGACCATAGAAGATTGGGTTCCACTCTTGATCATCTATCAAATGACTTCGTAGATAAAGGAGGAGAGGCAAGCATTTGGGTCAGTGACATATATCGAGTTGAACTTGATACTTAGAAAGATGTGAGAGGTCCAACAACATGAAGAGACAGACATAGGGTCATCAACAAAGCTGAAGGATCGGGTATGGAATATAATGAAGGCAGAGGGAAGGGGAAGCTGTGATCTTCCCATGATGCAACATCATGTAAATTTGAGGCATCTCATAACATCATGTTCATCCTAGATGAATTGTTGGATGAAGTTGATCCATAAGATCCTATTTTTAATGATTGTGAGTTTTGGAAATCTTCAACACTTCAGAAAAAGATTTATACTTCATAAGTGTAGATGCTTTGCAGTGGTGACAAAACTAGTAGATAAGAGCATTGGTTACTGAAGGATGTGTGAAAGAATTAAATTGCTGTGGAGGTCGGTTGGACAATTCATTACCTATCAATTAAGTATGAATCATTAAGAAATTCAACTCTCTTATAAGGAGGACTACATCAAAGAATAAATTGGAGATCGAATGTTCTTCATTGGTAGGTACTAGATATTGTGGCAGCGGACCAATCTATTCTGGTTAGTAAATATAAGCCTGGTGTAAATAGTGACATGTGTTAGGATTCTGAACTTGCCTTTCCATCTTTATAACAAAATATTTTTGAGACAACTAATTAAATTCAATGATTGCATAGATGATAGCTTATGAATTATTTTTTTTATATTGGAAGTGGAGATAGACATAACAGACCATGACTCGATCAAGCCTTTCTTGTAGATTACCTCACTTGAACATGAACGCCTGGCATAAATAGTCTTTGTCCATCACATAGTTTTTATAAAAGACTATGAGTATGAAGTGGAATATGAGACTCTACCACACCTGTGCATGGAATGCAAAAAAGATGAATCAGACCAAAAGTAATTCCAATTACATAGAAAGCAACCTAATAGGAAAAGGAAACACAATATGAGGAGGACGCTCAGGTGAAGTGGGTGGAAGAACAAAAGAGATGGAAAGAATACTATAGATGAAGTATTCATACCCTAAAGTCATCAAGAAAAAGGGAGGAGTATCCCAAGAAGAAAGACAAGAAGAAACATATTAATAATAAATATTATGTACTAGATGAAGAAGAGGAAAATGATGTGGATGTCACAAATGAAAAGATAGTAGAAAGAAATGAGACACAGACAATGAGGAACACTCTACCAAGAACATCTAGAGCAGAAATGGAAGGTGGTGGCAACATAATGTTTTAGGGGAAAAAGATAGAACATAGAGGAAAAAAGGAAAATGATGTGTTTAGGAGTTGTAATAGGGATTAAAGAATTGAAAGAGGAAGAGATACATACTTTTATTGACCCAGAGCGGGACAAATATTGGGTAGGTTGAGGAATGGAATTAAGTAGATAAGATGTTGAAGAGTGAGAGGGAATGATGTTGGATGATGGTACACTCACTACTATTTATCATCCTAATCAAAATATGGGTAGAGAAAAAGTAGTTGTAGTGGAAACATGAAATCATGTCTTACAAAATGAGGAGGCATGATCAGAAGTAGAAGATAAGGAAAAAAATCAAAAGAGAACCATGAACTATGAGTGTGATTTTATATCTTCCTTTTTCTTATAATTATTTTAATTTTAGATACAATATGTTGAAACCTCATGGTGTTAGGGAATAATAAAACCCAAAATACCTTTAAAGATTTTTTACCAAACACAAGCCTAAGCATGTGTTCGTCTTAAAACCCAAAATACCAGCAAACAAGACTGGCATTATAATAAGAAAAATCATATCCAAATATTCACAAAGATTGGATGCATGAGTCTTCTCTATGTAATGTTAATTATGTGGCATGCAAAGTAGCATAATATAAGTGTCTTGGAGAGCCATCAATAGTATTTTTGTTGTAATGTGAATTAATTCTTTATTTTGGTGGTTTATGAGAGAGAAAGTATAAATCATAAAAAGGTCTTTCAAAGCACTATGAAATAATGAACAACACCATGTAGAATGAGTGAGAGATGGTCACAGACTTTAATACTATGTTGGATCCAGCAAAAAAGCAAGGAAGTAATTTTTTGATCCATGAGGAGTCGACAAGCTTCCAGTAAGCTCTAATGGGGCAGCCTCACTGACCTAGGTTTTCTAGTGTCATATTTATGTTATAAGCGGCGGCTTATATATAAATACATTGAGAGAGACATATCATACAATGTCTAGATATAGAAAAATAGCACATGCACTTTATGTCAACTTCCATGGGTTAGCTCGACCATAAACCCTCTTCATCGATTCATCAAATTAATGCTAATTAAAGTTAATATTAATTAGTTCCCTTTCATATATCTTATATCTTGTAATGTTTTTTACTGTTCCTTCCTTGTCATGACTCTTCTTTCCTTAAACATGTGTATCTTAATGGGTACATTCCTTATACATATTGACACCATGTAGACAGATACTCTTATTAAAAAAGATTTCTTGATATTATACTCATGGGATTAACAATTTCTAACATGGTATATAAGTGTAATTAGGGTCAGGTCTCTACTCCATCAATTCTTTTGTCCGCCATCAGATTTTTATTCACCGTCAAGATCTCATCTATTTTCTTTGATCTGCCTTGGCTGCTTCACCATAAAGAACTATATGATCTAACTAGCTGCAACATCTACCCGCCATCAATTATGCTGCAAGAATACACACCACTTCTTTAGCATGAATCTTGCTTCTCACCACATCACCTACTCCTTTCCATATTGTTCTGTTATTCCACAATGGAGACAAACATCGCTAACAATTCCTTCCCACATCACACGTCAAGTATTTTTCTACACATTGCTCAAGATTGAAGTACATGGTGGACAATATTAATTTTGACCTCCTTGGAAACTACATTCTCTCTCTTACATTAGATGAAAAAGTGAATGTGATCAATCCCAAATTTGCAAAGTGGTAGATTTGTGATGAAATAATTATGGCATATCCCATTAACCATAATCATATCAATATTCATGATGGAATATTTTAAGAACAAACCACATCTACTTATAGATGGCAGCCTTGAATGTCAGTTCACCAAATCAAATGATGCTCAAAATTCCAACATACAACAGAGGCAACACGTGCAACAAAAGATGATCCCTCAATCTCTAGATTATATGGCATTTGGTGTCTAGGCAACATCAATAGACTTGCCTACTCCACCTGAGTGCCACTTAGTAAGGAGTTCCTATTGTACCCATTTCTTATGGTATTCCATCTATAATTTCAATTATGTGTGAACAACACCATACATAGTCAGTCACACCTTCTCTAGACTCCATCATCATTGAACTCATAGTGTATGAGACTCATCTATAGCTGGTGAAGGGTACAACACTAGTGAAAAACCATCAACCAGTCACATATGTTTCTTACATGGTTCTTGCAACTATTTTTCATGCATGGAATAAAGTCTGGAGACCATCTTTTGTGTATGCATTTTTACAAAAAGGGTCATCTTATAACAGTTGTTTCACACTTCTACAAAACTTTATCAAGAATACAAGGAAAGAAGCAAACATATTGTGTCCTCGAATACAACAAGAATATCTACCATATCAAGTGGGAGTGACAAAGAATCTCTTTCCTATAATGAGATCATAACCATACTGTGTGAAATCATGGATATGGGAGTGTTTGAACCTCTACATATCCCAGTATTGGAGGCACAATTTCATCTTCATATCCTTGTCTACAAGATCATCCTCTAATGATTGGATCATGGATTCAGGTTCCACACATCATATGACCCCTAATTCTTCTATTTTGAGGAAATGCTACTCACTATAGTGGCCAACAATAGAAATGGCAGATGGATCACTTATTGATATATTTCAGATTGGATACATAAAACCTCAACCTCAATTAGTGCTAATCTCACTTTACCAAAAGTTTTGCATGTTTCTAACTTACATATGAATCTAGTATATGTTGGGAAAAAATGTGATTTTGGTTTTCACTTAAGTTTTCATAATGCTTGGTGTCCTGCAGAGGATCCACATTTAGTCCAGGAGATTGGGACTATAGTTAGAGTTGGTGATATATATCATGTATCTAGTCTTAAAATCCCAAATGCCACCCACATTGTTGCCAAGAGTAATTCTCTCACCTCATTATGTCATTATAGAATATCACATGTAAATGCAAGTCCTCTTACTCATCTTATTAAGTATAACACTTCAGTGCAGCTAATAATGACAATAGTGAACAAGTTGCAAACTTGTGAAAATTATTTATCTCCCCTTTTCAAACACAATCACTTAAAGTGGTAATTTTTATCATATTAATTCTAATATTTAGGTATATGCACATGTGATCTCAGCAAGTGTATTCCAATATCGTGTAATTTTTATTGCCAATTTGACAAAATATGTGTGTGTCTACCTTATGTGAAACATGTTTGAAATCCCACACGTATACTAACAATTCACAAATAGAACTTAAACCCAAAGCAATAAAGCCATTCATGTGTTCTGTGCAGATGGAGCAAGGGAGTACAATTGCACTACAAAATCTGAGATCCTCACTTCTCAAGGAACCATATTCCAATAGTGTTTCCATTACACTCATGCATAAAATAGTGTTGCGGCTCACAAGCATATACATATTCTTGAAACCAATTGTGCACCGCTCATTAACTGCAGCATTCCCCAATGCATCTGGGAAGAATTTGTCCTCATATCCACTTATCTCATCAATATAATGTCCACTCAAGGTATAGGGGGTTTTCACCATGTGAAAAACTCTAAAAACAGACACCTATGTGTTTTTTGATGCACTTGCTCTGTTCTTCTTCCTCATCACAAGAAAAAAAATGTGATGCATGATCTACATGTTGTGTCCTTCTAGGATACAGTGATGAACATAAAGGCTATCATTTTTTGACCATATTGCTCATCATATACATATAGAAAGGCATGTTACATTGACTAAGGATACACCTTACTATACTTTCACAAACACAGAGAACGCCTTACTTTATGAGTTCATGACCATCCCTCATAATGAATCCACTACCACAAAACCTTTTTTCAGATGACAAGACACATCATTATTGTCCCCATACAAGATTAAGCATTTTCTAGGGAGCTAAGGGCCTTACAAGATCAAGCATAAGACTGATGACACAATTGACAAATAAAAAGCCCACATAATTTCTAGGGCTTCACTCAAGGGTTTGACTTAAACTATGAAGAAACAATTTTTCTAGTGTCACACTTGACCACTATCAGAGTTCTTCTAGATATTAGCTTCCCATCAATGGCCATATACCAGATGGATATTAAAAGGCTTTTCTACATGGAGAACTCTCAGAAATAGTTTACATGGCTCCTCCAACTAGACCGGTTGTAACTGAGTCTCATATTTTTCTTCTCTGTAGAGCCATTTTTGGACTCAAAAGGCACCCAAGTCCTAGTATGAATGCTTTAGACAAGCCATACATGTGCAGGATACACCCAAAACTCATATAACTTTTCAATGTTTGTGCACAATAAACCTCAAGGATGGATCATTCTACTTATGTATGTGGATGGCATGATCATCATAGGAGATGAACTAGAATGAATGAATGAACTACAATATTGTCTTGTCAAACAATTTTGATGAAAGACCTTGGGAAACTTCACTACCTTATAGGCATGGATATTGGTTAGTGCCAAAAGGAATTTTGTCTCTTAGAAAAACCATGCAACATACATTAGTGAGTGTGCCAAAAAATTTGACTATGGGATGTAAATAAACCTTTTTGACTTCATGTAAAATTGTTACCAACTAATGGTGAATAATATCTTGATCCAACAAGGTATCGTCAACTAGTGGGACAACTACTATACTTGTGTATCACCACACCTAACTTTCAAGATGTTTTTAGCATGTATAATGATTATTATTAGATCCTTAAATTTCCACTATGCTACTATACTCTGTATCATGTGCTACGTATGGGAAATAGGCACACAGTCTCTACTCATGAGATCTTCTTGCAATCTTACTTTGCATGCATATATTGATGCTGACATAGCCAGATGTCCAACTACCAGACACTCCACCACTAGCTTTTATCTTCTTCTTGGTGATTCCTTGCTCTCATAGAGGAGAAAAAAATAGGATGTTCTATCTCTTTATTACACGAAGGCATAGTACAAAAAAAATGTGTGGTCAAGAAATTTTGCACATTCTTTGTCTTGTAAGAGATATAAGACTTATTAGCTCAGACCCTACACCTATGTTTTGTGACAACAATAAGAGTGAAATAAGGCTTCCCAATGATCCAACTTTTATGATAGGACTAAGAAAATAGATATAGAATGTAACTTAATGTGGGAAAATAATCTAGTAGGAGTTATCATACTGCCCTTCATAAATTCTACTTATCAAATTGCATTCCTTTTCTCAAAGATAAAAGTTGCATCAAATTGCAACAAGTTCATTTGCAAACTATGTGTCTGTGACAACCTAACTGTTATCTCTCATATAGTTAACTCTTTGTCTTTTAAAGTGATTTTATTACTCAGTTCTATATGAATTGCATAGTTGTAGTGTGGTGATACTCCAATTTGGTCACATTAACATTCCATATTATTGAATGTGACATCAATTTTCATAGAAAATCATGTACCATTCCTTAATATGTTACCCCCTCTTGAAAGATATTTGAACCTAATAATTATGCCAAACTTTCTCCCTAAAGTATGTTATATTGTATAATACTTAATTACAGATCCAACGACACAAAAATCACCTCAATTGGACCATCAGGGCCCAAGTTATGGAATTATGAAGATAGGTTGATTTAACTTGATTTTATTATATTTTTTAGCACAATGAGCCATGTTTTGTAGCTTCGACCCAATTAAATGGGAACCCCACTTGCCATGTGATTTTATTTTGGATAAACATATCCATCTGTCCTTTGGATCAAAGATTTTTCCAAAGATCCAAGGGTTGTTCCTTCATCTTCTACCTCTGTACAGTAGATCAGTGCATGTGGTGTTGCACCACCACAACCACCAAGAAAATAACCCCAATCTCACTCCTTTCACACAATTTATGTCCCCAATCTTCTAGATTTTTATTTGTCATTTGCTTCCCTCTTTTTTCTCCCTCTTTTGCACACAACAACTCCATTTGTACCACCTCTTCTTCCCTAGCCATCGCAACCACCTAGTCGCTTTATTATGGGTGTTTTAGCCCTATTATTGTTTTGCCCTAGGGATGCCCCCCCTTGGGTTTTGAAACATGTGTTTTATGTTTAGCGATTGTTAGGAAGTTCATGTCCTAGGGAGTTGTGTTTAGTTTGACTTGTTGTATATCCACATTTAGTGTACGTGATAAGGCTTGTATAATGTACTTTCAATGTGTAAATGGAATCTTGTAATTAATAATACTTGTTGAATGTTTAGATTACTTTGTTTCATGCTGCTTGTTACTTTTTGATGTATGCTAATATTTTACACTCACATTTTCACTTTGATAATACCATACAAGGGACATATGCCTATGTCCTATCACCATTGACTTTCCAATCATTTGGAGTTTGGATTTTGATAATAGATGGTTTTTTGATAGATGTTATCATAGCATGAACAATAACTACACCAAACATTTCTCACATGAAACACAAATTAAGTCAAACTTAAATCTCAATTCTAGAAATGTGTGAGTTGTCCTTAGTGGACTACGTTGGGTTTGCCTCTAGGTAAGCACCTAGATGTTCTGAACCAGGTGCAGACTTGTATAATCCCTAGAACCTTTCTTTTCTCCTCCTTCTGTCTTGTATTATGGGACATAGATTTAGGAGGGTAAGAAAAGGGAGATATTATTATAACCCTAGTCATATGTTTGCGGTGTGTACTTAGGGTATCTACATAAGTGTGCACCATGTTGTTGCTAGTTCTTTAGAGTGTCATGGTACTAGACTACCTAGTGAGTGTAGTAACTCATATTGGTTTTTGGTATTATCAAAAGGTGTATGGTGGTTTTCTATCATACTTTAAACATTAGAGAAAGCCTATTTCAAGTATTATTATATATATGTAGAAATGAAAAATGTTACAAAATGCAAAAGGTTGTGAGCGTCCATGTCACCTATGAGAAAGAGATGTAACATTTCTCTAGATGAGAGTGTTTAGATAATTGATGTGGTCGATAAACTTGTCTAGAGCCATGATAAAAGATAGGATAATAGTATCCTAGATGCTCTAATGTTGATGTTGATGTTGATGTTGATGTTGAGGTTGATGTTGATGTTGATGTTGATGTTGATGTTGATGTTGATGTTGATGTTGATGTTGATGTTGATGTTGATGTTGATGTTGATGTTGATGTTGATGTTGATGTTGATGTTGATGTTGATGTTGATGTTGATGTTGATGTTGATGTTGATGTTGATGTTGATGTTGATGTTGATGTTGATCTTGATCTTGATATTGATGTTGATGTTGACATTATGAGTTTGTTTCATGATGACCTACGATTGATTTTGGAAGATTCAATTATGCTTGTGCATGCCTAGTCTTCTACATCTTGAAATATGGATAGGGAGATAAGGTTTAAGACCAAGATGGGCCTCAATCTCTTTTCAAAGAAGGACCTCTAGCATGGGACATACAATAAGGGTGACCTCTTTATATGAGTCAACTTGACACTGGAGGAGGTTAGAGTACCTAATATTCAAAATATATGTGAAACCTTGAAAAGTATGAATGATGAAATACATGATTATGAGTCCCTATCTAGACTGTTTCTAAGCATATGAGTTGAGTCACCTAGTGTGTGTATCTTTTGTTAATCTTGAACCTTGTATTTCTTATCAAAATATATAATCCTTGAGAAAGATTCATTTGAACTTATGTATGTTTGCCATCTAGGTTAGGGAGATGTCTAAAAACCCAAAGAATGACAATATGATGTCTGACCTCCATGATGAGTTTCATACTTGAGTTAGTGGTTCTATGTAAAGGAATCTAGTGGTTGTAATTTTTTAATGTTGGGTAGATGGTTGTGGTTAGCATATGTTGTTGGATAGATATATATCTTAGATTGAGTGGCTCGATCTTGTGGAGCTATTTCTATAGACAAATGAGATAATTATGAAACCTTGATAATAAGATACTTTAGTTCCTCAAATGATGCTTGATACATGAAGTATATCACTTAGGTTACAAACTTGATACATGTATGATAAGTCACTCTCATAAGCTAGACCTAATATGAAACCATATCATAGATGAAAGATGTAAGTCTAAATTTATGAGCTTTATATGATGATGCCTTGAAATCTTAGACTAAATATTCATGGGATATAAATTCTTAATTTAAGATCTATATAAAAAGAAATTAATATAATGGGTTATAGTTGGCAAAATATGGGGGGGGACTAAACAATGCATGAAATCTACTTATATGATGAAATACAAGTTTAATGATAATCTTGTTTGAGAGACAAGACAATGAATACACTCATTTGAGAAATTGAAAACATAGATCTTGATAACACACCTTGGGCTTGTATGAGTTCATGAACAAAAACCCTAATGTAGTAGGGATAAGGGTTATGCATCCTGAATGTCAAGATAATGTTGTGATATAATAAAACACCAAGTGACACATATATATTTGGTATGGGTACACCCTTGATGATGAGAAACTCAGTGTGCACCCCATAGTGGGGGATGCCTTGTCACTTAAATTTGGTTGCCTAAACATGATAAATATGATGACTTTGACTTCGAATATGATCTTGGATGAATTTTGAGGACTAAGGAGGGAAGGATGTGACAACTTGACTACTCTCTCTCCTCTAGTATACTCTTTCTCTCACTTCAAATGACCATCTTACTAAATTGTGTATGAGTTTCATAGTTGGAATGTGATGATACTCTAATTTGGTCACATTAATGCTCAAAATTACTTCTTTTTTTCATTAACCGTAGATTCTAATTGTTATTAACCCTACACGCTACTACAAGCCAAAGAGTATAAAACGAAACACTAAGATCCATTATCAACCAAGTTGTTTTAACGGAGTTAAAATAAATATGAAAAAAGGAAATCATAGAGTGTTTTGTAATTGAATCTGACATAAGGTTTAGATCACATGGTACATGGTGTAGGGCACAATGCATATGCTAGCTCTAAGACGACATGATTTTCTTGAGAGGAGATGGATCTTCTTGACCAGACTAAATCACACATCCAAAAAGGAGCATATATAGAGTAGTCAACTCTTAAATTTATATCTCGACACTCAGGCCCCCGCAACTATAATATGGGGTCCAATGTAGTAAATCAGGGTCAATCCACAGGGACAAGGGCGGTATGTATTAAGAATGGAAAGCATTGGCTTAGTTACACCAACCAAAGAGTAATATAAAGTTTGGTGTTCCTTATGGAACGATCATACTTCATAAAAGAAGAAAGCAAGAAAATAAAACAAACCAAGAAGTAAAATAAAAGATCAGGGAAGCCAAAAGATAAGTTATCAAAAATGGATGGGGAAACTTGGGTTGGATTTCACTAATTAAGGTCTCTCACCAACATGCAATAATCACACCCATTGTATACCCTTAGAAAGCTTTAAATCAATCATCATAAACGTTTATTCTGTCCCCTCTCGAGCTTGGGATAGATCTATATCATAAGATTGTATGTCTCTCTAGATGGCAAATAAACAATCACAATAAACTCATATGATCATTACCTTAAGCATTCCAACATTGTCATGCATTCTTGCAAATCCATAACACTTTGATATGGTTCATACTACTCTTTCAAGGTACTAACAATCAAACAATACAAGATGGTATCTAATCATACAAGTGAAGCATTAAGACTAAGAGTATGGAGATAAACATTTCTAAGAGCATATATTCAATGGATATAAGTATTTACATGTTGGAAGAGACTTAGTGGCTACTCCCACAACAAGCTATATATTTAGCCACTCATGGTGGTGAGCAGCATTACCGATTTACATGTATTGTATGACATGAACATGGATGGGTAAGGGTAAGGAAGAGATGAATGGAGGTAGGCAGATTCAGGGAGAAGAAGGGCATCAACGACGACCAACTATTGTCTATTTTAATGGGAAGACCCTTCGATATGAAGGTCATGCGGTGGTGTGAAGGTCATGCTCATTGTTCCCCTTCCATCAATGGGGAGGTCAAAGTAGATTGGTAGAGAGAAGCAGAGAAGGACTTTGGACTTTCTCCCTTGGCTTCCACAAACTGATGTCAATGGATCTCATCAATGGCGTAGGTTGGTTCCTTAAGTGCTTTCACATATTTCATTGGTGGCGACCCCCTTATCGGTACCCTAGGGGTTCTATTTATAGATTTAGCCAAATGCACTTTACTTGCATTGCAATTCTAGGCACGTACCTCGAGGCACACACTTAATGACCTTTGAGTGACTATTGTTTAGTACGGTCAATAGTTGCCGAATGCGTAGAGGGATCATCAGATGTTCACCTTTTATTCTACTTGGCCATTGACTGATGGATTCAGTCGGACCATCGGTTCATTGGTACTATCAGGCCATCAGGTTTTGGGAACCGATGGTTGACAGTTGGGAGTTTTTCGATCTTGGCGGATGTACTGGTGGACCATTAGTTTGGAAACTGATGGCTGAGGTTGCACTGATGGGTAGGTCTGCATGTATAGGAGGTTTATATGTTCTTGACATCCAATGGTTACATTGGCTTCTTGACTAGCCATCAGTTTTTGAGAATCAACGGTTAGTGTATCCTCTCCTTGGCATATCTACACCTATGTCATGGACCGTCAGTTTTTGAGAATTGATGTTGGTCCAATGGAAGCTCAGGCTCAGATGTGGTCTCTATCAATTGTTGGGGGACCAGTGGATGGTCTGCCTTATGGTAAAGACCATCATTTGGTAAGCCATTTGCATGGTAACTAGTATTTACATTCAAACCAAGGCATAAGAGCAATATATATGCAAAATGGGGGGAAATTAAGGTAACTTTGCATAAAGAGATAAGATCAAAAATAAAATCAGCGTGAAATATCCACAAAATTGGATGGTATCAATCCCCCACAAAACTTAGAGTCTATATTGTCCTATAGATAATAAATAGAATCAAGGTATCAAGAAAATGTTTGGGCCTTATTTGTTTAATATTTTGTTTACATGTCAACCATGCCTTTGCATCATCCTTAGGTTAAGATTTCTATAGAATACCTTGTACTACTTTCTATGCTCCCAAACTTCATCCTTCTTTAGTTTGGAGTTGCATTACCTCATATGTTCGGTGCATCCTCTTTTTAGGAGGGTCCCCTTCACGAATTATGTTCATCCTCTTTTCCAAACCATACTTATGAAAAATTCCATAGAGGTAGCTTTCACACCTGACCTTTATTTTTTTGGGTAATGTATCTAATTATGTAATGGTGGGCTAAGACTGATTGTGTTTCCTATCTTTCTATGTTATGCTTTATTTTATAAGTGTGGATTCTCTTGCAAAATTTTCCTTTTTGTGAATTTCGTGGCTTCTACTATTTTGTTAGTCCAACAATGGAAATAAGGGAAAAGGAAGAGAAGAAAATACAATATTAAGAAAAAGGCAAAAGACAATGGATAATAAGTAATGTACTTATTAGAATTGTGTGGAATTATCTAGAAAGTGATATAAATGACCAATAATGGTTGGATTTTGGTTTCACATGATTTTTTTTAGAAAAATAAAGATTAATTGTAATTTGTTTCACGTGATTTCTAATTGGAAAAGTCATCAAAGTAAGTAATATGTACAAGATAAGAAAGAGAAAAGATTGTTTTAATGCATAAAATGTGACATATAAGAGGAATACTTTCATATTAAGAAAAGTATATTTTCTTTTTTATTTTTAGTCTCAAACCTTTTCCACGCCTAGATAAAGTCATTATAAACTTTCCCTTAAATTTGGGATTAAAAGGAGTTAACAATTAAGAGATATGGTACGGTGGGTGGTTTACAAAAGGATTGTATTAAATGTCACAAGAATATTTATCAAATTAGATAAATATGGATTTTTAGTTTTCTCTTGTGGCTTGAGGACTGTCAGATCCTAGATCCAACGGTGATTCATTTTTCACTTGCCTCGGTCAGATATGGAAACTGGAACCTAGATTGGTAATCTTCACGATCGATTTCCCAGTGAATTAATGAATGAGCTAATTGAGAAGCAAACCCAATGGCTTCATGAGAACAGGGTGAATCTACCTACCTCAAGTTTTACCTATTTTTGAGGCTGCTAGGGATTCGTCCAATCTAACATCTTAGAACTAACCCTGCCAACATAGGAGGGAATAAATAGAGGACCCTGGACCCTCTACGAGATTGCAAATCATCTCCAAAGCTTTTTTTTCAAACCTTGCACTTAATTCTCTATTCTCAATTGCTCGCCTAGACTCATCCTTCATCTCTACCCCTTCCCATCATCTTTTCGGAGATACCTGGACTTTGTACCATCATCTCCCGCCACCACCTGAGAAATTGAAGCCCACATTGAGTTCAAGGGAGAGAGACAGAGGTGAAGGCGGTCTTACTTCCCACACTGGTACTCTATATAGCAGAGTCAACATCGTCGTTGATTGCTTGGGCCTTGCTTGCGAGAGAGCAAAGGATGAAGACGACGAGTCAGTGAATTACCTTTCTGCCCTCACCCCTCTTCAAAACAAGTAAGACCCCAACGGTCTTTTCCCTCCTTCATTTACACGAGCGAGCGCCCACGCAGGAAAGATGAGCCTAGGTGGTGTGAGCCCATTGGTCGGCCCAACCTAGTTGGTAAGGCCAGGACCGGGGCACGCTACTTAGGTGGCGGTCTGTGATTGGTACACTTATATTTATTTTGTAATAATTGTGGTAAATTGTAGGATGATCAAATGATGACATGTAATGTATGAAAAGTGGTCAAAAAAACATGAGGGATTCAATAAAAATATTATCAGTACCTAAATTTGCCTCTTGCTCAAAACGTACCCAAATATTCCATCTTTAATGTGTTTAATGCATAAGAATCCTAATTTCTAGGTTTTGATGATCTTGATATGTTTAATTGATCTTCATAATCAAATATTTATCTTTTTGGATAAAAGGATAAGTTGGATCTAATTTGAAGATAATAACTCATAAATTGATGAATTAGGGTTTTCTTGAGATTAAAAATGTATAGATGATAGGATTAGGGTTTGCAAACCAAAAGAACATGAAGTATAGTAATTGAGGTTTAGGAAGCCAAAACCATAATGAAACCTAAAGATGACCTCAAAACCCTAATTTGGATCCCAACTTAGTCTTAAAGGTAGATTTTGGGATAAAATAATATTGTGTGAGTATTATGATTTAATTTTAGGATAGTTGTTTAATTGGTTTCTCTTCTTACCTTTTGTTTGGACTTCCAATTATTTCTAGAAAAGGTATGTGGTTACGCCTAAGACTACCCACATTAGTTTGCCGATGTTTTTCGAGGATTGTCAAAATGATTGGAAATAAATGCTTGCTTGTTTATTTATTTCCTACAATCTATAAAGTCATTATGGATGTCACATTATATGAACAAGACTAGCTCAAATCCTATGCCACATATGGATATATGAAAATATAAGGAAAATGATGATTAAGCCCTTGGGGTAGAGGACCATCGAAGATTAACCCCTGGTAGGGAAAACTGATAAGGCACCTTAGCACCTGAGGGGAGAAGGTGTCCTATGTCCACTATAGGGATAAAACCTTCAAGAGGTTCCAAAGAGGTTGGATAGATCATGGTTGCGTAGTTATAATGAAAATGTTAATTTTGATTATGTAACAACAATTGTTGTGAATATGTTGTTACAACTAGATGTGAATATTTTGTTTCCCCCACATATCGATATAACTTGTTATTTGGACCGTGGTATGGATTCACGGTGTTTTAGGCTAATCTACTGATATGTTGTAATTAATGATGAAAGATGAGTACCTAGAGAAGAAGGCACCAAAAGAAAAAGATTTAATATAATTCTTGGATGATATAGATAGATAGTCTTACTTCTTGTTGAAAACTTTAGAAATCCATTTTTTGTAACCCATGGTGGAGAATTTATGTCTTGTACCAAAATCATTTCAATTTAGCAAAAAATTATTAATTATTTTTGGTGATTTGATAACCCCTGATCCTGTATATATGGTAATGACCCTTAACCTCTCGGTCCGCCTGAACATGGGATAACTGGGGAGGGGATCGTTACATGTGGATATCCAATGTTGTTCTCAGCACCATGTTGAATGTCAAGTGATAGAGGAAAATTCATATTGCAAGTAAAGTCCATTCCTATTTGTGGGTGGGAGAATCAAGTCCAAAAGTGAAGGAATGGGAAACCATGAGAAGCCTTCAATTTTCTTCCTATGATCTTGTGATATATTTTTGGTGATTTTAATAAGATTATATCTCTTTTTGAGAAATTTGGGCCTCAAAAAATGAGATTAGTTCCTTTATGATTTTTGATGTGTCACAGATGATTGCACATTGTTGGATTTGGGTTACCTTGGTAATATTTTTACATGGGAAAGAGGTTTGTTTATGGAAACTCTAGCTGTACAAAAATTGCATAGAGTTTGAGCTAGTGAAGAATTGAGGGACATTTGTGTGCATGCAAATTCTTTCAATTTCCTAGATATGAATCTGATCATGTACCAATCCTACCGGCACAGTCAAGGTGGAGAGGAAGACAAAATTTGAATAAGCATACTCCATGTTTGAGCCTATGTGGGTGGAGGATGAAGAATGTAAATTTGTGGTCAAAGAGAAAAGGTCAGGTAGGGTCATATGCATTTTTCCTTCCAAGAGTATTGCATATGGGGAGAAAGATTTGGCCAACAACAAGTTTGGAGGGATAAGATAGAAAATCAAAGATATCAAAAAAAGTTGGGATGGCTTCAGCAAGAACCTCCCAATGTGGTTACCCTAAAGCAATGTGAAGTGATGGAAAAAGATCGACAATAATTGCACAAGAAGTATGAATATTATTGGTATGTGTTGGTTGTTTACACTAACGAGTTTCAATGATTAAGAATGATTTTTTACTCAACTAGCTATATCCCGCAAGTGTACGAGAGTAGTTGTAGTCGAGGTCAAACACAAGGAGCGTTGGTTAGTTAGGCGCAAGAGTTATGATTTTCAATAATCTAGATCGTTGTACATAAGATGATTGGATTAGAACAACGAAATTATATATTTAAAACGAAACAGTAATCACTTAAGAAAGGTTAAGATTCAGATTTGGAAGGATCTTAGACTTGGGATTTCACTATCACATCATAGCTTATATTAAAATACGAATTTAAACATGTTAATTAACTTGCAAAGGAGGTTTGTAGTCATCACTCACCTCCCGATCAAGTGATGATGATTTTAACTGCATACATCACTCTCGTGTATGTATTCATTTCAAATCACAAACCTTGATCCTCAACATAATCTCAGTCACTCTCGCAGTCAAGGAAAAGTTTCCAAAAGAGTAACTCCATACTCTCAAACACATCTTCTCAGATTATGAAAGAAAGTATAAAACATGCAAGTATGATGGCCAATCACACAAATAAGCATTTCAGATCTGAAACAACTCTTGGAATATGCAAGAAACTAACATTTAGTACGAAATTCATATGTTCATACAAGCTATGACATGGGAGTTACTCTCTCATGCCCAAGAAAAAGAGTCTACTCATCCATAATGATGTACAACAGAAAATGTGCAGAAATTTCAGAGTTAAACATGGTTTAGAGAAAGAAAAACTCAGCAATCCCAAGGTGTAACCAAAGGAAGGTAGAATTCCGACTTGAGGACAAAATCCCACTTCTACAGCTGCTCCAAACCGAACAAACTTCCCTCCCGAGAAGCTTTGTGGAGTGAAGAAGCTCTACTGCACCTTGGAGAAGAAGCTTGGAGAAGAAGAGAAGAAGAATGGAGGTTCTTTGGCGAGGAACCGCCTCTTTTCTCCTCCAAATCGCCCTCCTCTACTCTAGGCTTGCTCTGGGACGAGGGAACTGACACAAATGATCTAGCATAACCGCCCATTAAGTTCCCACTTAGTTTTTAAAAAAAACTCGTATTTTTCAAAATGCCGAAACTGCCAGGTGCACGCCGTGCACTTGGTTGTTCTGCGCTGTTGTGTATTCTGATCATAACTTTCAGCGTGTAGGTCCGAATTACATGCCGTAAAAAGTGGTATTTGTGTAGTTTCGAACCCCAAAACATATAGATACTTGAAGAGTGATCCAATAAGAGATAATATGATATATTCCTCATCATTTCATTGCAAAATATAGTACCTACAATCCAAACCATGCGACAAGTAAGAATAGCTAAAAATATAGAATCTAGCATGAATGCGAGTGATAATTGAGTCAAAACAACATGGATATGCAACCAAACATGATCCAAAAGATGATATTATTTGTGCACATAAAATCCCCCTAAGCTTAAACCATTGCTTGTCCTCAAGCAAAAAGAGCATCAAAACACAAATGAAGAATTGTCAAGTTCATGCATAGATCAAATGAATAGAAAGATGTGTATAAGACCAAACCAACCATGATCAACATGTTTATACTCATAGCCATCAATTCAATTTAAACACCCAAGATAGAGATTTTTAGTTCAGCAGGGGTGGTCACAATTAAATGAATCAATCAATTAAACAACACTAAGTAGAATTTGGATGACCAAGCCAAGCAATTAGTGGATGTGCAACTCAAACTCTCAACTATTAAGGATACAAAAGATGAAATCTTAGTTAAAATTAACAATTTTAGTTGCACTCTCCTTATTTCCAAAAAAAGATATGACAATGGATTATGGATTCCGACACTCAGCTGCTAATGTAGGCTTATGCACACATGGAGTGTCGGTTGGGGTATTTTACCCTCTGTTAAGACATATCACCTAACCATCATGGCCAGATCGGACTTACATTAGGCTAGCATGATATGTGGGCAGTTTAGCCATCTTTTATGGGGGTATAAAGATGAGATCAGCCAAAAGAAATTTTAAAAAGTTTCCAAAACATATGAGAGTCAACTAAATTGCAACATTAGCTAGTAATCATTTATTTGTTTTGAAAAAAATTCATTGAAAGAGTGGTTGAAAATGCACTAAGAGCTTGGCAAGGGCATCCCGTATTCCAAATGATGTTGTAAAGTTGATTTACTCACAAAAATTGAAACCATTACATGTTTTAAGCAATCAAGGATGTGAAAGATGAATATTCAGGCTGGAAGCATAAACCAGAGTTAAGCACATGTTGATGGACAAAATGTTTCATTTGATTAATGCATGCCTTTTACAATTTCTCCAAATGATATTTTGCATCAAAAGAGGACAATCAGTTAAGCATAGGAGTTCTATCCCCATATAAAATATAAACCTCATATCATACTAGATTTGCTACAAGAAGAGCATAATTGAAAACAAAAGACTGAAATGTGAACACAAAACAAAAGCAATTAACAAGAAGCAAATAACATGAAAGGGAAAAGCTAAAAGAACTAGGTTACCATCTGGTTGCTCCCCCCTAAGCTTGAAATCTGCAGTGTCCTCACTGCATAAATCAAACTAAAAAGGTTGTAACTGCATACCTCATCATGGTGGAAACATCAAAGTCCATGGAGGACCAGTGCTCTGATTTGTAGTTGGAAATTTTTGTGCTAAAGATTGATGCCTCCTTGCAAATATGTCCTTGATTTGGGGCAAGCGAAAGCACCTTGAGCTGCAGCAAGAATAGTCTTTTGTATACCAATACGATTTGTCTTTTCATTCCCCTTTGAAGCATCATCAAAATATGAGTTGGGAAGAGTGTTCTCATTATAAAGTAATGTGTCATCTAGAGTGTGAGGAGGAAGGACATGTGGCTTGCTTGAAGAATCAACATGTAGAGCATGTGTTGTAGCTTTCTCCCCTTTAGTTGCAACTTCATAATCATCATAGATATCAACATCATCATACTTTGAAGGATATACTTCTATGACAACACCATTCTTCAATGTCACCGGCCTAAAATACATATGATTCATCTCCGGTGGACTAGGCAAGAAAGGTGAAAATGCTTCTTTACTAGAAAGAGCTTATTGGGCAATTTGTTTCTCCAAGATGTGTGCATGAGTGGCAATATCGTCCACCTTAGAAGAGAGTTGGCAAATGGCACCCTTCAGTAATTGTCTTTGTTGTTGGAACTCCTCATTTTTCTGCATTTGAGTTGAAACAAATGTTGCAAGCATGAACTCTAATCTAGGAGTTACTTGCGGTTGTTGTGGCTGAATAAAATTTGGGTTCACATTGTTGTAGAAGTCTGGTGGAGTGTAGCCCATTGGAGAATAAATAGAAGAAGCATAAGATGTAGAAGGTGAGTGTCTAAAGAACTCACATGCATCACAAATAATATTGGCTGCTTGAAATGGCTGTGTGCTTAGCTTCTCAAACCTTTGTGATAAAGTGTCTAGCTTTGCTACAATTATGTCTATAGCACCAATCGTGTGATCTTCCACTTGCATTCCGGAAGTAGTATGTGAAAAGGATGGGTGGTAGCTTGTAGCCGGACTCCATTGGCAATGATTTGCTACCATATCTTCAATAATAGCTGTGATAGAGAGAACTTTTGAGTTTCTTGGTTACTCAATTCAATGATTTAATCATGGATTTGATATCATGAATAGTCAAATTTTGAGTCCATATATATATGGGATGATGTGGTTAATCTCACTTGGGTTTACATATTATAATGACAAAAAAAATGGTACTCGCAAAGTATATCTTGTTCATATAAAGGTTGTGTAACATAGTTGTTCAGATTTGTCGAGTGGGTTTGGTGTACTGGTCAGATAGTGGTGCTTGGGATCAATGTTTCATATTATTAACTTAGCCTTTTGATCATATATGTGTCACGGATAGGTATTGCACTGCCTTCCCTGTTGTTTAAGGAGTGCCATGGATTTGCCTAGTTGATACACTAATCCATGACGTTGGAGTGGGCAGTTCAGCCAAGGCAAAAGAGCACCACCACATCCTTAATAGGGGGGGCAGTCAACAGTGATGGGTGGAGTTGGATGAACACACGTCGTGGGTAGTGGCATGAGGAAGAGAGAGTGGTGGCTGTTTTCTTTGACTAGAGGCTATAGAGAAGGAGCGAGACACCCTCGACACACACCTCGACCCCCCATCACCAACCATAGTTCGACATTGGTAAGAGAGCTTGTGGCCATGCCAGCAGAGAACTGAGCCGCCGGACTCGCAAGCATCAATCTAGGAGTAGCAGACGGCGACTGATTCCTCACCGGAGAGGAAGATCCATGGTGTGGCTATCAGGACCACGAGGACATCGCTTGACGGAGGAGAAGATGGACCGTGGTGTTTACGCAAGCAGGCCAGGGTGGCGACTGATCTAGAAGACAAGCGCACACAACGGAGAGCGGAGAGGCACTGGTCTCTCACCCAGTCGGCGCGCGACGCAGCGGAGAAGTCGCAGTAGCCAACCGGAGACCCAAGGGCGGCAGCGCCACCTGCAGGACCAGACCGAGAGGCGAGGAGGACGAGGTTGAATCGCTCTCCGGAGACAAACCCGCGACGGCGCCCTTGACGGCAGGCTCGTGAATGTAGATCCCGGGAGCTGCGGACTAGAAAGTGAGGAGCCGAGGAGGTCTGCAAGAGCTCAGCGAAGCTGGAGGATCCATTTTCTCTCTGTAAGGAGCCAGCGGAGGGGAAACGGAGGCCGAATGCTCGTCGGAAACCTCTCCCATGGCAGCAGATCGCACCCAGAACTGGATGGACGACGGCAACTTCTTATGAACCCTTTTCTGGTGTTCCTTGTCCTCGAGGCAGAGGAGAATGGTGCCTAGTTCTCTCCGGAGGAGATACCAACGAAGACCACCGTGGTATTTCCTGATGGCGAGGAGGCTCGATGAGCGCACGGTTCCCTGCCATCCTTCCTGCGTGCGGCGGCGCTTCGTGGAAGAATAGAGTCTCGTTGGGGACTCACGAGTGAGAAAGAAAGGGGCAATTACGGTCAGCCCTGAACCAGCCAAATCACACATGAACCAGGTCCAGGTACCCAGATCGAACCGGCCAGACTCCAGCAAGGCAAAGAAGGAATTGTTGCTCTAAAGCCACATGGCGACTGATGGTTGGCCCAAAGGTAACAAAATTCCAATAAATACCTTTATCTTCAATAATTCACAATAATTATCCTGGTCATCAGAAAAATACAAACAAGGTATTGTTTTTCTCAGAAAAATGTGTAGAACAACCTGGAACCATTATATCAGGCTTTTGATGCACTAAATATAGTGATATCATATAATATGTGTAATACTTACTTCTTGAGTAATAAATACCAAACGATGGCCTAAAATTATGAGATCATGTAAGTAAGTCCATAATCATGTTTAGACTACATATGATATCAGATATGGTCATGCTGATGCACGAAAGTATATAATTTGATTAATATGGCTAATTAGGAATAATAACCCTAAATAAAATGCAATAAATACATGCATGCTCAATAAATCATGATAATTACAGAGTAGGTTCATATCACTAATATGAAGCTAAGATGAAGATCGAATATTAGTTAGATGCATATAATTCATGTTATATGAAGGTGACCCTTAATACATGAGATGTAACCCTAATTTGAATAATACTTTTAACTTAGGGTTCATATGTATAAATAGCTATGTGGAACCTGATATTCATATTATGTATCCTAATCTGGAACATAACATCAGTAACATAAATCCCACATAAGGATGAAGATAAGACAAGAAATAATGTATGTAACATAATGAGATAAGCAAACCCTAATAGGAACACGATTAGGGTTAAGATGAGATATAATAAGATGAGAACCTATTAATAGTATATGATCTTGTCTTAATCAGGGTTGACAAAGGTTATAGATGACATGAGGAATATGTGATTAGGATATCTCTTTGGAAGGTATGCCATTACCTCTTACTTGGCTTATTATATATTATGCTTGCGTTATATGGTAGTACAAACTTGGCATATTATATTGATTGAAATGATTGTTCTTGTATGATATGTTGCATGATTTTCGATACTTATTGCTATGAACACATGAAACATAAGATATCTGGTCCATTATATGATAGCACTAAATCTCTTTGGTAGAATAGTGCATTGATGAAAGTACTAAATCTCTTTGGCAGAATAGTACATGTGAGCACTAAATCTCTTTGGAAGAATAGTGCATTTATGAAGTACTAAATCTCTTTGGTAGAATAGTAAATGTGAGCACTAAATCTCTTTGGTAGAATAGTACATGTGGTTGATTTAGTTTTACATATAATGGAAAATGTGCTTAAAATATGTGTTCTCTTTTGTTGATGAACATCTTTGTGCAAGTATGCGCTTTTCTTATATTCTTCTGTTACTGCCAAGTATTAGTTTTATCTTATTGCCAAGATATGATGAGAGGTATATAAAAAGACACGTAGGCGTACTCAGTACAATATTCATGAAATATTGTGCTGACGTGTACCGCATGTAATCTTTTGTTTAGGTTGTGGTTATGCTCTTGAAGATCCAGGATAGTTGAGAGTTGTGTGGCGAGCTGATGTACAGGTGGACCTGTTGTCTTAAGATCCTGTAGTTTAGTGGTAGTACATGTATATGTATAGTTTGTTGTTCAATATTTAATATCAAATGTTGAAACAATTCATGTTGTAATTATATGTTGAATGGTGAACATGTGTGTATGGTTTTATTATTGTTCATGTACATGTGCTACTGTTGTTTCCTTCTGACTCCCTTGATTTTCTATTTCTTAGCCTGGTGTGGGATGTTTAAATTGGGATTCTCGCTGAGGTGAGGGTTTCAATTTGGATGTCACACATCAGATTAAGTTTTAGAAAATCCGGGGACATCACAGGTGGTATCAGAGCATGAACAATAGCAAAGCCTGACATTTGCTCATTATGCAACTCAAAACTAAAGAACCTTGAACTTAATAATCTTTTAGGGTTAGATTAGTTGTCTTTTAGAGACTAGATCTGACCTAGCCTCTAGGTTAGCACCTAGATGTCTGAGAACTTGGCCTAGACTGGTACTTGTTGAGTAGCAAGTCCTTAGATGTCGTTCTTTCCTTGTAGTCCAGCGGTATGGGACGTTGCACTATTTGGAAATGATGTGCATCCAGGGAAGAGAAACCCTAGACATATGGCGCTCGTTGTCTAGAGTAGCTACACTAGTCTACACCATGTTCTCACCCTTTTCACTAGTTTTCATGACACTGGACTCTCTACTATGTGTGGGACACTCGTTTCTGGTTTTGGTTTTTGATTCCAAACGAATCGAACCTTGATAGTTTTCTCTGACGCCTGTTTTATCGGAGAAAAACTATATAATATTTTATTATGTATATGTATTACAAAAATGTGTCCCCACACATGTATGAGTAGGAGGTGATCATGTAACCTAAGTGAAAGCGTATGACATCAGTCTAGAAGAGAGAGTAGTTCTAGATTAGATGTCTAGAGCCTTGTTGGAATATATGATGGATAGAATAGATGAAATAAGTTTTCGTGATATGATGTAAGTTTGACAAAAATGATATAAGACAGTTTATGATGATATATGTTGTCTTTGAGGACTTAAGTTCAATTTTGAGGATTTGAGACAAGTGTTGATGATGCAAGTAACTAGGCTTTTATGAGATAAGATAAGTTAAGACAAGGTTGTGAGTCAGCATGAGCCTCAAGCTCTTTTACAAAGGAAGACCTCTAGTGTTAGGACCAGTTTTGGGGTTAGCTCATGAGAGAGCGAGACCTACAGGGAGAAGGTCAGAGAACCTAGACTCCACGATATGAGAAATATGAGATATGTGATATGATATGTCCTAAACTAGACTACTCCTAAGTGATTGAGTTGAGTTTCTTTATGCATGATTCCTATAGTTTTGTTGAACCCTAGATGTCCTTGGGAGGACCAAATCCTAGAGATAGAGAGGTTGGTTATATATGTGCATATGTGACCATGAATATGAGTGCCTACCATCTGGGTGAGGGAGAAAGCCCATGACCCTGGAGGAGGTAGCTATGTTAGTTTCTGTGAAGCCTCATGCTCGGGTTGGTGGTTTCTCATATAGGAATCTAGTGGTGTGTATATAAGAGAAAGAGAGTTGAGAAATAGTTCTCATGGGTAGAGATCTATGCAAAGAGTGTCATGTTTTGTTTTAGTTTGTGCTTATGTGGCTAGAACTTGTAAAGCTATTGCTAGTACCAATGAGGTAATCTGAGAACCCTAGACCAAGGGAGGGAAGATAAGGTATATGCATATGAGATACTCATAGAGTTGAGTTAAATCAGAGAAACCGAGTATGGGAATACCCTCATGATATGGGTCAGGAGAACCTCTGTTGGACTAGATAAAGTTTTGATATATCTTCATTTAGCCACTCACATAAGTTGGTTTAGCACAACCATGATGTAATATATGTAAGGATGTGATTTAATCTCGAGACGTGATATATAGACATGATAAGACGGAAACCTAGAAATGGTTTAATAGATGGAAACACATATATGGTTAACTGTGCATATGAATAATGATGACGATGTGAAACTGTTGGTTAATCTTTAATGAAATCACTTGTAAATGTTATAATTTATTTCTAGTAATGAAATAAGATCATATGAATGAAACATGCTATAAGAGGTGTTAATCTGAGTGCTTAACAAATATGGAAGATATAGTTTGAAAGTTAGCACAACATAATGATTATGACACCTTAATATGACCTAGATGGATAAAGTGGGTTAACTATAGTTAATGCTCTCCTAAAAGGCATATGTTAATGTTGAACATGTTCTAATAATTAGCTCAATTAAATGTTGATGACACATTGATATAATGGGTTAACCTTTCTTAATTCCTTAAGAACATGGTAATATGATGTGGGAACCCTAATGCACGGGTTAAGATAAGGATGCCACCCTGATATAGGAGATATGTCATGACATAACCTAAGCTTCTAAACCTTGAGTTCAACCTTGAATGGAGTGTTTGTGCACCCATGATGGTTGTAAAACCCCCCTAATAGTGGTTGGATATAGTTCCAGAGCTTTTAACTATGTTGTACATATAATAGTGCCCTAGCCGCGTATGAAGACCTTTTAGTTTCCCCTTGGAGTATGGGAATGGCTTAATTTCGAGGACGAAATTTCTTTCAAGATGTATATGATGTGAAAGACTGGAGTTCTGGCTTAATTTCGAGGACGAAATTTCTTTTATGGTGTGTAGGATGTGATAGAGTGAACTTTTGAGTTTCTTGGTTACTCAATTCAATGATTTAATCATGGATTTGATATCATGAATAGTCAAATTTTGAGTCCATATATATATGGGATGATGTGGTTAATCTCACTTGGGTTTACATATTATAATGACAAAAAAATGGTACTCGCAAAGTATATCTTGTTCATATAAAGGTTGTGTAACATAGTTGTTCAGATTTGTCGAGTGGGTTTGGTGTACTGGTCAGATAGTGGTGCTTGGGATCAATGTTTCATATTATTAACTTAGCCTTTTGATCATATACGTGTCACGGATAGGTATTGCACTGCCTTCCCTGTTGTTTAAGGAGTGCCATGGATTGTCCTAGTTGATACACTAATCCATGACGTTGGAGTGGGCAGTTCAGCCAAGGCAAAAGAGCACCACCACATCCTTAATAGGGGGGGCAGTCAACAGTGATGGGTGGAGTTGGATGAACACACGTCGTGGGTAGTGGCATGAGGAAGAGAGAGTGGTGGCAGTTTTCTTTGACTAGAGGCTATAGAGAAGGAACGAGACACCCTCGACACACACCTCGACCCCCCATCACCAACCATAGTTCGACATTGGTAAGAGAGCTTGTGGCCATGCCAGCAGAGAACTGAGCCGCCGGACTCGCAAGCATCAATCTAGGAGTAGCAGACGGCGACTGATTCCTCACCGGAGAGGAAGATCCATGGTGTGGCTATCAGGACCACGAGGACATCACTTGACGGAGGAGAAGATGGACCGTGGTGTTTACGCAAGCAGGCCAGGGTGGCGACTGATCTAGAAGACAAGCGCACACAACGGAGAGTAGAGAGGCGCTGGTCTCTCACCCAGTCGGTGCGCGACGCAGCGGAGAAGTCGCAGTAGCCAACCGGAGACCCAAGGGCGGCAGCGGCACCTGCAGGAGCAGACCGAGAAGCGAGGAGGACGAGGTTGAATCGCTCTCTGGAGACAAAGCCGTGACGGCGCCCTTGACGGCAGGCTCGTGGATGTAGATCCCGGGAGCTGCGGACTAGAAAGTGAGGAGCCGAGGAGGTCTGCAAGAGCTCAGCGAAGCTGGAGGATCCATTTTCTCTCTGTAAGGAGCCGGCGGAGGGGAAACGGAGGCCGAATGCTCGCCAGAAACCTCTCCCATGGCAGCAGATCGTGCCTAGAACTGGATGGACGACGGCAGCTTCTTATGAACCCTTTTCTGGTGTTCCTTGTCCTCGAGGCAGAGGAGAATGGTGCCTAGTTCTCTTCGGAGGAGACACCAACGAAGACCACTGTGGTATTTCCTGATGGCGAGGAGGCTCGATGAGCGCACGGTTCCCTGCCATCCTTCCTGCGTGCGGCGGCGCTTCGTGGAAGAATAGAGTCTCGTTGGGGACTCACGAGTGAGAAAGAAAGGGGCAATTACGGTCAGCCCTGAACCAGCCAAATCACACATGAACCAGGTCCAGGTACCCAGATCGAACCGGCCGGACTCCAGCAAGGCAAAGAAGGAATTGTTGCTCTAAAGCCACATGGCGACTGATGGTTGGCCCAAAGGTAACAAAATTCCAATAAATACCTTTATCTTCAATAATTCACAATAATTATCCTGGTCATCAGAAAAATACAAACAAGGTATTGTTTTTCTCAGAAAAATGTGTAGAACAACCTGGAACCATTATATCAGGCTTTTGATGCACTAAATGTAGTGATATCATATAATATGTGTAATACTTACTTCTTGAGTAATAAATACCAAACGATGGCCTAAAATTATGAGATCATGTAAGTAAGTCCATAATCATGTTTAGACTACATATGATATCAGATATGGTCATGCTGATGCACGAAAGTATATAATTTGATTAATATGGCTAATTAGGAATAATAACCCTAAATAAAATGCAATAAATACATGCATGCTCAATAAATCATGATAATTACAGAGTAGGTTCATATCACTAATATGAAGCTAAGATGAAGATCGAATATTAGTTAGATGCATATAATTCATGTTATATGAAGGTGACCCTTAATACATGAGATGTAACCCTAATTTGAATAATACTTTTAACTTAGGGTTCATATGTATAAATAACTATGTGGAACCTGATATTCATATTATGTATCCTAATCTGGAACATAACATCAGTAACATAAATCCCACATAAGGATGAAGATAAGACAAGAAATAATGTATGTAACATAATGAGATAAGCAAACCCTAATAGGAACACGATTAGGGTTAAGATGAGATATAATAAGATGAGAACCTATTAATAGTATATGATCTTGTCTTAATCAGGGTTGACAAAGGTTATAGATGACATGAGGAATATGTGATTAGGATATCTCTTTGGAAGGTATGCCATTACCTCTTACTTGGCTTATTATATATTATGCTTGCGTTATATGGTAGTACAAACTTGGCATATTATATTGATTGAAATGATTGTTCTTGTATGATATGTTGCATGATTTTCGATACTTATTGCTATGAACACATGAAACATAAGATATCTGGTCCATTATCTGATAGCACTAAATCTCTTTGGTAGAATAGTGCATTGATGAAAGTACTAAATCTCTTTGGCAGAATAGTACATGTGAGCACTAAATCTCTTTGGAAGAATAGTGCATTTATGAAGTACTAAATCTCTTTGGTAGAATAGTAAATGTGAGCACTAAATCTCTTTGGTAGAATAGTACATGTGGTTGATTGAGTTTTACATATAATGGAAAATGTGCTTAAAATATGTGTTCTCTTTTGTTGATGAACATCTTTGTGCAAGTATGCGCTTTTCTTATATTCTTCTGTTACTGCCAAGTATTAGTTTTATCTTATTGCCAAGATATGATGAGAGGTATATAAAAAGACACGTAGGCGTACTCAGTACAATATTCATGAAATATTGTGCTGACGTGTACCGCATGTAATCTTTTGTTTAGGTTGTGGTTATGCTCTTGAAGATCCAGGATAGTTGAGAGTTGTGTGGCAAGCTGATGTACAGGTGGACCTGCTGTCTTAAGATCCTGTAGTTTAGTGGTAGTACATGTATATGTATAGTTTGTTGTTCAATATGTAATATCAAATGTTGAAACAATTCATGTTGTAATTATATGTTGAATGGTGAACATGTGTGTATGGTTTTATTATTGTTCATGTACATGTGCTACTGTTGTTTCCTTCTGACTCCCTTTATTTTCTCTTTCTTAGCCTGGTGTGGGATGCTTAAATTGGGATTCTCGCTGAGGTGAGGGTTTCAATTTGGACGTCACACATCAGATTAAGTTTTAGAAAATCCGGGGACGTCACAATAGCATAGGCTTCTCTATAAGATTTGTTCATTAGAAGCTCCATTTGCAGCTGCATCAATAGGCATCCTTGTATTGTAGTGCAAACCATTATAGAAAGATTGCAATAGAAGCCAATTGCTTAGACCGTGATGTGGATAAAGATGTTGAAGATCTTTGAACCTCTCCCATGTATCATACAAGGTCTCTCCATCCCTTTGAGAATAATTGATGAGTTGAATCCTCAGCTGTAAAGTTTTGCTAGGTGGAAAATATCTTGCCAAAAAAACCTTTAGAAGATCCTCCCAAGTGATGATTGACTTCTTTGGCAAAGTATAGAGCCATTCCTTGGCTCTATGTTTAAGAGAGAATGGAAAAAGAATTAGGCGTATCCCATCAGTAGGAACGCCATATATCTTTATGGTGCTTAGCAACTGTAGAAATTCAGCAATGTGGAGGTTTGGATCCTCCATTAGTGGCCCTCCAAATGCATTCAGCTGTAGCAATTTTATGGTGGATGGGCTGATAGAAAACTCCTCTGCCTCAAATTCTAAAATATTAATAGGCCAACTCATGTGCATTGTAGCTGTACCAAAGTAGTCCTTAAGAGGAAGGTCATCCTCCTTGACTAGTTCTTCATGTGAATCTAGAGGATTAGGTAGATGTGGCGTAGGTGGTGGTGGTGTATGTGATATGGATGAAGGTGATGGATATGAGGGTGTAAAACAATGTGGTATGGGTGTTAGTGGTGAATTAGGTGTGAAATGATGGTGATGTGGATGAAGGATGCATGGGTGAATGTCGTTTGGATGATGGTGACATGGATGATGGTTGTGTGGGTTTTGATTCCTCCATACATGTTTGGGTTTCACTCCTTCTTGCTCCATGAGGGCTGTAAATGATGTGTTCATTTTATGAATGTAGAGATATGCATGGTTCAAGGATCTTTTTATGAACACCCCATATGCTCCTGCAAATAAACAAGGTGAGTGAGATACAAAAACAAACATGGAAGATACAACAAATTATGATGATCATGATGAATTATGATTTATGGATATGATGATGGATATGAAGGTTGTGATCTAGTCTCATTTACTTATCAACAACTCTTACTCTAACAGGAATATCGATGCTCCCCAGCAACGACGCCAAAAACTTGTTGGTTGTTTACACTAACGAGTTTCAATCATTAAGAATGATTTTTTACTCAACTAGCTATATCCCGCAAGTATACGAGAGTAGTTGTAGTCGAGGTCGAACACAAGGAGTGTTGGTTAGTTAGGCGCAAGAGTTATGATTTTCAATAATCTAGATCGTTGTACATAAGATGATTGGATTAGAACAACTAAATTATAGATTTAAAACAAAATAGTAATCACTTAAGAAAGGTTAAGATTCAGATTTGGAAGGATCTTAGACTTGGGATTTCACTATCACATCATAGCTTATATTAAAATTCAAATTTAAACATGTTAATTAACTTGCAAAGGAGGTTTGTAGTCATCACTCACCTCCTGGTGAAGTGGTGATGATTTTAACTCCATACATCACTCTCGTGTATGTATTTCATTTCAAATCAAAAACCTTGATCCTCAACATAATCCCAGCCACTCTCGCGGTCAAGGACAAGTTGCCAAAAGAGTAACTCCATACCCTCAAACACATCTTCTCAGATTATGAAAGAAAGTATAAAACATGCAAGTATGATGGCCAATCACACAAACAAGCATTTCAGATCTGAAACAACTCTTGGAATATGCAAGAAACTAAGATTTAGTACGAAATTCATATGTTCATACAAGCTATGACATGGGAGTTACTCTCCCTAGCCCAAGAAAAAGAGTCTACTCGTCCATAATGATGTACAGCAGAAAATGTGCAGAAATTTCAGAGTTAAACATGGTTTAGAGAAGGAAAAGCTAAGCAATCCCAAGGTGTAACCAAAGGAAGGTAGAATTCCGACTTGAGGACGAAATCCCACTTCTACATCTGCTCCAAACCGGACAAACTTCCCTCCCGAGAAGCTTTGTAGAGTGAAGAAGCTCTGTTGCACCTTGGAGAAGAAGCTTGGAGAAGAAGAGAAGAAGAATGGAGGTTCTTTGGCGAGGAACCACCTCTTTTCTCCTCCAAATCGCCCTCCTCTGCTCTAGGCTTGCTTTAGGATGAGGCAACTGACACAAATAACTGAGCATAACCGCCCATTATGTTCCCACTTCATTTTAAACAAAAACTCATATTTTTCAAAATGCTGAAACTGCCAGGTGCACGCTGTGCACTTGGCTGTTTTGCGCTGTTGTGTATTCTTGTAACATCCCACTCTTGTCATGCAATTTTTCAAACTATGTTATTCCTTGCATGCTCTTTTTCTAAATTAGATAATAGTTGAGGACTTAAATGCAATTTGCCCATGTTAAGTTTTACAAAATCATTTTATTATGTCCAATTACTCTCTTTTTCTTGTTTTATTTAAAGAAAATGTTTTCATATCTATATGCCCTTTTGTTGAAGAAAAATGAGAACAACTGTTTTATGTCCAAATTTCTCTCTCTTATGATAATTAGTGATTTACTTGTTTAACTTCTTGTTTAATAACCTCCATCTAGTTAATTGAAAAGAAATAATATTTAGGGCAAGTTTTTATGTTTTGCAATCCTTATTTGAGAAATCAATGACTTTATATGCACTATTTATATTCATTTAAGTGCACATAATGATTTTTGCTACATTAGGCCTAAAACGTGTACAAGCATCAAATCCAATTGAATGGGAATGTTCTAGACACCCAAATGTACCTATGGTTCAAATTTGAACCCATTATGACCATGTTTGACCTCCCAATTAATTTGAGAGAGGTTTGTATATGGTTTTGCTACACAATTAATCGAGATTTATTTCATGTCATTTATTTCCCTATAGTTCACGCATTAGATCTGTCACGCGTTACTTTTCTTGCATGCTTACACGGTGACCGTTGGATCAAGATCCAACGGCACTCACATTCTCTCCTACCTCTGCTTTTCTCGCGAGCCAACATCCGTTTTAGATGCTTTGAATGCTCGCAGTCGATCTCGGTCATTCCTCGACGGTTTCACATCGTTTCTTCGCCATTGAATCTGTCTCTTCGCCCCGATCCTATCGAGCCATAGCTGCCATTTTCACAGACACCTCCCTGCTCCCTCTCGCCTCCATCCAGTTACTTCGAGAGCATCGCCGATCCCCGAGCAACACCTCTCTTCGCTCAATTTCTTCCCTGGTTTCCCCAGCAACCCCGACCTACTCGACTTCAGCTTCTGACAACCTTGAGTCCACCCTAGCCTCCTCCAGTGCCTTGGACCAAATTGGGGATCTGGTGAGTTTCCCTGACCTCCGTCCTTCATTTTGATGTCATCGTTTTAACCCGTCGAGCTCCCAGTTGTTGTGCCCTATAGGCCGTTGTAAGGCCTTCGTCGGCGCTCAAGCTCCAGGCCACCCCAGTGGTTCTCCGACCACAAAAATACTATTTGTGGCTCCGCCATGCCTCCACAAACTTCCTCCGGCCCTCATCTCGCCATTTCGTGCATGTGTTCATCAGTTTTGACCTACGGGCCGCCGCCCCTATTCTACTTCGTGATTCTCTATTTTCCTGCCTCTCCGACGAGGTAGTGCTATTCCGACCCTTGGCTTGGGTCAACGCCTTCATCGCAAATCTAGGAACCTATCTCGGTTTCATTTTTTCTTGGGACAGTCTTCTCCTCCAGCTTCTTGTATTGGGCACACCTCCAGGCAGAGTCCCGACATCCATGGCCATGACAGGTTTCCGAGCTCCTATGCTCTCCCGACCCGAGCTTTAGCTCAATGGTTTCGGCTTGGCATGAGGAAGCCATTGAGAACCTCAGTTCTCCAAGAATGATGGCCCTCCTCTTACAAGACCTGGGTCTGATCTTCCATCCTTTCTGTTGGAGCCATGGATCGCGAGGGAAGAAACCAGGATATGCAATGACCCCTGGCCCCCTCATTTTTTTATTCGATGTGTTCAATCGAGAAGGGCATTTTCGGGTTTTCACCTATGCTCCTTGCTTTGATCACGAGCCCTCAGAGGAGATCCTCATTGCTGAATTGGCCAAGCATGATTGGTCCAACTCATAGCGGGCCCGAGCCCAATAGCTTCTAACTCAGATAAAAATGCCCACGTGGCTTTTCTCGGATTTTTCATTGGCTGAATCTTTGCAAATTCATAGTAAATCTCCTGTTTATCGGAAAATTATGCAAAAATACATTTTGGAAAGGTTTTTCATTAAGGAATCTGATTTTCTAGTTTTTATCACCTGATTTCTCTATTTTCACATCTCAATTCTTATATGAACGAATTAGGGATTCAAGGCTATGAATTCATGTACATATAATGTGTTAATCTAATTTTAGGTGTTTGAAGTAACCCAATCAGTCAAAAAAGGTTTGACGTAGGTGCTTTTATCTCAAGGTAAGTGGTCCATGCCCTTGGCATAGTAAACTTGATTTATTGTATGAATATGATAAGTTTATGCATTGTATACCAAAGTCATGGAAAGTACATGTTTTCTTCAATGTATGTGATTATTGGATGTTGATTGCTATAATTTAAGTCTAAGTATAGAAACATGATTAATGTTATGGATTATGATTAAGATACATGAAATTGAGTTTTAGAGGGAAGAAATTTCCCATTCATGATTAAGAGGGAGAAATCCCATTATGGTCATGGGGAGCAATCCCAATTAAGATCAAGTTTAGGATATTAAGAAGATAAGTAAAGTTTAAGAAAGATCATGAATAATAGAAATTGATTTAGATTTATATGCATCTTGTTATGGGCTTTCCGAGCATTATGGGCTTTCTGAGCAATTATGGGCTTTCTGAGCATTATGGGCTCCTTATGGGGCATTAAGAGAGGAGCATATTCTTCTAGTCAATTTCTTTATGTAAAAGACGTCAAGAAATGATTAAGGTTAATGCATGTTCATGATTATGTTGTGTCACCTGTATATTTTATTTTTATGCTTTGTAACATGCCAATGTCGCTTACTTACTATGTTTGTTTTCCTTTGCATGGATGGGGACGTGATGTCTGCAGGAGTTGGAGCTAAAGAGAAGGAATCATCTTGAGAATACCAAGGACCCAAAGATCTAAGGAGTTGTTGCCTGGTGGGACGTCCATCTATGGAGATCCTGTCATTTTTTATATTATCCAGTTTATGTTAGCATAGCTTTAGTATCATGACGTAGTTATCTTTCCAAGAAGAACTTTATGTATGAATCGATGTTTCTATGAATGCCAAGTGTTGTTTATTTCTTGATATGAGATCATGTATGTGACAATCCCTCCCTGATATGCCAAGTACCCCACATTATGGATAATGTTGGGGATTAGGCTGTGCTTCCGCTGGTTATGTAAGAAACCCTAGGGAGGGGTGTTACATTAATGGTATCAGAGCAAGGAATAGATGGCCACTAAGGCAACACTAGAGATTCATATTATGTTCTAATATCATGTTATGTTTACCCTTTCAGATGGCCCCTCAGAAGAAGGAAAAGGTTGGTGAGTCAAGACCCTCATAAGGATCCTCTAGTGGTGATAAGACTGAAGACATTAACCATGCCCCTCCACCAATCACCTTAGATGCCCTAGTAGTAGCCTTGACCAAAGCCCTCCAACCTAGAGCTCCACTTAGAGTACATGAGATCTCCCTCGTAGATTTCTTGAAGATTAGGCCCGATGCTTTCCATGGTGAAGATGAGGTTGATGTAGTAACCAAGGCTGAGGAGTGGCTTAGCAACATGGAACATTGCTTTAGAGACTTAGAATGTCCCCCACGTAGTAGGGTTAGATTTGCCACCCATATGCTCAAGGGTGCAGCCCGTACTTGGTGGGAAAACCTCTTAGCCTCTAGGGACGATGATGATCTCCTTTCACTTGGGGTGAGTTTGTAGAAGTATTTAACGACCATTATGTATCCGAAGCCATGCTAGAAAGGAAGGAAGATGAGTTTGTTAACCTTAAGCAAGTGGGTGACATGAATGTCACTGAGTATGCCATGAAGTTTCGTAAGCCCCAAAAGTCTGGCCTTGAGTACACTGAGCAAAAGAGAGCCAAGAAGTTCATTAGAGGGCTTAAACCTGACCTAAGCTATGCCTTGTCTGGTAGAGGACATAGGACCATGCAATCAGCCTTGGATGCAGCCCTAGAGTTAGAGGATCACCCTGGGAGGAACCATAAGAAGGAGGTACCCCAAAAAAATCATCACCATCAACCCCCTCCACCCTCCAACCACAAGAGAAAAGCCCCTGAGCCTTCTCCAGAGAATGGGAGAACCCTGTGCCCTACATGCAAGAGAAATCATGGTGGTCCTTGTAGGTTTGGGACTTCTGTTTGATACTATTGTGGTGAGGAAGGGCATATCAAGCCTAATTGCCCTAAGCTTGCAAAGAATGATCCCAACCACAACCAAGCTAAGATCCCTAATCCTCTACCCAAGGTTAAACCAAGGCTCTTCACCATGCAAATGTCGGATGGAGAAGAGGAAAATGATCAAGGTAAGGGTAGTTAAGTAATTTATGTTAAATCATAACACTTTGTTTATGTATGCTCCTTTTATAATGAAAATTTGTATGGAAAATTTGCAAGTTTATGTGAAACCCTTAAGGTGGGTAGAAACCCTAGGAAATTTCGAGGATGAAATTTATTTAAGGTGGGTAGTATTGTAACATCCCACTCTTTTCATGCAATTTTTCAAACTATGTTATTCCTTGCATGCTTTTTTTCAAAATTAGATAATAGTTGAGGACTTAAATGCAATTTGCCCATGTTAAGTTTTACAAAATCGTTTTATTATGTCCAATTACTCTCTTTTCCTTGTTTTATTTAAAGAAAATGTTTTCATATCTATATGCCCTTTTGTTGAAGAAAAATGAGAATAAATGTTTTATGTCCAAATTTCTCTCTCTTATGATAATTAGTGATTTACTTGTTTAACTTCTTATTTAATAACCTCCATCTAGTTAATTGAAAATAAATAATATTTAGGGCACATTTTTATGTTTTGCAATCCTTATTTGAGAAATCAATGACTTTATATGCACTATTTATATTCATTGAAGTGCAGATAATGATTTTTGCTACATTAGGCCTAAAACGTGTACAAGCATCAAATCCAATTGAATGGGAATGTTCTAGACACCCAAATGTACCTATGGTTCAAATTTGAACCCATTATCACCATGTTTGACCTCCCAATTAATTTGAGAGAGGTTTGTATATGGTTTTGCTACACAATAACCGAGATTTATTTCATGTCATTTATTTCCCTATAGTTCACGCATTAGATCTGTCACGCATTACTTTTCTTGCACGCGTACACGGTGACAGTTGGATCAAGATCCAACGACACTCATATTCTCTCCTACCTCCGCTTTTCTCGCGAGCCAGCATCTGTTTTAGCTACTTTGAATGCTCGCAGTCGATCTCGGTCATTCCTCGACGGTTTCACGTCGTTTCTTCGCCATTGAATCTGTCTCGTCGCCCCGATCCTATCGAGCCATAGCTCACGCCTTCTCGTGCTCCGTAGGGAAAATGCCCAATATTAGGGCTCGCTGCCATTTTCACAGACACCGCCCTTCTCCCTCTTGCCTCCATCCAGTTACTTTGAGAGCATTGCCGACCCCCGAGCAACACTTCTCTTCGCTCAATTTCTTCCCCAATTTCCCCAGCAACCCCTACCTACTCGACTTCATCTTCCGGCAACCTTGAGTCCACCCTAGCCTCCTCCGGTGCCTCATACCAAATTGGGGATCTGGTGAGTTTCCTTGACCTCCGTCCTTCATTTCGATGTCATCATTTTAACCCGTCGAGCTCCCAGTTGTTGTGCCCTATAGGCCGTTGTAAGGCCTTCACCGGTGCTCAAGCTCCATGCCACCCCAGTGGTTCTCCGACCACAGAAATACTATTTGTGGCTCCGCCATGCCTCCACAAACTTCCTCCGGCCCTCATCTCACCATTTCATGCATGTGTTCATCGGTTTTGACCTACGGGCCGCCGCCCCTGTTCTACTTCGCGATTCTCTGTTTTCCTGCCTCTCCGACGAGGTAGTGCTATTCCGATTCTTGGCTTGCGTCAACGCCTTCATCGCAAATCCAGGAACCTATCTCGGTTTCAGTTTTGCTTGGGATAGTATTCTCCTCGAGCTTCTTGTATTGGGCGCACCTCAAGGAAGAGTCTCGACATCCATGGCCATGATAGGTTTCCGAGCTCCTATGCTCTCCCGACCCGAGCTTTAGCTCAATGGTTTCGGCTTGCCATGAGGAAGCCATAGAGAACCTCAGTTCTCCAAGAATGATGGCCCTCCGCTTACAAGACCTAGGTCTGATCTTCCATCCTTTCTGCTCGAGCCATGGCTCACGAGGGAAGAAACCAGGATATGCAATGACCCCTGGCCCCCTCATTTTTTTATTCGATGTGTTCAATCGAAAAGGGCATTTTCGGGTTTTCACCTATGCTTTTTGCTTTGATCACGAGCCCTCAGAGGCGATCCTCATTGCTGAATTGGCCAAGCATGATTGGTCCAACTCATAGCGGGCCTGAGCCCAATAGTTGCTAACTCAGATAAAAATGCCCACGTGGCTTTTCTCGGATTTTTCATTGGCTGAATCTTTGTAATTCATAGTAAATCTCCTGTTCATCGGAAAATTACGCAAAAATACATTTTGGAAAGGTTTTTCATTAAGGAATCCGATTTTCTAGTTTTTATCACCTGATTTCTCTATTTTCACATCTCAATTCTTATATGAACGAATTAGGGATTCAAGGCTATGAATTCATGTACATATAATGTGTTAATCTAATTTCAGGTGTTTGAAGTAACCCAATCAGTCAAACAAGGTTTGACGTAGGTGCTTTTATTTCAAGGTAAGCGGGCCATGCCCTTGGCATAGTAAACTTGATTTATTGTATGAATATGATATGTTTATGCATTGTATACCAAAGTCATGGAAAGTACATGTTTTCTTCAATGTATGTGATTATTGGATGTTGATTGCTATAATTTAAGTCTAAGTATAGAAACATGATTAATGTTATGGATTATGATTAAGATACATGAAATTGAGTTTTAGAGGGAAGAAATTTCCCATTCATGATTATGAGGGAGAAATTCCATTATGGTCATGGGGAGAAATCCCAATTAAGATCAAGTTTAGGATATTAAGAAGATAAGTAAAGTTTAAGAAAGATCATGATTAATAGAAATTGATTTAGATTTATGTGCACCTTGTTATGGGCTTTCCGAGCATTATGGGCTTTCTGAGCAATTATGGGCTTTCCGAGCATTATGGGCTCCTTATGGGGCATTAAGAGAGGAGCATATTCTTCTAGTCAATTTCTTTATGTAAAAGACGTCAAGAAATGATTAAGGTTAATGCATGTTCATGATTATGTTGAGTCACCTGTATATTTTATTTTTATGCTTTATAACATGCCAATGCCGCTTACTTACTATGTTTGTTTTCCTTTGCATGGTTGGGGACGTGATGTCCGTAGGAGTTGGAGCTAAAGAGAAGGAATCATCTTGAGAATACCAAGGACCCAAAGATATAAGGAGTTGTTGCCTGGTGGGACGTCCATCTATGGAGATCCTATCATTTTTTATATTATCCAGTTTATGTTAGCATAGCTTTAGTATCATGGCGTAGTTATCTTTCCAAGAAGAACTTTATGTATGAATCGATGTTTCTATGAATGCCAAGTGTTGTTTATTTCTTGATATGAGATCATGTATGTGACAATCCCTCCTTGATATGCCAAGTACCCCACATTATGGATAATGTTGGGGATTAGGTTGTGCTTCCGCTGGTTACATAAGAAACCCTAGGGAGGGGTGTTACAATTCTGATCATAACTTTCAGCGTTTAGGTCCAAATTACATGCCGTAAAAAGTGGTATTTGCGTAGTTTTGAACCCCAAAACATATAGATACTTGAGGAGTGATGCAATAAGAGATAATATGATATATTCCTCATCATTGCATTACAAAATATAGTACCTACAATCCAAACCATGCGACAAGTAAGAATAGCTAAAAATATAGAATCTAGCATGAATGTGAGTGATAATTGAGTCAAAACAAGATGGATATGCAACCAAACATGATCCAAAAGATGATATGATTTGTGCACATCAGTATGCACATGCATGAATCATGCAAATGAAAGTGAGTGATAGGAATATTGCATATTTACATCATAAAGCTTCATAAGGGAATTTTAGGAACAACATTAAGGGTCTTATGGATGAATAAGGAGCATGCAGGAAAGAAGACAAAGATATTTAAAAGGTCATTCATAAATATTACTGGAATCATTTTACTTGTATTGATCCCTCAAACATGGCAAATATGACTGAAGGCTTGACTTGTATGATTAAACTTGAACAAGAACAAAATCTTAATGACGACATTTTTAATGATGAGGTATGGAAGGTAGTGAGATAAATACTTCAAAATAAATTCTCTAGACCTAATGGTTTGAAATCTACATTTTTTATTCAAAAATTACTGTCATATAATAGGTAGGTATCTCTCAAGTTATATTTATGGATAGTGAAAAGGCAATCGAGATATAGGGATGGTGAATTCTATTGTCATTTTCATGATCCCTAAGACCAAAAACCTAAATAAATGTTAAATTGTAGACTAATTATCTTATATAATGTGATATACTAAATTGCACCAAAAGTTCTTGCTAACCAAACATCTCATGAATCTATTATTTTTTAAAGTCAAAGTGCATATATATAGAGATGAATGATCATTGAAAATGCACTTATAGCCTATACATGTTTCATACAATGAAGAATAGATGACGGTAAAGAAAGGAAATTTTTCTCTAAAGCTAGATTTGTCAAATGCCTACAATAGAGTTGATTGGATTTTCCTTGGTTTTGTAAATAGGGAAATGGGTTCTTCTGATAAGTGAAGGAGGAAAGTAAAATAGTGTGTCTCAACTATTAACCATTTATTTGTTACCAATAGCGACAAATCAAAACCATTAGATTGAGTAGAACATTGTGTTCGGTAGACTCTCTATCATGATTTATGCTTTATGTAGAAGATTTCTCTAGTTCCATTTTAGTTATTTGAGTAATAACCTTATCCATAGATAAAATCTAGCAAGAGTACACCCCATATTTTCACCTTTCTTGGAGATGATAGAACCCTTTTTTCTTGAGCTACTAGTCTAAAATGCTCAAAATAAGATGAAATCATTAGCCTCTATGAATTTGCAATGACCCCCTACTCCTGTTATCCCCATTCAAGGTGTAACAGAGTGGAAAGGTTTTAATTCATATTTTTGGAATCCAAATTTGCAACAGATGATAAATAATCATTAATAGTTCCTCAAAAAGATGTCTTTCGCAAGAAGGAAGTTAAGGATCCTCGGGCGTTACAACATTTGATAGAAATTCAAACTACAAATCCTTTGTATTATCTCTTGAGCATTACTCTTTTGTTGTATGATGATTCACTTCTTCAGGTCAGCACTCTAAACATAGAATTCTAACAAACAAAATGCAGTTAGCACATATGTATGCTAAGTATGTGAGTGAAACTAGGAAGTAGAAATATAATGTATTACAACATACATGGACAATTCAAGTCAAGTAATTGTATATAAATTACTTCCATACTTTGATTATATATCAATTCATAATCCTTCTCATCTCACATGATGAACTATGAATTGATCCATGAATGGATTCCAAAGTGTGTGTCATATCATCAGGCTCCTCCATCTATATCCCACCATTGGACTCTTTCTCCTCCCTTCATATTGGTGTTAGATTACCCTCTTAATGATTAGTATACATAAAACTCAATATTGGATTTCTCTAAAAGATACCCTTATGAGGAATTGGTTATTGGATTCTATTGTAATGCATAATGATACACATCGTTCCTTATGAATTGCAATTGGTTATCTATAATTTAACCCTTGTTCCACATCTACAAAGGTATGTGATGCCCACATTAAAAAAGTTTAAGAAAACAAGCATTATCATTCATCATTCATCATCATCATATAACAGGCATTAATCTAAAATCAATATTTAACATATAAACATTTCAAACTTCTCAAAAGTCCTTAACTATGGTTTTGAGGTTTGTATTGGGTTTTAGGGTTTAGGATTAGTATTATTTTGGGTTGTTATTTTCATTGGTATTTGGTTTTAAAGATTCTCACTTTAAGGGTTAAAAACTCCAAGTCAACATGATAAACCTTAAATCTCTTTATCCATATCTTAAGTGTTTATAGTAAGGAAAAATTACATTAGTAAGGGCATCATTTATATCTCAACATGATTAATCCCATAGATCATAGCTTTATCCAAAACTTAATATTGATGCAAACTGGGGTTTTGCACATACTATTTCATGTTAACAAGGTACCAAAGGTGTATTTTGAATTATGTATATAATTAGGTCTTGAACATTCTCATTATATTTCTCTTTTATTATATTTATTATATATATTATGTTTCTATATTGCTAGTAATTTCTAAACTTCTAATATACCTTAGTAAGAAGATTTTATCTATTGGCTCAGTTCAGAGCTCTAATATGATGCAAAGTGGTTCCCCAACCATTGGGAGGAGTATCCATCTGCTCAATCTAGACAGTGGGCATTCCATTACCTCTACCTACCACCATTGGTGACTTATCATCCAAACATTAGGTCCCTAGTGCATGGAAGTAATGAGAGAGAGCTAGAGGGAGAGTCACAAAGGTCTGATCACAATCACACAGATTCTAGGTCATCTTGTCACTGTGTCTGGTGTGATATAAACACACCCATAATTATTTGGGATGTTAGAGAAAGAGGAAATCAAGGAAAAGGGATCAAGAAAGATCATGAGAATTTCGTCCAGCCAACTGGAGGCTTCATGGTTACAACTATGCCCTAGTTTTCACCGAGTTGTTGTGGAGAGGTGAACTCTTCATGGTGGTGCTATTGTGGGGCAAGATCATTGAGGGTACTAGGGGAGAGATATTTGGGTTGGTTCTTATACGACAAGGTTTGGGTGATTTTAGGGTGAGGAGTAAAAGTCGATTAGGTTACTTTTATCATGTGAGGTGGTTAGGATTAGGTCTAAGCTTCTAGGTATCTCTATGGTGAGAGTGGGCGAGGCTCGAATCTTTGTTATCCAAGATCATGGTCGCAAACATTATCACACTATCATCTATATGATGGATTGGAGAGATGAAGGAATTAGTAGGGTCTCCATGGAGTGAGGGTGATAGGAGAGAAGGAGAGGTGGTTGGGAGAGAGAGCATTGTGACATTCATTCCCTTTTGGTCCAGAGGTGGGAAATGACCTATGGGTTGTCGATCCACGATCCCATAGCTCTGAGGACACTGACCCATTTAAGGACTAGATAGTGGCTTCCTAAGGTTTCATGTGACATTATTTCATGATGATTTTATCAATCAATTATCCAAATACAGTTTATGATTTAGGCTCAAATATCAAAAATCAGCAACTTTTTGTTGGTAACTCCAATATCTGTGAAATTTTAACTATTTGTTCCTTACTAATATATTGTGGATTTGACCAAGTTTCATCCCATTAGGATAACATTTCATTTCCTATATAAATCATTAAGGAATTCATATATATGTAGCTACATTAATTTATTAATGCATTAAAGCACTAGGAAAGTATAACAACTTGAAATCCTAGGATATCCTATATTTCTCTCTCATCTTGATACCATAAAGTGTAGCAAAAGAATTCATTTCATTAGATTCTTAGCCTTCAAGTCATCCTTACATTAATTTAAGAAAAATTCTTATCATAAAATGTCTAATTCTAAATATTACATTCTAAGGAAGTGTTATAGACAAAAAGGATCACAATAAATAAATGCACTCAAGTAAACTACTAATTGTTTAATTGATTTCTCAAAAGAATCAAGAGTAAATAATCAACAACATGATTAATTTTGAGGATTGTTTTAATGAATAATTTTTAGTTACAAATTCTACATAAAAGGAGAGGAATTTCCAAGTCCTCACAACAAGCATTAGGACAAAAGATAAATCTATCCAAAGCCAAAGATTCCTTTAGAAAAAAGAAAGACCGTCTATGGAAAATACAAGTGAAGAATTGTTTTGAAGTGGAAGAAATAGATAAGAAAGTGAAGTACCTAGGTATTCTTACTGCTATAGGAAGGTCAGAAATAGATGTTCTACTAAATTAAATAATAACTCTAAACAAATTCGAAGGATGGGAGGAAAAATTATCTTAAAACTGGTCAAGGAAGTATTGATCAAATCTATTGCACAGGAAATTTACTTATGTTATGAGTATTTTTAAACTTCCTTCAGGGATCCTAGAGAAATTCATAGTGCTACTAGAACATTCGAAATGGGAGAAAAAGGATCAGAATGGAAGATTTCATGTTTGTGTTGGAATACCTATGCAATCCAAAAAGAGATAGGGGTCGGGGATTGATAGATTTTCACTTCATTAATCAATTTGCTACTTGCAAAACTATTGTGGTGACTTCATTCCAATAAAAATATTGTGTCTTATTAAGTGCTAAAAGTAAGGTAATGTCTGCACTCTTCTATTCTTTACGCTTTGAAAGACAGTAACTCCATGTTTTACATGGTCGAGAATATGGGATGCAAAAATTTTAGTGCTAGAGAGGATGAAATGGAGAGTGGGGAATGGTTGGCATATCAATGCATGGACAAATGACTATATAATGAAAAAAAACAACATATCTAGTCTATTTTCTTGGGGATAGAGACCTAAACATGAAGGTGGAATAAATTATGCTTCGAAATGGTACATGGAACCCCATGAAGATCAGGGAATTGGTCTAGAACCAGATTGCAAATTTGATTGAGGTGGTCCCATTAAGAAGTAGAGGACCGAAAGATGAGAACATTAGTGCCATAAAATAACAATAAGTTCACAGTCTATTCAGTGTACTAGTTGTTTCATCTAGGGGTGGCATGATACATTGTAACGAAAGATATGATCTTTGAGAAAGCATGTCAGTTTGTATCGTTCGAAATCTGCTCCCAAAGCTTTGGAATTTTCTATGGCATGTTGATATGAGCGCTTTATCTACTCACTACATTCTTATATTGTGTTGAAAATTTAACCTACCATGTCTGTACAAAAGAACCCTAGACATTGTAGCTTAATTTTCACAAGTGCCCAATGGCATTAGCTACCTGGATCTAGACCCTCATGAAGTCAAGTGTAGAAAGGATCAATGATAGATTCAAAATACCTTTGACAGAGTTTTTTTCATGCTTGCACAACAACCTACCACTAAAGGAGATTTAGGACCTCCCTACATGTCTATGGTTCATATGGACTTCATGAAATATTGTTATCTTCAACTCAAAGACACCTTGCATGAAGCACACTCTACATGTCTTCCATAGTTTCATTTATAGTAAAATTGAGGTGAAGATATGTGGGAATAACAAACTAATGCTACTGATCAGAAACCCTAAATTCTAGAAGCTACTATCATACAACATGGTTAAAGTTAACTATGATGCATTTTTGAAGAGTGGTAGAAAAACCAGTGTTGGCATTGTGGCATGTGATCATGAGGGGAAGTTCCTATGGGTGACTCTCAATTCACTACAGCTAGTGTTACAACCCAAAATTATTGAAACCCAAGCAGTTATTATGGAAATGGAGGCTGTAAAATCTATGACAGAAAAACACATCCACATTAACCTGATTCATCCATCTTAATTTGTGCTTGACATCATCCATAGGAGTGAAATTACTTCATTTGTATTCTATCTTATAACATTCTTGATATCAGTAATGTATTCAGTAACCACAAATTGCTACCTTAGTAACCACCCAAGCATGTTTCATGAAGAACTTCCCTCAAGAACTTGTGCGGATTTTGAGTATAGATTTGATTAATGAATGAGCAAGATTTGCTTTTAAAAAATCTGATTGAAGAAGAAGAATAAAAAACTTCTCTTGATTTGACTGAAGAAGAAACAAATATGTTCTCAATGATATGACTCAACAAGAAGATCAAGAAGATCCTATTGAGCTAATTGAACCAGTAGAAGAAGAAGCAACTATTGATTTGAATGAGAAACAAGAGAAATAAGTTGATGGATGATGTCCTTTTATCTTTCTTGAAACATTCAAAATCATTAGGGTAACAAAATGAATTGTTTTGAATAGCCCACTATTACAAACTTAGTTTCAGTTACCTTATAACCTATTTGAGGGTCCTTAATGGACATGTGATGCACTGCCTTTATCTGAAAAATCTTTTTCTATATGAAACTATGTTTTTCCTATGTGATGAATGTACATTTCATTTTTTGTCTGACATGCAAACAAAGTGTTGTTGGAGTGAAATTGACATTTTCTTCGGACAAACTAAGTAATTCCAGTACAACATCAAGTTCTTTTTCTATAATATGAAAGTTTTTTTTATATGATCAACGTATTTGATGTTTTGCATTGCATAAAAACGAAGTGGTTTTGATGAAAAATGAGATCCAGTAATGGGGTGTTTTTGAAGGTGCAAACATGGTGTTATTGAGTAAAACAAGGCATGTTGTTGAGGTTTTTTATTAGCCAATATCTTGACATTAACACCTATATTATAACAGACTACGGATAGATTGTGTTTCCGTGCATATTTATTGTTCTAAGAGTCTAAAAAATTTCTATTAAAGTTGTTATATAGTTTAGCATCTTGTTATTGGTGCAACAAGTGGGCCACTATTTTTGAAGTGGAAAAATCCATGCAGACCACGAGTGTTTGTTTGAACTGTGAAATGAAATACAAATTGATCCTTTCGATAGTCTTGCTCCCTAATTTTCCCTCTTCGTCTTTCTTCAAATACTCTCAGATCTTTTCCTTTCTATCCCTCCTTCATTTTTTTATGGTATCAGGGTAGCTATAGATGAGCGATGACATCCAAACGAGACTCCACCTGACCTGATCTGAAGTTTGAAGAAGCTTTACATGTTAAAGATCGAGAAGACAAAGGATCAGTGAATCATTATGGTAGAGTTTTACCACAATGATGACCAAAAACACCCAAATCTGAAGTGACATCCATCCTCGACATCTAGCATTATCATGTTAACAACAATGTTTCCAATTTTATATCCCTAAAACTAAAAAGAACCAATTTGCTATACTAGGATCTCCAAATCCATAATCTAACCAATGGATGTTCCCTTGAAGGCTTCCTTGATGATTTGGAACCAGCACCGTCGAGGCTTTTCATTGATTCTGATGAAGTGGTGTCAAATCATGCATACAAAGCATGGGTTTGTACTGATCTTCTTGTCAAGGGATGGAACATTGGATCACTGTCTCTCAATGTATTAGGAGTTCTTGTCTGAGCTACTACCTCACTCATGATCTAGAATTCTCTGACCACCGAATTCAACAAGTCATGACAATCAAGATCATTTGAGTTTTATGGAACAATTATAGCATCTATAAAAAGGTACAAGGTTTTTGTTTGCTTATCTGACCGAGTTCAAACTAATGTATGATCATCTAAGGGGTATACAAAGATTAGTTGATGATGACGATATTGTACTATATTATCAATGGCTTAGGTTTTGATTACGAGGTATTCACTATGTTGATCATGAAACCTAATGTACCTTCATAGTTTGATATAATGTTTCCCCCTAAAGATTCTAAAATTAGGTTAGGCTCTTTACATTAGTGAATCCTAATTTGGGTTTTTTTGGCTAATGACTTCTTAATAATGGAGCAGGTCGAGGAGATATAAGGTTCACTATCAATGCTAGATCTCAATTTCACGACACCTATCAAGCAAGGCCAAGAGACCCTGATAAGGTTGGACTCTTAGGAAGCTGCTAGAACCCGAATTTCATCTCATAGGGAAAGGGGTTCAACCTAAGTGCATGGCCTGACACAAACTTAAATGCATGACAATTTCCTAATTGTCTATGATGATTTGAGGTGTTCAAATTTATATGATTACTCGTATTAGTTCACAATGTTCCTCATTTTCTTTCAAAAGAAGAAAACCCTTTAGATTATATTCAATTGAATGACAATAACAATGTCACAAAAAAGAATGTGGATTTTGGAGCTTCAGATCATATTGTCTATGATCCAGGTCCTCTAATCTATCTTGTTACTTATAAGGGTAATGGCTTTATTATGGTAGGTAATGAAAATCATCAACCTCTCTTGCATTTTAGAAATACATTTATCATAGATAAGCCACCTATTCCGCTAGAAAATGTTCTTATGATTCATTATATCAGATGAAATTTGTTATCTACCTCTCAATAGACCAAGAAATTTCCATGTAATTTTCTATTATTTTAGGAATAGTTTCTAATTATAACCTACATAACCAAAATATCCTAGAACAAGGGAAATGTAGTGGTGGTCTATATCATCTGCATTCCCTTGTAGTGGTTGATTGGAATAAAATTCTCAAGCCTCACACTATGAAGAATGGAAACAATAAAGCTTATTGTCATCGTTTAGTTGTATCTTCAAATAGATAAATATTTTTATGTCAATGTCTAGAATAAAGATTGGATCATGTAAATGGTGAGGTTGTTCAACATATAATAAAATTAGGTAGCTTATCGTCAAGTAGTATTAAAGCTAATATGAGTACCATCTATGAGACTAGTAAGAGTAACGTCAAATCTATATTCATATTCATGAAAAGGCTATCGCTTCTTTTGAAAAAAGTTAGTTGTGATTTGTGGGGAAAGTCACATGTAGTGTCATGTAAAAAATTTCAACGTTATTTCATGTTTATGGATAATTGTACTATCTTTAATTGGCTTTATCCAATCTAGTCAAAGTCTAATTTTGATATTGTATCCTTGTGTTTCATGCCATGATTACAACTCAATTTAATCCCAAACTCTAAATCTGATAAACCGGTGGTGGAGGTGAATTTGTGAAAGAAAACACGGAAGAATTCATATCTAAAACTAGAATTATTTATCATATTTCATGACCCTATACTCCTACATAGAACGGACAAGATGAGAGAAAACATTAAAACAAATGACTTTGGGTTCTATGATGACACTATGCAATAACTCAAAAATTATGGTTGAGGCCTTCTTTACAGATGTTTTTATAATTAATCGGCTGCCTTCCAAGGATCATAACATGTAGTATACTTATGAGTTGTTTTTTCATCACTTGCCTAATAACAACTTTCTCAGGACCTTTAGATGTAAATGTTTTCCACATCTCATAGAAAAATAATATCATAAATTATCCCCTAGGTCTCTGACATGTGCTTTTCATTGCTAAAGTGACATAACAAAGGGTACATGTGCCTTCATTATTCATCTTGTTCTATTTGTATTTTCAATGAATATGTGTTTCCTTTCATATACATGATTCCTTCTCAAGTTTCTCTTGAATAATTGTCTAAATTTTAGTCTAATATTTATAGTAATGATTCCAATTACTCATTCAATATGTATGTTAACAACTCTATAGTTACTACTGCTAGAAATTCTTATACAACTTTTTCCATGGTTGGTTGTCTAGAGGATCAAACTATAGAATCCAACACTACTTCTATTACTAAAATTTCTCAAGATTATTACCATACACCATTTGTAACAAACTGAAATCCATGTATAATAGTAGTTTCATCCTTTTTTAGAGCTTTTCTTTCTTTTATGTCCTAGATGTTGAATTAGTGGAAATTATTAAGGTTTTGTGTACAATTGTTCCCAATATTTTACTTTGTAAGGAGTTAAGCACAAATTTCTCAATGAGACTTTACTAATGGGTTTAATTTGAAAAATTGCCACTTAAGGGAGGTAAGAATAATATAAAAATTGATCTAGAAGTTTCTATGGCTTTTGCATGAAAAAGAGAGAAAATCCTTAAGGTGAAGATAATGTGATAATAAATGAATTTATTTTCCCATTAAGTGAATACAAGGATAATTTGCCTAAAAATATTAAAAGTGGATCTTAGAAGATAATTCTAAAACAAAATTCATTTCCTTAGGGTATAAGATAGCTTGGGTGATACATTTTACAACATTTGCAAAATTGATAATTATAATTGTATTTATTTAATGGGAAAATAAGGGATAACTTAAAAATACAAAAAATAAAATCTTTAATGACTCCAAAAGTTATAATGGATACCAAATTCATGTTCAACATATTAAAATATGCCTTTGGGTGAATTTTCACTCAATTTGGAGAATATTTGTTTAAAGGGTAAAATTAGGAGTGAGAAAATATGTCGAAACTTCTATATATTAAATAAATGAACAAATAATCTCAAAAAGTGAGAATAATGACAAATTTTTATCCAAGGCACTTAGGGTGACTAGTGGGTGAAGTTTTCATGAAATTTAGGGAATCTTATCACCATTAATGAAGAAGGAAAGAGAAAATAAGTTTTAATTATTTAACCTATTAAAGGTTCCCAAAAGGCAAAACTATCTTTATATTCGGATTCTACACCTCAAAATTAGTCAGTGTGTCAATTTGTATTAAATTTAGAAATTGTTTAAGCCCTCAAATGAAGAGAGAGAAATTCATTTAATAATATTTGTATCACTTTATAATAGGATTGGAAATATATGTCACATAGACATATATCAAGCTTGTGCCCGATCAGATGGTCCAGATTGACCATGGACGCGTGTTTGTGGGATTGTATGATTGATACCTCGTCTTCCCGATCTAGTCAGACCGAAAAATAAAGCTTGGTTTGTGAAATATTCAAACATGGATAAATCTCTCTCTACTCAACGAAATCATGAGATTTTTGGTTTGTTGGATTCCTTTTGTGATTCTGCACAAAGTTATCCCAACATTTTGTTGTTTTGGTGAAGAAATAAGAAAATTCCAAATCTTGCTCTCCAAGCAATTTCGGGCAACTACCTACTCACCTCCCTACACCACCTTTCCTATATATATCTCTACCCTCGACTTCCTAGAGTCCCTTGCAATGTTTCTCTCCACTCAATTGAACCTTTGCTTGCTCGTGTGTTGCCAGAGATCGAAGAGAAGTCCCTGACCTTATGACAGATCACCCTCTCTCTCCTCTCCACCTCCGAACAAAGTAAAGGTATTGTTGAGTTAGTCTTCCTCCAAGCTTTCCATTGGAACCTTGATCTTAGAGTTTGGTCGAGAAATGCAAAAATGCCCAAACCAACCCATGGACCTCGCCATCCATGGTGCGAGCTCGGTGGGGAAGAAGCCCACTTGTGATTTTATTGTTTTACCCCTGCCTTCTCTTCTCCTTTCTTCTCTGTTTCGCGCGAGGGCCTTTTGGTCCTTTGTTTTATTTTTTTATCACTTTGACCAGGCACAACCGAGCTGCCATGTAGGCCCAGATACAGACTTCGTGCATGAATATTGGGCCAAGTAGTGGGCTTGACCCCACTCGAGCTCTCTCTCTCTCTCTATTTCAAACAAAAATCGATTTTTGGATTTTTCCTATTGGTCCAATTTAGAAAATCCATATCTTTTTATTCCTTGATCAAACATAAAAAATAAAATATGTTCTGGAATTAGAAAAATCCCATCTTTCTAATAAAAATAGTTTCAATGATTGATTTTGAATTTGTCAAAAAAGTATTTTTGGGTAATGATTTAATTGATTAAAAATCACTAAAAATACATCTAAAGGTCCATATCTTCAAAATGCATAAAATTATATGTTTTCTTAATAAAAAATCTAAATAAGTCAATGGTGAAAGTTTTAGGGTCTGAAATGAGGTTTTGTTCGAAAAGTCCAAAAGTTAGGGTTTCGTTGCCTCTATACATGAGTAAACCCTAATTCATGCTTAAACATTGAAAATAGGAAATAAATCTTTGGAATTGAATTAAAGTAGTGAAGAAGGAGTGATTGGATCTCTTAAGATAAGGTATGTGCTTTCCTTACACCTAAGTTGGGAAGATTTTCAACTTAACCTAGTTTCCCTAATGAGGCTATCATAAAACCCTAATTTTCCTCTTTGACAATTACTTAGATATAATTGCCTCAAAATCAGTTTTAATGTTTATTTCTTGGGTCTTGTACCCCACTGCCATGTATATAATTACTGGATGCTTGTACTTGCCATATTTCTTAGCATCATGATTTTATTAGACTATTAAACTAGAGTAGTGGTACTTTTATACAACCACCAATAGATAGGGCATTTGTAAATTCTCCATGGGGAATGTGTTACTCTCCCCAATATAGAAAATTTATTAGTGATTGGAATGTGTTACTCTCCCTCACCTATTGGTTGAGGTTAGGTAGGTGCCTCAACCCTACATAGTTTAGGTAGTTAATAACAATAATTCATGCAACCTTTTTGCTATTTTCGTTATGTCAAGCATCTATTTATTTATGCCTCATTCTTTTGACTTTCTTCATCTTATGATGAAATCTTAGCCCTATTTCCTTATAGTTTTCTTATCTTTTGTTCTTGTCCTTTTTATCTAACACATACCTTGTTTTTCTTTCCCTTTTGTTGGGTGCCTTCCCAACCACCCATGGATTGATCAAGGTGTTGAACAAGGACAAGAGGACCAAGTTTAGGAGTAGTAGATTCAAGTTTTGCTATCAAGGATGACTAGGCTGCTTGTTGCTAGATCCCATAGTTTCTTTTATGTTCTTTTCTTTTTTTTCAAAGAAACGTATGTAGTGAACAAGAGTTCATAAGCAATGTAATAAATAGTTTCTTCCACTGCTATTGACATTTTATATATATCTAAATCATGCTTATTTACTTGGAATATTATACATATATTCCACACAGTCTATTTTTCTTGGAAAAGGTGGATGTTTTGTATTTCCTTTAAATTTTAGTAAAGAGGTGATCTCGCCTCTTTACAGCATGGTATCAGAGCATGTTGGGCAACTACTAGGGCAAAAGTTGAAAGCAAGGGTGTCTAGAAAGGATTAGGGTCTGGGGACTAGCAATATTTTCATTCGTGCCACTAGCTTGGTTTACGAGGACTCCTAGATCTATATGATACCGGCATGGACTGTGCTGATACTGATTGCCTAATATAGTATGCTTAGAGCCAACAGTAGCCTTAGCCATCCCTGTTACCTACTCATGTTATCTTATGCCATACCCTTAACTTTTAGGAAGGAAGATTTTTTTGGAGACATGAACAACTTTGCTTCTGGGGACACATCTGGTAACACTGACAACTAGGACACTCCAGTGACTCCCTCTAACAATGGGACAGTCCCTACTACCCATTTTTGTACCCCTCTTCTGACCCCTGAGCAAGAGATGACCCTATTGCACCAGCTACTCTCAACTACCTTAGTGGGGTAGCTTTCCAATGTTGTGGCTGCTGCAACCAAACCGAAGGATTTCACTCTTACGAACTTCATCAAGATGCAATCACCATACTTCAAGGGTAAGAGTGAGCCAAACATGGTGGATAAAGCTGATGACTGGGTTTTGTCTTTGGAGCAAACCTTTGAGGGCATGGCGTTTCCTCCTCACCAGAAGGTTCAATTCGCATTTTACGTGCTAGATGGGCCGGCATGTGTTTGGTGGATGGGTATGGCTCGTACCTGGGATACCGCTAGCATGACCTGGGAGCAGTCCTCAAGATGTTCTGAGAGAAGTACATCTGCCCTGTGCTTTTGAAGAAGGAGGCAGAGTTCTTCTTCTTGTGTCAAGGAAGCATGAGTGTCTCTGAGTACGTGCAATGTTTCCTCCTCCTGAAGTTCTATGTGGTGGATCTTAGAGATGAAAGGAGATCAACCCTGTTTCAAGCCAGGCAGGCAGTTCTCTCTTGTTCCCCCCTCGTCGGGAGATGTTCCATGAGTTATGAGCATCTAATCTCACCATGATAAGAAAGCTTTTCATAAGAGTGTCTCTTTTTTGACACTTCGTACTATTAGAGAGTTAGAGCTACAACATTGGCCAGAACCTTATTCCCTAGCTGCCTCTGACATTCCAAAAAATGGTGGATAAGGCTTTGGAAATCGAGTCTTATACCGAATTCTAGTCTTTTGGGCACAACAATAACAACAACAACAAGAGGAAGAATGCTGGTGGAAACTAAGGACATGACAAGTGCAACTGCTGTTCGCGTTCTCATCCACCAGGTAGGTGCCCTGCTGGAGATGGTCAACACTGTAGGGATGACTGACTTGCACCTATCTACCATGAGTGTGGTCAAGCTAGACACATTCAACCCAACTACCCTCAGCTTGGGTGAGGACCAACTCCAGTTCAACAACCACAACAGTGAAAAAACCTACCTCTGAGAAGCAACAATCAGAACTGGTAAGGCCGACAACCACTTGTGGATAGGCGGAATGGAAGGGTGTTTGCTGTTAATGCTAAGGAATCTGATGGAGATAATGAAGTCATAGAAGGTACCTTACATCTAAATATGCATCCAGTTAAAGCTCTCTATGATTATGGTTCATCGAATATGTTCATATCATTTGAGTTTGCTACCTTATTAGAGATAGCATCAGAATATGTGGATCATGTCTTAGATGTTAAAACCCCTAGTGGTAGGATCTACTCTTCTTATCATAAACTCTTGACCATGGACCTTTGTATCTCTGGTATAATGTTTCCCTCAGATTTCAGCTAACTTGATATGACCGCTTTGATGACTATGTCATTCTAGGAATGGATTGGTTGAAGAGGTACAAAGTTGTTTTTTTTTGTGAGGTATCAAAGGTTAGTTTGTTACATCCTATTGTGCGAAGAATGTGTGTCAAGGTTAGGAAGTGAGAAGATCAGAAGTTTTTCATCTCTTCCATCAAAGCTGAAAAGCTTGTCTCGCAAGGGTGTAGAGAGTTCTTAGCCTCTATAGTCCTCGATGCTACACCTCCTGCTCTCAATCACATTGATGTGGTGAAGGACTTCCCTGATGTTTTTCCTGAGGAGTTTCCAGGCTTGCCACCAACTTAAGAGGTGGAGTTTTCCATCGAACTCACACCAAGAATTTCTCCCATCTCGAAGCCTCCTTATCACTTGGCCCCTACAGAACTCGCCAACCTTAAGAAGCAGCTTCAGGAGCTTCTTGACATGGGCTTTATTCACCCTAGTGTTTCACCCTAGGGAGCTCCTATCTTTTTCGTGAAGAAGAAGGATGGTTCATTGCGTATGTGCATGGATTATCGTATGATTAATCAAGTGACGATAAAAAAATGCTATCATTTGCCTCGCATCGACGATCTGTTTGACAAGCTAAAGTCATCCACTATATTTTCAAAGATGGATCTACAAAGTGGCTACTACCAGATGCACACGAAGAATGAGGATGTCTCGAAGACAACTTTTAGAACATGTTAAGGGCATTTTGAGTTCTTGGTCATGCCTTTCAGTTTGACTAATGCCTCTGTTGCTTTCATGGAGTTGAGGAATCAAGTGTTTCATCCTTACCTCGATCACTTCGTAGTGGCATTAATTGAAGATGTGTTGGTCTATTCTGAATCTGAAGAACAACATTGTGAACATCTACAGATCATTCTGAACACACTAACAGATAATCAATTGTATGCTAAATTCTCAAAGTGTAAGTTCTGGATCAAGGAAGTGATTTTCTTAGGTCATGTGATTTCTACCAGACATATTGTTATTGATCCTGTAAAGGTAGAAGTTGTGACCAAGTGGAAAGCTCCAAAGACCCCATCTGAGATATGTAGTTTCCTTGGTTTAGCAAGTTACTATTGGAGGTTTATCAATAGTTTTTCCGAGTTGGATCTTCCTCTGACAAAGTTGACAAGAAAAGAAGTCAAGTTTGTTTGAACACCTGAATGTGAGGACAATTTTCAAAAGTTAAAAAGTTGTTTGACGTCTTCTCCTATTCTTTCTCTACCTGTTGAAGGCAAACCCTCCATTATTTTCATTGATGCTTCTAAGAAAGGGTTAGGTGTATCTTGATGTAAGAGGATCGAGTGATTGACTATGCTTTGCAATAGTTGAAGCCTAATGAAGAAAACTGGCCTACCCATGATTTAGAGCTAGCCGCTATCGTGCATGCTTTAAAATTTCGGCGACACTATCTGTATGGAGTGAAGTTTGAAGTTTTCTCAGATCACAAAAGTTTGAGGTATCTGTTGACATAGAAGGATCTGAATTTGAGGCAGCGTAGATGGATGGAGTATCTTAAGGACTATGACTTTACTACCACATATCATCCTGGTAAAGCGAATGTAGTTTCCTATGCTTTGAGTCGGAAGAAGAATGCAGTACGTGCTTCCATGAACCTAGAATTTGTTTCATGTTGGAAACCACAGCCTAATGATGATGAATATGTTGAGAAGTTGTGTGTTCACATGGCTAGTTTGTCCATTACACCTTCTTGGATCTCAGAAGTTGTTGCTGCACAGCTTGAAAATTCTGAGCTTGAGGAGATGAAAGCCTTAGCTGAGAAACCACAGTCTGACTTTTCAGTTGGAGTGGATGGAATTATACATTTCCCACAAAGGTTGTGGATACCTAAAGTTGGGAACTTGTGATAGAAGATTTGGAGTGAAGCCCATGGGTCTAAGTACACCATACATCCTGGTACTACCAAAATGTACAAAGACCTACAACAAAGTTTTTGGTGGAAAAACATGAAGAAGGATATCCCTCTATTCATCGTGAAGTGTTTGACTTGTCAACAAGTCAAGATTGAGCATAAATGGCCTCGTGGTCTTCTGCACCCACTTGAGAATATGGAATGGGAATGGGAGAAGATTACTATAGACTTTGTCACTGGATTCCCTAAAACCAGGAAATGTTTTGATGCTATGTGGGTTGTGATTGATCGACTTACTAAATCTGCCCACTTTTTGCCTTTCAAGTCCACATACAAGGTTGATGAGATGGCTCAGTTGTACATGGATTGGATAGTTCGTATGCATGGAGTTCCTAAAGTGATAGTGTCTGATTGTGACCCAAAGTTCACTTCACGGTTGTGGAGTCAGATTTAGGTAGAGATGGGTACTGACTTGCGTTTCAGTACAGCCTATCATCCTCAAATCGATGGTCAATCTGAAAGAATAGTGCAAATTTTGGAAGATCTTCTTCGTGCATGTGTTATGGATTGGGGAGGCTTATGGGGTAAGTTTCTTCCATGGGCAGAGTTTGCTTATAATAATATCTACCAAGCTAGTATTGGTATGCCACCTTATGAAGCTTTGTATGGAAGACATTTTCATTCTTCGTTACATTAGGATGATGTGGGGGAACGAGCTCTAGCGAAGTTTAATGATATGCAGATGATGATAGAGAAGGTTCAGTTGATCAAGAAGCGAATGAAAGTTGCTCAAGATCGACAGAAGATGTATGCTAATAAGAAAAGGTCTAATGTGAGTTTCTTAGTGGGTGACTTTGCCTTCTTGAAGATCAAACCTATACGTTATATTGTGAGGTCAAAATTTAAGGCAAGCTTAGTTCCCATTATGTTGGATCATTTGAGATTTTAGATAAGATGGGAGACTCTGCACATCGTTTAGCCCTTCCTCCCACCTATGATAAGATGCATGATGTGTTTCATGTCTCTGTGCTAAGAAAGAATGTGAAGAACCCCTCTCATGTACTCTCAATTGAACCTCTGGAGATTCAAGAGAATCAGACATATGAAGAGTTACCTATGAAGATTCTTGATTTTTGAGTTAAGCAGTTGAAGAACAAGGAGATCGAGCTAGTGAAGGTCTTATGGTAATATCATGGTTTGGAAGAAACCACTTGGGAGCTTAGAGATGAGATGTGACATACTCACCCTTCTCTTTTTATATGAGATTTCGAGGATGAAATCTTTTTTAACAGGTGGAGTGATGTAACAAACTGAAGTCCATGTATAATAGTAGTTTCATCCTTTTTCAGAGCTTTTCTTTCTTTATGTCCTAGATGTTGAATTAGTAGAAATTATTAAGGTTTTGTGTACAATATTTCCCAATATTTTACTTTGTATGGAGTTAAGCACAAATATCTTAGTGAGAGTTTAATAAAGGGTTTAATTTGTAAAATGATCACTTAAGGGAGGTAAGAATAAAATAAAAATCAATCTAGAAGTTTCTATGGCTTTTGTGTGAAAAAGAGAGAAAATCCTTAAGGTGGGGATAATGTTATAATAAATGAATTTATTTTCCCATTACGTTATTACAAGGATAATTTTCCTAAAAATTATTAAAAGTGGATCTTAGAAGATAATTCTAAAACCAAATTCGTTTCCTTTGGGTAAAGATTGCTTGGGTGATAAGTTTTTCAACATTTGGAAAATTGGTAAGTATAATTGTATTTATTTAAAGGGAAAATAGGGGATAAATTAAAAATACAAAATAAAATCTTTAATGAATTCAAAAGTTACAATGGATGCCAAATTCATGTTCTACATATTAAAATACGCCTTTGGGTCAAGTTTCACTCAATTTGGAGGATATTTGTTTAAAGGGTAAAATTAGAAGAGAAAAAGTGTGTAGAAACTTCTATATATTAAATAAATGAATAAGTAATCTCAACATGTGAGATTAATGACAAATTCATATCCAAGGCACTTATGGTGACTTGTGAGTGAAGTTTTCATCAAGTTTAGGGAATCTTATCACCATTAATGAAGGAGGAAAGAGAAAATAAGTTTTGAAATATTTAACCCATTAAAGGTTCCCAAAAGGTAAAACTAATTTCATATTCAGGTTCTACACCTCAATATCAGTCAGGATGTCAATTTTAATAAATTTGAAAATTTTTTGAGCCCTCAAATGAAGAGAGAGAAATTCATTAATAATATATGTATCACTTTATAATAGGATTGGACATATATGTCACATTGACATATATTAGGCTTGCGCCCGATCAGACGGTCCAGATCGACCATAGATGTGTGTCTGTGGGATTGGATGGCCGAGACCTCGTCTTCCAGCTCCAGTTGGATCGAGAAACAGAGATTGGTTTATGAAATATTCAAACATGGATAACTCTCTCTCTATTCAATGAAATCATGAGATTTTTGGTTTGTCAGATTCCTTTTGTGATTTCACACAAGATTATCCCAAATTCTTGTTGTTTTGGTGAAGAAATAAGAAAACCCCAAATCTTTCTCTCCAAGCAAGTTTAGGAAACTACATACTTGCCTCCCTACACCACCTTTCCTATATATATATCTCTGCCCTCTGCTTCCTGGAATCCCTTGCAACGTTTCTCTCCACCCAATTGAACCTTTGCTTGCTCATGTGTTGTCAGAGATCAAAGAGAAGTCCCTGACCTTGCGGTGGATCACCCTCTCTCTCCTCTCTACCTACGAACAAATTAAAGGTTTTGTCGAGTTCGTCTTCCTCCAAGCTTTCCATTGGTACCTTGATCTTTGAGTTTGGTTGAGAAATGTGAAAATGCCCAAACCAACCCAAGGACCTCGCCAGCCATGGTGCAAGCTAGGTGGGGAAGAAGCCCACCTATGATTTTATGGTTTTACCCCTGCCTTATCTTCTCTTTTCTTCTCTGTTTCGCGTGAGGGCCTTTTGGACCTTTGTTTTGTTTTTTTTTCTCGCTTTGACCAGGCGCAACCGAGCGGCCATGTAGGCACAGATGCTGACTTGGTGTGCAACTATTGGGCCAAGTAGTGGGCAAAGCCCCACTTCTCTAGCTCTCTCTCTCTATTTGTGTCTGTGTTTCAAACGAAAATCAATTTTTGGATTTTTCCTATTGGTCCAATTTAGAAAATCCATATCTTTTTATTCCTTGATCAAAAATTAACAATAAAATATGTTCTAGAATCAGAAAAATCCCATATTTATAATAAAAATAGTTTCAAAGTTTGATTTTGAGTTTGTTGAAAAAAGTACTTTTGGGAAATGATTTTATTGATTAAAAATCACTAAAAATACATCTAAAGGTTCATATCTTCAAAATACATAAAATTATATGTTTTATTAATCAGAAAAACCTAACTAAGTCAATGGTAATAGCTTTAGGGTCTAAAAACGAGGTTTTATTTGAAAAGTCCAAAAGTTAGGTTCCTTGCCTTTATACATGAGTAAACCCTAATTCATGCTTAAACATTGAAAATAGGAAATAAATCTTTGGAATCAAATTAAAGTAGTGAAGAAGGAGTGATTGGATCTCTTAAGATAAGGTATGTGATTTCCTTACACCTAAGTTGGGAAGATTTCTAACTTAACCTAGTTTCCCTAATGAGGCTATCATAAAACCCTAATTTTCCTCTTTGACAATTCCTTAGATATAATTGCCTCAAAATTAGTTTTAATGTTTATTTCTTGGGTCATATACCCCAATGCCATGTCTATAATTACTTGATGCTTGTACTTGCCATATTTCTTAGCATGTTGATTTTATTAGACTATTAAACTAGAGTAGTTAACGACCCTGCCTCCCGGTAACCCCCAATTAAGGGAGACCCGAAGGTCAGAGTCGTTAATCAATTAACAGGATCAAAGGTTCAACAAATAATCAATGATAATTATGAAATTCTACTACTCTAAACTAAAATCTGGTAAAAATTAAAACTTTTCTTACCTTTGAAAAACTTGGGAATTCTAAGTATCCACTTCTTGAATCTACTCTATCTAATCCTCCTTGCACATTACTTCTTATTTTGCAAGATGACAATTTACTGTTTGTTCTTTTAGGGTTATACCTAAAATGCCAACAAACAAAAACACGATCAGCATAAAGCTGGTATGTGGGGGATTACGAAAAGTTGTGCAACTATATTCACAATGTAAACAACCAATTATCATTTAACATTCAAATTACATTTTAAGCAGTACTACTCAATCCCTTCCTATCCCCTTCCTCTGTGTTGCCCATGCAGTGGACATGGATACTACCTTTCTCACACGGTAGATACTCATTAAACCCCGCATGATCCTACTGAACAGGTAGATCAATATCTAGGGTTGAGTCGCATGGCACTACTCATAGGTAGCCCAATCTCTAACTCAATGTGACTTGATGGACCTACCCCATTGGTAGCCATTTACTAAGTTATTTTAGTGACCTGATGGGCCTACCCCATTGGTAGCCTTTTACTAGCTCAACCTATTAAGCTACAGAGGGGACTGGGATCTGAGCTAGTAGGCATAATCCTTAGGTGATAGTCATATTCACTTTAGAATTTGCATGAATTAAAACATACAATAGTTTAATTCAAGTCACGATGGAAACTACGACAAAATCATGGAAAACTAATTCGGGTAGTCATAAGCGTAACCACATACCTATTATGCAGACTGGAAGACAGAATTATGTAGAGAGAGAAAAATCCAATCAAGGAAGCAAGGTGTACAGAAAGCCTGAAATAAACATTCCAATTTCCTTTAATCAATATTTATCCAATTTTCATTTTATTCCTTATGATTGCTATCCCAATTTTAGGGTTTCTTGATAATTAGGGTTTCATTACCTTTTTACCAATTTTATTTCACTTTTATCAAAACCCTAATTTCTTGTCTTATTTTCCATCAAGATTCTTAAAATTAGGTTTGGTCCACAAAACCCTAATTTTCGAATTACTCTATCTTTTCTTTTCTTTTTCTCTAATTTAGGGCTCTTAAACATATTAATCAACATATTGAATTAAAAACCCTAAACATGTAATTCTATCATCAAAACAGGTTAAAAACCATCTAAATCAGTAAATAAGTTAACCATACTCAAATTAACTTAATTTCAAGATTAAACATATCTTTGATCAATATTTAGGGTTCCTAATCACAAATTAACCCTTTTTCTATTCCAAAATATGCACTTTTGCAAAAAGAGATAGATTTAGATGTTCAAACAATTTTTAATATATTCCTCTTATTTTTCTTATCTCTTTTCATGTATTAAGCTTTCTCATCCAAGATTTCTAGCTCCAGATATGATTTTTACATGAAAAACCCTTTTTATAATTTATTTGTTATTTCAAAAAAAACGAGAGCCGTTCGATGTATAGTCCGGTGGACTAGGCGGCATCCCACGGCTCAGGGATCGCACGCCTTGTGTGTGCGATTAGAAGAAGTAAATGACCAACTTGCCCTCACCTGGTCTGAAAACACCTCGGGGTAGTTTGGTAAAACGCTGCGACGTCTTCTTCTTCCTCGCGCCTCTGAACAGCAACCCGCGACGGTCAACCTCGGTGTTGACTTCGGGCTCCGGTCTCCTTTTGCTCATGTCGATGGTCCAGGGAGCTCCGCCTCCCCTCTTCAAAGCTGAAGGTATCCTCGATTAGCTGCCCGAACCTCGCCAAGGTCAACCCCTGCTCGCCGGATTCCGGCAGGGTCTGTTATGTTGACGAGGGTCTAGATTAGGCTCTTTGGCGCAATTGAAACCACAAATAGGTTCCTGATACTCCGCTGCAGTGATTGGACTAGGGAAAGGGGATGCCGATGCCCTCTATCACCCTTCCCTATTTATAGGGTCGAGGCAGGGATCTGCCCAGTTGGGTGTTTCCTAGTTTGGCGATGAAACCCACTCGAATTAGGGGTGAAACCCTTCGGCTTGGTTTCCCGAAGTCAATGGGACAGGTTCCCGATTTCCTTATGCACTGGATCCTCGCGAAAATTGGATTGAAAATCTTCCCTGTAACCAATAGAGTCCCAGTCCCAGCGGGACTTAGACGACGCCCCTCGACCGTTGGATCAAGATCCAACAGATCAGGTTATCTGCGTTCAACACAAAGGAAAGTATCTTTTTCTTTAATTCCAAAGAATTTCCAAATTGGAGATTACTTAGAAAATCAATATCTCCCAAACCATAACTCCAAATTAACTCAAATTTTAAGGGAAGTTTTTTCTTGTCATTATCTAACCTTATACGAAATTTGGGAAATAGATTGCAATGGATGAGAAGGATTACTTCTCTCCCAAGTTAACCATTAATTAATCCAAATTAATTAATATTCCTTTTTTCTTTGCCATTATCTTAATATTTTGGGTCCCTTGGACCTCAAGGAAACCCAAAAGCACGAATTCCCACATTGGGAAATATTGGTTTGCCTTTATCCTCTTTTAATAATCAATTACTCACATTTCCCTTTTATTAATCAATTTCTTTTCCTTATTAATTCCCTTTTCTTTTCGATTGGGCTCAATGGCTAACAAGGCCCACAATCAATCAATCAAAGCCATTTCTCACGAAATTCATCACAATTCAAAGAAAAAGATATCATTTATTCATTAAAAGGGAGGTACACCTTGCATTATATTTTCAAGAAAATGGGGTTGTAACATCCTCCCCTCCTTATAGGAATTTTGCCCTCAAAATTCAAAAAATCAAACAAACAATTCCGGGTATGTTTTCTCCATGTCTGCCTTTAGCTCCCATGTGGCCTCATCCTCTCCATGGTGCTTCCAAAGAACCTTTACCATCTCTATATTCTTGAATCCGAGTTCTTTCACCTTGGTATCTAGAATCCGCAAAGGTTACTCCAGATAGGTTAGCTTCCCTTGAAGCTCAATAGGTTCAATGCTCAGCACATGGCTCGGATCTTGCACATATTGCTTCAAGTTAGACACGTGAAACACATCATGCATCATGCTATACTGAGGGGGTAACGCCAAACGGTATGCAGCTTCACCAATCCGTTCTAATACCTCAAACAGACCCACGTATCGGGGACTCAACTTTCCTCTTTTCTTGGCTATAGGTTGGAGCGGTCGGATTTTCAAAAACACATGATCTCCCATAGTAAAATGCACATCAGTCCGCTTTGCATCTGCATACGACTTCTGTCGATCCTGGGCTCTCTTTAGCCTTTGCTTGATCAAAGCCACTTTATCAGCATACACCTGGAGCTCATCTGACCTCAACAGGGTCCTCTCACCCACATCATCCCAGTGAAGTGGTGACCGACACGGTCTCCCATACAAAGCTTCATATGGAGGCATCTTGATACTGGCTTGGTAGTTGTTGTTGTAGGCGAAATCTGCTAACGGTAAGTATTGCTCCCATGAGCCACCCCAATCGAGCACACAAACTCTCAACAGATCTTCTAATGTCTAGATTGTCCTTTCTGACTGACCATCTATTTGGGGGTGATAAGCAGTACTAAACTTTAACCTTGTACCAAGTTCCTCTTGAACTTGCTTCCACAACTTGGAAGTAAACTTGGGATCTCTATCAGAAATGATGGATCCTGGTACGCCATGCAAACACACTATCTCTCTAATGTACAGCTCAGCTAGGTCTGACACCTTAGTTGTGGTCTTCAAGGCAAGGAAGTGTGCTGACTTGGTGAGACGATCTACAACGACCCATATCACATCATGACCCTTCTTGGTCCGGGGTAGACCCACCACAAAATCCATAGTGATCTGCTCCCATTTCCACTATGGAATCTCTATTGACTGTAAAAGTCCACCGGGTCGTTGATGTTCAGCCTTCACCATTTGGCACGTAAGACAACTGGCCACCCATGACGCAATGTCTTTCTTCATTCCTGGCCACCAGAAAAACCGCTGTAGGTCCTTGTACATCTTAGTAGTTCCTGGGTGCACTGTGTACTTGGATCCATGAGCCTCTTGCAAGATGCGTTCCTTTATTGATGAATCTGCTGGAACCCATACGCGGTTTTCAAACCTGATTCCTCCGTCTACTCCCACGGATAGACGAGTCTGTGGCTTCATCATCAAACCTTTCATCTTATCAAGCTCTTCACTCGTCAACTGTGCTGCTATGATCTCACTCAACAACTCAGACTGTATCTGGATATTAGCCAACCGAACTCGGTCCTCTAGTAGCTGTGGCGTCCATCCCACAAGCTCCTCCAAACTCTTCCATTGACTAGACAGGATTGCTGCACATTTAATCTGCTTCCGACTCAGAGAATCATCTACGACATTCGCCTTACCAGGATGGTAGGCAATGGAGAAGTCGTAATCCTTCATGTACTCCATCCATCGTCGTTGTCGTAGGTTCAGGTCTTTCTGTGTCAGCAGATACTTCAAGCTCTTGTGGTCGGTAAAGATCTCAAAGGTAGCACCGTACAGGTAGTGCCGCCATATTTTCAAGGCATGGATGATAGCAGCTAACTCCAGGTCATGTGTCGGGTAATTCACCTCATTTGGCTTGAGCTGTCGGGAAGCATATGCAACCACATGCCGATCTTGTTCCAACACACAGCCAAGTCCCATCTTGGAAGCATCGGTGAATATCATGAAAGCCTCATTGCCAGAAGGCAGTGTTAGCACAGGAGCAGTAGTCAGCTTCTCCTTCAATTCCTGGAATCGAGCTTCACATACTTCAGACCACACGAACTTCACATCCTTCCGAGTCAACATGGTCAGCGGTAGAGCAGTCTTGGAGAAATCGTTGATGAAGCGATGGTAGTATCCGGCCAACCCCAAGAATCTACGAATCTCTAAGGGGTTCTTCAGTGTCGGACAGTCTCGAACTGCCGATACTTTGGTTGGATCTACGACAATCTTTCCTCCTGAGATGATGTGTCCAAGAAACATGACTCAATCTAACCAAAACTCACATTTCGAGAACTTTTTGAAAAACTTATGCTTTCTCAGTATATCAAGGACTCTACCCAGGTGGTCACGGTGTTGGGCTAGGTCATCTGAGTACACTAAGATGTCATCTATGAACACTATCACGAAAGAATCAAGGAAAGGCTGGAACACACTGTTCATGAGGTTCATGAAGACACTAGGTGCATTGGATAGTCCAAATGGCATGACCACAAACTCATAGTGGCCATAACGGGTTCTAAAAGCCGTTTTGGGTATATCCTCACATCTCACTCTCATCTGGTGGTATCCTGACCTCAAATCGATCTTTGAAAAGACTCGAGCTGATTTGAGTTGGTCAAACAGGTCATCTATTCTAGGCAAGGGATACTTGTTCTTAATGGTTTCCTGGTTGATCATCTGATAGTCAATACACATCTGAAGCGACCCATCCTTCTTTTTCACAAAGAGGACTGGTGCTCCCCAAGGTGATGTACTGGGTCGGATAAAACCTTTATCCAACAACTCTTGCAACTGGGTTTTGAACTCAAGCAACTCTACAGGGGCCATTCTATAGGGTGCCTTAGATATAGGGTTAGTCCCAGGAGCTAACTCAATCGAGAAGTCTACCTCCCTCTCAGGGGGAATCCCTGGTAGATCATCTGGAAATACATCTGCGTACTCCCAACCACCTCTATGTCCTCTAAGGATTGCCCCTGAACCTCGGGTGCGGTAACTATGGCTAGGTATGCTCGACAACCCTTGGATAACATCCGTTCAACTTTCAAAGCGGACACATAAAGGCTGGTTGTCACATCTTTCCTTCCTCGAATGGTGAAGTGTGGATAGCCAGTTTTCCTAATGAGAATCTTCTTCTCTCTATAGTCAATCTGGGCCCTATACGTGGACAGCCAATCCATACCGATGATTACATAAAAATCATTCATATCGAGGACGATGAAGTCAGTGGGAAGCTCATGGTTCAGATACTTTACTAGCAAGACATGGGTTTTCAAAAGAGAGGTATAAATACGACCACTCGGGGTTGTGACATCCAAAACATAACCCAAATCTTTGATATCCAAACCAAGCATAGTTTCCAGATTCCTCGAAATAAAAGTATTAGTAGAACCAGAATCAAAGAGTGCTTTTACATTTTGTCCCATGACTTCCAGCAAGCCTACATAGTTATTCCATATTAGAAAAGCTATTACATGATCTACTGAACTAAAAGGAAAAACTCTATGGGTTATTACCCTCAATCAACTTATTAGCATTCGCCTGAGCTTCTTCATTGTCGATGGCGAACACCCTAGCTTGTCTTCTCTCTCCAGTTGGAGGTGCTCCGACTGGTGTTCCTGTTGGGGGTGCTGCAACTACTGGCTGTGCTGCCATAGGATATGACCCCAAGGGTCCTCTAGGGTCGGACTGAGGGCAGTTGGCGATGAGGTGTCCTTCTTGCTGACACCGGTAGCAGACCCTCTTCTTGAAGCGGCACTCACCGGTATGCCATCTCCCGCAGGTGCGGCATCGAGGTCGGTTGTTCTCTTGATGGGGTTTTCCTTTCCCTCCATGTCTTCCCTTGGCCTGGTGACGCCCGTGACCTTTCTTGTGGTTGTTCTTCTGACCTTGAGCTCCTTCAGTGAAGCCCATGTATCCCTTGGATTGATTCTGTGCAGGTATCACCGTCCTTTCCATGTCCAAGGCGGTGTTGTAGGCTTCAGCGAAAATCTTCGGCTTACTAGCCATCACATGTGTCTTGATGGCCGGGTGAAGACGCTATATAAAGTGATCCACCCTTCTCTCTTCATCCATCTTGTACCCGAAACGTTCCAAGATGCGGAACTTGCGACCAAAGTCCGCAACTGATGAACTTCCTTGAGTCATGTTAGTGAACTCTCTTTCTTTCTCCTTCTTTGCTGAGACGGGGATGAATCTGGCGGTGAAGATGGTTTTGAAGTCGGTCCACACCATCGGTTCCTCGCTTAGGTCTCTTCCCGTGATATGGTTCTCCCATTATATCTTGGCTGCACCTTCTAAAAGGTGAGTAGAAAATAGAACCTTCTTACTCTGTTGTACCTCAAGCATCCGGAACCCATTCTCGACTGCAAGCAGCCAAGCTTCAGCCTTGTCGACCACTTCAGTCTTATCTTCTCCCCAAAACTTCTCGATGTTCAACTTGACGAAGTCCAGGATGGTGGCTCCAAGTCGAGGAAAAATAGGAAGTGACTAACCATTCTCAGCCCTAGCTATGTCCCTAAGGGCCAGGGCACGGATAGCCTCAGTCAGTTGCTTTTGCTGTTCCATCCAAACTGTATCTGTGGTGTGAACCACCACGGCTGGTTCTTGACCACTAGGTTGGTCCTCCTCCATTTGGGCTTCCTCTTCATACCCCTGGTAATCTTCATATTCTGGTCTTTCCCCTTGCTCTCGGTTGATGTCGGGCATAGGTTCGGGGTTGGGAGCCTTATGCACAGCTTCTTCAGGCCTCTTTCTCTTCTTAGAGGTCTCTTCACCATGGTTCCGCTTCTTCTTCTCAGAGGAGCCATTCTCCTTACGGGGTGGTCCACCACTACTGGTGGAAAAAGGGATAGCCATGACTTTGGTACGAGCCATCTACATAAGCATAAAAAACAAACTTTTAGTTTATCATTAAACTAATTATACTTATGTCGGTGATGTCTCATTACGTATCTTTTATTAATTTGGTGGAGGATTCCTAAAATCCTTAACTTACTTACCCAAACCACATGAGGGTGAGGAAGAGAGAGAAACCCTAATCCTGAAAATCCTTAAGAGAAATTGAGTTGCGAAGGGATGAACAAGATGAGAGATTCCTAAAGGTATCTTATTTCGAGTCTTATCCTAAGACATCGGCTAGGCAGTCACACGATCTAGGAGTCCTCGTATTCTGACTAGCAGTGCGGAAGAAAATTTTGCCAACCCCCGGATGTGATCCTTTTCTAGACACCTCAGCCTTTCAAAAAATCCTCTACTAACTCCCTCGGTTCTATGGAATTTGTAGAATTTAATAATTAGATGGAGAACCTACGCTCTAATACCAATTGTAATGACCCCGCCTCCCGGTAACCCCCAATTAAGGGAGACCCGAAGGTCAGAGCCGTTAATTAATTAACATGATCAAAGGTTCAGCAAATAATCAATGATAATTATGAAATTCTACTACTCTAAACTAAAATCTGGCAAAAATTAAAACTTTTTTTACCTTTGAAAAACTTGGGAATTCTAAGTATCCACTGCTTGAATCTACTCTATCTAATCCTCCTTGCACTTTACTTCTTATTTTGCAAGATGACAATTTATTGTTTGTTCTTTTAGGGTTATACCTAAAACGTCGACAAACAAAAACACGATCAACATAAAGCTGGTATGTGGGGGATTACAAAAAGTTGTGCAACTATATTCACAATGTAAACAACCAATTATCATTTAACATTCAAATTACATTTTAAGCAGTACTACTCAATCCCTTCCTATCCCCTTCCTCTGTGTTGTCCCTGTAGTGGACATGGATACTACCTCTCTCACACGGTAGATCCTCATTAAACCCCGCATGATCCTACCGAACAGGTAGATCAATATCTAGGGTTGAGTCGCATGGCACTACTCATAGGTAGCCCAATCTCTAACTCAATGTGACTTGATGGACCTACCCCATTGGTAGCCATTTACTAAGTCATTTTAGTGACCTGATTGGCCTACCCCATTGGTAGCCTTTTACTAGTTCAACCTATTAAGCTACAGAGGGGACTGAGATCTGAGCTAGTAGGCATAATCCTTAGGTGATAGTCATATTCACTTTAGAATTAGCATGAATTAAAACATCCAACAGTTTCATTCAAGTCATGATGGAAACTGCGACAAAATCGTAGAAAACTAATTCGGGTAGTCATAAGCGTAACCACATACCTATTATGCAGACTGGAAGACATAATTATGTAGAGAGAGAAAAATCCAATCAAGCAAGCAAGGTGTATAGAAAGCCTGAAATAAACATTGCAATTTCCTTTAATCAATATTTATCCAATTTTCATTTTATTCCTTATTATTGCTATCCCAATTTTAGGGTTTCTTGATAATTAGGGTTTCATTACCTTTTTACCAATTTTATTTCACTTTTATCAAAACCCTAATTTCTTGTCTTATTTTCCATCAAGATTCTTAAAATTAGGTTTGGTCCACAAAACCCTAATTTTCAAATTACTCTATCTTTTCTTTTCTTTTTCTCTAATTTAGGGCTCTTAAACATATTAATCAACATATTGAATTAAAAACCCTAAACATGTAATTCTATCATCAAAACAGGTTAAAAACCATCTAAATCAGTAAATAAGTTAACCATACTTAAATTAACTTAATTGTAAGATTAAACATATCTTTGATCAATATTTAGGGTTCCTAATCACAAATTAACCCTTTTTCTATTCCAAAATATGCAATTTTGCAAAAAGAGATAGATTTAGATGTTCAAACTATTTTTAATATATTCCTCTTATTTTTTTGATCACTTTTCATGTATTAAGTTTTCTCATCCGAGATTCCTAGCTCCAGATATGATTTTTACATGAAAAATCCTTTTTATAATTTATTCGTTATTTCAGAAAAAATGAGAACCGTTCGATGTATAGTCCGGTGGACTAGGCGGCATCCCACGGCTCAGGGATCGCGCGCCTTGTGTGTGTGATTAGAAGAAGTAAATGACCAACTTGCCCTCACCTGGTCTGAAAACACCTCGCGGTAGTTTGGTAAAATGTCGCGACGTCTTCTTCTTCCTCGCGCCTCGAAACAGCAACCCGCGACGGTCAACCTCGGTGTTGACTTCGGGCTCCAGTCTCCTTTTGCTCGTGCCTATGGTCCAGGGAGCTCCACCTCCCCTCTTCGAAGCTGAAGGTATCCTCGATTAGCCGCCCGAACCCAGCCAAGGTCAACCCCTGCTCGCCAGATTCCGACAGGGTCTGTTATGCTGACGAGGGTCTAGATTAGGCTCTTTGGCGCAATTGAAACCACGAATAGGTTCCCGATACTCTGCCGCAGCGATTGGACTAGGGAAAGGGGATGTCAGTTCCCTCTATCACCCTTCCCTATTTATAGGGTCGAGGCAGGGACCTGCCCAGTTGGGCGTTTTCTAGTTTGGCGATGAAACACACTCGAATCAGGGGTGAAACCCTTCGGCTTGGTTTCCCGAAGTCAATGGGACAGGTTCCCGATTTCCTTATGCACTGGATCCTCATGAAAATAGGACTGAAAATCCTCCCTATAACCAACAGAGTCCCAGTCCCAGCGGGACTTAGACGACGCCCCTCGACCGTTGGATCAAGATCCAACAGATCAGGTTATCCGCGTTCAACACAAAGGAAAGAATCTTTTTCTTTAATTCCAAAGAATTTCCAAATTGGAGATAACTTGGAAAATCAATATCTCCCAAACCATAACTCCAGATTAACTCAAATTTTAAGGGAAGTTTTGTCTTGTCATTATCTAACCTTACACGAAATTTGGGAAACATATTGCAATGGATGAGAAGGATTACTTCTCTCCCAAGTTAACCATTAATTAATCCAAATTAATTAATATTCCTTTTTCCTTTGCCATTATCTTAATATTTTGGGTCCCTTGGACCTCAAGGAAACCCAAAAGCACGAATTCCCACATTGGGAAATATTGGTTTGCCTTTATTCTCTTTTAATAATCAATTACTCACATTTCCCTTTTATTAATCAATTTCTTTTCCTTATTAATTCCCTTTTCTTTTCGATTGGGCTCAATGGCCAAAAAGGCCCACAATCAATCAATCAAAGCCATTTCTCACGAAATTCATCACAATTCAAAGAAAAGGATATCATTTATTCATTAAAAGGGAGGTACACCTTGCATTATATTTTCAAGAAAATGGGGTTGTAACAGGTACTTTTGTACAACCACCCATAGATAGGGCATGTGTAAATTCACCCTGGGGAATGTGTTGCTCTCCCCAATATAGAAAATTTATAGGTGATTGGAATGTGTTACTCTCCCTCGCCTATTGGTTGAGTTTAGGTAGGTGCCTCAACCCTACATAGTTTAGGTAGTTAATAACAATCATGCATGCAACATTTTTGCTATGTTCATTATGGCAAGCATCTATTTATTTATGCCTCATTCTTTTGACTTTCTTCATCTTATGATGAAATCTTAGCCCTATTTCCTTATAGTTTTCTTATCATTTGTTCTTGTCCTTTTTATCTGAAACATACCTTGTTTTTCTTTCCCTTTTGTTGGGTGCCTTCTCAACCACCCAGGGATTGATCAAGGTGTTGAACAAGGACAAGAGGACCAAGTTTAGGAGTAGTAGATTCAAGTTTTGCTATCAAGGATGACTAGGTTGTTGTTGCTAGATCCCATAGTTTCTTTTATGTTCTTTTCTTTTTTTCGAATAAGCTTATGAAGTGAACAAGAGTTCATAAGCAATGTAATAACTAGTTTCTTCAGCTGCTATTGACATTTTATATGTATCTGAATCATGCTTATTTACTTGGAGTATGATACATACATTCCACATAGTCTATTTTTCTTAGAAAAAGTGGATGTTTTGTATTTCCTTTAAATTTTAGTAAGGAGGTGATCTCGCTTCTTTACAACATGGTATCAGAGCCTATTGAGAAACTACTAGGGCATAAGTTGAAATCAAGGGTGTCTAGAAAGGATCAGTCTGGGGGCTGGAAAAATTTTCTTTAGTGCCACTAGCTTGGTTTACGGGGACTCCCTGATCCATCTGATACTAACCTGGCTTGCGTTGATACTGACTACCTAAAATAGTATGCTCAGAGGAAATAATAGCCTTATCCATCCTTGTTACCTACTCCTGTTATATTATGTCATACCCTTATCTTTCAGGAAGGGAGATTTGTTTTGAGACATGAACAACTCTGCTTCTGGGTCCACATCTGGTAACATCGACAACTGAGACACTCTGGTGATTCCCTCCAACAATGGGACAGTCCCTACTGCCCATTTTGGTACCCCTCTTTTGACCCCTGAGCAAGAGCTGACCATGTTGCTCCAGCTACTCTCGACTACCTTGGTGGGGCAGCTTTCAATGTTGTAGCTGTTGCAGCCAAACTGAAGGAGTTCACCCTCACAAACTTCATCAAGATGCGACCACCATATTTCAAGGGTGAGGGTGAGCCAAGCATGGTGGATAAAACTGATGACTGAGTTTTGGCTTTGGAGCAGACCTTTGAGGGCATGGAGTAGCCACTAGGCTTTGTAGACATTATTCATCTAAATTAATTCGACTCTCTCAACAAATACATATATGGTCTCAAGTAGGGACTATGTGATCGGTGAAACAAGCTGAGTGATTAGTTTCTCACATATGGGTTTGTGTGTAGCACATATGACTCTTCTTTGTTTGTATTTTCTCATGAAAAAGTTCTCATATATTTAATTATGTATGTTTATGATATGATACTTAATGATAATAATGCCCTAGAAGCCTTCATCACATCTCTCATGTCAGCATTTCAACTTTGAGATCTTGGGCACCTATAGTTTTTCTTGCACATAAAAGTTGCGTCAATAGTGTTTGACTTGAATCTATCACAAGAACAATATGCTCTTAATATTTTTAGTAAGGCTTGTACGCTTGATCGCAAGACTGCTATCACCCATGTGGTAAAATATTGCCTACAAAATTCATCTCAAAGTCCTCTATTACCATATACTATTGCCTATAGGAATTTAGTTAGCATCTCACTGTAAGTCATTCCTCTTTATTCATCTTTCCCACCTCGTGCGAGCATATTTAAATGTGGATTACACAGCTTGGAAATTTGTAGGGAATTAACTAAGATAGTACTACTACCATTACACGGATGCACTTGCCCAATGTCAAGTACATCTCTAGGAGGTTTATCATAGAGTTTAACAGTGTTGTTATAATCCAAGTGGAGCTTTGCCAATGCATCAGCAGGAGTGTTCTTCTCCCTCTCTATATAGGAGATCGAGGGGTTATTTTTGAGGACCTGCTGGATGCTCTTGATAATGTTAGCATAGTGAGGGTATCTTCTGTAGTCATCTTTAATCATCTTAGATGCTAGCATGTTGTCTGTTTCCACGATGGCATCAGTTATAGGAACAGTTCAGATAATTATTGCCGCCAGCAAGATGGTCGTAAGTTCCGCCTCAAGAGGACTATCCACTGTGATCGACTTTCCAACTCCACCCTGCCATCAGTTGTTTTGGTCTCTGATGACAATTGCTATGGCCCCTCGTCCCTTCTTCCATGTAGCGTCAGTATTAAGGATTAGGCAGTCAGCGGCTAATTGCTTCTGTATGTTCGGCCTATGTGTGGGCTTTATGCACTTTCTTAAGTCCCAAGCCTTCTTGGACATCTTGTCTTCCATCAAGATGAAGTTGACTTTCTGTTGTGTAGTTGTCTGTTTCCCTTCAAATATCCACTGGTTCCTTTGTTTCCAAATGACCCAACATGTTATAAAGATTATGTTTCTAGCTTCCTCCCTGGAACAAAGGTTTTTCCCGATCCATTGCTCGAGGTTGTCTGTGGACCGGAACGTGGAGGGTAGTCCAAGGTAATTGTAGCCATTTGGGCCTCGCCTTGGCGTAATCTCACAATGCATGAAGGCTGGTTTCATCTGCTGTGTTGCATCTGCTGCAGGTGGCACTCATTGTCATCTGTCTATGCCTGTGACTCCAATTAGTAAGAAGGGCTCTGTTGGCTGTTATCCACATGAAGGTCTTGACCCTTGCAGCTACCTTGGCATTCCATAACTTCCTCCAATGCCACGGACGCTTGACTTCACATTCCGCACACATGGTTGTATAGGCAGATTTTGTTGTATAGCTTCCTTCCTCATTTAGCATCCACACGCATATGTCTTCTGCCTCCGGATCCACCAGGGGATGGACTTTATACACCTCCTCGGCGATGTTTGAAGGCAGCCAATTTTCTAGGAAATCATAATCCCATTGTCCATCTGAGTTCACCAGGCTGCTGACCTTAAGGTCTTTGAGCTCTTCAGGGACGGTTTGGGTCACGTGATCCATCAGTCGGGCACCGCTAGGTAACCATACATCATGCCATGCATTGATGGTGTGTCCACTGATAGGGCTCGTATAAGTGTTAGCCTCCATAAAGGATCTTGAATATAGCATTGTTCTGGTTAGTCGAGACGGATTAGGGGGTGATACTGGATACTTGTTCAACAACTTATTTCTCATGGCCCTACACCACAAGGAATTTCATCCACTTTGGATATCCCAACTGTGTCTTAGCAGCAAAGCTTGATTCAACTCACGCATAGATTTGAGTCTGAGCCCCCCATGCATTTTCTTGTTGGTTATGCGGTTCCAAGACAGAAGATGTATCCCTCTTTTACAGAGACCCCCGGTCCATATCAAACTCCTAATTTCCCCGTCAATTCTATCATACAATTGAAGAGGGAGCTTCACCGTTTGCATAACGTAAGTTGGAATAGTGGCTAAAGTACTCTTAGCCAGGCTCACGCGTCCAGCTAAGGAGAGGTTTTTGTTGCCCATGAGTTAACCCTGCTGGTTACTCGTTCTAGAACTTCATTATAGGTTTTCTTGTTCACCCTGCTGTGAAATATAGGGACCCCTAGATATTTCCCCAGGTCATGTGTTCTTTATAGCCCGCTTCTTGAGCAGATCCGTTCGGCTTCCTGATTTGAGACACTCTTTGAGAAGAACACTCTTGTCTTTTCGATGGAGATAGCTTGACCGGATGCAAGTTCAAAATCACTAAAGCATTGCATGATAGTATCTATGTTCGACTCATTAGTTCTAGCAAACATGAGTATGTCATTGGAAAAGCACAGGTGGGCAATCAAAGGCCCTCTTCTTCCCAGTTGAATGGGTTGCCATTTCCTGGTATTGACACAATCTTCGATCATTTGGCTCAGTCTTTCGATGCACAACACAAATAAGTAGGGGCTTAATGGGTCTCCTTGTCGGAGCCCCCTCCTGGGTTTAAAGTTGGCTGAGACCTTGTCGTTCCATGCTATGGTGGAGCTACCCTAAGTGATGGAGTTGATGATGTAAACTTTCATATTATTGGGGATATTGATCTTATATAACGTGTCTTCAATGAAATTCCATGCCATCTTGTCATACACCTTTGTGAGGTCGATCCTTATGGCCATCGTCTTCCTTGAATGCTTCCCTATCATGCTGTGTATAATTTCTTGGGCAGAAGCTATGTTGTCTGAAATCGTCCTCCCTGGTACGAAGGCACTCTGTATCGGGTTGATCCAGTCTGACAGCCACTTCTTGAGCTGCTCGACAATGATCTTGGAGCACAGCTTGAGGATTGTATTATTGAGTGAGATGGGATGAAACTGGCTTCTATTCTCAGGTTTGGGCACCTTAGGGATGAGGATCACTGTCGTATTACAAAGTTGATCGTCCATCCTCTTGGAATGAAGGGCCTCATGGATGGTCCTTATAATAGAATCTTTGACAATCGACCAATTGGACAACAGGAAATGGGTAGTTATGTCGTCAGGTCCAGTTGCTTTGTAGGGATCCATTGACTGTAGGATCTGTAAGATTTCGGTTGGTTGAACTTCCTTGTCCAGGGCATGGTGCTCCACTTCAGGAAGTGCAGCGAACCGGGCAGGTATCTTCATAGTATTTTGACGGCTTGTGTTACTGGGAGTATTGAACAGGTCGATGAAGAAACCAATAACCAGGTTAAAGATCTTGTCTGCATCAGAAATCAAGTCCCCATTGAGGTCTTTGATGGTGTTGAGTTTGTTGGACCGTCTCCTTTGATTCACAAAGGCATTATAGAACTGGGTGTTGGAGTCCCCGTCTCTGAGCCAGCTGATGTGGCTTCTTTGCTTCCATTCCTCCTCCTCGTGCTTGAGAATGAGCTTGAGGTCAGCCTGCATTTGAAGGCATAAGTTATCTGTAATTTCGTCATACCTGATGGCAAGGTTTTTCTGAAGGGTGTTGATATTTTGTAATAAATGATCTTTGTTGGCTCTTTGTTTCCTGTGTTTCTCAGCATCCCAGGCGCTCAGAAGGGGTGTTGCTGAAGCAAGAGCTTCCTAGAAGTTCAGGTCCCTTCTCCAGCAACATTCTAGGTGTGGGGCGAAGGTGGTGTCTGTGTTCCACGAGGCCTTTGTGGTGAATCTCTTTGAAGAGTGATTGCATTTGTCTATCTGGATCAGTAGCGGGCAATGGTCAGATTCGACCTTTGCGAGGTGCGTCACAACTACCTCAGGGAACTTGAGGAGGAACTCATTATTTGCCATTCCTCGATCTAACTACTTTGCTTGAGGCCATGTCGGAACGTGAACTTTTGTCCTGAGAATCCGAGGTCAGCCAGTCCAACTTCAAGCATGGTGGTGGAGAAAAGTTATGCTTCAGAGTGGTTGTAAGATTGGTACCCAACCATCTCAGCAGGAGTAGTGACGGTATTAAAGTCACCCGCCAGTGGTTTCCCATCTCGCAGATGTGCTTCCAGAGAAGGGTGTGGATCTGAATGTCCAGGCTAGCATAAACGAAGGTTGCAATGTAGGAGTTGTTAACTCTACAAGTAACGAATTGACGATGCATGTTGAGGATTTCCACATCGCAGAGGGTAGAGTTCCAGCTGAGCCAGATCCCGCCCGAGAAACTGCGTGCTTTGGAACTGTGAGAGTTCAAGAATCCCATCTTCTTGATAGTGTTAACAGCTTTAGTTGTGCTAATTCTGGGCTCGAGAATGGAGGTGATAGTAGGTTTATGGAGAGCCACTAAATCTTTAAGCACTCTGTAGGTATCATTGTTGCCGATTCCACGTACATTCCAACATAGGATTTTGGACATCGCTCAGTAAGCTTGGAGCTCGGAAATTGGAGGGAAATCAGGTAAGGCTTGAATCTCAAGGTTTTCCTTGTTGGCAGCGATGACGAGCACCTCCAGCAACACCTCCTTGTTCTGGGTTCCTCTGATTCTTGGGCTTCTTCTAGATCCTTCAATAACAGATTTCGATATCCCCTGCCTCTTCATTTTTGTGTCGCTTCCTTTGAATATCTTTCCGCTTGTGGAGTTTTTTGGAGTGGACTTGTTTGCCGTTGAGAGGTCAGAGTCTCGTTACTTCCTACCTCTGTGGTTCTTCTGTCTGGTTACAGTTGTGGGATCCTATTCTTCAGGGTCTGGGATGACCTCGATCACTTCGTCCACTTCAGGATTAACCATCGTGTGGTCCTTTGTGTGAATGTCCTTTGTACTTACTTGTTTGTTGCTTGAGGTCTGGTTAGTTTGGTCTGTAATGTCTTTCAGGACTTCCACCTTCTGCTCAGCGGTTTCGATGATGGTGTTTGTCTTCTTATTCCTCCATATCTTGGGGATCTTTTGTCCTTCCGATCGACCTGTAACCTGCTTCTCATGTTGACTAGTGTTCGTGAAGTCTACATTGTTGTCCTCGTCTACAAGCAGGTCCGAGAATCTGTTCCGCGATTCTATGGGTATATCTGGTGGTTTCCCAGATGCTTGTTCCCACTCCTGGCGGTTCCGTCTGTTGCGTTGGGTGCGCCAAGGAGGTTTAGCTTCGGCAATGGTTGTAGTTGTATTGGATCTAGGTACGGCACAGTTGACCTCCTTGTGTTCTGTGTTAGATTTGCATTGTACAGATGATGAATGCATATTCATATCTTATTTTTGCTTCATTTAGAATAATTAATTATGACTTTTTTGTTAATTTTAGCTAATTCAAAAATAAATAGCACTTTCATCTTCTTGATATACTTTTTCTGAATTCTTATGATATTTTTCTTAATTTTTAGGAATTATCTAAGTATATAAATCGAGAAAATAAAAGATGAAGATATGAGACTTTTCAAATATTCCCGCAGTACCTGAGATATTCGTCACTAAAATAGCCATATCTTTTGCGTCTAAAGATAGAATTTCAAGATAAAGTATGGAATGAAAAGAAAATTTTATTGGATATAAAAAAGACATATTTTGGGGCAATTTTGGTGTTTATTTGGCTGCACAATTAACTAGTGAAAGTAGCCTTACGTTTTCCCGCAGAGTCTGATTTCAGTATATACCTTTCACCAAAATTTGTATAACTCTCACATACCAAGGCAGAATTTATTGTGAAAATATGTGTTGGAAAGATAATTTAATTATCTACAGGAAAAATATATTTTTGGGTCGCTTCCGAATTTTTAACTAGCCCAAAAATACGCTCGAAATTGCTGTTGCGGGAAATTAATACAAAAGGAATGCAAAGCAATCAATTGTTTCCTCTATCGATTAGATCTAGAAAGTTAGCAGCCGTCGGCGGCCATTTCTTTTTCCCTAAACCTAATGTATACCCCCCTCCTTCTCCTATAAAAGGATTGGCACTTCCTCCTCTTTGGGCATCTTGGATTTCTCTTTGTATGGGATTCTGAAGCATTTATTCTTGTAATCATCTTCTTATCCTGCAATAAAGTAGATTTTATTTCAAGCATTGTTCTTTCATACTTGATTCTTGTCTCTTCATTCCGCTTTAGTCTTAATCTTCTTTTCTCTGTTCTTTAATTCTGGAGAAAGGAACTAAGAACGAAGCCATTTTATTGTCTCTCGCATAAGGATTAACCTACTAATTTTGGGCCAGACTATGGCTTCAATAGTTTCTTCCTCCGTCTCCCCCTTCTCCATGAGTGAGTAGTTTTCTATCGAGGTAAGGGGAATAACCCCTTAGCCATGACTTTATCGACTTTTCCTAAAAAATGATTCTAGATGGCTTTTGGGTTTGATAACTAATTGATCTATCGAAGTAATTAATTGATTTGATCAAAAGTTAATCTGGATGGATATGACCGTGGAAGTTCAGATTTAGAACAACAAACCCAATCGCATAGGAGTTTTGAAATGACCGTAGATCTTCTTCTTTTAGGATGATGAACTAAGAAGCATGAACACCAGGATCAATGGACTCATGTGGAGTCTATCTTTAGTGGATTTTTATTAATTCACTTGCCTTCATCGAATCCATCGTTTTTAAGGATTAGTTTATTTTGCCTTGACTAAGGTGGTGAAAACCCCTAACACCTCGATCTCCATCTCTTGATTTAATCACCGCATACTTTGGCTTTCTTTAATTCCTAGTCTTTTCATTCATATAGTTTTTTCTTGTGCTAACAATAATCTTAAAATTTCCTTGTGCATTTTTATTCTTGTAAGTGCATTTTCATTCTTGCATTTCATTCCTTAGTGTTAATCACTAACCCCAAAACTCGACTTTTACTTTCCGTTATAAATATGAAAATAAAAAAAATTAATAAAATAGTTCTTCAAAATAATTGGGATAAAAGAAACAATCTTAAAAAGTTGTCCTGTGGGATCGACCCTCTCTATACTAGCCTTAATCGGAAAGTTGAAAAAGGATTAAACTCTAAGATAATCATCTTAGTGATTGTAAGTGCTAAGTGACGCATTAACAATTTGGCGCTGCTGCCGGGGACAACGGATTTGTTTCTTTCGAACCCCAAAATTTTTGAAAAAACTTTTTTTCCTTTTTATGCCTTCCGAGTAACATTCCGGAAGTGCTACTCCTCCTTCTGCCGAGTTTCCAATCCGGCAGTCCATTTTTTCTGCAAATACGCTAGTTTGTAAAAAATTGTAATTTTAGTTAGTTTTGTAAATTTTAACCTTGAGTCATAATCCCTTAGATTCTTTTTTTTTGTAATTTACGGTCTTGTACAAAATATTTAGTTCTTTTTTGAATTGTAAAAAAAAACCTTTCAAATGGAGTGGCCATTGCAATATCCCCCACAATGTTATTATTGTGGTCATTGCCACCATGCATCTCTTGCCTGTCCAAATTTATCCCATAGCACCCCTCTCTATGAGCCCTTTCATCCTAGTGGGTACAATGTAAATCCTTATTTTTCTGAGAACCAATATGGGGAACCTTGCTATCCATATTCTGAGAGAGGGTACGACCTACAAAACTTTGGGGGAAATAGACCTATATATGATACCCAATATAATCCTCAACAAGAAGAGAAACTTAAGTCCCTAGAAAATATGGCAGCAAAACTCCTAACTAGCCAAACCTTATTGACCACCTTGTTGAAAGCCCAATCCCAAAACTCAGATGTTCCAAATATGTTCCCCCATGACTCGGTGACACCTCATAATATTGTATCTTCTCACCACAATGGGAGCAATGGAAATTATAATCCACCATCTTCTGAAGATTATTATGAGGAGCAACACCACAACCAACATACTGGGTACCATGACCAAGATCCTTATGGGGGGAATGGTGAGGATGGTAAATTTTTTGGGTTGTATGAATCTAATAATGAAAATCAACTAAAAGAGAAATTTGGGGCTTTAGAAAAAATGATAGTAGAAGGACAGAAAAAACTAGAAACCAGTCAAGCCCTTTTAGCTACCTTACTAGAGGCCCAAGGACAAAAATTTGTGGATGACTTAGATCAACCTAAGATGGTTCTTCCCGAAGATGATGATGATGATCTAATTTTTATGTCATATACATCAGATTCTAAAGAAACAATACATACCGTGGGGTCGTATTTCTTATACGATGAGGACGTTGGCATTCCTACCCTTCCCTTAGAGACTTTATTACTCGAGTATGAAAAGTCAATCTCAGAGAGTCGTCCTAAAGACCCAACAACCATTCCAATCATTTGCAAAAGTCCAATTGTTATCGACGACCAATCCCCTCTGGTAGGATCTATTCTGGATAATGAGTAGCCAACCTCCATTGATGAAATGATTCCTCCCATTCTTCCACAACCAATTCCCATTCTACATAAGGATGATATAGAAGTGGAGAACTCCTTAGAAGAAATCCATATACGCCCTTCTACTGGATGCAACGAATATATCCCCATCTTTATCCTTCAAGAACCCTTGGGAAATCCTTGCATAGAGGAACTATGAAAAACACTAGAGGGGGGGTGAATAGAGTTTTTATGATTATTTTAACAATAATTTAACTCAAGCAACCAACCACAAGAATGTTGGACAAGGGGACAAGGATTTAGAGTGGTTCCTACCTTAGAAAATACTAAGGTAGTCAGTCCACTACCCGGTTGCTTACCCAACCAGGATTTGGAAAGAATTTAATTTTATTACCTCGCAAGGACTTTACATAAAATTACAATTCTCTCCCTAAACCCTTCAAGCAGCCTTCACCTTGAAGTAATTGCACCACCTTGAAGCAGCCTTCACCTAGAAGTAATTGCACCAACTTTGAAGCAGCCTTCCTTCTGAAGTAGCTTCCCGTTGCAATAGCCTTCTTGAAGTAGCTTCCCGTTGCAATAGCCTTCTTGAAGTAGCTTGAAGTCCACCTTCTCCTCCGAGAAGAACCTTCTCCAATCCGCAGCCTCCAACCCTAGGAGTAGCAAGGAGAAAACAAAGAATAAAAGGAACAAGAAAGAAAAAAGGAAATTACAACTTATCCTTTGAAGCACAAGGCTTGATTTGCCTATATCAAGCGTGTAGATCTCCTAACCAATGTGTATGGAAGTGTGATTGCAGTGGATAGGAGATACTATCCTATAGGACACGAAATTAGAGCAAGTAGAGGAATTCCCAATGCAAGTGTTGCTCAATTTCTCAAAACAGATTGCCAATTGTTAGTGTATGCTCAAGTGTATCACAAGTATAGCTTAGGTGTATTTAGGTGTCCTAAGGCATGTCCTATTTATAGGAATGGCCTACAAGTGCTTAAGGACATTCTAGACACTTTCTAGGGGGTTCTAAGTTCTTAACTAGCCGTTAGGTATAAGTTAGTTGCATTAGTAACGGCTAGTTACTTTAATATAATTTTTTGTCTAATTTAGCCACAATTTGTTTCTCAATCATTTGCAAAGGATGTTAAGCCTTGAATTGATATGAGATCATGTTAGGTTCATGGCATATGTATTGATTTCTCACCCATTTTACAAGGGATGTTAAGCCCTAAAATGAAATGAGAATCCTTTAATCTTAGAGTACATAAAAATGTCTTTAACCAAATGCATGGGATGTTAAGCCCTGATTTGTTTAGAGAGTTCCTTTAACAACAAGATATATCATTTTTATGAAATTCATAGATTTCTTCATAACCAAGAGTAAAGATACTAAGGTCGTAACAAGCTCCAAAAGATTTTTACAATGTTTTTGTAAGCTTCTTAATCAAATAATCAAATTTGTTTGTATGAGCTCCCCCTTAATCTTACCAATTAAGCAATTTAAAAATTCTAAGGTCATAGATGATTTTAAATTAGGATTTTGACCTTTATAAAAAGTATACTAAGATTAAGTATAATAAAATGATGTCCAAATAAGCATTTTGTCAAAGCTTATTTTAGGTCGTCCTTGACTACGACCATAGCGCCCCTTGGTCAAATTTTATTTCAACCAAGAGGCAAAAATTGCAGATTTCCAATTTAAGCACTCATATGTGAAGTACTTGATTAGATATCAATTTTGAAGCATGCTTAGTGATACTCAATATGAAAACATCCTCTTAAAAATGAAAGCACGATTAATATCTCAAGTCTTTTAAAGATGCCAATTGAGAAATTTTTATCTTATGTGTTGCAAGCATTTCTAAGAGACATATCATCATTGAATTATTTTGCTTGCCTATGTATCATCAAGGATCCATGCATACAATTATCATTATCTATTCATGCTAACACATCATCATCATGATGAAAATGATAATTCCATGATTGTAATCACATGATTTCTATATGGGTAGACCAGAAAATACTTTAGGAAAAACCATGTAAATAATGATAAAATAGAAATTTCCTTTTTATTAAGCTAAGCATAATTTCAGTTTTAACTTAAATCATTTAGAGAATAAACCAAATTAATCTCATATAAGTTTTCAGGGATGATTTCCAAAATATATACAGTCATTAATCACAAATAAATAGCAATTTGATCAATTACAAAAAGAATTCAGCAATTTTACAACAGACTGGAAATCAGTGACATGCGCGGTCGACAATTTCTCGACCGAGGTTCACTCGTTCGACAGATTCTCGACCGACAAAGTTTCTGGAATATTTTCAGAACTGTCAATTTATTCCAAGCAAAATAAGATTATGCAAGTTAGAGCTCGATTGTGTTGAGATATGACATTTGTATATCAAGAATCAGTTTAGGTCAAATCTCAACTAGTTAATTTTAAGCTACTAAGTTTTAGGAATCCAAGCTAAATCATCATTCTTTTTCTTATATGGGCATGAAAATGAATAATGTCCAAGACGCATGCAATAATGACAACTAATAGAGTCAACTTCATTTCTCTTTATAGGAATTGTGTTCCTAGGTACAAACATAATCTTAGTCTTGGATGCTTTAACTCTTTTGGGTTTATTTCTCCTTGGATCATATCCTAATCCTTTTCTTTCATTATAACTAGAGGAAATTTTCAGAATATTTTCAAGCATGTCATTTCCTCTTAACTCATTTAAATTTCTTTGTAACTTAGCAATATCATCCATCTTCTTGTTTATATCTTTCTTTGCTTGATCTAAATCAGATACTAGAGAGTTTCTTTCTTTGACAACCTCATCATAATCTAAATGTGAACATAGAACAGGTTGTTTCTGAAGATCATTCACTTGAGTTTGCAAGTTTAACTTTTCTAAGGAAAGAAGATTGCAATTAGCTTCTACCGATTTTAACTTAAGATCATAATCTTCATTTTCCTTTTTGAGATTTTCATTTTCGGATACAAGAGCAAGAAGTTTAACATTTAAATCATCATTTACTTTATTTGATTTCTTAAGTTTCTTCTTGCACTCAATATATTTCTCATGAGTATCTTGAAGACTAGCAATTAGATCTTCTTTTGGTAGATCATAAAGACTTACCTCTTCTTCGTCTTCATTTGTTGTAGCAATGAGGCATTCTACTTCTTCTTTTCCATCATCACTATCATCACTTGAATCATCCAATGCAGCTTTATATGCTCTTTCTTTCTTTTTGTGAGATGATTTCTTCCTTTTCTTGAGTTTTGGACAATCACCTTTCATGTGTCCCTTTTTGCCACATTCAAAGCACCTGGAAGAAGAACCACTAGAAGTTTTATTAGTTTTAAAACTTTTATATTGCTTACCATTTACAATGAGAGTTTCTTCTTCACTATCATCTTCACGTGTGTCATGAGTGTCCTTGGTTGATGCTTTGAATGCAATGTCCTTCTTTTTGCCTTGTTGACATTCACGTTCTCTTGTTTCTTCCTCTTCTAAAGTTGCCTCATGAGCTTCTAGATTGCCAATGAGTTGCTCCATTTTCAGTTTAGTGAGATCATTAGCTTCTTCAATGGCTGTCACCTTGGGCTTGTATTTGGGAGGAAGTGATCGAAGTACCTTTGATACCTGGTCTTCTTCAAGAACGGTTTTTCCTAAGGCATTAAAACCATTAACAATAGAAGAGAATTTTGCAAACATTTCACTAATGGATTCATTTGGATCCATACGAAAGTGTTCAAACTTCTGTTTAACCATACTTATCTTAGAATTCTTAACTTGAAATGTACCTTCATAAGTTATGGACTGTCTTTGCCAAATGTCATACGCTGTGTCACAGTTTGATATTCTATTAAATTCTCCTACTGAAATTGAACAATATAAAATGCTTACAGCTTTGGCATTCATTTGAGCCAACTTTACCGTATTTGCATCTCATTCTGCATATTGCGTTTGAGGAAGCTCATATGGAGTTGACACCATCCTCCATAAGTCCCAACTGATGCCTTGGAAGTAGAACTGCATCCTTCTCTTCCAATATGTGTAGTTTGTTCCATCAAACGCTGGAGGCCTAGCAACAAATGTCCCTTCAAGGTTAAGGTTGTTGAGCACCCCGTCACCCATTCTTCAAGACCTTGTTAGGGTTCCTTGAAGCCTGCTTTGATACCAATTGAAAAACACTAGAGGGGGGTGAATAGAGTTTTTATTATTATTTTAAAAATAATTTAACTCAAGCAACCAACCACAAGAATGTTGGACAAGGGGACAAGGATTTAGAGTGGTTCCTACCTTAGCAAATACTAAGGTAGTCAGTCCACTACCTGGTTGCTTACCCAACCAGGATTTGGAAAGAATTTAATTTTATTACCTCGCAAGGACTTTACATAAAATTACAATTCTCTCCCTAAACCCTTCAAGCAGCCTTCACCTTGAAGTAATTGCACCACCTTGAAGCAGCCTTCACCTAGAAGTAATTGCACCAACTTTGAAGCAGCCTTCCTTCTGAAGTAGCTTCCCGTTGCAATAGCCTTCTTGAAGTAGCTTCTCGTTACAATAGCCTTCTTGAAGTAGCTTGAAGTCCACCTTCTCCTCCGAGAAGAACCTTCTCCAATCCGCAACCTCCAACCCTAGGAGTAGCAAGGAGAATACAAAGAATAAAAGGAACAAGAAAGAAAAAAGGAAATTACAACTTATCCTTTGAAGCACAAGGCTTGATTTGCCTATATCAAGTGTGTAGATCTCCTAACCAATGTGTATGGAAGTGTGATTGCAGTGGATAGGAGATACTAGCCTATAGGACACGAAATTAGAGCAAGTAGAGGAATTGCCAATGCAAGTGTTGCTCAATTTTTCAAAACAGATTGCCAATTGTTAGTGTATGCTCAAGTGTATCACAAGTATAGCTTAGGTGTGTTTAGGTGTCCTAAGGCATGTCCTATTTATAGGAATGGCCTACAAGTTCTTAAGGACGTTCTAGACACTTTCTAGGGGGTTATAAGTGCTTAACTAGCCGTTAGGTATAAGTTAGTTGCATTAGTAACGGCTAGTTACTTTATTCTGCAGTTGCTGTCAGAGTCCATCTCGGTCGAGAAATTGTCGACCGAGATACCTACTCGGTCGAAGTTTTGTCGACCGACAGGCTCTCTGGATCAAGTGTTAGCAACGTTCATTTCCAACTGTCAACTACCTTGTCTGCTGTGTCTAACGGCTACTTGGGTCATTCTCGGTCGAGAATTTTGTCGACCGAGAGTGTCTCGGTCGAGGATTTTGTCAACCGAGATAGACCCTGTTTCAATGTTTCAAATGAAGACATTAAGTGTGTGTATGAGTTTGCATATGTGACACTGTTGAAGGAGATGACCTATCTAAATGTGGTGTTTAGCTAGGGAAGGTCTAACGCTTGATTTACATGAAGTCTAAGTACTTGTACATTATATATTTGTACAAGTTTACAATTGATTACATTTCATGACATTTACAATCATTCAAGCATATAGATTCCCTAGTACTTTGTCATCCACCTCATTCCTGCAACACTCAAGTAGCACGTTAGATCAACAAGAATGAAATGTTTGTCAACATCGAAACAAAGGGATTTATCATAATGTCAATTTAGCCAACAAACTACAGTTACCTGCAATATCAACCATGAAATCCATCTATCCCAAGGTTGATTGCATGAGTTTTGAGGAGCCAAAATATGTATGATACTGATTTAAATTCGTGTGCCCCTTTCATATTACCACCAATTTTATGATATGCAGATCAATATGACAGAGGGAAACCAAAGCCGAATCCCCCACCCGATGTTGCAGAGTCGGCACCATATGTGCCACCCACTGAACACCAGCCAATCCCCCTCAAGCCACGCACATTTATGACATTTCCTTTACTACTAAAGGAAGATGTGTGGATCCTTTTGGAAGGAGTGCAAGGAAAAAGACATTATGAAATCCTCTTTCAGCCTCTATAATCACCCATCAATTGGGTGTACCATGAAGCTTCTTTGTTCAAACCTACAGCCATCATCAACATCCCCTTCAGCTGCACATTTTTTGAGCTACCAGGACCTCTCGGTGATCCCAGTGATTTTCTTCCCTCCATCCTGGATTTGTGTTTTGCTCGGGACAAGCAAAAATTTAAATTCCGGGGTGGAGGTGGGTGGTACGTTTCCACCCCTTTTTCTTTCCCTTTTAGAATCTTTTCTTTGTTTTACATATTGCATGTAGTTTTTTTTCATAGTACAATTGGCCCATATCTAGTCGGACTTGATATGATCATTTGTCAAAATACTCCCCTTAATGATGTAACTGCATTACAACTAAAATTTTGAAACTTTCATGACTAGAAATCCTCCTGTCACTTAGGACCTCAAATAATAATCACTCCTTGGAAAAGATGGCAAGCCATAGAGGACTGATAGGATTCAAGAGTGATGCTTTCTTATCATGTACAAATTGTATAAATTTTCTTGATTTTTTGCATGATTCGGTAATAGTTGAACCAATGCATGGTACTCTTAAAAAAAGATGGAAAAAAAAGGTTGCACAAGAACAACCTCTTTTACTCTTCTCCTACCACTTCCAAATCTTTCCATTCGTCAAAAAGAAAAAAAGCCAATAATGCCCAAAAGGCTAAGTTTGGGGTGGCACCCCTTCCCCCTCTTCCACTTCCTCCATACCCACTCAATTGGGTGTATCACAAAAAATCAAAGAAAAAAATGTGGTCAATGTAACTGCATGTCCACTAAATAAAAAGGTCTCGAGTCGAATAGAGGAGAGACTGTCCTTCTTCCATACCTCCTTCACTCCAATTTTCTACCCAGGGGAAAACTACAAAAACCCCAACCATCCAAATCAGCCATGTTCTTGTGTAAAACGTAAAATAAAAATTGGAGTACCAAGTGCAAAGGTGAAATGAAAATATGTTTTATTGCAGGTCTTGAATAAATGCAAGTTTGTGAAGTAGGAAATATAAAAGTTATTTTTTGTGAATTCAGGAAGTCAGGGTCGCTTGGCCATATTTTGGTGGAAGGAATCAAGTGATTGTGATAGGTTGAGAGTATGTCTTGAAAGTATTTCTTTATTTTAATGTTGCTCGGGACGAACAAAGTTTAAGTTTGGGGTATTTTGATGAATGCATAATCATCTCTTATTTTTACTTCATTTAGAATAATTAATTAGGAATTTTTTGTTAATTTTATCTAATTCAAAAATAAATAGCACTTTCATCTTCTTGATATATTTTTTCTGAATTCTTATGATATTTTTCTTAATTTTCAAGAATTATCTAAGTAATTAAATCGAGAAAATAAAAGATGAAGATATGACGCTTTTCAAATATTCCCGCAATACCTGAGATACTCGTCACTAAAATAGCCATATCGTTTGCGTCTAAAGGTGTAATTTCAAGATAAAATATGGAATGAAAAGAGAATTTTATTAGCTACAAAAAAGACATATTTTGTGGCAATTTTGATGTTTATTTAGCTACGCAATTAACCAGTGAAAGTAGCCTTACGTTTTCTCGCAGAGTCTGATTTCAGTATATACCTTTCACCAAAATTGGTATAACTCTCACATCCCAAGGCAGAATTTATTGTGCAAATATGTGTTGGAAAGATAATTTAATTATCTACAGGAAAAATATATTTTTGGGTCGCTTCCGAATTTTTGACTAGCCCAAAAATACGCTCGAAATTGCTGTTGCGGGAAATTAATACAAAAGGAATGCAAAGCAATCAATTGTTTCCTCTATCGATTAGATCTAGAAAGTTAGCAGCCGTCGGCGGCCATTTCTTTTTCCCTAAACCTAATGTATACCCCCCTCCTTCTCCTATAAAAGGATTGGCACTTCCTCCTCTTTGGGCATCTTGGATTTCTCTTTGTATGGGATTCTGAAGCATTTATTCTTGTAATCATCTTCTTATTCTGCAATAAAGTAGATTTTATTTCAAGCATTGTTCTTTCATACTTGGTTCTTGTCTCTTCATTCTGCTTTAGTCTTAATCGTATTTTCTCTGTTCTTGAATTCTGGAGCAAGGAACTAAGAACGAAGCCATTTTATTGTCTCTAGCATAAGGATTAATCTCCTGATTTTGGGCTAGACTATGGCTTCAGTACTTTCTTCCTCCGTCTCCCCCTTCTCCATGAGTGAGTAGTTTTCTATCGAGGTAAGGGGAATAACCCCTTAGCCATGGCTTTATCGACTTTTCCTATAAAATGAATCTAGATGGCTTTTGGGTTTGATAACTAATTGATCTATTAAAGTAATTAATTGATTTGATCAAAAGTTAATCCGGATGGATATGACCGTGGAAGTTCAGATTTAGAATAACAAACCCAATCATATAAGAGTTTTGAAATGACCGTGGATCTTCTTCTTTTAGGATGATGAACTAAGAAGCATGAGCACCAGGATCAATGGGCTCATGTGGAGTCTATCTTTAGTGGATTTTTATTAATTCACTTGCCTTCATCGAATCCGTCGTTTTTAAGGATTAGTTTATTTTGCCTTGACTAAGGTGGTGAAAACTCCTAACGCCTCGATCTCCATCTCTTGATTTAATCATCGCATACTTTGGCTTTCTTTAATTCCTAGTCTTTTCATTCATATAGTTTTTCTTGTGCTAACAATAATCATAAAATTTCCTTGTGCATTTTTATTCTTGTAAGTGCATTTTTATTCTTGCATTTCATTCCTTAGTGTTAATCACCAACCCCAAAACATGACTTTTACTTTCTGTTCTAAATCTGACAATATAAAAAAAATAATAAAATAGTTCTTCAAAATAATTGGGATAAAAGAAACAATCTTAAAAAGTTGTCCTGTGGGATCGACCCTTTCTATACTAGCCTTAATCGGAAAGTTGAAAAAGGATTAAACTTTAGGATAATTATCTTAGTGATTGTAAGTTCTAAGTGACGCATTAACAATAGATGTATGTCCCTCCTCGCCGCAGGTTGCACACTGGAAAGGGAAACCTTCATACACAATTTCATGCTCTAGGCCATTGATCAGTATACAAGATGCCAAGTCGATCTTTGTATCCATATCGATGGCGAGCCTTGCAAATTTTCTCCTGGTCCTTTGGACGGTGTGGTCGTCGACCTTGATTAATCGGCCTAGAGCCCTGTCAATGCAATTGAAGATGGTTTTAACATAGAGATGTAGAGGGAGTTTAAGGATCCTCACCCAGCAGACTATCTTTCTTGGAAGCTCGGGTGAGGGGACGAAGGAAGGATGCCAATCCCAGACAAGCAGATTGCATCTGAAGATTTTCCAGGGTCCCCCTACCACTGCCATTTCATAGTCCCATCTACAAGAAAGCTGGATAACGAAGTGGTTCAGATCGAGTTCATAGATATTATATTTTCGTATCAAACTCCAAATGGCTGGCAGGCAGTCTCTAAGGGTCATGTACCCTAACTGAGTGCCCATGGCCTTCACGACAACAACATATTGCCAAGGTCTAGTGAGGAACTCTTCGTACATCGGGTCGATAATGATTTCAGGTTGCTTATCAGACATGTTGAGGCTGATTGCCTCTGGGTCCAGGTGTTCCTCGAACAACTTGTTAAGGAACAGATCGGCTGCTGCTCCATTACTCACTGATCTTCTGTTGGTCCTAGTCACATTAGGGCCCCAAGCGTTCACTGTATCATCTACCGGTTTCTCTGGTGAACTCTGGTTACCGCCAGACAGCGGCGGGAAGTGCTCTGTGGAAGGTGTTGCTCTGCCATTTGTTCGATCATATGTAGATCTTGTTCCAGTCCTCTCACTATGTGTATCTGAGTTTTGGTTCCCTTTCTGCGATGTTCCTCTCAAACCTGCATATTGGAATTCCATTCCAATATGCGGTATGTTGATCCTTTCAGAGTTTGCGGCTGTGGCACCGCTGTTGCACCGCTTTGCTTCCCCGCGGTTCTGCCCATCTCTTCCTGGACTCCACGATCATCTCCTATCCATCTACTCTTATTGAGATCTGCTGGCCTCTTTTGCCCTCACGTCCGTTGAGTCCCTTGTTCCTGTGGAACCTATTCCGCCAGTCTCCTTTGGATCGCCTGCCGCCGCAGACCCCCTCTCCTCCTCCATAACCTATCAAAATAGGAACAAAGATTTCCAATTCTGGTTCGGAATTTAGTTAGCATCTTATAATACTTGACCTTGATAAGACTAGATATACAATTCTCTATTAACTGAGCTTGCCAGTTCATGGTTGATCCAATGTCTCATCACTTCATCTTGGGGAATATAATTCTTAGATATGTAAGAGGCAATATTGTGTTGGGTCTTTGTATTCAATCATCTTGTAGTCTATAACTGAAAGCCTACACGGATGTTGATTGGGATGGATGCCCGCTTTCTCAAAGGTCAACCACAGTTATTGCGTCTTCCTTGGTGATACATGTGTGTCATGGAATTCTAAGAAGCAATCGATAGTGGCCAGATCAAGCTCAAAAACCTAGTACAAGGCCATGGAAGCAGAAGCTTTTGAGATGACATGTCTTTGAGCTCTTCTTAAAGACCTTCTAATGCATCTGCATCATCCTACATTTCTATTATGTGACAATATTGGTGCATTCTACATGACAGTAAATCCAATATTTCACTATCGCACAAAGTATGTGGAGATTGATTATAGTTTTATAATATAAAAGGTGGCTCTTAGGAATATTCAAACTCGATAGGATGCTCTTAACAAGGTGCTCAACTCAGGAGATCTAGGTGGGTTTGCAAGAAAACTAGGACTCATTTCCTTTGCCTCAAGTTTGATGGGGAATATTAGCCAATGTCGTGACATGAACACTTGTATTAGCACAAATCATGAATTGAGTGTTTTGTGGTGTCATGTTTATTGTTCTAACATTCTAACAACTTTCTATTAAAGTTGTTATATAGTTAAAATTAGTATATTTTTTCCATTGAAGAGATAGATATAATGCCAGTTAGTAAAACACTGACACAAAAAGACTTCAACATTGGTTTTATAAACTAAATTACCGCAATAAATCAATAGTGGCCATCGATGGCAAATTTTGGGTGTCAGTTCTATAATTCCCTCAGTTTCAGAAACTAAAAATGATGTTACAAATGGCCTAAAAAATTATTTTCTCAGAACATTTTGGGATAATAAACTATCACATTGGTTTGATGAAAATTATGTAATAGCATGTAACATACTAAAAAAATTGGAAACATAATCAACATTGACCTTTAGTTATTAATTTTTCTATACTTGGGTTCATCCACAAGCATGTCCTTGATTCCAAGTTCCATTCAACTAGTTTGATCAATAATCATGTTCTTTATAACAATTTAGTTTGTACTTGAATTCCTTTTGTCCAAATGAATTCATTCTCCTCATTCGCTAAATATTTATGAACTAGTACCTTAGTTTATAATCAGGAATCACTTGGATATCATTTAATACAATTTGAAATTCTTGAAATCAAATTCCTGGATCTAACTTTTTATTTCAATAATATTATCATTTTTGTAACTAGTGGCTTCAGAATAATTTAAGACAAATTTAGTAGTTAGGTATATAGATATGAGTGATTCAAGTAATTCATCATGATAATTAAAATGGATAAAAGTTTTAACATAGAGAATCAATTATTTTAGGAATTAATACATTGAAAATAAGCATATGGAAAATATTCTAATTGCATACTTTGTATATTAATATTATAAATTTTTTATGCTTTAAATAAGCACCATATATTGGTAATATGGTACCTAGGACAATTGAGAATTTGAGCTTTATAAAAAGACCTATAAGAGAGTACATGGGTGTTAACTAATAGGAAAACTTTGAGATTTTGTAATCATATTTATAATCTAAATTAAAGACAAAGGTAGATTAGATAAAAAAAACAAACATATAGTATTAGAGTAAAATGATTCCATGAAACGGCTGGCCTTCCTTATCTAATTGAATATGCTTTACTTTTGACCTTCTTAGCAGTTAGACTTAGCAAAGAGAAGCTACAAAATCACTCACATCACACTGAAAAATAAATATTTCACAATGATCTGAATAAATTTATAAAAGTATTATTTACATTAATATCTATATAAATGTTACTATCTAATGATAACAAAAATTAATATCATAAATAAAAGCCATAAAATGGAGAGTTAACATTTTTAGAAACTATTATGATAAGAGATAAAATAGTGGAGAAGATTTTAAACGGTTGGACCTATATACAAGGAGTTAGGAAAATCTTATTGAATTAGAAAATAAGGATTTATAACCAATCATTTAAAAAACAAATATGTAACTAAATAAGAGTTAACATTGTATTATGATTAGACTTATAAAAATATGATGTTGGAATACGAAAAACATCATCTATACTTTTGGTTCACATAATAATCCCCAATTACTTAGTATTAATGCCTTGTCTAATGCTTTTCATGAAATTTAAATGACCATGTAAAATTTCCATGGTTAACAATGGTCCTCTCCTCAAGGCCTCTTTTATCACCAGAAATAAAATGAGCATTGAAGTATAAAATATGAATTAAAGTATTTGAAATAGAAATATGTAATGATGACCCCTCTCTTCCTCTAGTCCCCTTTTTTCATTCTTCTCACACAAGCTTCAAAGGCACTTGATAGGAGCGACCTTTTATTTCCTCACTATTGGGCTTCTACACATTTTCTTCTTTCATATTCTTTATAAATGATCGGTACTATGAAACATATTAACTGGTAGTGATAATTCTAGACCATCATTGCCATCGTTTAAAACAAACATCCCTTTCTTCTCGTTCCAGACCACCTATAGTAGTTTTGACCGTGAAAGCCACTTCCTTTCAGCCTCCACCATACATTGCATATCCCACTATGTCGCGGATAATATGTGAGAAGACATGGTGTATAGTAGGCACTAATCATAGACCATGAAGGTGATGATTTTTGCAACCTTTTCGGCCACAAGTTTGATGGCCAATTCTTCCTAAAGAACAAACATTTCTTAATTTTTCCTCCTCCTAATTATTCAGATTGTAGGTGCATATTTTTTCTTCTTCTTATAGTTGATTAGTGTCATTCTATCCAACATTAAATAAATCAAATACCTTAATGCTAGATAAATAATACGAAGTCTTTTCATTATGTAATACTATAAGTGGTTGATGATATAAAATAATAGATATACATGTGATAGTTTGACTTGGATCTAAATCTAAATTATAAATAGTACCTAGTTCATGTATATAATATGTGAAATATGTTAATATCCTAGAATGCATGTAAATACCCATACATGTATATATCAATAAATTATTTACTAATATTATGTTTTTTTAATATGATACATGTATAAATAATTAGCACATATATATTTATGGTTCTTCTATTATTTTCTTATTTCATGACCCACTGTTACGGGTTTGTTGGGAATTTACATAGAAAAGTTGGTTTGTAGGGAATTTACGTAGAAATTTAATTTTGAGTAAATTTATTAGTAGTAAAAATCATATGGAATTTCTTCTTATGAGTGTATATATTATGAATAAACAAGATTATCCTTGTCAGATCTAATGTATAAGAGTATTTGTGTATTATTGATATTTATGATGATAGCGTAATTTTGAACTCATTGAGCACCACAATCTACATAATAACATAATCTTATTGGTGGAAGACTAAAAGTTAGTGGTTAATCAATGTATTAGTATTTACAATATTGATTTATAAGATTACTCAAATATAACCATTATAGAATTAAACCCTTGGTATGTATATACTTTATGTCATGGGCGTAGCCAGAGGGGGGGCTCCAAAAATATTTTTATTGTTATTATGATACGATGTACATATTTGTATTTTGTAAAAAAAAATATTACATCGTACAAAATGCGACTTTTAATCTTATGATTTCAGTCAATCCTATCATATGAACTTCTTAATGGTTAAACTTAATATATTTGTAGATTATGTGTCTTATATACTCACAAATTATAAAATTTACCGTCCTAATATGCATGTCGTCAATTATGAGCTTAAGAAATAATATATTTCATTTCTATACTACTAATTTTTTTAGTAGTTTCATATTCATTATGTTAAGAGTTACACAAATTGTCTCCCCTATTTGAATGTCAATCTCTATAAGATATGGGGTATGTACACATAAAAGATGAAAATAATTATACAAAATGAAGTTTATAAAATATATCATGCATCATGTTGACCTATTAACTGAAATTTGATGTAATATAGTTGACTTATTAATTAACATATATTATTAGCTATAAATTGATTAAGTTCACTCAATTTTAGTTATACACCATTGGGGAAAATGATAATCATACATGAACAACTATCACCTTCTATTTATATATTTTTCTTTAAAACTTTTATTAGTCAATCACTCTCAAATAAGAAAAGATCTATATTACTATATAGAAATAGATCCATATAATATTTACTGTTACATGGTATTTCACAAACCTTTTTAGTTACATAATATTTAGATATTATAAGTTTTAAGCCAAGTAATAATTATTACAAATTTACAAGAACTTGAGAAGATAATGACAATATTTGTATCTATAAAAGAAAATAAGACGACTGAATTGGCATAAGGTAAGAAAAAGTAGAGAAAAATATATAAAATGTGGGGTAAGAAGGAGAAGAAAATGTGAGAAAATCCATATAGTAAATATAATTTTAATCAAATAGAGAGAGAAAAATAAGGATGACATGTAAAATAAAAGTCAATAAAAATATATAATATTTCTTTCAAATCCTCTCTTCTTCAACTTTTAAATAAAGAATATGCATGGATCTTTCCTCTTCATTCTCTTTACTTTTTATTTCCCAATGTACTTCTCCATCATATGTTGTTCATACAACCACATTAAATATTTTCCTTCTTCTTTTTTCCTCTAAAGTTTCCTTCAACTGATCATTGTATCAAGATCTTATAATATACCAAGTACATTATACTTATATCCTTTATAGTATAAGATTTGACTGCTATAATTTTTTAGTTCTTCCAGTATGACACCATCCACTAAATGATGTCATATTATATTTTAATGCTTGTTCTCCACTTAAAAGATGATTTTGTTCCCATTTTAAATATAACTATTATTTTTCTTACGCATTGCCAATTGTATGCACATTGTATAGATCAAGTGATCATGAATTATGATTATATTGTTGATCTTCTAGTTGTTTAATCTAAAAGATATGTCAAATAATGTGTTAGTTATGACCTTAGACATTTAAACAAATTCATTATTTTGAATAGTGAATTTATCATTTCATTTATGTTAGATTTTTTTTACAAATAGCTTATTTTATATGTTTGAGACAATGAGACACTTATTAGGTGTATTTTTCTTCATTTTTTCTAAATAAGTATTATTTTCCTCATCGTCACTGCTCATAGTAATTCAGCCGTCCCTGCTAGATCCGCCACTGCTTTATGTAGTTTAGAAACATATGACTTAAATATTGACTATGATGGATATTTTTAATACATAATATAATAATAATATTAAACTTTAAAATATATGACTAATACATGTATATATCTCATTGATAGAAAAATAAAACATTATAAAACAAAATAAATAAATAATTCCAAGCCCACAAACATGAGAGTGACTACTTCTCTATTTGTATGTAGAATCTAGTTGAACCATTGTGAATGAAATCTTGATGATTAATTGCTTTAAAATTAAGGTAAAAAAATTATATTACTTTTGGAAACGTCGTTCCCTCTTGAAAGTAAGCATAGTAGACATGTTGATTGGTCTAAATTATTCAAATAGTTTAGCCTTTTTCTTTGAAAGTGCACCAACAATTATTCAAAATAATAGAACACAATTTAAAAAAAAGAATAGGTTGGTGACAATTGGTTTAGTGGAATAAGACTTTCATGACTCTGCGTAGAGAAAAGGGCATGAGGTCCCTCAGTATACTAAGAAATGCAATTGTTGCATTGTCATTTTCCATTTTGAGAGTATATAGGTTCCCCAACAAAATAGACATTGGCATGTGCTATCTATTTGAAAATTTGTATTACTAGTCTCACAATTCAATATTGAATCATACTAATTTTGAAAACTATTTTCCCATTTGATATTTGTCTACATAATTTAATTTTGTGCATTTTGTGATAAAAATCCTTTGTATTTAGCTGCATGCTTATTTGATTTCTAAATATTGATTTTGTATTGGTCATTTGACTAACACATTTTCCCTTTGGGGGTCTATGTGTGGTTTTATTCCCTCTAGGAATTCTTGTACATGCGATCTGAGGAAGATCTAGAAGAGATTGCAAGAGATGCCTTCTACTCGAGATGAATATTTGATTAGTAAAAAAATCATTTTACTAGTAATTGATCTATAAGTATCATTTACAAGAACACCATGTACTCTGAGAAAAGTGTATGAATGTAAAGATCATTTTTTACTGAACCAAAGTTATGTGAAAATTTTAGTCTAATAAAGATCAGGTCTTTACATAACCTCCGCAGGTTATCTTCCCACCAAATTAAATTTCCATCCAAAATACCTATGGTATCGAAATTTCGAACCAAAACCAACATAGAAATTTATTATTATTTACAACCATAGTTATTATAAGCAAAATTCATATTGTTATATTCTCATGAAGCTCCCGGTGAAATATTTTTTCCCTCCAGATTAGATTTTTATGTTGATTTTGCAAGAGAAATTGACATGCAATGTTTGAGCTTTTATAAAAGTGTGACATCATTTTTTTGTTAAAAAGAAACATATAAATACTTCATTGTTACATCGATTTCCAATTGAAAAAAATGTAACATCAAAAACTTAGGGTTTGTTTAGCTACTTTGTCTATTTCTGACCTAGAATTGACATTGTATGCCTATCAATACCACCTGTGAATTCTTTATTTCTCCATTTCTCTTTGTCTTTGTTGCAAAACCCTTGCTTGTGCGATGACTCTCCCTCGATACCAAAGTTGATGATGCCACCTCTATTTGTTCAAGCTATTGTAGAAGCTTCATCTCTGAGTTCATTGATGTTACTACTAAGGGAGCTTCATCCCTGATGTTTCCTACTATCGCCCCTGCTCCATTTAGTTTTCTAGATACCATCCCTACTCCTTGATCTTGCCTAGCTACAGCCGTCATGTTGTGTTTCTGTTTTACCAATGTGTTTTCTGAATTTAGGTAGAAGAGGCTCACCTACTTCTCCTCTCTCCTTCTCAATCCCTATAGTTGTTTCTACTACTCCTCTCTTCTTGGTGATTCCTTTCCTTCTCTCTATCAAATAATTCGTGATACTTTTATTGTGTTTTTTTTCTTTTGAATGATGATAATCAATCTTGATGATAAATTAATTAGTTCTTAATGGTTAATGGGTAATCCAATATTCTTCATTTAAGTATTTGAAATCATATAACGAGTTGAACTTCATAATGGTATATTGATAATCCAATTGTCATCAATTCAAGACAATGGTCAAAATAATATTAGTCAAAAGACTTTGTAAACTGAATGACAAAATCCAGATATGTTTTAATTTGGAAATTGAACAAATCATAGTTGTTTGACTTTACTGAACAATGTTTGCCCTAACTATCTAATTAGAAAATGTTCATATATATTAACCAAATGAAATATAGCTAGGGTTCATATGATAAATTTCCTTTTAATGCAATTTAAGTATTTGTGAATTTAACATAAATCATAGGTGTTTAACCTAAACTATATACATATTTGATAACTATACATGTATGTATCCTATTGGCCTAAAAACTCATCCAAGATGTACTCATTAGGAGTAAATCTTAGATATTACCCTATTTGAGACTATTCTTGAACACTTAATCGCACTTAGGATGTGTTGTACAATGCGTGTTTGGTTTCCAAGAATATTTTAATAGTCATTTTTCTATTTGTTCTCCGGTTACATATGTAGATGGATATTTATCCATCTAAATTAGTGTACTTGGAGAACTGGGGAGAAATGGTGTCGAAATATTATTCAAAACCAAATAAAAATTACACGCTTACACGTGAGATTAAGTGTTTAAGAATGGGATTGTTAGTACACTTGCATTAACGTGATTGCTATATATAATATCATATTGGCCTATAAACCCATCCAAGATTTACTCACTAGGAGTAAATATTCGATATACCCTAATTTGGGACTGTTACTTAACACCAAATATCACTTAGGATGTTAGTGTATAATGCATATTTCATTTTCAAGAATAATTTTGTAGTCATTTCCTTGTTTGTTCTGTGAGTACATATGTAGGTAGGTATTTTTCCATCTACATTAGTGTACTTGGATAGTTGAGGGGAAATGTTGTCAAAAATTTCTTGAAACCAAACATGATGTATAATTTACTAGTGGAGATAAAGTGTTAAAGAATGGAGTAGATGGTACACATTCGTCACCCCCTGATCGGTGGAAGAAGGGGCTCACATAGTCCTATTCTCTCCTTCTCAGCCCCTATCGTTGGTGCTATTGTGCCCCTATCTTCTTGGTATTTTTTCCCTATCTATCAAATGATGCTTGATATAATCATTGTTTTATGATAAATTAATTATTACTTGATGATAAATTGATAATCTAACATTCATAATTGAAGTATTTGAATTTTTATGAATGGGTTTAACTTCCTATGTATATTTTTAATGAAATTATCATCAATTCAAGAAGATGACCTAAAGGATATTTGTCATAAGACTTTCCAAATTAAATGATGGGATGTATCTGTAGTTTTAGTTTGGAAATTGAAGGAATCATACTTTTTTAGTTTGAGAAACAATATATCCCCTAACTATGTAACTAGAAAATGATTTATATATATTGGTCAAAAGAAATCCATCTAAGGTACCTATGATAAATTGCATTTTAATTAATATTTAAATATTTACAAATTTAACATAAATCATAGGTACTTAACCTAAACTATATATGTATTTGATAATTATATATGTATGAACCCATTTGGCTAGAAACTTGTGCAAGATTTACTTATAGGAGTTAATCTTTGATTGTCTCATGTTTAGGACTATTCTTGAACACTTAATCTTAGTTGGTATGCAAGTGTATAATGTGTATTTAGTATTCAAGAATATGTTTACAATTGTTTTTTCTTTAGTTATCTACGTACATATATAGGTGGGTATTTTCTGATCTACATTCATTTACTTGGAGAACTATGGGAAAGTGATGCCACAATATTCTTAAAATTCAAACACACATAATACATTTTCTAGTGAGATTAAGTGTTCAAGAATGGGATATGTGATGCATATTAATCAATGAATGCTAAATATACATATATCATGTTTTCCTAGAAATACATCCAAGATTTACTCATTAGAAGTAAATTTGGATGTCCCTAGTTTGTGACAGTTCTTGAATGCTTATTTCACATGGAACGTGAGTGTATAATGTGTGCTTGGTTTTTAAAAATAATTCAATATCATTTCCCCATTTATTCTTTGGCTATATTGACTGGTGAGTATTTTCCTGTCTACATCGGAGTATTTATAGAAATGAAAGCAACGTTTCTAAAATATTCTTGAAAGGTAAACACACGTAATACATTTAGTAGTGAGATTAAGTGTTCAAGAATGTGATAGTTTGTACACATTCATCAACGTGAATATTAAGTATTGTTAAAAAAACTAATTTGGTCTGAATTCAAGCGTACTTTGTTTAAAAAATGGTGTAGCTAACACCAAATTGATTAAAAACTTAGTGCAGTGTTGGTTTAAGGCTAGAATGGATTGTCATTGGATGTCCTTTGAAAGTTGTTGAAATGAATAGTTTACAAATAGTCTTGATGAATTTATAAGATTTGATGAGAAAAATAGGAGACAATATGGAGATAGGTTTTGCTGCCCCCATAGGCATTGCAATAACAACTTGAAAGTTGACACTATTATTGAAATAAAAAATCATGTCATGTGCAATGGGATTATACAAGACTAAAAAAATTGGTATTAACATAGAGACATTCCTACGATGGGATCAGTAGATGTTGATAGTGGAACTTGTGTGGAAGAAGAAATTGCCAACAACATTGATGGGAACGAACAAATTTTGAACCATATAGTTGATACAATGCTAGATAATTGTGGGGTAAATCTTAAAAATCCAACTTTGAAATGTAGAAACATTGTGCATTATGCTTAGAAATTTTGATACTTAAGTTGTACTAAGTTTACAAGGTTGAGTGTTGTGATGAAATTGTATGTCCTAAAGGCTAATAATAGGTAGAGTGAAAAATGTACCATATCTTTGTTTTCTTTGTTGAATGAAATGCTTCCTAATGGAATGAGCTTCCAATCTTGGCTTATGAAACAAAGAAAATGTTGTGCCAAATGTAATGGAGGCTAATAAAATACATGCATGCCTAAATTCCAATGTATTGTTTCAAAATGATTATAACAATTTGAAATATTGTCCAAAATGTGGGGTGTCGAGGTACAAAATGAAAACTTTGAGTAAGATCAAGATTGAATATCCTTCCAAGATAATATGGTACCAACTTATAATACCAAAGTTTCAATGCTTATTTGTTGATTTGGTAGATCTGAAGAATTTATATTGGCATATAGAGGAAAAAACAAACAATGACATGGTCATATAGCATGCTTCAGATTTCCCCATAATGGATTGAGTTTGGTGAAGAAGTCAGAAATTTAAGATCCAGACTTTGTATTGACTAGATGAATCCATAGGATACATTAATAAGACAACATAGTTATTGGCCTATTATGATTGTTATATAAAATCTACATCCTTTGTTGTATATAAAAAATAAGTATGTTGTGATGTCAATGTTGATATCAGGGTCCAAACAACTTGGCAGTGATATCATTGTTTACCTTGAACCTCTGGTTGAAGACTTAAAGTAACTCCAAGAAGAAGTTAGTATGACTTATTATGACTCAAATTGAGAGAACTTTAATTTGCACTATATGTCATATGATATATCATTTTTCATGATTAACAACTTTCCAATATACGTCAATTTGTTTGGATACAAAGTAAAAAGAATAAAAGTGTGCCCCATATGTGAGGAATATACTGATTCAATATGTCTAAAAAATGACATCAAGATTATTTATCTTAGTCACTGAAGGTTTCTCCTATAAGCACATACTTACTGAAGGTTGCACAAAACATTTAATGGGTCAACTAAGAAATTGACTACCCCGAGACCTATGTCAGAGGAGGATGTCTGTGAGAATAAAACATATTGTTGATGAATTTAGTAAGAGACTGTGTACTACCCCCACATGTGATAAAAAATTATTTAGAAAGAGGTCAATATTCTAATATCTTCCTTATTGAAGTTCTTTGACAATCAAACACTGCATTGATGTCATGCGTGTTGAGAAAAATGTATGTGACAAAGCCATTGGGTACTTTATTGAATATACCAAGAAATACTAAGGATGTCATCAGATCCAGAATGACCAAAGTGAAATGGATATAAGAAAAGAATTAACAACGATGGTTATCAGTAGTTTCCACACATATTTACGTCCTACTTGTTACACTTTGTCTAGACATGAGAAAAGATCTTCTTGTGACTATTTCATTAATGTTAAGGTACCATGTGAATGCTTTTCCAATATCTGTAGATTGGTAATGGTGAAAAATATGAAGTTGTTAGGTCCTAAATCGTATTATTATCACACCCTAATGGAACAAATATTGCATATAACTATTCATTGTATAATGTCAAAAACTTTAAGGTCTGCAATCTTCAGACTTTGTTTCTTCTTGAACACTCTGTGTAGTAATGTTATAGATCTTGAGAATCTTGATAAGTTTCAAATGGAAGTGGTTGCCACCTTGATCCAACTTGAGATGTATTTTCCTCATTCATGCTTTAATATCATCATACATATCATTGTCCATTTGACTAGGGAAGTGAAGATGTTGGTTTCAATTTTATTGCATCGGATGTATCCTTTTGCAGGTACATGAGTGTGTATAAAGGTAATTTTTAAAACAGTTTTTGGCTTGAAGGGAGTATTATTGAGGGTTATGTACATGCGGAGGTAATGGATTTTTCTAATGATTTTCTGACTTGCAATGAAACTCCTGCCATTGCAAAGTCCTATCTTGATGATTATTCCAAAAAACATGACTTTCATGAGTGAAAGGAATTATTCATGGGTTGTGGGAGAAATCACACTGATATGTTTTACACAACATGATGAAGTGGGTATTTATATAACAAACAAATGAATTTTATCATGAAAATATACCTTGAACCAGTTCAATGTGGCTTGCTAGAGATCATAATAGAACATTTATTTGGTGGTTTGAAGATAAAGTCTTACATCACTATCTCAAACATCAGATAATGTTGCTGAGAATATCGAATAGCTCACCTTAAGAACAAAATTGGATGTTATATCTTATGAAGGATTTGACATAAATGGGATTTTTGTATTACAGAAAGTGTCAATATGTAAGAGTTTCATCCAAAATAGTGGGGTCAACCTTTAACCATCTTCATTGTATTTTTCTAGTAGGAAGGATAAGAATGTAGGAGTAGGTAAGATGTTTTATTATGGTGTCATTGAAGACATATGAGAATTGGACTATGTAGACTTCAGTCTATTCTCCACTGGCTTTCCAAGTGTAAATGTTGAAGTAGACACCGATGTATCCTCTATGTGTCAAGATCATAGGATGAATATTAATTGACAAAAAGTAGAGGCATACACTTAATAAAGGAAACAACATATTTTTTAGATGCTAAATGTTGTGTAGGTTTATCGATCATTATATATGTTTTATAATGTTCCTAACACTTATTATTTATAAGATATTTTATAGGAAAAGTATGATGACTCCAGTCTATTCTCAACTGGCTTGCCAAGTGTAAATGTTGAAGCTAACATCGATGTATCCTCGACGTGTCAATATCATAGAATGAATATTAATTGACAAAAACTAGAGGCATACCCTTAATAAAGGAAACAATATATTTTTTAGATCCTAAATGTTGTATAGGTTTATAGATCATTATATATGTTTTATATGCTATATATGTATGTTTCTAACACTTATTATTTATAAGATATTTTATATATTGTCATAGAATTCCTTATGACCATGAGGATTTTCAATTTGTGTGGATTTTGAGCATCATGAGGAGGATGACCATAGAGATGTAGAGGATCTTGATGTTGAGTCTGTTGTTGCGTTTACTGCCTCATGCAGTATAAGCATAACGTTGATGTGTAGGTTAATGGAGCCTAGGGCCAAGGATGAGAAGTCTGCCATTTATTCTAATGGGAAATCCTATTGGGGAGAATCATAGTGCTTTTAGGCACTATTGAGGGGATCCTACTCGCAAGAATGTGCCACTAGTCATTGAATCTTGGCATAAAATTGATGATGCCACGAAAGACCTCATTTGGAATGCAATTATAATACATTTCTTAATTTTTTTCTTATTCTTTCATCTCTAATTTCTAAAAGTAGTGTAACTACTTTTGTACCTTGATGAAAACACTCATCATAAAAATGTGCTATTGCACTTTGGGAAGATGTGCAGGAATTTTAAGACTAATCTGACAAGAGAATACATATATGGTGCAAGAGGAAGAAGCATGCCAATGAATAATATGGGTATCTTGATGTTGATGTGTGGGAGTGTGCTTTAAGGAAATTTGATGAATTCAAGGTACTACATAATCTAATATATACTGATGATTATTTCAATGAGTTCAAGGTATTAAGTAATCTACATATCTTTTGGATTATCCAAACTACACATGAGGTTCAAAAAGGAAGGCATGCAAAGAATGTTCTTGATCATCATTTTGATCCTGGTGATTATGCCCTTCACCTCCAAAACATGGAAAAAGTGCAATCATTTGAGGAATAATCAAGAAAAACTCCAAGTCCACATCCACTAATCCAACATGATGAGTGGATAAATGCTAGAACAAAAATCTCAGGAGTAATTCCCAACCCCACAACCATTAATGTGGCTTGAAAAGTGATAAACTTCAACTCTGATAATGCATATTTATTTTTGTTATGACATTTAAGTTTTCATTGATGGTGATTTACGGGAACTCCATTAGTAAAGAAAAGAATGCAAGTTCATCTCTAAGGGTTGAATGGATGACTTGACAATTGCTCTCAATACTAAAGAGCATTTGGCCATGTTAGGGGTGTAGGATTTGATGTTGAGCTAAAAGCATATTTTAGCTCATCATAACGACATGCAAATCTGTTTAAAAGAGGTAGCACGTCATAGAAGGGTATAGATGAGTTGATACAATAGAGAATACAAGAATCAATGAGATCCTTTCATCCATCTCAATCTCAACCTACTCATACCATCACATGTTTCTCATTTAACAAGGTATGCAAGGGTACTGGGAGTACTCCCATGGACCCACCATCCCTTCTGATGATGTAAGTTTCTTTATGATATAATATAGCTCGTCAATTCAATATATATTATTATTGGTATATATAATAATACGCACAATTGTGGGTAGCTAGATAATGTCTTCTTGCAGTTCATAATCATGTATTCAATAGCATAGTTGAGGGTTAGGTTTTCTCATGCAATTATTGGACACTACATTGTACTATAATGACAAATGTTGTGGTTTGTGTGTTTCGCCAACTTGTCTATCAACTAATGAAAAAAACTCCACTACTAATACCTCACAAATAATATAATATATTAAGAAATACATAAGGTGGCGTTATTGGCTGGCCTAAGATTTGGATTGTCAATGAGAAGGTATGTCAAATTTATATTGCATTTGTATTTATCATTATATATATGTCTATATATGTTGTCAATTGATACGATAATATTAACAGACCCCAAAATGTAAGAAGCTCTATAAGATTACTCCTTCAAAGCTTAATGCACCTACTCTAATTCTGTAGGGACTATAAAACATACAAGGTCCTCAGCATCAGGGCTTATGTCAATGGTTAGAAAATGTTTGACAAAGGTTGAATATGTTGATTCATCTGTCAGAGGACGTCGTAGGACAAGATCATGATACTAATATATTTGTTCAAGATATTAAGGATATATTTGAGTTTGAATGGCCAAATACCTCTGTAACATAAGTTTAAATATGGTAAGGTCTTATGACTAAATACCTCATTGTATTTGAATAATATATTTTGAATTATTTTCTATATATTAAATCATTACATATGTTCTTACAACAACATATATGCCAAGACTATAAAATTTGAATTGTCAATATGAAATTCCTAATTTTGTATTGATTTGCAGTGTAGTTAGAGTACAAACAACTCTACTTGATTGTTTCCCTACTACATTTAAGTATTCTACCACTGTAGGAAAGGATGTGATTTTGTCTCCTTTCGATATTAGGTAAATTTTCATTTCTTTGCTTGTAATTTTAACTTATGATTTACCTTTATTCATATGGAATTTGATTTTTTTGCCTTATTCCTTAAACAACAATAGACGTTAGGAATTATTGTTTATCTTCCAGGCATGTTGACTGTGTATTGTTTTAACCCATTAGGTATTAACTTATGGTAGTGGACACCGGATGAAATTTATAATTGTAGGGTAAGCATAAATTTTATCTATCAGAATATTTGTTAATACATGCACCATTATATAGCTACTTAATCGTGCAACATGTATCCGTCTAGCTTATAGGGAGATAATGCATTGTTTGATTCTGGAGGAGTTGTAGATAGGCAAATAAAAGATTACCTTGGGGACTGCTAAGATAGTTTTATGGCTCCAAATCTAATGAGAGCCCTATTTATTTTTATTTATCCATGTCTCACATAACTATGAATTTGTAGTTCCCTATACAAATTAATAGATGGGTGTGTAGATATTATGTGATGATATATATAGATGTCATTGTATGAAAAAATGTCACAGGACATTTAGAATATACAAGTAATATATACTTTGATTACAAGTGTATAATCTAATTTGAGTTATAGCTATGCCTTGTATGATATTATTGTATATTATATTATCCTTTTTGCAGATATTTAGCACCAACTACCTTATTTATGAGACACTCGAGATGACGTATGAGAATTATGCAAAAAAGTACTTCATAAAAGAAGTTTATTTTGACCTCAATGGGATTGAATATTATGTATGAAATTTTGAATTTCATTGTTCGTATGATTATATATGTGATGGATCACAATAATTTGAAACTTTATGTTTAAATTTAATTATATTGATGGCAAGTGAATTTAGAATTGATTTGCATCCAATTGGATAATTGAAGATGTGAATGTGAATGCATACTAGAGAATTATGAATGTGTTTACGAAGACCAAGTGCATTTTAAATATATGTATATAAACATAATGGGCTAGTTGAAGATATCTATGTATATGTGGATGTATATATATATATATATATATATATATATATATATATATATATATATATATATATATATATATTTGCAATTTTGTAGGTTCAAATTGGAATGTTATACTCATTAGAACATCAAGTTTTGCATCTTGTTAAACTGTTGGATGGTAGATCTTTAGACCAGCTAACTAAAAAGAAATACATCACTATCTATTCATATAGAAAAATTGACATTTAAATATTGTGAAGCCAGTTTTGGAACTCAAAACTGAAGTCACTGAAAAATCTTATCAATAAAGATTAACTAATAAGCCAGCCTACTACACTTTAAAATGGACAAAAATTGGCTTTGAAATGTGTAATGTCAGTCAGTTTCCTAAAAAATGGATGACTCTCAACAATTTCAACAATCAAAATTTTATTTCCCAACAATATTTGTTTTGCTACATTATAACTTTTTTACTACGTCAGTTTTCCTTAAGTAATCAACGTTACAAACCACTTATCGGATAAAATTAGCTGACATGCAAGTCTTTTTATAGGTAGAATAATCCTAGAAATGTAATGATGTCATCATCAACATCTTTACATTTGTAAAAAAATTCTTTCAGACAACCTCATGGCGTCCCTGGACAAGTCGGGAATGATCCTCAACACTCACAGATTCCACCCCTAAAACCCAAAGCCATTAATCACTCTCAGGCCATGAGATCCATGTCATTATCAACCAGATTTCAGACCCAGTCTCTTTTGACCCAAGGATAGGTTAGTACAAGCCTATAGAACAAATCCTGTTCAAATAAGGTCATTATGGTGGATTTCATTTTCCTTGAAAAAAATGATGTTTGTAGTTTTCAATTTGTAGCGTCATCCATCTAAATGTTGATTTAAAACCAATTTAAGTAACCATCATTTAAAGTTGTGGAAAATGAGATAAGATGGAGAAGTTCCCCTTTTGTGCAGGGTTTTTGTTATTGCTTAATAGATAGGGGGCAACCACCTTTTAGTATGAATAGGAGAAGGGAGAAGCATACAAACACTTAGACAACCCTAATGGGCCAATGGACAATTGGGACAATGTTACAATTAGACTAAAGACAGTTTAAGTAAAAGACTAAAATACTTAAGTAAATATACACTATAGCACTCCCCCTCAAGATGGAGCTTGGGAGAATCCCAAGTCAGCTTGCAAACAGACAGACAGACATACTAAATAGAATATAAAGATAACCAAATATATACAAAAATTTCTCCCCCTAAACATTATCATAAAATCACTCAAGCACACAAGTACTCGAAGACTCCCCCTCAAGTAGATACTTCAAAGCAGCAAATATTTGGGCAGGCATAGAAGCTTCTTGATCATCATAATGACATCTAGAGCGAAAGAAAGAATAATGGATAGGAACCAAGATCTTCATCACAATCATCATCGTAGTAGCCAGAGAGTGTTGGATCACAAGTCCTAGAGAATTCTAGTTCACAATTAACAGCAATAGTCAACTTGCAATCAAAGCATAGACAAATAGAGTCAACATGCACAAAGTACAGACAAGCCAGAGAGTGTTGGAACAAAGAAGAAAAAGTGGATGACATAGTTGGATAGCAAACCACTATGCAAAGTAGCAACCAAATAAATAACTCCAATATGCAATGTAGATGAAGATCCATGTAAAGTTAGCAAAAAAAGTCTTCATCATCTTTCATCTTCATAAAGTATCCATCACAGTAGTAGGCATAAAAGTCCAGAGAGTGTTGGTCCATGGAGTCCAGAGAATATTGGTCTATAGTACAAAGTCAACGTGCAAAGAAATCATGGACAATTAATAGTGCAAAAGCACAAAACAACAAGTAAAATGCGCTAATGATAGCACAAGTAGTAACAATGACGTCCCAATATGTAGTTTCATAGCAGAAGTCAAGCTAGATGATAAATAAACAATAATTGTAACATCCCTGACATGGGTTCTTCTTTAACCCTAGATGTTTTGCTTAATAAAGTTAATTATATGCTTGATCTTATCTCTTGAAAAGTAATTAAGTCCCAAGAGAAACTTATGTTTCCATTTTAGTCCTTTGTGAATAATGTTGAAAACAATGTTTTGTCCGTTTTGGGCTAAAGTGCAAATTACCCAAGTTGAGGGGTTAACTTGCAAATGTTACATGATAAAATGTTCCTCAAGTGTTGAAAGCATCATAAGAATGAGAATGATGTAGAGGTATGGCTTGTGAAAGCCTAACCACCAAGAAAGAGCTTATAAAGCAATGCTTGTGCATTAAAACCTAGTTTTGGTGTAATGTGCAATTTACCCAAAACCTAGGGTTCAATATGCAAAATAACACTTCTAGAGAGTCCCTAATGTTTCTTGGTATCAATTAGAGACAAGACAATCAGAGGGGCATCTCATTTGAATCTCTTTGGAGGAGAGAGAATCTTGATATTAAAATAATCAAGATTTAAGCATAATTGAAACCCTAATTCAATTTAATGCAAAAATAAATATATTAATTGAGTTACCATTCAACCAAACGTGATGGTTGAATTTTCATAAGTGTGGACGTCCTTGTGCCTTGCAAAGACAACGAAATATCTAAAGTGAGTGGAGAGCCCACTCACATTAGTTAAAGAAAAAGTAATATCCACTCAATTTTGGATATTATTATTATATTGGTTAAGGTGCTTAATTTTTTTTATTTTAATTCATGGATAATTAAGAGGAGTTACAAGGTGGGGGAGATGGATTTGTATGCAAGGTATTGAGGGGAGTATGTGGCACCAATTTTGGGAGTTGAAGGAATTATTTATCACTTTCTCTCTCATTGAAATTCCCTTATATACATCCCATTTTCAACCCACATGAAAGGATTTTTCTGATTCCTTTGCTTTCCTTGCTTTGGTTGATCAAAAGGGGGCTTAGGAGCAATAGGAGGACGTGCCCCAACCTGTAGGTAAGCTCCATAGTCATCTTTTACCTTAATTTCATAATGGAAATCGAAATTCAATGCTTAATTTCTTCTTTTCTCCATTCAATCTTCAACTCTAGCCAATCTTTTCACTCAAAGACTTGAGGACAAGCCATTGGAAGTTGACGAATCTTCATTCACCATTGAGTACATGAAGCTTGAAGCTTGGATCCAACTTTGAAGGCGGGTTATATAACTTGAACCCTTAAATGTTATTATTACATTCAATTCTTCATCACTTGTTGATCATTTTGTTCTTCTTGAAATCCTTTGATCAAATTAATAAATTACCATAAGAATGGTAGTAGATTTTGAAGGATCGAAGCTTGATGATGATGACATCATCTTAAGCACACACCTCAATGAATATCTTGAGAAAACGGTTGCATCTCTTGAGACCAAACGATCTCAAGATCGTTTGACATCAAATAGTCTCAAGACCGTTTGAGGTTAAACAGTCTCAAGACCGTTTGAGGTCAAGCAACCTCAAGACCGTTTGAGGTCAGGTGATGTCATAAGTTGGATGATGATACAATGGTCTCAATTTGATCTAATTCCAATGGTTTCAATGTTGGAGGGTCCATTGATTGCAAACCCTAGACCCAATCGATTGATTCAGTTTCAAATCATTGGTTGATGATTCAGTTTCAAGACCGAATGGATGGATTTGGTTTCAAGACCGAATGGATGGATTTGGTTTCAAGATCGAATGGATGGATTTAGTTTCAAGATGGAATAGATTGATTCGGTTTCAAGACTGAATGGGATGATTCAGTTTCATAATCAATTGATGATGATTCGGTTTCAAAACCGAATGGGTTGATTTGATTTATAATTGGTCAAGACCATTTGAAAGGTTGATCAAGACCGTTTGGAGGCCTAAACGGTCACAGACCGTTTGAAGGTCCAAACATTCTCAAACTATTTGGAGGTGTGGATCCAATCTGTTTGAAGGTTTATTAGTCAAAACTATTGAAGGTTCAATTGATCTCAGAACTAAATGAGTACTATTAAAGTAACTCAAGATTGATTATAATGGAAGAACCTCAAAAGCACTTAGGTGAATGAGTACACTTGGAGGGATTGAAATTTGATGCCTATGAATATGATGAATTTAATACACCATAAAAATCATAAGTGTAGGTATCTTAGTGAAAAGTTGAGCCAACCAAAAGAAGTATGGATTAATCGACATCCTAGAGAGGATGAGAGAGAGGGAAACTCATACTCGAATAATTAATATGCAATGTGCAACATTGATACCTTTAATAGGTGTAGGGTATGAATTAGGGTATGATCCATGATGATGAGATCATGAAACCCTAATCGAGAATGTTGATGAACCCTAAACCCTAGTTTAAGAGGATGCTTCATGAAAACCCTAATTTCAAGAAAAGCTATAAGAATCCCTAATTTTTGGAAAATGTTATAAGAAACATTAATTCAAGGTAATGATGTGATGAGAAATCCTAATACAGGGGGATGTGATGTGAAACCCTAATCCAGGGTGATGCTATATAATACTATGTGAAACAATAATTTGAAAACCTAACCCTAATATAGGGTGAAGGTATGTGAAACCCTAGTTTTGGGTTATGATATGTGAAACCCTAATCTTGGACAATGAGATAATTAACCATAGCCCTAATTTGGGTAATGGCTGAGTAATCCTTGATTGACACGAAATGGGAAACCTTAACCCTAATGAGGGATTAGTGGTGTTACCCTTGTATAGCATGATGCTAATATGTAATTGGTATAATTGTTATCATGTGTGTTAACCATGAAGGTATCATGAGATGATGAGCATAGCCAGGTATGAGTTATGATGTTTCATTTATTAAAAATGTTAATGGGCCTTGGGAGACATAGCATGTTTGTTGCCTAGTGAGAGGTAATAAGAGATGAAATGGGCCTTGTGAGCCATGTGAGATGCTTGTGTAGCAAGTATCATGTTTACCTTGGTCAGATGACCTAAAGGTGTTTAGTTACCTGATAATTGGTACCAAGTGTTCTATGATGAACTAAGGGTTTGAATACACATATTCCCTAATCATGAGGATGAGTTTGATGAGGGATGAGAATGCCCCTGATGAGAATTGAGATCACAATGTTTTATTAAATATTTGAACAGTATTTGATGGAAGTATTACACAATCTTTGTAGCAATTGTTATAATAATTGATGTTTGGAAACTTGTTTGATGCTAAAAGAATATGGTAATACACTTAATTAATCAAATGATATTATATAATGTAGTTGCCCTGACCACAGATCCATCAGCGTCAAAATTTGCTGAATGGTGAAATGAGATAAACTCAGAGTACATATTTTTGAATATGTGGGGGTAATTGGGCAAACATATCCTTATGCCCCATAGGAATGGTTGTGGGCTATGTCTTATGTATGAGATTGGTTACGGACCATCCCCCAGTAAGAGTATGGCTACGGGCCATGACTCCATGATATGAAACCAGGCATTGGCTACGGGCCATAACCCTGAAGAGAGTATATGTTGTGGGCTATAACTCTATAGCGAATATGCCAATATACCCTGGCAAGCTAATTGCAGTTTGACACATGATGTCTCTGCCATATTATCTCGTACTAACTGAGAAGGTTGAGGTCTTGGATTCCGACTCTTCCATTGACCTTATGTGGTACCGATGGTTTACGTAATCGTGGTCAGTTGGAGTATGAATGGTATACTTCATCTCTTCAGGGTATTAATTAAGTATGATTGTAAAATGTAATCAATCGTGTAGCGTAATTGCTTAAGGTTGAAATACGAGAATCATTGGTTGATGTTACCTTGCTTAGCATATCCTAGATAGATAAATGTTATACATGTTCTTCATATTCCTTATCGGATAAATGGCTTGCTGCTTTATCAATTATAGCTATGTTGCTTAAAATAAGGATATTGCTCTAATCTGCTTAGACAATGAATTTCCTGCTATTAAAGATATATATGATTCCTCTGCTAAGTTTTATTCTATGAAACTACAATAATAATGTTTTTGGCAGAGAGTTATATCTCTCGCTGGGACTGGGTCTCACTCCATTGGTCACCAACACTTTTTAGGTGGACGCGAAAGAAGAGGCAGAAATCCTATAGTAAGGGAAGAGCAGCAGCAACAGCAACAGGGACAATAGTGATATTCCAAGTGGAGGCACTGGCTGTCATGTTTTGTATAGAAAGTCCTATGTGTCATCTCTGTACTCTCAGGTCCTCAGAGTTAGTAGTTAGTACTTTTAATGAATCGATCTAAGATTTTGTCTTTATGCCTCGAGGTTCTTATATTGCCTATGTATAGTTTTAATAGAGCAGTTGATGCTTGTAATCCTCGAGAAGGGATGGTACAGGTTATGTACTTATGAACCAGGATGTAAATTAAATACATTAGTTCTTGATAAAAGAGTTTTCCTGTGTTTGGATCTCTTTGTAAATGGTTTTAATTTTTAGTGATTTCCAGTAATCCGTTGTTTATGTTCAGCTTCCGCTTAATCAGTAACGGTTTTGTCAACTGTCGTCACAATAATAGCATCAAAAATCTCCATATAGCAGCAACACAATCATGAACATTCCACATAACAATAGGTGCACATAGAAGCAAAAGGCACACCATATAGTAGCAAAAGGATCTATATAGCAGAAATAAATGTGGAATGAAGATTCATGTAACAACATTACTAAATTCTTCTTCATTTCTCTCTTCATCTCTCCTCCATCTCATCTCTTCCCTCTACTCTTCATCCTTTATTCTCTCCCTCACGCCAACTATGAAAAGAGTCAAGAGAGTGGTTGGCATGGAGAGTAAAAAACAATGGTAGAGGTAGGATTGTGTAGGCAAACATGTGGAGGAGGTAACCAGTAATGTGACTCAAGGTGCAAAATGACATGATTACATATATCTAGATAGAAAAATAAATGGATCTGATTGGCAGAGCCCCCATAAAAAAAATTAAATTAGGTCAAAAAGTAATATGAGAGCAGGACAAGAAGACTAAAAAGAAGATTACCATAATGGAACTCGGAAAGAGAAGATACACTATCGGAATGTTACTCGGTAGGATGAATATGTTCAATATGTAAAGGGGGTGGAAAAGGTATTGAGGAGGTAGGCAAAAAAGGTATGTAGGGTTGGAAGAACGGGGGTGTAAAAAAAATTATAAAAATGTTGAACACATGAAGATAATTGTTGTTGGTAAGAGAAAGAAGGGACTTGCCATGTATAGATATCTCTGCCATACGATAGAATCATTGTAGCAGATCAAGATGTAGCAACAAGAAGTAGTGGACACGTATCATTAAGGTATCAACAAGAAACAGTGGACATGTTGTATCATTAAGCAACACAACATGTCAGTTGATACAAGAAGCAGTAATAGCATGAGACACACCGTGTTAATGAAGAGACATGCTTTGTCTGGTAGCACAGTAGTAACAATCAATGCCAACCGAATCCGACAACATTGTGTGTCATTGAAAGGAGACACCATGTCAGTTTACAGAAGCAAACGACATGCTGTGTCATGGTACAGGCGACGCGATGTGTCCAAAAGTGACATCACGTGTCCAAAAATGACGAATGCAGTCACGAACAAGCCGAACACCGCATACACGACGTGTTTAAAAATGTATAATTTATTATAAAAATGGATAAGGAAAAAGTTAGTCATTTTTATTGCAGTAGGAAAATGACTAACTTTTTCCTTATCCATTATTTATAAATAAATTATACATTTTAGACACGTCGTGTAGGTGGTGTTCTGCTTGTTTGTGATTGCATTCATCATTTTTGGACACGTGGTGTCACTTTTGGACACAGCGTGTCTCCTGTACCTTGACACGGCGTGTCATCCTTTGACATGGCGTGTCATTTGCTTCTGTCAACTAACACGACGTGTCCTTTCAACAACACACACTATCGTCAGATTCTGTTGGCGTTGATTGTTGCTACTACGCTACCAGACAAAGTGTGTCTCTTCATTAACATGGTGTGTTTCCTTCTATTACTGCTTCTTGTTTCAACTAACACGGTGTGTTGCTTAACGATACAACATGTTCATTGCTTCTTGTTGCTACATCTTGGCATTCTGCAATGATTCTATCGTACGTAATCCAACCATTGTCCCCTTCTCCTGTCCTTCTCTTCCCTTCCTCCCACCCAACATAGATCACAGGCATTTGCTTTCAAGAGTATGTGGACGAAGCACCAGGTTGTCTGAAGGTTATTGAGGAGTCTTGGACCATGGAGGGATGGGGTGATCCTAGTATTAGGTTCTATGTGAAACTGAAGAACACTAGAAGCTACCTTAAAGTATGGAACAAATAAGGGTTTGGACATATCTTTTAGAAAATTAAAAACTTGGAAGATGTGGTGAACTTCTTACAAATAGAGTTCGACACAAGACTTGACCCTGCGGTATGCATGGATTTGAAAGTAGCAGAGGAAGAATTGAATGTCATCTTGGACATGGAGGAACAATACTAGATGGTGAAAGCACATCTAAAGTGGAGAATTGAGGGGGATAGGAATACACATTTTTATCATAACTATGTGAAAGAAAGAAGGAAGAGGTCTAGAATCTCTAAGTTAGTCAAAGAAGATGGGTACACGATCGAAGGGCAGGTTGATATTATGAGAGACATAGTCGAATAATTCTCCAACTTTTTTGCAGAACATGTTGTAGATGATAGTCACAGAGACCCCTCATTCCTAGAGGCTATCCTAGAGACAATATCTACTGAGGATAACCTTGTTATTCTCTCTATACTAGACAAAGAGGAGGTACACAATGTTCTTCTCAGTATAGATCCACAGAGCTCCCCTGGCCCCGACGGCATTAGTGCATGCTTCTTCACATTCTCTTGGTTGATTATTAAACAATATATGATGGAATTATTCTGGTTCTTTTTCAATGGGGGAGGTCTCCATCGGGGGCTATTGTGCAACCACATAGTGTTAATCCCCAAAGAGAAGGAGTTTGTTAATCTGGATGTTGACTTCAGGCCAATCTGCGCGGAGAATTTAATCTACACATCTTGGCCAAGATTTTAAATAACCGCCTCGCTCTTCTTTTACCCTCCTTGATTTCACAAGAACAAGGAGCTTTTGTTAAAAATCGTTGTATCACTGACAACGTACGCCTGGTGAAGGAGCTCATGCACGATATGAAGAAGGGGGCAAGAGGGTGAAAACTTGGTAATCAAAGTGGATATGGCTAAGGCTTATGATCGCGTTGATAAGGTGTTCCTATGGAAGGTAATGAGGAGATTTGGTTTCCTTCCTGAGGTTATCGCCTTGATGTCCAAGATCTACTCCAACTGGTGGTCCTCTTTATATATAAATGGTGACTCTGGGGGTTTCTTTTCGATGGCTAGAGGGCTTAAGCAGGGGAACCCCCTTTCCCCTCCTTGTTCATTCTCCTACAGGAATATCTATGCAGGGCAGCTAAAAAAGATCTAGACCTTGGGCTATTTACCCGATTCCAAACCAGGGGAAACTCTATAGAAACCCCACTTCTTATGTACACAGATGATCTGATCCTTTTCCTCAACACCACTCATAACTCAGTGACACATGGCGGGTTTTCTAGCTAGATATGAAAAGGCGACCGGTCAAGAGATTAATAGGAGGAAATCTGGAATCCTATTGGGAAAGGACGATAGTAATATGGTCCAAGAGTTAGAGCAAATACTCCATCTTCGTCAACATTCGGATGGCTTCATATATCTTGGTGTCCCCTTGATCACAAGAAGAATGAAAATCTCACATTTTAACTATATCATGGGCAAGACTTCCAGTAAAGTGGCGGCATGGAAGGGCAGGTTATTATCGTTTGTAGGTAGAGTCACCTTAATAAGACATGTCCTATCTTTGGTGCCTTTCTACACTCTATCAGCCATTATGATTCCTGCTGCTATCCTACAAAAGCTAGAGGCCATGTTTGCAAAGTTTATCTGGCAATCCAAAGAAGGAATGTCAAGAAGCCACTGGGTGAGATGGGCTTATGTTGCAAGACCCACCGTCGTTGGAGGCATCGAGATCCCGAGTCTAATAAATTTACAGAGAGCATCTCCTTAAAGTGGTGTGGGAAGTGTGGTCCTCTCAATCCATTTGGGCAGTGTTTTGTCAGAACAAATACAAGAGAACTATCCCATCCTTGGATTCTTCTCACCCTCCCATCCTCAAGTTTGGTTCCTTCGCGTCAGCATATTAGAAGTAGCTTTGGAACATGTTTCCACTAGTGGTGCAAAACACTAGGTGGATTTTGGGAGTGGGAAAAACCCTCGTTTGGGTTGATCGATGGTGCGAGGAAGTGATGTCCACACATGCCAAAGCCGGGATGTAGATGAATCTTCATACTCAGACCAACGAGGTGTGGGATGAGAATGGATGGAGATGGGACCTTCTTGAACAATTTGTTGATGAGTAAGGCTTGGATATGATCTGCAACAAACAAGTGGTTTTATCATCAGTCCCAGATAAGCTTATTTGGGAACCGGACTATAGAGACATCTTCAAGATGCAGTAGGCTAAGAAGTTGCTCGAGCATCCCCCTACCCTACAACGACGATATAGATGGACCTGGTTAAAGGATATCCCTGTGAGGGATGCCGCCTGCGCCTGAAAAATCTTAAAATAGGCCCTTCCTATAGATGACAAGGTGATGGATTGTCAGATTCAGTTAGCATCCAGATGTAACTATTGTATTAATCCCAGTGTGGAGACAGGTGAACACCTCTTCCTTTGAGGATATATGGCATCCTTCCTATGGGGAAAAGCTTTGGGCTTGATGGGGTTGGAGATAAATTTAGCTGAGAACATAGAGCCATCCTCTTTAATTAACCTTTGTTGGGAGAAAAAAGACATTGGGTCTCTAATGGGTTGGCTCTGTGGTAACACACTGCAGTCGGTGGTGAGGTCCATTTGGGTCGACAGATGTAGGAAGATGTTCGATGGGCGAACCCGCGGGCCGCATGTGTTGGGCCGTTGGCCCTTTTTCTGTTTCCATCCCATTAGGGCAACGCCACGTTGCCGTGAGGGTTTTATAACCCCATCCTATTAGTAATTGAAGAGCAACCACAAACTTGAATAGAGCATCTGCCACTGTTCTTTGTTCACGGGACAAAAAGAATAAAACACGAAGGAAGAAGAAAGAAGAAAAGGAAAGGGGATTGTGTCGCTCCAGTTCCTTCTGCAATCTATACTACTGATTTCTCCACAGACACTCTCTATTTGTCCTAGTATTTCTGTAAAGGGGTGTTTTTCTAGAAGGCCTTTTGGTGTGGTAACATACCGAGTCGGTATTATCTGTATCTCTTCCTTTTGCTCTGTATTCCTCAAGTTTTAGGCCTAAACTTGAGACGCACATTGTAATCTGTTGATTAGTGGATTTCTCCGTAGGGCTTTGACCCCATGGTTTTTCCCTCACACGTTGTGGGAGTTTTCCTCATAAAATTATGGTGTTCTTGTGGTTGCTTGCTTATTATTTTTTGCGTGCCTAGTCCATACGTGCAGGTTATTTCGCATCTTTTTTGGCCTACATCAACCCCTTCAAGTGGTATTAGAGCGTGGGTTGGCTACGTAGACTAGATGAATGGCGCTAATAATATGGTGAAGTTGATAGCGTTAAACTGGCCGACGTGGAAGATAAAGATGGAGGATTTGCTTTACTGCAATGATCTTTATGAACCAGTTCAAGGAGATGCGAGCAAGCAAGCGGATACAAAATAGGACTGGACAAAGATGAATAGAAAATGCATGGGCCTCATCCAACGTTGGGTTGACAAGTCTATCTTCCATCACATCGCCAACAAGACTAGTGCCCACTCTTTGTGGAAGAAGCTCGAATAATTATACGAGAGGAAGATTGCATGGAACAAAGCATTTCTGATTAAGAAGCTTGTCAATTTGAAGTTCAAGGAAGACGAAAATATATTAGTGCACCTGAATGATTTTAAGAGCATGATGAATCAACTAGCCACGATGGGTTTGTCACTTGATAATGAGTTCCAGACGCTTCTACTTCTTGGTTCTTTACCTAACAGTTGGGAGACCTTGGTGATTTATGTTAGCAACTCTACTCCAGACGGAAAGTTGACTTTGGATTTGGTGTCCAATACCCTGCTAAATGAAGATACGAGATGACACAGCTCAGCAGAGATGTCAATTTCACATGCTCTTGTTGCTGAGGACAGGGGGAGGAGTCAGAGTCATGGCCAGGGTGGTGATAGAGGAAAGTCAAAGCACTTGTCAAAGTTTGAAAGTAAGATAGTTTGTCATTACTGCAACAAGCCAGGTCATATATAGAAATTTTGTAGGCAACAAAAAAAGGAAATTAAAGAAGGAAAGCAGAAAGTGACAGATGATGATAGCAATAGAGTTGCAGTCATTACAGATGACGAATAGGTTCTCACATGCAGAGTTGCCATGGGACATTGTCTACATATCAGTGACAACACTGAGTGGGTGTTGGACACTGGTGCTTCTTACCACATCACTCCTCATAGACACTTCTTATGCTCCTACAAGTCTGGGAACTTTGGAATGATGAAGATATATACTAAAAGCTATGCGAAGATTCGTGGGATTGGTGAGGTGCGCATTGAGACTGAGTTGGGTTATACCATCTTGTTGATGAATGTTAGACATATTAATCAAGTTGATTATAACATCATTTCCGGCTATGATATCGACATTCAAGGCTTTAAATATCATTTTGGTGACTTAAAAACTTTTGTTACCAAAGGACAGTTGGTCATGGCTAGAGGAAAAGTTTGCTGCACTTTGTACAGGATGAATATAAAGGTTTGCACTGACAGTGTCAATGTTGTAGACATCTCTAGTTCTCCATATTTATGACACAAGCGGCTTGGAATCATCAGTGAGAAAGGCTTACAGGTGCTTGCAAAGAAAAATTTCATCCCGTGTGGTTAGAATGTGATTCTTGACCCCTGTGAAAGTTTGTTGCTTGGGAAGCAAAAAAAGAGTCTAGTTCAGTGCTCAATGTGAGAAGAAGTCTAATGTGTTAGATAAGATCTATTCTGATGTTTGTGGTGCTATGGAAGTTAACTCCTTGGGTGGAAGTAGATTCTTTGTTACTTTTATTGATGACTTGTCTAGAAAAGTGTGGGTCTACTGTTTGTAGAGGAAATATCAAGTCTTTGATATTTTCAAGAAGTTTCATTCCATGGTTGAAAGGGAGACAGGTAAAAAGCTCAAGTGTCTTCATTCTGCCAATGGAGGTGAGTATACTTCCAAGGAGTTCAGGTCTTACTGTGAAGGATCTGGCATACGGAATGAGAAGAGTGTTCCCAGTACAACACAATACAACGGTTTGACTAAAATAATAAGTAGAACCATAATGGAGCGAGTTAGATGCATGATGAAGAATGTAAATCTACCTAAGGAGTTCTGGGCAGATGTTGTAAACACTGCTTGTTACTTGATTAACATGTCACCATTGGTTCCTTTGGATTTTGACACTCCACAGAGTGTGTGGATAGGGAAGCCAGGTTCTTATTCTCATCTTAGAGTTTTTGGGTGCAAGGTATTTGCACATATTTCTAAGGAGCAGAGGTAGAAGCTTGATGGCAAATTTGTTCCTTGTATTTTTGTTGGCTATGGTGACGAGCAATTTGGCTACAAGCTTTGGAACCCAAAAAAGAAGAAGATAATCAGATCTAGAGATGTGATTTTCTTTGAGGACCAGATGTTTTCTGATACAGTGATGATAGAGTCTGAGCAGGTAAAAGATGATAATGTGATTGATGTGTCAGTTCCCTCTCCAGTCCAATAGAATGCTAATGCAAACCATGTTGAGGATGATGAGATCCCACATGATGATATGGCAGAGGATGATCTTGGTACAGATAACATCCATAATGAGGAGGTTCTTGAGTAAGGGGAGCAACCTCAACCAGTAGATCTAGTAGGTCCACAGCTGAGGAGGTCCACTACAGAGAAAAGGGCGTCTACTAGATATTTTGATTCAGAATTGTCATTGATCATAGAAGAGGGAGAGCTAGAAAACTACGAGGAAGCAAAGTCTCATCAAGAAAAAGATAAGTGGTTGCATGCAATGCAAGATGAGATGAACTCATTGAAGAAAAAGGATACCTATAAGTTATGCAAATTTCCTAAAGGTAGAAAAGCATTAAAGAACAAGTGGTTCTTCAAGCTAAAGAAAGATGGGAGTGATAACATTGTGAGATACAAAGCTAGAACTGTGGTGAAAGGCTTTGGGCAAAAGTAGGGAATTGACTTTGATGAGATATTCTCTCTAGTTGTGAAGATGACTTCCATTCACATAGTTTAGGCTTGGCAGCTAGCTTGGACCTTGATATTGAGCAGCTTGATATGAAGACAGCCTTCCTCCATGGTGAGCTAGAGGAAGAGATTTATATGCAGCAACATGAAGGATTTGCAGTGAAAGGCAAAGAACACATGGTTTGCATAGTAAAGAAAAGTCTCTATGAGATGAAACAAGAACCAAGGCAGTGGTACAAAAAGTTTGATGCTTTCATGCTGAAGCAAGGTTACCATAGGATAGAGCCAGATCACTATGTTTACTTCAAGAGATTTTCAAGTGATAGTTTTACTATTATCTTGCTTTATGTGGATGATATGTTGGTTGTTGGCAATGATGCTCAGATGATTGCCAAGCTGAAGAAGGAATTGTTTAAGTCTTTTGACATGAAAGACTTGGGACCACCCAGACAGATTTTTGGTATGGACATCAAGCATGACAGGAAAGCAAAAAACTTTGGTTGTCACAGGAGAAATACGTTGAGCATGTACTTGATAGGCTCAACATGAAGGGGGGCGAAGCCAGTTGAGACTCCCTTATCCAGTCACTTCAGATTGAGTAGAAAATAATCTCCTTCTATTGAGCAGGAAAAGTAAGAGATGTCTTACATACCCTACTCTTCTGCAGTAGGAAGTTTTATGTATGCTATGGTGTACACTAGGCCTGATATTGCACATGCAATTGGTGTGACCAACAGATTTTTATCACCCTGGTAAGGAGCATTAGAATGTTGTTAAATTGATACTCAGATATTTGAGAGGCACATGTAGTGTTTTCTTATGCTTTGGAGGGGCACCACTAGTTCTTACAGGTTTCACAGACATAGATTTGGTAGGTGATCTTTATCACAGAAAGTCTACCTCAGGTTTTTTGTTCACTTTTGCAGGAGGAGCTATTAGTTGGCAGTCTAAATTGCAAAAGTGTGTTGATTTATCTACTGTTGAGGCAAAATATATCGCAGCTTGTGAAGTAGGGAAAGAAATAGTTTGGCTCAAACGTTTCTTGCAAGAACTGGGTTTGACATAGGATGAACATGTTATCTACTGTGACATTCAGAGTGCCATGGACTTGAGCAAGAATTCTTCTTTTAACTCTAGGACATATTGAGATGAGATACCATTGGTTGCGTGAAGCTATCAGTGATGACCAGTTGAAGCTGAAGAAGACCCACACCAACGACAATCTTTCTAACATGTTGACGAAGGCAGTTCCTACAAAGAAGCTTGCTACTTGTAAGGAGCTCGCCAGATTGGACTCCATCTGAGGAGTCATGAGGACAGTCTCTCCTTTGGGCCAGAGGGGGAGATTGTTGGGTCGTTGGCCCTTTTTCTATTTCCAGTCTAAGATGGGCGAAGCCCATTAGGGCAATGCCACGCTGTCGTGAGGGTTTTATAACCCCGTCCTATTAGTAATTGAAGAGTAGCCGCAAACTTGAATAGAGCAGCCACCGTTGTTCTTTGTTCACGGGACGGAAAGAATTAAACGCTAAGGAAGAAGAAAGAAGAAAAGGAAAGAGGATTGTGTTGCTCCAGTTTCTTCTGCAATGTATACTACTGACTTCTTCACAGACACTATCTCTATCTGTCTGAGTATTTCTGTAAAGGGGTGTTTTTCCAGAAGACATTTTGGTGTGGTGGCGTACCGAATCAGTATTATCTGTATCTCTTCTTTTTTCTCTATATTCCTCAGGTTTTGGGTCTAAACTTGAGACACACATTGTAATTTGTTGATTAGTAGATTTCTCTATCGGACTTTGACTCCGTGGTTTTCCGTCACATGTTATGGGGGTTTTCCATTTAAAATTTTGGTGTTCTTGTGGTTGCTTGCTTATTTTTTTTTACGTGCCTAGTCCATATGTGCATGTTATTCTATATCTTTTTTTGGCCTGCATCAACTTCTTCAGCATGCGTCTTGGGATCAGATTTTAAGGCTGCTTATCTAGGCAGCAACTTCTAAGTCTTTCAAATGTCAAGATGAAGAACAGTATACAACAACACTCTCTGATATGGGATTCACGACGACCAGAAACATGATGAGGTATTTGGTCCTGGTGAAGTGGCATCCGCCTGACATTCACAATGTGACTCAACATTAGTGTAGGTTTCAGCAAGGTGGGGGGAATACGAGAGGCAGCCTTTGTGGGGTGCGTAGTGAGGAGCAGAGACGGGAATGTGCTCTTGGCCTTTGGAGCAAAACTGCAGAGTAAGTCTAGACCCACGGCAGCAATGCAAACCGTTATCATAGCGTTATGCATTTGCAGGGGAAAGAGCATATTCCCATCGGTGGTGGAATCTGACTCGGTGGTTATGATCAATGAGGTGTGGAAAAGCAACACTCCTCTGTGGAAAGCGATCAATCTGATTAAAGAGATACAGATGCACTCCAAAGTTAACAGTATCATGGGCAATGTGATTACCAAAGAGGCTAATGCTACGGCTAGAGAAATGGTGCTATGGTGCAAACGAGGTGGTTCCGGCTTTTTTGTTGTACAGGACACTTAAGGATCTACCTCACAGTGAGAGTTTTTTGCAGTAAAGACAAAGGGGGTATACCATTCGAAAAGAGCGGAGATTAGTTCATACTAGATCTCTGAGAGGTTTTTCTTTTCTTCTTTAGTAGGTTTTTGGGGGCAGACAGATAGTTTTTCGTAGCTTACAGCTTACAGTTTTCTCAGAGTACTGCAAGATGATGTAAAACTCTTACAGTTTGCCCAACGGGAGGCGGGATGAATGAGCCTCTTTTTTTTTTAAAGTAATAATTAATAACGTTATGTGACAGTATGTAGTTTTTTTCTTCTTTTGTAGTATAGCATGTTATAGTTGCGATGTTGTGACTCAGAGAGGAGACACCAATCGGTGACGCAAGTCGAAGAAAAAGGATCTGAACATCAAAATCGAAAACAAGCGGCTAGTATGAATGTGCATGAGGCACAACAGAACTGAGGGGGTTGAGATCAGGCTTGGAACTGTTGATGCTGAAATAGGTGCGAGGAGGCGAACAGTTGGGACAGTTATCGATTGGGGAATTGTGGTTTTCCAAAAATAATTTTTTTCCTCTCATACCTCATGTTTTAGGATTTATTAGTCTCACGGAGTAGCTTACACCTCCTACCATGTACTGACAGTCAGGGTTGAGAGTAGACGTACTTCCAGTATTGTCGGAATTCAGAAATATGTATTATATGAAAAATTCTACGCATAGCACACCCTATACCCGGCCACATACCCGGTCCTCGGGAAACCTCAACTGCCGTTTTCCTCCACTGCTGCGCCAGTCCACTAACTCCTCCTGCTGCATGCACATTATCTCCAGCAGCGATTTTGCATGCTTTTACATGCAAAAAGGATGCATGATCTCGTAACCAAATAAAAATCCACCATATTTCGATTTCCCTCTAATCATTCCCTCCATTTAATTTCAAATCACCTATATAGATGCATACACCACTTATGCTAACAATACGTACAGTGCAGATTTTATACAACTACCCTCTGTTATGCAAACATATAAGTATTGTACACATCATAGTCGGAATTCATTCAATTAGTTTTAACTATAAATCAGATGTGTCTAGTGTTCCAGCATTTTGTATAATTATATGTACAGTACACAATTTCCATATTTGTCTTTTTTAGGCAATTGTATAAGTACCGTACGTAAAATAGTTACAGACCATTCATTTATTTTTGTTTCGAAAATTTCTTTTTATGCATTTGTATAAGTACTGTACGTATCATAATCAGGATTCATTCACTTAACCATAAATGGATTCAATTCAGATTTGTCTAGTGTTCTAGTAATTTGCATAACGATACGTACAGTACACAATTTCTACAACGCACTCTTTTATGCAGCTGTATAAGTACTGTACGTAAAGAGATTCAATTTCAGATGTGTCGAGTGTTCCAGCATCTTGTATAATTATACGTACAGTACACAATTTCTACAACCCCCCTCTTTTATGCAATCGGCCAAGTACTGTATGTAACATAGTTACAGACCATTCATTCATTTAAGTACAGTACACAATTTCTACAACGCACTTTTTTATGCAGCTGTATAAGTATTGTACGTAAAGGGATTCAATTCAGATGTGTCGAGTGTTCCAGCATATTGTATAATTATACGCACAGTACACAATTTCTACAACCCCCTTCTATAAGTACTGTACGTAAAGGGATTCAATTCAATGTTGTTATTGGATTCCGTAGGTACTGTACTAATACGGGAATGCAGGTGGGTGGATTAGAACGGGAGAGAATAATTACAAGAGAAAAAACGAATTAATACACTTTGCATGGACTTTGCATGGACTTTGCATGTAGAGACATACTGTTGCATGGACTTTGTATGGACTTTGCATGAGAAGTTTGGGAGTCCTGGCCGTCTTTTCGGCTTCCGAGGTACGCAGAAGATTCATATTAATTAAATACGGTTGATTGCAGGTTTTTGCAGGATATCAAGAAACCGGGTGGGCTGCCGGGTCTATAACGAACGGTGGGTAGCGTAACTCTATTATATGGATATGATTCAAAGAAGACAAAACGGAGGAGATCTGGTAGACATTTTCTATAACGCGGGAACCGTATGTGCCGTGCGCGTGTTAAAAAGTCAGATCGTTTTGAAACAGACTGTTTCTTTACTCAATAGGGACCCAGAGGCCCAGTGCAGTGAGACTGCTTAAGGCGCCACCAAACAAAGGGTGACTGGGTCAATCGATGCTTAAGGCTCTGTTTGGTTAGGGACTGGGATTCTGTAGTCTGGACTGGGTTAGTCGGGGTTAGTCAGTAGATCTGGATTGGGGTAGTCAGGATCCAGTCTGATTCAGTTTGGCAACCCAGTCTGATTCTGGTCAGCTGGTCTAGATTGAGTCAGGTTTCAGTCGATTCTGTTTGGCTAGCAGTCTGGATTCAGTCTGATTTTGTTTGACAATATAGTCAGGATCTGCTTATTCTGTCCTATTCTTACATAATTATTTTAACAATAACAAAATATGTGATCATGTGATGCCATACAATACAAGTATAAAATTAACAAAATAAATGTAATTTGATACATAATGTGGGCGATATTATTTGTTGTTTAGTGAAATGAATAGTAATGAGTATGCTCATTTTATATGTTTATTTTAAATAAATTAAACTTTACAATTGTCTTGCATGGCATGTTCACTTTGTATGTATGTATACAATTATGCATATTCGATCTAGTAATTGGTAACTGACAAGATAATTGTAATTGGCATAATAGAACATAAATTAAACACAAGTAGACCAAATATCATTTGAATGATAATGTTAATAAAATGACCATAATTGTTCAATAATAAAAGATATGATAGAGTAAATATGATAACGTTTGCATCAGAACTTAAACAACACAAAAAAAAGTTGATAAGAACATAATGTGGTCCGGGGCAAAAGTGTCATGAACCAACGGAGAGTGGACAAAAAATGAGTGGCTTGTCCTGGGCCTAGACCTACACACCCATAAGATTAAGAAGCATACAAAACTTTGTAAACATTATTTGAAGCTTGTTATGACCTTAGTATCCTTAAAAGTAGTTTTGGTTATGAAAACAAAGAAATCTACAATATTCATGAATATGACATATATCTTGTTCTTAACGGAATTCTCTAAACAAATTAAGGGCTTAACATCCCATGTATTTGGTTAGAGATACATTCTATTAGAAGATTAAATGGATCTCATATCATTTTTAGGGCTTAACATCCCGTGTAAGAGAAATCAAAATACATATGCCATAGATCTAAAAGGATCTCATATCATTTCAAGGCTTAACATCCTTTGCAAATGATTGAGAAACAAATTGTGGCTAAATTCGATAATAAATGGTTTACATTTATATTAATCCCTATTTTTAAAACTGAATATCTTAGTTAGGGGGAGCATAGCATAAAATTAAGGGGGAGAAATAAAAGTCATACAAAATGATTTTCCTGGATATCTTTTTGAAATGCCAAAGGGGGAGAAATAATATAAACCGAAAACATAAAGTAAAAATGAGTTTCATAAATCTCGGGCCAATACACACTTGCAAAATAAGAGAATGGCTACAAAAGGTAAACTCCAGGTATGAAACTCATATTATTTATATTTTCTTATTTTATATTTAGGAAATGTTTGTCATCTTCAAAAAGGGGGAGATTGTTGGCTAAATTAGACATTATTATAATCCCTTTGTTTCGATGATGACAAACATTTCATTCTTGTGAATCTAACGTCCTACTTGAGTGTTGCAGGAACTAGGTGGATGACATAACTTGGAAGATCTATATGCTCAAATTGCTTTAATTCATGATTGTAATCAAATGTAAAAACTTGTACAAGTATATAATGTACAAGTACTTAGATCACATGTAAATCAAGCGTTTAGATCTTCCCTAGTCAATCATAACACTTAGATAGGTCATCCCCTACAATAGTGTCACATCTGCACACTCATACACACACTTAGTACCTAGTTTAAAACATTGAAACAGAGACACTCTCAGTTGACAATTTCCTCGACCGAGAATGACCCAAGTAGCCGTTACACACAGCAGAAAAAGTAGTTGAGAGTTGGATCAGAATGTTATACACCTTGCTCCAGACTGTCCCTCGGTCGACAAATCCTCGATCGAGAAGGACTTGCGGTCGACAAATCTTCGACCGAGAATGTCTATGTCTGCACTTTTAGAATTAAATAACTAGTCATTGTTAAAACAACTAATGGATACCTAACGGCTAGTTGAGCACTTAGAACCCCCTAGAAAGTGTCTAGAATGTCCTTAAGCATTCATAGACCATTCCTATAAATAGGACAAGCCTTAGGACACCCACAACATACTTGTGCAACACTTGAGCATATTACTTGCAAATTGGCAATCTTTCTTGTGAGAAATTGAGCAACCCCAACATTTTCTACTCATTTCCATTGCTCTAATTTCGTGTCCTATAGGCTAGCATATCCTACTCACGACACCAACACTTCCATATACATTGGTTAGGAGATCAAAACGCTTGATATAGGAAATCAAGCCTTGTGCTACAATGGTATTATAATTTCTATTTTTCCTTCTTGTTCCTTTATTACTCTCCTTGCTACTCCTAGGGTTGGAGGCTATGGATTGGAGAGGGTATGACTTCTCAAGTGGAGAAGGTGGACTTTAGACTACTTCAAGAAGGTTGTCTCAACGAGAAGCTACTTTAAGAGGAAGGCTACTTCAAGGGGGAGCTTGAGGTTACTTCAAGGAAGTTTGCTTCAAAGTTGGTGAGACTACTTCTAGGTGAAGGTTGTCCGAAGGGTTTGGTGAAAGTATTTGTAATTTTATGTAACATCCTTGCGAGGTAATAAAATTTAAGTACTTTCAAAATCCCAGTTGGGTAAGCAACCGGGTAGTGGATTGACTGCCTTAGTATTTGCTAAGGTTGGAACCACTCTAAATCCTTGTCCCCTTGTCCAATATTTTTGTGGTTGCTTGCTTTGGTTGAATTATTATTAAAATATCCATAAAACCCTATTCACACCCCCCCTCTAGTGGTTTTTCATGAGCATCAACTTTTGTTTAGGTTTGAGGTAACCTAAAGAGGTCACTTATAAGAGCTTGATGAGCTAAGTGTAAGAGCATGTAGTATGATCATGAATCTATAAACCTATGTGTGAACATCTCTAAAGGGCATGATGATATGTTGCCATGGAGGTAACTTGTATGGGGCCAGGCCAAGATAGCTAGGTCTCCATGATTCTTATGAAGAGATGTAAGAATGCCCAAAGAGAGGATGGAGATTTGGGTGAGGATTCAAGGATGAGATGTGTTGAAGTATCAACACAGAAACCACGAGCTATAGCAGAGTCCTAAGTCAACACTAAGGTCAAGTAAGGATAAGATCGATGGGAGTAGGAGTTGTTTGTTCCCTGAATGCAAAAGACCATAGGGTCGGGAGGTAACAGTTACCTTTGCCCGAGGCCCATGGTTTATGAGGTTGGCCACCTTCATGAGTTCATGGGGCCTAAGGGGTGAATGTGAGAGGCACTGCCTAGATGCATAAGGGTCAGATCACCTCAAAAGTATCGGCACCCTAGAGACCTTGGGGTAATGATTAAGGATCGTACATACAAGAGATGTTAAGATCCAGAGGTGATGGGAAAAGTCTTCCCGTTGGGTGTAGACCCATAATGGAGATGTTCATGGTGAGGAGTCATGTGAAGCATGTTTCAACTTAGATTGGAAAGAGTGATGGCGATGTATGATGCACCATCTCTACTCTTGGAACGGGATGAACTCTGTATTCAGACTGCAGCCAAATTCTTATTTCATCTTGTTATGGGAGTGGGAGACAGGACAATACGTATGCCATATACTAAGGATAAAGGTGATATGAGTTGAAACATTTCTATGATGTTTCAGGATAGAGGAAATACCACACCCTTTTGGAAGTACTTTGGATAGATGGTTGAAAACATGAAGAAAATAGAGGTAATATGAGGATGTACCTCTCTAGAAGTAGTTTGGAATCTATGAGTCATAAGTTTGGGTTTGATAACTGAGGTGATGAGCTCAAAGTTTTCTTGACTCAAATAGATCTAAACTTGAGATGAGGGTGATGAGTGGAGTATATAAGGGTTTATGACTTCACCATTAGCTAAGACATAAGGAAACATATGTGGTAACAAGATGTTCTCAGTTGAATACAGTTCAGGTGTATAGTTGTCTTGTCTAGCCGGTAGAGAGAGCTAAAAGAGATTGCTAGGTGGACCCTATGACCATTAAGAAGGCTAGACCTATGTGGCTAACACCCAGATACAACCAGACCCACTGGTCAAGTTGGTGGTTGCTCAATTATCCAGCCCAGAGCTTGATGAAATGAAAGGATTGTTCTAAGAACCTCAGATACACCTCTTAAGAAAAGAAGGTGGTGAAACCCATCTCTAGAGTGTTTTACAGTTTCTGAGGAGTCACCCTTGAAGACTCATGTCACGCAAGAATTTCATGATTTTTAGTACACCTTACACTATGGTACTATCAAGATGGTTATGGTTTGTAGTGGTACCTTGAAGACCTGGGATGAAGAAGGATATGGAGTTGCATGTGGCCAGTTTCCATACATTTCAGAGGGTGAAGGCCAAACACCAATAATCTAGTGGATTGTCACAAAAAATGAAGAGTCCCCAAGAGGGAATGGGAGCATACCACCATGGACATTGTGGTAGGGTCTCCCCTGGACCAAGAGAGGTCATAATGCAATATGGGTTATGGTAGATCACCTTACCAAGTCTACACATTCTAGTATGACAATATCTAGTTGAACCATATATTTGAGAGAGAGATGGTTTGACTACATAGTGATTCAATTTCAAATGGTCTTGAGTATGGCCTTAAGTATTCTTCTATGTTGTGGAAGTAGGTGTAAGAAGAACATGATGCTAGATTGAAGTTTAGTACAGCATATCACCACTAACTGATGGACAGTTAAGAGAGTATGATCCATACTTTAGAGGGTGTGATGAGAGCATGTGTGCTCATTCAGGGTGATTCGTGGAAGCAGTTCTTGCCCCTAGCAGAGTTTGCTTGTTATGATAGCCACCATAGCCAATATCGAGATGTAAGAAGCTTTGTAAGGGAGGTTGTGTTAGACACCACTTCACTAGGTTGATGTCATGAGAGGACCTTGTGAAGGTCAAGAAACCACAGTGTATGCAGATGAAGTCGCTTTGATCAAGCAAAGGCTAAGAAAGCCCAGGATTAACAGGAGTCACGTGCTAATGTGAAGCAGACTGACCTACAATTCACTATGGGCGAGCATGTTTTTTGAAAAAAAAATCCAGCCCCTCCGATCTATAGCTAAGGAAGTTGAGTCCCCGATGTTTAGCCTTACCCCTCAGGATAATACAATGTATGATGTGTTCCATGTGTCTAATCTAGAGCACTATGTGAGGTACCTGAGCCATGTGTTGAGCATTGAACCTATTGAACTCCAAGGGAGGCTAACTTACCCTGAGTCACCTATGAGGGTACGAGATACCGAGGTGAGAGAGAGCTCAGGAGTAAAGAATAGAAGATGATAAAGGTTCTTTGGAAGCACCGTGGAGAGGATGAGGCACATGGGAGCTGATGATGGACACGGGAAAGTCTTATCTTGATTGTTTGTATGTTTGGTGGAATTTTGAGGGCAAAATTCCTATAAGAGGGAAGGATGTTACAATCCTAATTTTTGGGTTCATACGGTTTGAGATGCAATTTCTCCCATGATATGCATGATTAAGAAATTGTCTGATTTATGTATAATGAGTGGATTTCTTTGTTAATATTTCCTTTAAATGTATGATTTCATGTACCCTATTTATTTAGTGTGTCCAAGATGATAAAAATATAAAGAAAATTAAATGAAATCAAATAATGCATAAATAAGAAAAGAATTTGAGATAATAATGAACATATGAGAAATATGTGGAAAGATGTATGATTGAATCATCATGGATGAGATTTCGGATCCACAAGGTTTTTACTGGTAAAAGGAATCCAAATAAAGAGAATAAAAAAGTAAGAGAGAGAAAATATGTATAAAATATTCCTTTTTAAGTAATAACTTGCATATGAAGAAATACATACTTTCGAATTTGAGTCCCAAACTTGGCACACAAGTCATTTACGTCATTATGGACCTTCCTCTAAAATTTGGGATTAAAAGGATAAGTGGTTTAGTAGATATGAATTTTGTAAGTTTCCTAAAGTGAGAAGGACAATATTAAATGTCACGATTTATTTAAACTAATTTCTGGCTTTTTTTATAATACATGGCATCATAGCCATTGGATCCTTCATCCAATGGTGGCTGCTTTTCGAGTAAGATCAGGAAAGGGGAACAGTAGAAGGAGACTTGCCAATCGATTTCCTCTGTGCACAATCCACGTGTGAATATGGAAGTTGCTCCATTGGATTCGGGAGATGAATCTGAGTCCTTATATACCTGATTTTCTATAATTTTTTGTATATTTGGGAAACCCCCAATTTCTCCATGGAGTCCTAGATCCTATCAAACTTGTAGGCATCCCCTCTCATTGTCTCCACATCTATATAAGGTCTAGTGAGTTTGTGAGGTTGGGACGAGTATTCTCCTCGGCTCCCTCTGATTTATAAGGTGGTGGTGCTGGCCTGACCAGCCATTGTTGCGGCAGCGACAGGGTGCAAAGGGGGTGGGAAGGAGAGAGCATGACCTGGCTCTTCACCTTCGGCAGACGCAGGAAGATTCTGAGAGTTTTGAATCGACCTCAACACAGGTCATTGAGGGGGGCGAGACCTCACCGCTGTTTACGGGCAAGAGTGCCCTGTTCCAGACCTAGTCGTGGTTAGTAGGGTAGCCGACCTCGGCATCCTTGGCAGCGAGGAGATGTTGGGTAAACTCATCTTCTACGGGTGGATCTGTTAGGAGTCTCAGTAGGTTTTTCTGGGCAGTAGAGGAGGAATTCAACCTTTCAGTTGACTGAGCCATGGTGTTGGCTTGCGAGCAGGAGAAGCAGAGATCGAGGTGGAAGATGAGAGTCGTGGAGATGACCATTTTACACCCAATGTTAATGAAGAGACTGAGGGGTAAATTCATCTTCTGGTTATGTTTCCTGACACATCCACACAGGAGTGAGCCGTTGAGATGGCCGCACTCTATTGGCTACTGAATAACTGTGAGGAAAAGGGAAAAGGAGCCCAATTGATGATGTGGCGGCATCCTATTGGCCCAAAGGTAATTATCTAGCGAAAATCTTAATGAATTATTGGTAGCTCGGATCAAGACATGTAATAAATGAAAGTTGATCAGAAAAATGCAAGGAGTCCAATAAATATAGAAATAAAGCCTAAATATACTTGCAATTCGAAAAGTGTATAAAATTGTCACCTTTGATGCATTTATAAACGAGAAACCCTAATTTTGATATTAATGTGATGTAGTAAAGTGATATGGATGATTTAAGTTAATATTAACTTGTTATTAACAAAAAGAAAGTTTTAGATCTAAAGAGATGATATTTATGCTTAATTGGCTAATTTAGGGATTTATATGTTAATGTGCATTGATGGGCTTAGAAACTCTAATCTAAGTGTTAATGGGTTTAAATGAGATATATTTTGAGATTCTTTTTATAAAAGTGATATTAAGTTAATCCTAAGACAAATTGGTGATAAAGAGGTTTGAATGAGAATAAGTTGAATAATTAGGGTTTTGATCCTAGAACTATTGTTTTGGGGTTTTGTAGACAAAAGAAGAAAGTTGTAAAATAAATCTAAAGAATCCTAAGGAAACCCTAATTTGGATTAGAAACCCTAGGAAGTAATCACAAGTCAATAAAGTAAGTTCTTGATAAGTATGTATTAAATAGGTTGTAAATGCTTTTCAAAATTATGTTCTTTTGTGTGATTGATTGATTGGCTTGCTTGATTGGACATCTAGTTGGATTTGGATATATTGCTTCGTTTAAGACTCCAAATCAGGTATGTTGTTATGCTTATGACCAATCGCTCTAGTTTCACGACAATTTCTGAGGTTTTGTTGATTTCTTGAAAATAACTTCTTGGTTGATTTTTATTTCATGCAACTATAAAGTGACTATGTCTATACCATAAGTATATGTGAATGACTAGCTCAGATCCTAGTTCTCCTATGTAGCTTTCATGATGATGAGATGGATGACCTAGTACATGGTCTACCCTTGGGGTAGGATCATCAGGTCACCATGAGTCGATGTGTTGGTCTACCCTTGGGTAGGACTATACGACTATAGATCCCTAGGTCGTGGTCTACCTGTAAGGTAGGACTATAGGGGCTATTTGAGATCTTCCATATGAGAGAGGTAGTATCCATGTCCACTATAGGGACAACACAGAGGCAATAATATGTAGGGATTGAGTAGTTATGTTTAATGCATAAAGTTTGATTTGTTAAACAATAATTTGGTTGCATTATGTTGTTCAAATATATGCAAGATTTTGGTTGCCCCCACATACCAATATAATTCATTATATTGGTCGTCGTTTTGTTTGTCAGAGTTTTAGGTTTATCAGAGAGAAAGTGGCATTGAATGAATAAAGCTCAATAAAGATTTGGAAGATTGTAGATAGATAGTTTCTTGCCTAGGTAAAGTCCCTCAAATCCTATATTTTTCAAGGTATGTGAAAAGAAAATGTATCCTATTTTAAGCTTAGTTGTGGTAGAATTTATTAATTATTTCTGATTATTTGCAAAACCATTGATCCTATTTTGGGATAGCGGCTCTGACTTCTTGGTATTTCTTAATTGGGGTTTATCGGGAAGTGGGGTCGTTACAATATGATATGTACTATAAGTATGTGGTGATTGGATATGTATATGTAAAATACCTCAATATAATATTAAGTCTTGGATGCTTTCCATAAGTAACACACAAGAAAAACTTGATCGACTAAGCATAGGTAATGCTAAAGCATGGTGTGTTGTCCATATCATGGAAGTGTGATGATAGATACGTAGATCTTCCAAAGCATGGTGCATATTGTATCGCGTTGGCTTTTGGGTCAGGCTTAACTGGATGATATTAATGAGATTAAGTACCTAGTAGCATAAAGATGGATTGTGACAGAGATTTCTGTACACCATCTATCCAAGAATTGCATATAGATGGAATTAGCAAAAGTTTCCTACATAAATAATCAAGTTGTGGGCAATCAACCAAAGTTGATTCATGATTTGATGAAATATGGATCTTGGCTCACTAGAAGATTGTATGATGCAATCTTCTAAAATGATAAGTGAGGGTTATAAATTTGAACAAAATAGTTAGAGAGATAGTTAATTAAAGGCGTAATTAAATATTGTCAAATTTATCAAATCAAATAAAAATGTTTTGACTAAATTGTAAATTTTATTATAGAATAAAATGATGACAAACAACACATTTTCTTTGCAATCGGTCCTTGAGAAGGACAAGTTGAATGGGAATAATTTCCATGAATGGTTCAAGACATCGAGAATTATTCTCACACAAGAGTGAAAACTCTATGACCCAGAAACACAAGAGCCAGATGAACCTTCTCCCAGTGCGCCTAAGGCTGACAAAGATGCTTACAAGAAGCACTCTGAGCATTTAGTATATGTCAAATGTATGATGTTGTGATCCATGAACAATGAGTTGCAAAGACAACATGAGAATATGGTTTTGATTGAGATGGTAATAAATTTGAAGAGCATGTACCAAGATCAGGATAGACATGAGAGATATGATGCCTTGAAGGCCTTGTTAAAGTGTAACTTGGCAGAAGGAGATCTAGTAGGCCCCCATGTGCTCAAGCTTATTGGGTATGTGGAGAACCTTGTGAGACTGGGATTTCCCTTGGGCTAAGAATTGGCCATTGATGTGATTCTATAGTCACTACTAGAGTCATACAGTCAGTTTGTCATGAACTACAACATGAATAGTTTTGACAAGTCTTGGTTAGAAATACTTGGCATGTTGAGAACAGCTAAATCACAAATGAAGAAAGGCAATCACAAGTCTGTGATGATGATAAATAGAACAAAAGGGAAGTCCAAGGGCAATGGAAAAGCTAAGAGGAGTTATAAAGCTAGTTATAAGCCCAAGTCTTTTGTACTAAAGCCAAAGGGAGGAGTTACCAAAGGAGGCAATCGTCACGACTAACACTAGCTTGGATACTAGGAAGATAAATTACCCTCTATATATGGAGGAACTGAGGAAGAAGGAGGAGGGGATAGAGATCTCCACTTCATGTATTTACATTATTGAGATAAATTTATATACTTCTTCATCATGGGTACTAGATACCGGATTTGGATCCACATATGCCTGAATAAGCTGGATCTGAAAAGAAGTAAGCTTTTATCAAAGAGCGAGGTCAAACTGCAAATTGCAAATGGAGCAAGAGTTCCTGCCGCTGCAGTTGGAACCTAATCTTTATCTTCTCACAAGTCTTGTAATAGAGTTAAAGAACTACAATTTTGTACCTACAATTAATATAAACATTTTTTCTATATCTTGTATGCACAAGGATGGATATGAATTTCATATAGATAATGGTCAATGTTCTATTTCAAAAGATGGGATCTTTTATGGAAGTGCCCCAATGTCCTATGGTCTTTATTTGTTAGATCTTAAGATAAATTTTTATAATGTAAATACCAACAGTTTAAAAATCAATAACTCAAATAAAATATATATTTTTTGGCATTATCGTCTAGGGAACATCAATGAGAATCACATATCTAGACTCCATAAAGATGGTTATCTAGACTCTTTTGATTGTGAATTAATATAGACGTATGAGTCTTGTTTGTTGGCAAAGATGACCCTGACTCCCTTCAATGGAAACACTGAGAGAGCTAGTGATATATTTATATTGACATATGAAGTGTTATATATTGAATAATTAGTTTAGAAATTCACCTAACTAACTTATGAAATGTCTCCTATGGACATCCATCAACTGATAATTTTATGAGGAAATTCATCCAAATGTACTACTATTGTTGTGGCAACACATCCCATTATCATACAGATAACGAGGTGTTACGCAAAAATGTACGGAAATCACCATAAACACAGATTATGAAAATACGAGTTAATTAAAACCGATTGCAAAAAACTGATAAACTGTGAGAATATTACTTTCCAGTCCTCATCCTGCACAGAAACATGTCATATATACATACACGAGATCTGATACGTGTTCACAGCTTACTGAAACAGTTCTTCATCCATCACATGGGTTCATCACCGGTTCATATACACAGAGGCCCGCATTCGGCCAACAGCAGGATACACAAACATCTTCAATCGTTCATCGTGAAACATCGTCAAAACACTGCCAAGGACTTGAGAGTACAGGGATGACTCTAGACTCTACTACAAAACACCCAAAACAGCAGCATATCCATCGCTTGCCTTCTACTGCTCTTCAAGCTGCTCGGCCGCAACACCACGAACACGACCACGTCTACGTCGACCACCTGAAACCAGCGGAGTGAGACAATTGAACAATTGTCCCAGCGGGAAACATAACTTCCCACCGCAACTGTACAAAAGCATATAATCAGATGTCTTTCAATGGAACATGATTGACAAGATAAGATACATCACTATGTAACATGATTATCAGAACAAAATGTAAAGCTACATAACCTGATTATCAAGATAAGACAGATTGCCACATAACCTGCAAGGTACAATAGAGATAATTACACAAGCAAGGCCTCAACCAATGTTTCTTGTTTGATATGACAAATGAATACTAAACAGATATATTACGTGTTATTATGCCCCGAGGATTTGAATCGTACCATTCAAATCCAACCTCTGGCTGCGAAGCCTAAGACTGGTGCCATACAAGATCAATGGAAGAGCCGGACTCCACGACCTCCCACCTCGTGGTCAGTACACCAGCACAACACAAGCATGACCTTAGTCACATGCTGTAGTGGTCTAAGCCACTGGGTCAGCTCCATAGGCTACCCTCACTCTAGCCCACCTTGGTACAGGTTTCGGCACTAGTACAATTGAGCCACGGGCCTGATCACCGTGTTCTGAGCCATGAACGCATTCATGCTCTTCACATCACATATCATGAGCCATGGGCCTATTCACCATGCTCTATATACATATCTGAGTCTGTAACCAAAGTTACACTCTTACCTCCTTGCTTTAGGCTAGGAGTAACCTCGCATATTCAACAATATGCACTCCGGGTTAACCCGTAGGGGAACCCATTTCACCATCACCAAGTCCTCACGATGATGGATCTATGGCCAGGGAAAACTACATGATATATTTCACTGTGATTAATTAGTATCTTTTAGATGGATTGCAGGATTCAACCAAGTTATATAACATGCAAGATATAACAGAAAGTAAACAACATTATATTATTATTGAAACCACATCAACCTGATCCATCACAAGGATCCAACATCACATGTTATCACTTGGCCTCTTGCCAACCATCCAGATCCATCTCGAGGATCATCACATACCATGGGATCTCAATCCCTTATCATGTACTGTCAATGCCTCTCAAGGCTCACATCATCATCATGAACTTAACACATTACACATAGCATCTCATTGACCAGAGTAATTACCAAGTGATGTTACTCATCACATGTGACTCATAGCCCTTTTCAAGGCTAATCATTACCTTCATGATTAGAGTGCACAATAATCGTAGATTCAATCATAAGGAATATGCTACCATCATGAAATGCCATTCAAGATACTCTACTTATCATTCTTACCCTATTTAGTAATCAAGTCACAAGCCATCGACATGCTTACTCTTATCTCAAGATTATACAAGTAATCAAGGTGTCCAAACATACAGAACAAGTACTATTGTTACCACTACCATTATGTCACTATCATCATTATTATCATTATGCAAGCTACTAGCGTAACTATCACCATTCTCATTTAACAGTTAAGTACGAGGATTACTTCATGCATATCATTGCTTATCGTTATTATGATCAACATTATTACGATCATCTTCTTTATTATTATCAAATAAGCATAAGGATCACATCATGCATCTTATTACCATTACCTTCCTCATTATCATCACAATTAGTATTAGTACTGTTATTATTGCAAGGCATCATACTCATTGTTGTTATTACTAACAAGACACCACCATCGTTTATTGGTGCATAGCTAACCACTTCCTCATCACCAAGGGTCGTTACTATAGGATTACCCGACTCTCACCATAACTCTTATCAACCCTCACTAAAACCTATCCTAGCCTATCGGCCGATACATACACCAACCCTATCGGCCATCACCACCCAAGGTTGTCGCCCAACATGGCTATCAGACATTAGGGCTATCGGCCATCATGGCATGCATGGTCTATCGGTCACCATGGCTATCGACCAGCACGGTTATCGGCCAGCAGGGCTATCAGCCGGCATGCATGGTCTATCGTGCAAGACACGAAAACAGCCACACATGGTCATGTCGTCCGACACCAACAACCATCAAGCTTACAAAGCTATATCGGCCATTACCTCATGATGTATCGCCCAACCACATCCAACGGCCAACTCAACCATATCGGCCAACTCCTCACTAGCTTGACCTATTGCCCAACACAAGAGCACTTCACCATGTCGCCCATCACAAGGACAAAGGGATTGCTTATCATAGGGACCATATCGCCCAACAGGGTTACCATGTCAGCCAACGCTCATGCTAGGTCAACCTATCGTCCAACCCTAAACACATATGCCATACATGGCCCTATCGTCCACCACATGGACAAGGAGATCACCCAACTCAAGGGCCCCCACCATAACGTCCAAGAGAAGGACAAGAACAGAGCTCATCTATCGTGCACCAAGGTATACAAACATATCGGCCAACAAAAGCTTAGCTCACTCTATCGCCCAACACATGGGCAGGGTATCGGCCAACCCTAAGAACACTCCATGTCGTCCAACTCCAAGGCAAAGGTGCCATGTCGTCCATCAAAGAGGATATCGTCCAACACACCCAACAACAAAGGGATATCGCCCAACCCTAGGTCACCATCAACCTCCAACTCAAGGGAAACCAAACCCTAGATCACTAGAAACCCTAAACCCTAAGGGTATATCGGCCACCAAAGGAAACTCAAGCAAGGTACAAGTCTAAGCTACTAACTTAAGAACAAGGACAACAACAGAAGGTAAAGAAGTTAGGGTTAGAAATTATGCAACCCGCCTTTAAGCTCCAAGCTCCAAGGTAGAAGAAACTCTCCAAGGTCCAAAGCTATCGTCCACCAGGCTTCTCCAAGAAGGTGTATCGGCCACCACTTCAAATACAAGGGAGTGTATCGGCCAACACAAGCAAGATGGAGAGGGATATCGTGCACTCAAGGTGGAGGAGAGACCAAACGATCAAAGGAGACTAAGGCAAGGAGAAAAGCTACTTATATAGAAGGAAGGGGAGGAGAAACCAAGGTACAACCATGCTAAGTGTCATCCACCCAAGGGACACTTGTCCTAGGGTTCGAGCCAACACACTAGCAAAGCATGGGACACTTGTCCAAAATAGGCACCAAGTGTCACCAACCAAGGTCAAGCCATAAGAGAGACACAAGCAAGAACTCCTGCTGGGCGACACAAACAAGCTGCTGGGCGACACACCACTGTGTTGGACGACACAAGACCACCTTGGACGACACACACACACCCTTGGACGACACAAACTCTCCTTGGACGACACAAGGCTCAAACAAGCTCAAACAACACATCTCAAGGCCCAAACAAGCTCAACTCAGGCCCAAAGAGCTCAAACAACAAGCCAAAGCCTTCCTCTCAACCCTAGAGGAAGCAAAGAGGGAAAAACATCTCTCAAGATGACCAACTTGCACACAAAACCCTATACTTGGGTTATTTGCAAGTAGCCCCCTCAACCCTCAACAAAGCACAACAAAACCCTAATCACTACTTAAAGGTAATTAGCAAGCATCAAAGCACCAAGATTAAGCAAAACAAATAGGGTAAACCCTAAACACAGGTCAGGGTCCTTACAATTGTATATTTTTGTTAGTTCTCTATTAAACCTTAGAGAGAGCTAAAAAGTGGAAATATATATTGTATTCCTACCTATTCTTGTTGAAATGTCTAGAATTTGTCCCCATCAAGTTTACTAGCTAGTAGGGACCGAAAAATGAAATGTGACCCTATTTGGAGATTTCCAAGGTTAGTAATTGTCTTAGATGCTTAGTTGTAAGATTTTTCCTCAAAGGATCCCCTAATTGTTCCATTGTTCTTTATTACTTACTTAAGTTAAGGTGATTAGGGCACACTATAAGAGAAATATTATTAATTGTTATTGTAATGCCCATGACCACTACCCCAAGGCTCTAGATAGATTTTGAAGCGATGAATTGCCCCATAGATCAATATTAGACTTCGAAGCATGATTTTTCTTTACTCATTCACATCCCAGGAATGCTTCTTGATATATAACCCATCCTTATTCTACTCCAACCAAGCATGATTAGCTATAGAGTACTTATTGATGGGTTACCTGAAAAGAGGTACACCTTATTAATAACTTCATCATAGGCCTTAAATACTTGGATGTTACTCTCTCCTACTTAGAATATTGACATCCTCACTAATGCTCAACTATCTAGACTCATAATCTCATCCCCATGTTAGTTCATAATTAGAATGACCCATGTGCACCCAACTCCCGTTCCAGAGTGGCTCCATCTCGCTTCAACATAGATAGCCCTTTTTACACATGCATGGCCTACATAACTCATGACTGTTTGTCACATGATCATGTGAAATGCACACCTATTTGAGAGTAACTAGATTTAATACCATTATATATTGCCCAAGTGCACAACCCAAGGATCCAATATAGTTTTTGGGAATGATGACTGACCCCATTACCAATTGTGTGACCATAAACCTTGATTTACCTTAATATATCTTTAATATTGTTTCATTATCAACTTTTTATGCTTTATTATGTTTTGAGACTAATTTATTAAGATATATCTCCAATTTGGTTCATTTTCCAATCTGTTTGTCCCATTTTCATGTTTCCTTGTAAATTGTGGACTTAATTGTAAATTCACCTTAATATAAGGACTTAAGTGAAAATTGTAAGAAAGATATTTAAATTTAAGTTTTCCTTCATATCCATTTATTTTGTGATCCTTGAAATCAACAGTTTAAGATATTAGTCTAATATGACTTCAATTGCACCTTATTTGCCTTGATTTGCAATTTCATGTACAATTGTGGACTAACATACAATATCACCTTAATTAAGGATCTAATTTATTAAATTAATTTGTATAATATCTAAAAGAATAATTTATTTCATAATATTCCTAATGAAATTTGAACAATTTTTATGTAAGATTTCATCCTAGGGTTTCTAACCCTAACCCTAGCAGTGTGATGGTGGTGGTCGAGAGGATGGACCTCTCAGCTATTGAGAGTCATGGATCTATCATTCGATGGAGTTCTTAGAATCATAATCTGATGCCAGTCCTAACTCAAAACCTATGAAAAGGGAAGCTTTAAAATCGATGAGGCTTTTGAGTTGTCAACTGATGAGAAGTTTGAACATGTGAACCGATGAAGCTCCTATGTGTATGTGCAAACAGATGGAAAACCTAGATGCAACAATTGTTGAGGGTACAGACTTTATTATCAATGGGAATCTTGTGTCAATAAATTAATATGATCTTAAATCTATGATAAATTTCGTATTATGTAAGGGAGGTCTACTTTGATCAATGAAAGTCCTACATTGACCAATGGGAATTCTAGACACTAGTTACGAGAAGTTTTGACACTACACCCATTCTAGTTTATAAAACCCTCCAAAATGACCTATATGATCATTTGGCACCCCACCTTTACGTAATAACATGTAGGAGATCCCATCTAGTCTATGGAATCTCCAAGGAGGATGATGTTCATGGATGGAAGCTTGCTTGCTGATGCATGTTGTTGATCAATCTTCTCCAAGGTGTTTCAAAGCTTGGTGGATTTTTCTCCAACCCTAATCATGCAATGATCATATTTTAGTATGCCTTTTATTTCTGTTTCTCATCTCATCTTCTTCCTTTGTCTAAGTCCTTCAATGGTTTAAACTACCCCATGTAGCTAAAGAACCACCTTTTCCCTCTCTTTGTCCTAGGGGAAGTTAGATCTTACTTGGAGCTTTAGTTTTAGGGATTTTAAATGACTCATCTAGGATCATGGAGGATTTCATGGATTTATTGTGTGGAACTTTTGTTATATAATATTGCCAACTTGTGCATGTAAATCCCTAAACTTTATCTAAACTTGATTTATATGCTTATATGTTGAATCTTCAAGGACGATTTTTCTATTGTATCATAGGATTAGGAATTTATTGCCCATTTTAAATATTCTAATGATGATTCCTTATCATCAAGTCCTACCCTCCTAAATGAATTTGGGCTGAAATTTTGAAGTTACCATATTGATGCTCTAAAATGCCCTAATCTTGCTCTATAATCCCCTAAGATGCTTTGCTTTTGAACTAATTTTGGATAGATAAGATAGAAATACAAATTTCATGTTCTTTCTAATGTTCAAAAGCACTCGTCTGTGTTAACTACATGCTCACTTAACGTTGTAATTAAAATCCGAAATAAAAATGAAAATGTTACTAAAATGTCATGTTTTTGTGTCTTGATCTCATGATCATGATCATCATTATCTAAGCCTCAATCCCTAACATGTGGGTGTCAGCTACATGGATCCTTTGTTTCCATTCAGCTCTATTAGGGGTTATATTCTAATCAAGATGCAAAGATTCAAAATATCTCTTTATAATCTCTTCCCCTATTAATTTCGGCCTTCCTCTTCTTCTATTAATTGTGCCCAACTTAATAGAATTGTTGTATATAGGCACATCAGTCAATCTGTGTTGCACATGTCCATGCCATCTAAGTCGGACCTCATGAAACTTGTCCTCAATGTTCACCACTCCCACTTTATTCCTGATATAGTCATCTCTCAAGTGATATTTTCTTATCTTCCCACACATCCATCACTGCATATGCATTTCAACACAATCATCTTGTTGAGACCTTGTTTCTTCACCACCCAACAATCACTCCCATAGAGCATGACTAACTGTATATCTAATTTATAAAGCTTGCATTTTAATTTGAGAGGGATCTTCGATCAAATAATACTTCAATCACACTCCTCCATTTCAACCATCATGCAATGATCATGTGACTCATCTTTGACATCCCCATCTCCATGATTCACACTGCAAGATTGGCTGAAATTGCAATACATGTACTCAATTTTGCTCTTACTAATCATCAATCCATTTAATCCCAATGCCTTTCTCCAAAGTTCAACTTTATCATTCAATCCATCTTTAGTTTCACCAATCAACACAATATCATAAACAAATAACATACATCAAGGAATATCATCCTAAACATTCTTTGTCAATTCATTCATAACATGGACGAACAAATATGGGTTGAGTGTGGATTCTTGATGTACCCCAATTGTGATACTAAATGTTGGTGTCTCTCCAAGAGTTTTCAAACTTGTAATTTACCTATCATACATATCTTTAATCAAGTCAATGTATTTATTTGGCACAAACTTTTTCTTCAAAACTATCTGCAGCACTTCCCTAGGTACTCAGTCATAAGCCTTTTCCAAGTTAATAAAAACCATACAAAAATCTCTTTTGCTTTCTCTATACTCATCCATTAGCTTCCTTATCAGAAATATAACATCTATTGTTGATCTTTCAAGCATGAAACGTTATTTGTTGTTTGATATGTGTATTATAGATCATATCTTCCACTCAATAATCCTATCCCCTAAGCTTCATAGTGTGATTCATCAACTTGATACTATTGTAGTTTGTCCAGCTCAAAACATCTTATTTGTTCTTATAGATGGGGACTATAGTACTATTTCTCCACTTATCCAACCTCCTTTTGGTTTTCGTAATCTTATTATATAAATTTGTTAACCACATGGCTCCTTCACCCCCCATGCTTTTCCATACATCAATGGGAATACCGTGTGGTACACATGCCTTTCTCATTTTCATGTCTTGGTACCATATGATGGGAAAATCGACATACATGTCATTCTTACTAACTTGGAGTTGACCTAAAATGATGTTTTGATTATCTCTACTGGTTATGCTTCTATAATTTCCTTTGAAAAAGACCTATTACCTCAAAAGCGAATATATTCACAAATATGGTCTTTTTATTCACATTCTTGTATAGATTGAAACTTCAACATGCTTTCAGAGTTGAAGTTGCAATACTATATGGTGGTGTTTTACTATGATTTGAAGTGTAATGTAAAAGTTCAGGTGGTTCAGATATTTCTACAAGGTTTTGGAAATAATGGTGCCTTATATGATGAAATTAGCCTTTTCATGGCTAGTATTGGCAGATTGTGCCCTAATGAGTACTCTTAATTATATTATGAACCATATTATATATATCTTAAATTTGTGTTCACTATTTGAGTGATTTATAAGGTTAGCTGTAAATATGAATCAAGAGGTATAATTATATGAATTTCCATGATTTACATCATAAGAAGTAAATTGGGGATTTCTTAATCTAATGCGAGTTTTTAACAAAGGATGGGTAAGTTTTTTATGATAAAGAACCTTAATGAGGTATTTATCTCCCTAAAATAATGGTTGCGTCTTCTATCCTTCCTTTCCATAATAATAAGGGACTGTCTAAGGGTGTGATATAACATAACATTATATAGTGTATCTTGGATATGTGATTTATACATATAGGTTGGATGCCTTGAGGTTGTTACCTTGAGTGAAATGCCATATGTGTCATCATTGCCTGTGCCACCACCTGCAGTCCCCTAAGCGCCTCTTCCTTAGAAAAATAAGGGGGGAGACCCCCAAGGGAGATCTTATAAATTATTTGAATCTTTAGAAGAAGAAGAAGAAGAAGCCCCCCCCCCTTTACTGGAAAAAATTTGCACTTTCTTTTAAGAAAGTCTCTAGTTCCACTTGGATGATAGAATCCCAATGGTTTAATCCATTTTAAAAAAATGACTGATATATAAGATGTTGATAGGATAATAACACTATTTAGGTGGGAAAATTATATGATCTTATAGGTTTGATAACCTTGTATTCAAATGATGATGGACACTTTGTTATAATTAGGTAGTCCCTAAAAGAGATACATAATGATTGCTAATTGTCTTGAACTAAATGTGTTAAATACAACGCAATATGATAGTCATCATGATAAACCTTACACTAGAATAGTGAAGGATAATTTTGTTAAACAATCACGCCTTGTTCTATATGATGATTTTGAGAATTTTGATACATGAAATAATGGCCTATATTTTGTGTTATATATTGAATATTAGAAATGAAACAATGGAATAATAAATATCCCATGTTGATGCCTTATTTAAGGCTGATGTGCCCTTACTTGATGTTTTGGGCCATGTTGTGGCCAAGATTGGTGAGTTGGGCCTTGTTGTGCACTATTGTGATGGTTTGGGCCTTGTTATGACCAATGATGGTACATGAACTCTGATTGGTGTGGTTTGGTATATGTAAATATGTTTTATATCTTATGGATTTGATAGACGTGATTAAATTACACAATTTTGTTTATGTGCCTTGTATGTAACTTGATTGATGCAGACATAAAATGAGTAAATCGATCTAATGAATCGTGTGAAACCTAACTATTGAGAGTCCTGGGTCCATATATCTAATTCCCTAGGTCAATGGGGGTAATAGTGAAAAGAGTTAATATGTATCAATATATTAATTGTGGGAATATGCTTGGAACGTATACATTTGAATATACAAGTATGTGTGGGATTAGTATACCCTCATGTTGACAACTTTTTTTAGATCTAGGTTGCGACAAACAATCTCTTGATGTTTCTTAGAGAGAAAATTTAGGCGTATCTCAGAATTCTAGGTTTTATACCATGTGCTTTTTGGTGTCACCACCTATGCACACATGGTAGAATTATGATATATCCGGACCAACCTTTGAAAAAATCTACACCAACCTTAGAGCAAATCTACAATAGGTTCAACCTTTATGCACTCTTCTTTTCATTTCCTTGTTTCAAATATGAGGTGTGGAAATATTTAATGGAGAGTGGTAATCCTTAGATCTAATATGGAGCTAGTATGGTCTTCACAACCACTAGCTAGTTTGAGTAATATGCCTTAAACTACCCATTGGGAACCCCGATCTCTTTCTTCGAGGTAGTTTCATTTCCTATTCCCCCTTAGCTTCTAGTTTTTCATAAGAAGCAAATTCTGATCTGGAAAAAGGGAAATGAACCATATACTAATTGTGAAGCTAGACACCAACACTTTTGGCTTGACGAGTACTTCTTAATGAAACATGTAATCAAAAATGCAGTATATATGGTTAGGTTTTATTGGTTAATCACATTGGATGTGTTATTGCATTCTTTTACTTTATGTAAGTATACTATATATGATTCATATCTTGTACCTATATTCATTATGTACATGATGAATATAGTTTTTTCTACTTGTGAACATATCCTATAAAGAGAATTGATAACTGATGAATATATCTTGTGAATAGATGTTTATTGATTAAACATTCTAATCATAATGTGTCTGTAAGAAATAAGTATGATAGGTTTCTCTATATCACATCACTAGGATTTGGGGTCTCACAACTTGTGGTTCTCAATATCATTCAGGTACGGTGGAGCTACAGAAAGGACATGCTGATTCAATATGTAATAAGAAATAATATAGTTAAGTCTAGATTGTCCCTATACTCTCACTTTTCTGAGTGATGGGTGGCTAATTGGTGATGGATATGATAGGTTGCTTTACCTAGTGTTTTCTAATGATTATGAGTTGTAACATGGTTTAGAAACCTTACACTACTATCATGGGTATGAATCACTTGTAATACCTTATGACGAAGTTAATAAAAGGGGCTAAGTTTTTGTCCTTATTATGTCTTCTCTTAGAATGGTTCTAATGTGAAGTGACACTCTTTTTTACGATATTATGTGCAGTTTTATGATGGCTACTCGTAGTCATATCTGTATGTGGATTGTCTTACTTAGAGATTTTTGACTCAGTTTTTGATGATTGTTAGTTTTAAGTTGGGTTAGTATGTGGATTTTCCCTAATGACCAATTTGGGCTTGACCAGTGGGACGTGTCTTGAAAACAACACTAGCTTTGAACGTCACACACAACCTATGAAAAATTCCTTATAGGTCACTCGTTCTTGTATACTTTGGGCTAAAAATACTCAACTTCAAAGTACCTATTGATGGGCTATTTGAAAAATATGTGCTCCTTGTTGATATGGTAGTCCAATCCATCCTTTTTAGATTATTGCATATGGGGTTTCAAATACTAAGATTTTATCTTGTGAGGCTCTCTCCCTATTTGCACTCTCTCCCTATTTCCAAAGTTCAAGTGAGGTGTTCCTTGGGTAATAAAGGTGAATGGTAGGTTCCCTAGGTAAGGGTATGCAACCCTTAATTTAGATTTTTGGTTCATTGCCCAGAAAAAGAAGCCAGTTACTCTTGAACAAAAAAAGAGATTTGCTTTGTATCCACTCTTGGTGAGGAAATTAATGGTATTACTTAGGTTGTTAATAAATCCTAGAGGTTGAACTCTCCAGTTAGTGGATCTACAACATTGATGCGCGTAAACTACAGGTCAAAAATACAAGTGTATGTATCAATGTAATATAGGACTAAAGAGGCCTGAATATTAAACATGGGGAAAACATGTACCTATAAACTACTACTAACAATGACCCAATCATCTAGGCCTGAGAAAAAGAGTGATTTGGCTGATTTAATGACTAAACTACAAGAATTAAAACTAAGTACTGGTTGTGATCGCAAGTGGAATGAATTCCTTAGGATTGTGGTTTCACCATAGTTCACATTGTAATTAACATTATTTTATTAATAGTATTCTCTCCTAACCATAGACAAAGAGACCTATTGCAAGAATTATCCACTCTCACAGCGTAATTTACTACCTAATCTAATACCAATCCCACTCTCATAGCAATTGTGTTATTAGTTAGGTGCTTTACCAAAATCTCTGGGTTATTCTCTTCACATTCGTAGGCCCTCTCTTTGAGTGCAATATAAAATGTGTAAATCTATGAGTTTTTAACCCTTAATCCCTCTCTCAAAGCAATTAAGGGTCTAAACAACTACCTTTGGTGATCAAGAACAGATAATTTTTTATTCTCTCATAGAAATATATTTAGAAATTAAGAGAAATATGTATATTAAATTATAATTGTCAATTACAATGCAAAATCGGGATAATCCCGGCTCCTAAGGAACAAGGGGATTAGCCCCGCATTATTTTAGTTGCTCTACATGTAGAAGAAGAAGAAAGGAATGATTAAAACATCAAGAATAAGGAAAAAACCCTAGAGAAAGATAGTATGGATGGTTCCTTCTGACAAACATTGTGATTTTCTGACTTTCGACTACAAATCGGACCATCAAAAGTGCACGAACCCTTTGAAATGTTCCTTTTCCTCTCCTTTCTCTCTTCTCTGCTCTCTTTTGTCATACAACTGAACATGACGTGATTCTTAGGTTTGGCCGAACTCTCCCTAAGTCATAGAAGCCACTTAGGGCGTCATTAAGTCCCAACCGTTGGGTTAACGGCAATCTTTAATCTGTCCTGGTCTCGCCCTATTGATACTACCGACTAGGTGTCGGTAGTATCGACGCCCTTGATTATTTTTGATCCATTGTAGTTGTGGGTACTACCTAGTTGATTGTCAGTAATACTGAGATTTTCTTTGATCAACCTGTTGGATTTTCGATGCGAGTCGGTACCACCAAACTGACCGTCAGTAGTACCGATTCTTCTATAAAATGCTCTATGTTGATCTATCAGTAATATCAATTCCTCTGTCGGACTACCAAGTTTCCTCGAGTCGGCATGTTCCTTTTCCTCAGATGTCGATACCACCGATAGTTAAGTCAGTAGTACTGAGCTGTGTAGTTTCTTGTAAAATCACCTGAAATATGAAAAAATGATCATAAGCTCCAAAATAATGATAGATCATTCATAACAGTAAAAATAACAATTATTTGATGCAATTAAGTGTCACGGGATAATGATGATAAATAATGCACAATTGATCTCAAAATAAACAATAACTACATAAAAATCCATGACAAACAACTTGTGAGAACGACAATTATTCAGTGCATCAAACTCCCCTCAGCTTAAATGTTGCTCGTCCTTAAGTAACACACCCTCACAACTGTTTGAAACAAGTCAGAAAAAGGAGACAAAATATGAATTTCCATTCTCAACTACCCCCACTCGGCGGTCCCAAACCAGCCTTTACTGACCACTGAACAATCAACTACTCTCAAGCGACCAAAAATATCCATAAAATATTTCCACCCTTAGATCAGTAAAACACTATCTGTAGAGCTGTTAATATTTTAGTCAATCAGGCATTTGGTTGGTGCATCATGTAATTCCCTATCTATATTGATCAGTTCCTAACCACCAACTAGTTGGAAGCCACTTTCCTTATAAGAATAAATGAGGAGATCAATCATATAATAGCCTATTGATAAGAGCAATGGATGGAATGAAATAGGTGGCTTATGTAGAGTCACAAGTAACATCTGAATTATTTATGCAAAATAAAACATGATGAACCTACTTGAATGAAAATGACGATAAATGCATGAATCTTAATGCCTACTATTGTGGGTGGAATGATTCATATATTCAAAATCTCATCAAATGGATGAGAGTGAAATAAAGAAGAAAATGCATCATGTGTATGTTTCCATTTCTTTGTGGAGTAAAATTCCAACCCAAGTTCAGGGCATCCTTTCTCCCTCTTTATTTCATAACATCAATTTTTTCTCTTTTTTTTCATTGGCCCACTATTTTAGCATGGTAGAAAGTTATGCTTGGGTTTCACCAAGATATCTCACTCATTTTTTTCTTGATTTTTTGTGAGGGTATGGATATATATCCCTGTACTCTAATTTTAGAATAAAACAATATAACCACATGATGTAAAATGAATGATGCAAAAGGTATGTAATCTACATGCAATTGTCATGCAACTAGATGATATGCATAAAAGTTTTCACTTTTCTTTTCAATTTGTAACTAATGCAATAAATGAAACTTAATATCATGTCACTAATTATGCCATGCAATGCAATCAAAAGGAAACAATTTGGGTTACTTGATCATCGTAAAGTGGTGGATCAAAATGGATGGAACATGGATGGAATCACATAAATAAGAGATAATGCCTTTCTTAATCTATGATTTGTCCCTCTACTACTAACCTATGTACAAGGTAACCTTAGGATTTATTTCTAACATTTCAATTCAATATCTCATTAATTGTTTTATCAATTCAGGCTCAAACCCCATCTTCATCCACATTACATGAGTAATTAATATTTCCATTCATATCAAATATCCATAAGCTGACTAACACATGCACTTCCTCTAGGTGGTGTCACTCAAGAAAATTCAACTAATTCAAAAAAAAATTCATTTTTTTAATTTTCATTGCACTGACATAGAAAAATAGACTCTGATGATAGAGATAGAAATCATGTTTTTTACTTCTCCAAAGTTACACTAGGTAGATGTGGATCTTACAACTCAGAGTAATAAAAACTAAAAAGCAAATAAAGGATAGAGCTTTTCTAGCTCCCCTAATCTTGAACTTGACTATGTCCTCATAGTCAAAATCCAATCATAGAGGTTGAGCAATGGTATCGATCAAAATGGTGGTGGTATTTAAAGCATGGTCAGATCATGGGAATAGAAAGTCCCCTTGAAATTGTGGGGGGGGGGGGGGGGAGGTGTCATCTCTAGAGGCTGTAGATAGCCGTCAAAATAGCCTTGACTCCAGTAGTGGTCAAATAATAGTTGTTGGTAGTTTTATATCCACTAAAGGCGCATATGAATGTTCTCCTGGTTGTTCTGGAGAAGTTTCTCATTCTCGAACATGGCCTATTGGTTCTGGTATAGCCATCCTTTGTCATCTTGGATTCCCTCCAAGGTTGTAGAATGTTGTTTTTGCCCCTTTTGTATCTCCTATAACATCCCATACATACATGCCATTGAGTATGGGTCACCATCTTGGGCAGGTGGTGGAGCAAAAGAATTGGAGGCACCCTATCCTCTAGAGTACTTTTGTATGACTCACTCCTTGGGAATGGGATGTCAGATTCTTCCTTCTCTTCATATTCTTCTTCCTCTTCCTAGTCTTGGTCCTGCTCAACATTGTCCTCTTCTTCTTCATCTCAGGCCATGGCATCATCTTTTGGCCACCTCATGTGTCAGACCTCACGCAAGTTGAAGATGGGGTCAGGGAGTTCTCTCTTACGGTACTGGTCCCTAAGTGTACATCAAGCGTACACCTTTGCATGGTGCTTGGTTATGAGGTTGGCTCTCTTGAAGTTATTGAGATCCAACTTTGAGGATGTCTTCAAAGGTGTGGAGGTGGAGAGGTTGAGGTAAACATGCATCATAATGGGATTAATGAGCCCTCCGAAGTGGATCAAGGCCCTCCTCTGCACCTGTCGCTTAACTAGCATCATATGTTGTAGAAAGAAGGCACCAAAGTCAAACGTCTCTGACTCCAAGGCCAATAAAGACCAAAGGCCATAGAGGTCCACCTGTTGTACCTTCCCCTATCCCTGACTGGACCTGGAGAATATAGTATTGGTAAGGTAATGGTGCAGGATGCAAACAAATGTGTGCTCAATGTCAATGATAGAGTTCCTATGCCAACTTTGTGGCAAATTCATCAACAGTTTCCATGTATCTGTGTATCTGAACTCTCTAATGGTTCACCACACCTCTCCAAGCAGCCACCCATAGATGGCATTGAACTCCTTCAACGTCACATGGTGAGGGGCATTGAAGAGGTGGAACTCACCCATCATTCACACCATCCTTCCCCGTGATCGGGGTAGCAGACTTCCAAGGAAGTGAAGAACTCACAGATGATGTCTTGATAGGTGGGTCAATCACCAAAGAAAGGGTGATCACCCACCACGCCTTGGGCTATGAGGACCTGGTGGAGGTCGTCGGTGAATCCTATGGAAGCAAGGAAAGTACAGTCTCCATACCGTGTTGGGATAAGTTCTCTTCTCATCATCTCTTCAAGGATCTTCTTGTCGTTGGTGCTAAGTTGAACAATGTGTGTTGGCTTTGGTACTAGCATGGCATTTATTACCTTTGAGGAAGAAGATGATCGCATGGATGCCATTGGCCTGATACAAGAAAGGGATGGAGAAGAAAGAGATTGGTGAAGAATTTGAACATCTGGGAGCACTTGCACTCTTCATCTAGTAGAAAATGTGGTGTGAGTGTGATTTGAGAACCACCCACACCCTTCCTTTTATAGCTACCAAATTCCCATCAGGTGCCACATCAGTATTACCGATGTGGCCATCAGTAGTACTGACTTTTTCTCCATGATCTGTGTGAATTGGTATCGATCGTCAATACTGACATCCCTCAACCATTGATGTTGATGCATACGGATCATCCACAGTAAGTATTACCGACGAATGTCGGTAGTAATGACTTCTGAAGGTGAGTGTCAGATCGGCACTACCGACCATTGGGTGGGGACAATTTTGGACCGTTGATGGCACACCCACCGATTCTAGTTTTCTGGATGTTGGTACTATCGACTGGGTGTCGATAGTACCGAGTTGATTCTTTTCTCGACCATGTTGCCCTCTGTCAGTACTATTGATCTAAGTGTCAGTACTACTGAGTCATTAAAAACCTCTATACTCTCAAAATGTCTCTCGATATCCCAAACCTGGAGCATGGCTTACGCGTTGGTACTACCAAAGTTGCTATTAGTAGTACCGAGCCCTATTCAGTTAACTCACTCATCTCTGTAGAAAATCAGTACTTCTGACTTTATTGTTAGTACTTTCGAGAAAAATCTTGGTCGTCCCTATTGAGAACCATTGGTACTACTAACATGCTTGTCGGTACTACTGAGTTTTCATGAAACTCGACCATGTTGCCCTTATATGTCTATCGGTACTACTGACTCTGCTGTCAGTGGTACTGACTTTTTCCCTGTGTACACACCACACAAAAATGTTCAAGGCACCTTTTTTATATAGGAACTAATAAAATGCAAACTAAAGATATGAACTACAAACTCAAATGTAAAGAATAAATTATTAAAACAGTGAAAGATGGTTGGGTTTCCTCCCAACAAGCTCCCTTGTTTTACGCCATAGTCTCAAGGATCAAATCAAGAAATCCATGAAGCTCAATGAGCTTCATCTCTTCTTATTCACAGAACACATCTTCCTTAATATAGTGCTTTAGCCGTTGGCCATTTACAAGGAATGGTTCATCCCCATTGCTTATCTCGACTGCCCAATGGGGAAAAGACTTAAATACTAGAAATGGACCACTTCATCTAGGCCTCAATTTCCCAGGATGCAATTTCATCCTAGAATTGAACAAGAGAACCTTTTATCCAGGAGTGAACACTTTGTGCAAGATGTTATGGTCATGGATCTTTTTTGTTCAATCCTTCTAGATCCTTGAGCTTTCATAGGAATCCAGCTTGAGCTCATCTAACTCATTGAGTTCCAACATTCTCTTTTCTCCTGCATCATCCAAATTATAATTCAATTTCCTTAGAGTCCATTTGGTTTTATGTTCTAACTCTATGGATAAGTCACACACTCTCCCATAAACCAACCTAAAAGGAGGGGTTCCTATAGGTGTTTAATAGGATATCCTATATGCCCATAGAGTGTCATTAAGTTGCATGCTCCAATTTGTACTATTGGTTGAGACGATCTTGTCTAAGATCTTCTTAATCTCCGTATTAGACACCTCAACATGTCCCTGTGTTTGTGGGTGATATGGAGTACCTACCATGTGTCTTACTCCATATTTTCTCAACAATGCACCAAACTTCTTATTGGTGAAGTGAGAACCACCACCACTTATAATCACCCTTGGGACTCCAAACCTACAAAATATGTGATCTTTTACAAACCCGCACACAACCTAAGCCATTAGTGCGGGTTGGAATTGATTCCACCCATAAACAACTGCATACACACACACACACACACAGATATATATATATATATACATATATATATATATAGTCAGGCTAGAATCCACAAGAGTGTATTCGGAGCAGAATACACTCAAGTAGTTTTTCATGATGCAATATTTTTTTTCAAAAATATAATCTATTGATCTTCTTAAACATCTTGTGAATAGCTCATATGCAAAATTTTAACACATTTGGACATTTATAGGTCATATTATAAAGACCGCAAAAATTATGCATTTCAAATTAGTTTTGCGCGTCGATTTTGTTGCCCTTGGATGAGTGACTTACACTCATCCAAATGGGCTCAAAATATGTATGTAACCTAGTTATAGTATGAAGGTGAAGATCAATGATTTACATTTTAGCAAAAATAGTCTTGATATGTAAATATACTTGAGTGTATTCGTGTATTCTGTACACTCGAGTGTATTCTACCTGACTCTCTCTCTCTCTCTCTCTCTCTATATATATATATATATATATATATATATATACATACACACACGCACAAATATATATATATATATATTATATATATTATATATATATATATTATATATATATATATATTATATATATATTGGAGTAATATGACATGAAAGGGCCCATGAAATCGATTCCCCATAAATAAAAAAGCTCAATTTCTTAAAAGATGTTTAAAGGAATTTCATGTCTTTTTGATATATTACCTTCACATTTACATGCATCACAATGAAGCACAAAATTATATGCATCCTTAAAACGAGTTGGCCAGTAAAACCCTCTTTCTAAGACCTTTACTTCTGTCTTAGAGATAGCATGGCATCCCCCAGTAGGTAGGGAGTAACAATGTGCCAAGATACTCTCCATCTCACATTCCAAAACACACTTCCTTAAATCCCATTCCTACACTATTTGAGCAAAATGGGATCATCCCAAATGTAAAACCTCAAAGAGTGGAAGAACTTCTTTTTCTCCTGATATCACCAGTCTTCTGGAAACTCACCACACACCAAGTAGTTTAAAATGTTTGCAAACCATGGATCTTTACTTATCATAGCACAGTGTTTCTCATCCGGAAATTCCTCCACAATTGGTATGTCTATATCCTTTACATCCACTCTTTCAAGCCTAGAAAAATGATCTGCCACCACATTCTTTGTTCCTTCTTTATCATTGATTTCTATATCAAACTCCTATAGTAGAAAAATCCACCTAATAAATCTACATTTGACATCCTTCTTTTGTAGTAGATATTCACACAATGACCCATACCCCTATCAAAATACTGGAAATTTTTTTCAAAAGAAAAGACTACTACCAACAATTTTTTTCAGTGGATGTGTAATTTAACTAGGCATCATTTAGGGTCTTAAAAACATAATAAATGCTAGCATGTTTCTTGTCTTGGCATTGGCTTAAAACATCCCCTATTGCATAATTTGACGCGCCACACATTAACTCAAAAGGTTGGCTCTAATATGAATCTTGAGCAACAGGTGCGAAGACCAGTCTCTCCTTCAACACCTCAAATGCTTTCAAACTCCGTTAATCAAATTTAAGTTCAATATATTTTTCCAACAATTTAGAAAGTGGTTTTACAATTTTTGAAAAATCTTTAATGAAACGATCATAGAAATAGGCATGTCCTAAAAAACTCCTAACTCCCTTCACTGTGGATAGTGGAGGCAGCTTAGAAATAACCTCAATTTTAACCTAATCGGCCTCCATACCTCTATGGGACACCTTGTGTCCCAAAACTATTCCCTCACTCAACATCATGTGACACTTCTCCCAATTCAAAACCAAGTGAGTGTCCTTGCATCTTTGTAAGACTTTGTCAAGACTGTCAAGGAAGTCCTCAAATGATTCTTCATACACTAAAAAAATCATTCATGAAAACCTCAAGACAATGATCTACCATATCAGAAAAATGTCAAACATACATCTTTGGAAAGTCAAGGATGCATTACACAAACCAAAAGGCATCCGACGGTAAGCAAATGTGCCATATGGACATGTAAAAGTAAATTTCTCTTGACCCGTTACTCGATGGAAATATGATTGTACCTAGAATACCAGTCCAGAAAAAAATGAGAGTGGCCAAAGAGTTGCTCAAGAATTCGATCAATGAAAGGGAGCAGGAAATGATCTTTAAGTGTAGTGGCGTTTAAACGACGATTGTCAATACAAACTCGCCACATGGTCACCAACCTAGTAGAAATCAATTCACTAGCTGAATTTGTGGTGACAATTATCCCCCTTTTTTCAGAACCACTTGAGTAGGACTTACCCAATTAGAGTCAGAGATAGCATAAATTATACCTACCGAAAGAAGTTTGACTACCTCTTTCTTCACCACCTCAATCATGGTGGAATTGAGATGCCTCTAAGGTTACACTATGGGCTTGGCTCCATCTATGCGGATCTTATGCTGGAAAAAGCTAGGGGAGATCCCCTTGATATCTAAATTTGACCACCGAAACACTGCCCTGTGGTTTTTCAGCACCCCAATCAACTACTCCTCCTCTTGGATGCTCAAGGAGGGTGAGATAATAATGGTCAACTTCTCATTTGTTGCCAAAAAGGTATAATTCAAATGTGGTGGCAGCAACTTCAAATCAAGATCTGGAGGACTCTGTAGAGATGGAATCAACGGTGGTGAAGGTGGTCCCAAGTTCTCATAGTGCCTAGTGTAGTAACACGACAATGCATTGAGAAACAACACATACTTGTACAAGGAACAACATCAAATGTAGTCATCCACCAAATTCATAATGGACGCCTCTAGAGGTAGATGTGTATATGCTTGAACAAGCATGGAGGAAGTTGCTTATACAATTGTTGTTGGACAATCTTCCTCCTCTTTATCATCAGGGTATAGAACCACCTTGGCTAATGAAATCTCCTTGGTATTCTCCAAGATGTCCGCTTCCAATGTGCCTTTATGTACCCGTGCCATCACATGAGCCATGTCTAGGAATGGCTTCCCTAGAAATAAAGACACCTTTCCTTGGACCTGCTGCAACATGTGACACTATGGTTTCTCCTCATCCATTTGTGCAGACTCGGTCATTTTAATTTCAAAGCGGTCTTCTTTGATACCCAGTTTCAGTCTTCCTCTACCCATCTCTAAGATCATATCTTCCGTGTCTTGAAATGGCCTCCCTAATAATAGTTCATTGGCACGATCATCCTACATTTCTACAACCACTAAATCTGCTAGAAACACAAATCTATCCACCATGACTAATACATCTTCACAGATACCATATGGCCTAACCATTGAATTGTCTGCTAGCTGTATGGTCATGTTGCTCTTTCTGGATTCCTAGAGACTCGTCTTCTTGAAGGTAGTCAAGGGCAAAAAATTGATACTTACCCCTGAGTTGCATAAAGCCTCCCCAAACTTGGTTTTCCCGATGTAACATGATATGTTGAGGCAGCCTGGATCTTTCCTTTTTGGTGGCCGTTTTCCCATAATGAAGGCACTAACTTGATCTTTTAGCATCACTACATATAAATCAACTATCTTCCTCTTTTTATTGATTATATCATTCATAAATTTGTCATAAGAAGGAATCTGCTCAATTGCATCAATGAGGGGAATGTTGACATGCAATTTTCCAAAAGAATCTAAAAACTTCTAAAATTGTTGGTCAACCTTCTTAGCCTTCAAGCTATTTGGAAAGGGCACTAGAGGCACCAACTTCCTTTGGTGAGGTGGGACATATGCTTCCTTTCTTGTCTCCCTTGGCTCATCAGTTTCTTCTTCATCTTCTTTTTCTTGATCTATAATATCCAATTCAACTGGATCTATGGTCACTGTTGGTCCTATGTCACCTACATTATCCTTTGCCTCTGGAACTATCCTCTTTTCATTCAGCACTTTCTTCCCATTGTGAAACAACACTACCTTCACCTTATGATTACTAGAATGCATGTCAATATTTCCTGGAAATTCTTACTGAATGGGATTCTTCAAGGAAGCCACTTCTACTGCTATCTAAGAGATATGATTCTCTATAACGTAGATATGTGATCCTTGGTTCTACAGTTCCCTCTGGGTCTGGCAAATAATCACCTCATTTTGATTGACTAGATTACCTAGCATGTCTTCAATTCAGTCTATTTTACTGGGGGCCTTGTCTAATTGTTGTGCAACAACTATTGTGGCTTGGCTTGCTATGCTTGGGATGGGTCCTACTAAAATTTATTGAGTTCTTTCTAAGAAAACTTGGGATCCTTCTTCCAAGGGTAGTCATTGCCCCTGTAATTTTGCTGTCACGCAAACATCCATTCATCTTCCTCTCCTCCAGAGGAATTTCCATCCTTCTGATATGGTTTATTGGCTATGAGGTCCAACTTCTCATTCAATGTAGTGATGGCTTTATACTCTCCAACACTTTTAGTGGTTGTTAGACGCTCTCTTTCTTCTCCCCATGACTAATTCTTAGCCATATTCTTCAGAATCTCGTGGCACCTGGATGGCTGTTGTTGAGGAAGAATCTTGTTCCTGCACTATCGAGTGTGCTCCTCTCTCCTTGATGTAGTTTGTAATAGAAGATCTTAGCTTGCACATAAGGATCGATCCCATGATGAGGGACCTTCCTCAACATGTTTTGAAACCTCTCCCATGCTTCAGAATATGACTCTTCTGCCTACTTCTTGAAGTTGTAAATCTTCTTGACCAACTCATTTGTCTTCTATGGTGGGAAATAATGCTCAAAGCAAATGTCTATCATCCCCTCCCATGTTTTTTATTGACTCAGGTGGGAGGTTAAGGAACCAAGACTTTGCATTTTCTTCCAGAGAAGAAGGGAACAATTTCAAGTAGATGACTGTGTCTAGAACCCTATCAATTTTCACCACATCATATCTCTCGAAGAAATTGTTGATGTGTGTCATTGGATCCTCTGTGTTGTGTCCATGAAACACATGTGACTTAACCAGTGCCACCAAGCTTAGGTCTATGTTATAGCTGCCCACATTGATAGCTCGCCTTTTCATTGGGCTCAACTGAGCTATTGCAGACGATGCCTTAATATTTTCTCAGATGGTCTGCTCTTCTACTTTTGCATCAGCCATCTCCTTTGGTTCTAGTTGTTCTGTTGGAGATGGTGGAGTTTGAATCAACCTTAGTGCAAAGTTATTGTACTCCCGTGCTCTACATAGGAAATCCACTTGAAACACACTCTATGGAGTTGACCCTCTGTAATGGATGCTTCTCGTCTGCACCATGCACTAGTACCTAAAAAATAATGAAATCTATATGAGAAGACGGTAGTAGTGATTGAATAAATATTTGGAATTTAGTCTAAAAATGGTAAAAGAAAAAATAAATTATAGTCTAGAGTGGCCGGTCACAACACCCATAGTGCTCGACACACCATCTTCCCCAACAACAATGCCAAAAACTTGATGCGCGTAAACTACACGTCAAAAATGTAAGTGCATGTATCAATGTAATATAGGCCTAATGAGGCCCATATATCGAACACGGGGAAAATGTGTACCCAGAAACTACTAATAATAATGATCTAGTCAACTAGGCCTAAGAAAAAGAGTGATTTGGTTGATTTAATGACTAAATTATAAGAATTAAAACTAAGATTACTGGTTGTGATCATAAGTGGAATGAATTCCTTAGGATTATGGTTTCACCATGATTCACAGTGTAATTAAGAATAGCTCATTAATATTAATCTCTCCTAACCCTGGACAAAGAGACCTAAAGTAAGAATTACCACTCTCACAACGTAATTCACTTCCTAATCTAATATCAATCCCACTCTCGTAGCAATTGTGTTGTTAGTTAGGTTCTTTACCGAAATCTCTAGATTATTCTCTTCACATTCATAGGCCATCTCTCAAGGTGTGGTATAAAATGTATAAATATATGAGTTTTCCAACCCTTAATCCCTCTCACGAAGCAATTAAGGGTCTAAACAACTACCTAAGATGATCAAGCACAGAAAATTCGTGATGCTCTCATACAATTATGTCCTGGAATTAAGAGAAACATCTATATTAAATCATAATCGTCAATTAAAATACAAAATCGGGCTACTCCCAGGTCCTAAGGAACAAGGGGATTAGCCCTGCATGATTTCAGTTGCTCTGCACGTAGTAGAAGAAGAAAGGAATGACAAAAAACCAAGAACAAGGAAAGAACCATGGAGAAAGATGGTATGGATGGTTCCTTCTGACAAACGTTGTGATTTTCCACCTTCTGGCTACAAATCGGGCCACCAGAAGTGCACGAACTGCTCGAAACTTTGCTTTCTCCTCTCCTTTCTCTCTTATCTTGTCTCCTGTATCATACAACTGAATATGACATGGTTCTTAGGTCTGGCCGAACTCCCTCTAAGTCATAGAAGTGACTTAGGGCGTTATCAAGTCCCAACCATTGGATTAATGATAATATTTAATATGGCTTGATCAGGTCCTGTCGGTACTACCGACTAGGTGTCAGTAGTATTGATGTCGGTGATTATTTGCGATCCATTGTAGCTGTCAATAATACCGAGTTGACGGTCGGTTTTACTGAGATTTTCTCTGACTCAACATGTTGGATTTTTGGCGGGAGTCAGTACCACCAAACTGACCATCAGTAGTACCAATTCTTCTCTAAAGCTCTTTGTTGATCTGTTGGTAGTACCAATTCCTCTGTCGGTACTATCAAGTTTCCTCAAGTCAGCATGTTCATTTTCCTCAGATTTTGGTACCACTGACAGTCAAGTCGATAGTATTGAGCTGTGTCATTTCTTGTAAAATCACCTAAAATATGACAAAAATGAACATAAGCTCCAAAATAATGATAGATCATTCAGATAGTAGAAATAACAATTACTTGCTGTAATTAAGTGTCACATGCTAATGATGATAAATAATGCACAAATGATATCAAAATGAACAATAAGTGCATAAAAATACATAATAAACATCCTGTGAGAACGATAATTATTCAGTGCATCAAACATGTCAAGGAAGAACCTATATAAACACTTGTGCTCAAATGAAATTTGTTTAATATATTTCTCTCCCTTTCTTGTTTTATATATACACTGACACAATTCACAGGTCTAACAAGTTTTGTATATATGTTTATTTGATCAATTCACCCTCTCTCGATCTTAGACCCTACAAGTGATACCATAATAAATTCTTCCCTAGAAATACTCCCAGTAGTAGTATAGAATGACTGACAACCTCCTTGTGAATTTAAACCTTGAGGGAGGATACCCCACTCACCTACTTATCTTTAATGGATTCAACTATGAAAATCTACAGAGGAAGATTAAATCTTACATTCAAGGGATTGGCTTTGACATGTGCAAGACAATGTGTCCCTCCCTAATGACATGACCTTAGGATACTTGGCACATGAGGATAACTCAACTTGATGCTAAAACCATCATCATACCCTATGCCTCCCTCTTCCTTTAAAAGTTAAACCACATATTGTCATGTAATACAACATTTTACATATGGAAGTCTCTATCCAAAACCCATGAAGGAACCAATCAAGTGAAGGATTCTAAGATCAACACGTTGAAATGTCAACTCAATATATTCATCAAGTGTCCAAAATAGAGTTCATAGAGAGATTTGCTCAAGATTCTCAATCATGATCAATTGTCTTGGATCTAATAGGAAGAAAATAGAATAAAAGGAGAAATTTGTCAAAACCCTTTGCTCCCTCACTTAGCATATTGAGGAGAAAGTAGCATCCATAAAAGAACCTTATAACCTCCAACTCATCATGAAGAAAGATATGGATTCAAAGTTGAAGAGCTAATAATAACATAGAAGGAAAAGGAAGTTATACCCACATGAAGAAAGATATGGATTTTAAAGTTTAGAAATCTTCCCCAATCAAAGAGCACTCCCAAAGTGATGATGTTACCTTGTACACCTAATGCAAACCATTTAAAGTCAAACCTACATCCTCCATTACCATTGCTATGAGTGTTTACAAAATGCACACTTAAGGAATGAGTATATAGAGTGAAGATAACCACAAGAAAGGATGAAGAATGGGGAAGATAAGTAAAAGGGAGGACAAGTACAAGAGAAAATATAAGAGCATAAGAAATGTAAAGAAATGGATCACAACTCTTATTATAAATAATCTTAAGCTTTTAATGGGTGATGAGGAAAATTCAAATGATTTTTTAAGGATTCTCATATTGAAATGATTCTGGTTGCTTGTGTATTTGTTGATTCTTATAAATCTAAGAAGAAAACACACTATAAAATTGTCAATAAATTGTATGAGGATCTTCAACATCATAACCTTTTCTTTCAAGAATATTTGCAAAGTTGAGGAACTTTATCTTTAGGCAGAGCTACAATTGAAATGTGTTGAGGAAGTAAACAATATTGATCTTATCAAAGTTAATGCTCTTAAGGAAGAATCTCTATTTTCTTGTGAAGATTAGTAGTCTTGAATCTCAATTTATACTTTCTAGTTGATAAAGTGAATCATCTGCTCTTAATTTGGAAAGTGATTCTTACTTGACTAAACTTTTTGTGCATAAACCATTATTCATGCAAATGATGACATTTCCAACATTTATACTACTATCACTAATATTGACTAATACAACAAATTTCTTAGAACTTCCTTGCAAATGTTTCTTAAAGGTAGAAATAATCTAGTTGAGATCTACATCATTCTATTATAAGAAATGGTAGACATCAAACAACATACAATGATAGCTATGAGAATAATAAGGGAAATGATTCTTCAGCATCCCATACAGAGTATTTTAGTTCTCAACCTAAGATAGTTTTAAATTTTTGTATTAAGAATAATCATTACTCTATTGTCCTTATAAGAATAAGGGGACCTATAAAACATGGTTTTGGTTTCCAAGCTAATTGTAAAACCAAAGACTTAAATGGCACTCAATCTTTATTTTTTGTGGGAAACTTGCGAATGGTTTGAAAATAGTCACTAATGCAAATAATGCTTTTTACAGTAGAAAAAAACATAACTGTTTTGTTGGTTGTGTTGTAGTTCGTATATTTATTACAGCAAGCCTATTTGTCTATTTTTTATTGTATATTTTACACAACACAAGTTATATACAACTAGACAGACCTATTATAGTATACATGATACTATAACATGTACTAAACTATTATAAAAGACTGTAATATCACAACATACTCAAATTTGTTGTAAAATACCATAATTACACAACATGGTCTAACCTGTTGTAATAGTCACATATGCTAACCCATTGTAATAGACCATAATTACACAACATACTGTAATTCATTGTGATATACTATAATCACACACCATGCTTTCACCTATTATAATAGTTACCTATTTTAATAGACCACAATCACACAACATATTGTAATCCGTTATAATATACAAAGATCACACAACAAGCTCCAACTTGTTGATATATACTGTAATTATACAACAAACTCCAACCTGTTGTATAAGCACATATGTCCTTATTATTTATAAAATCTGTTTACTATCAAGTTTTATATTTAAAATTTATTTGTAGAGTTAAATATAAAAATATAAAATCTCCAGATATTGACTTCCTCTTCCTTTCAATTGACCTGATGAGTACGTTGTAACCACTTCACTTTGAGTGTCCCCCAATTAAGGAAAGACCTTCAAGTTGAGAGCCATTATCTATATTCCCAATGATCAAGATTTAGCAAATAACAAATAATATTAAATAATTTCCATTAATTGTAAATATTATTTACAACTATAGAAAGATATTACTCTAAGGAATTACATGAAATTTTTACGTGAGAACTATATGAGAATAAGTATATATCTAATACTCCTTTACTTAGCTTTAATTCCTTTAGGTAATTTCATTTTATCATGTCTTGATATCTTCATATATTGCATTTACCTAAAACAACATAAAACAAAATGCGGATCGGTATATTGCTATATTGTGTACGCAGAAAACCTCGACAATTGATATTGCGAGCACTCATGATCATAACCATGTACCTCAATGTAGAACCACGCAGATCATTTAATATATACTTCAAGTTCTTTAAGCATATCAGACAATCAAGCAAGCAAAAACAAATCCAAGCAATCAACATTTAATCTGCATGTATATATATATTCTAAAGTGCGACTTTCACATTATTCAGATTATACCCTACTCGGATCCTAATCTAGAGTTTGGATAAGGAATAGGGTACAAACCCTAGATGCATGACATATTAAACAATAAGGAAAACCCAACATATCCTTTCATTATGAACACTTAAATAAGCTTAAGTACATTAAGAGTATCACAAGTTATGATTCTTGATTTCAACACTCTAACTATACATGTATGTGATTATGGATCTAAAAACCCTATTTATCATAACGTCATCATCACCATCATATTGATTGTCGTTATACTCAACAAGATTAGATAATAACATAAAAGAAATAGTTATAATTCTTTAATATCCAAAACTAGGATTTCCATGTATTAGTCACCACTTTAATATATATATATATATATATATATATATATATATATTAGCACTACTTTTGGTACTGGGATCAAGATTAGACATCAATTATATTTTATTCGTGTTCATCTGATTTTCTTGATCAATTTGATATATAATTTACCTATATTTTGATTATCCTAGCATTTTCTAGGCATTTTATAAAATGAACATGCAAACCTCATAAAAGGGGTGATGTGGCAGCTTTTAATTGATCCCTGAACCCCCCCCCTGACTAATACTTCATTTGGCAAAGCGGTGACAATTGTTCAGGCAGCGATGAATAGCCATGGGCAGTAGGTCAATCGCTGCCAATCGAGTTGTCAAACGCACCGTTGCCTACCGTTCTGATTTTACATTGTGTTTTTTGTCTGCAGCATTTGACAAACTTTACCGGCCGCTTATTTCTCACCGTGAGAAATTATTACAATGAGTTGTCTATGGTGGGCCACCAGCAATGAACGCAATCGCGGTTGTCAAACATTGCATAAGGAATTGCATAAGGAGGGTGTGACTTCTAGGACTAAACCAACATGCTAGCAGGCCTTCCTTCCTCTTTCGACTGGTTCACTCTGAACCTAGCGTGAAGAATACTCTATCATTGCCTTCCTTCCTTTGACTCGTCGCTTATGTACGGTATGACTCCGCCCGACGCCTCCGTCCATGTCCTTCCCGATGCCCTTCCTGTGGTGGCTGAGATGCTGACCTCCATTCGATTCTTCCCCTACCTTCTCACTTGTCACACCCCGATTCTCGCATTACCCACTAATCACGAGATTAGGGCGTGACGGAGGGATTACACACAAGCCAACCCACTTTGAGATTTTAAAACATTTTCAAGACATTAAAAAGATAATCTGATTTATGCTATAAACTAAATCTAAACAAACTGCAGAAGCATTTTTATTAAACTGACTAGCAATATAAACAGAGTCTACAGCATATTACATTGATCAACATAAAATAAAGCATGAAAGTTATTTTACATCTTTATACACATTCTCTCTCACCCACACCATGTCCCAAAGATCGAGGGGAAAGGACTAAGAGACCTCTAACTACTAACTACATAAACCTTCTACAGACTGAGCGTTAGGATGAAAGGATCCTCCAGATTCTTGTGATGTTGATGACATGAAAATGTTTTGAGTAGAGGTATGAGCCTACTCGCTCAGTGAATAGCATTTCACTTAGCTATCACTAAACAACTCATCAGGTTTATAAATTGAAATAAAACATAAGTACAGTACTAAGCAGAGCAGTTCTAATAACATAACAGATTTGCAGAATATAATCACATTTCCATGCAATAACAGATAATTTGAACAGATAAACAGTTATAAAGAAATAGCACAAAAGTTCGAATACTTTAATTTACTGTGATCCTATATGAGTACCAAATTATATTATTATTATGCCCTAATCATATGCAGTGTACCCTGCATATAAAGATCCGTAGCGAACTACGATCCCACCGTACAAGACTTAGCGACACACCCGGGAAATGCTAAGTCTGACGCCAGCCCTGCTCTGCCACAGGACCCCAGGCTCTCCGGCCTGACTCATAGGATCTACGGCCTCATTGCACTACTCTGAGTGCTCTAGACTCCTCCTCTAACCTGAGTACACAGGCGGAGAGTCTCACCGGGTTACCTCTGTGACACAAGCACGGATGATGTTGGATAACCCCCATTTTTCCTCCAGTGCCATCGTGACACAAGCACGATTGTTGTTGGACACTGCCTCTCTTTCCTCGTGTGTCCATGACACAAGCATGGATGATGTTGCAACACGAGTTTCACCCCTAAGAAGCAGATCTGTCAAAGGGGTTCTACGGTGTTAGGGAACTTAAGTCTATTAACTGATTAACATATAACCATATAAACAGGAATATCACATTTCATGCATATTGCACATTCTGAATATTCACTTGAAATACATGTATATCCTTTGTCATCCTTAAACATGATTCAGTATCATTTATCCAGTTTCAATGCTAAACATCTACTTTTAAATCAGCAAATACATTGCAACTATAATACAGGAAATTTCATCATTTTCATTAAGCATATCAAGTATTTCAAGTTCCAATGAACCATATAAATTCACTGATTCAATTCACACTGATCAGATGCTAAACTAAATCATATAACAGCGTCTAAAAGCATTTTATGAAATAAAAAGTCAGGCGACGCCAAACGCTGCCCGACGCCTGATAACGCCTGTTATCAGCGTAATTCGCACACAAAATAGAAAATATTCAAACGCCTGAGTTTATTAATGATAAATAAATGAAACCCCACTCACCTAATTCGGAATGTCCGAATTTGTCTGGATTCGTCCAGGAACGCGTCCAGGGACCAGTTTCTGGGCGTCAGCAGATCTTCTTCAACCTCCGAATAATCCTGGATTTGGACCTACTTCCCGAACAGATGGAAGGGCTCAACTGATTTGTCGCTACTCGTGGCTAATCGACTACGGATTTGCATTCGTGACCCTAGGTCAAACTCATTGGCACCGATTTTATGGTGTTTCTCGGGCGGAATTTCCTCTGGCTCGGACCTGCTGCTGCAAGCAGCAGCTTCTCACGTACAGGATGGAAAGGAGCTCGATTGGGATGTTGAATCATTGCTAAAGCTCCGGATTCTTGTTGTGTCCCTTTGGACGAAGTCAATGGCTTCGTTTCAAGCTGCTAGCCGTGCCCCAAAAGGGCACTTGGCCGGCCGCTGCAGCTGCAGCAGCTACTGGCCGCAGCTACAGGGTGCCGCCCTAGCTATTGGTAGCAGCTGGCAAGCAAAGGAGAGGGGAAGGGAAGAGGAGTGGAGGAAGAAGAAGGGCGGAAGGGTAGAAGGGGCGCCTGGATCCGAGCTTGGAGCTCCAGAATCGCGCCTGGATCGGCCTGCTAGCAGAGCGCCGCCTCTGTGGCTATTTATCGCTCTGTCGGGTGAAGGAAAAGAAGAAAACGGATAAGCGGTAAAACAAAAAAAAGAGAAATAAAATGATTATAAAGGAAAACTTGGAAAAATTGCATCTTTGACCCTAGAAATTGGAAATGCTATAACTATTGACTCGGAGGTCCGTTTGAAGTGATTCTTCTTGCAATGTTTCAAGCGCGAGATTCTATACAACCTTGGGGCAAGAAAATATGCAAATTAGCATGTCACAACTAGTCAAATCACTAATTGCAACAATGAGTACTCAACTCAACTTAATTAACCTAACGATCATCATTGCCATTAACATTAATTACCTCAGATGTTTCAATCTCAACTATTGATTCACATATAAGCTTATCTTGATTAACCATGATGTTTAACAGTATACTTAGCACTAATCAAGATGCTCACTCATTAATCACAGTGTGGGTCATAACAATCTCCCTCCCTTATAAGAATTTCGTCCCGAAATTCCTAAAAGAGAAAAGGAAACTTGTTACGCATCTCTGACTCAAGCTCCCACGTAGCTTCCTCTAGGTTATGATTCCTCCACAAAAATTTCACCAAAGGTATCTCACGATTCTTAAGTTTCTTGATCCTCTGATCAACTATCTGAACCGGTCCCTCAACATAAGACACATCTGATCTAAGCTGTGTAGGTTCTGGGTCTATTATCTTTTCTGTACCAGGGTAGCATTTCTTCAACATGGATACATGAAACACATCATGCAGATTAGACAATTCAGATGGCAATTCTAACCTATAGGCTACAGGTCCAATCCTCTCAATGATAGGATACGGGCCCATAAACCTAGGAGTCAGTTTGCCTCTCTTACCAAACCTCAACACTCCTTTCCACGGTGAAACCTTCAGATACACGTCATCACCAACTTGAAACTCAAGAGGTTAACGCCTCTTCTCCGCAAAACTCTTCTGCCTATCCTGTGTAGCTTTCAACTACTCTCTACATGTCCTCAAGAGTTTGAATGGTCCTCCTTGACTGACTATCTGTTTGCGGGTAAGAAGCTATACTAAACCTCAACTTAGTGCCCAAAGCACGATGCAACTGATTCCAAAAACCTGGATGTGAACTTAGGATCTCTATCACATATAATAGAAACTGGGATACCATACAACCTGACTGTCTCATCCATGAATATCTTAGCCAACTTCGGAACATCAGAGGTTGACTTGATATGAAGAAAGTGAGCAGACTTAGTCAGTCTATCCACAATCACCATATCGAGTCACAACCTCTAGGTGTCCTGGGTAGCCCTACCACAAAATTCATTGTGATACGTTCCCATTTCCATTCTGGTATATGAAGAGATTACAATGTATCTACAGGTTTCTGGTGCTCAGCCTTAACCTGCTGACACACACTGCACCTAGTCACATACTCAGCTACATTCTTTCCATACCGGGCCACCAATATAACTCATTGAGATTCACGTACATCTTAGTGTTACCTGGATGCATAGCATACATCGATGCATGTGCCTCCTCAAGAATCTTTTCTTTCAAATTACTATCTCGAGGTACACGCAACCTGTCATACTGATACAACACACCATTATCTTAAAACCTGAACTCTAGTCTTTTTCCCTTTGTCATATCATGCATGATTTGGTGTAACTCACTGTCACCCTGCTGTAGTTTCTTGATCTGATCATAAAAAGTAGGCTTGACTTGCATCTGTGCAATCAAACCACTCTGCTCTGTCACCCCTAAGTCTAAGTTCAACTTTCACATTTCTACTAGCATGTCTTTCTTGAAACAGGCCATAGAGAATGCATCAACTGTTGAACTTAACATTATGCTCAAAGCATCTGCTACCACATTCGTATTTCCAGGGTGATAATCTATCATTATATCATAATCCTTAATCAATTCTAATCATCTCCGCTGTCTAAGATTCAGATCCTTCTGGGTAAAGATATATATCAAGCTCTTATGATCTATAAACACCTGGCACACCTCACCATAAAGATAGTAACGTCATGTCTTATGAGCATGAACTACAACAACTAATTCCAGATCATGTGACTAGTAATACTCCTCATTCTATGGTACTAACTTCTTATTACTACTGTAAGAATTTATTTCAAAATTATATCTTACTCTTTTCTCCGAGTCATTTTCATATTGTGTATCTACCTTTCAGATTAGCTAACTTTAAACCATGGATTTTATTAGTGCTAGGTTACCTTTCATAGTGCAAATTGTATGATCTTGTTTTATAAAGATACTAGTATTCAAGGTCAAATCACTAGTGACATCCCTTGAACTACTACAACTCTAAACATTCTAGGGTTTGGTCCTTATCAGTAACATAGCATTATTGTGATGTGACTTTGCTTCCTTAGTTTGAAATCAAACTTTAGATCTCATAAGTTCATCCATCTACTTGTAATGGATACAACAGATATGAATAATCATCAATGAACTATAGATATATAACAGAAATGTAACATCAGCCAAGTTCTCTAGCATAACTTATTAACACAAATGCTACAAATAAACATGATACTTGTTACCCAAGCATCACACATGGCTCACAAGGCCATTCATATCTTGTCACCTCTCACTAGGAAACAACTTATTCACATGGTTCATAAAATCCGTACACATTATTACTTTTATTAAGCAACAACAACATCAACACACACAAAACCAATCAACATTTATTATATAAATGTCACAGCCCAAACTTGGCTATATTCATCATCTCATCATACATGCATGGTTATTAGGCATGATAACAGTCATACAAGATATTCATCACATCATGTGATACAATAGTAATACCATCATTCCTTGACCAGGAATTAGGGTTTACTATCAAACAGGGCTTATCATTCCCTTTTTCCCCAAATTAGGGTTAAGGTTACCCATTTCTCATTAATTCAGACCCTCTTGAGTTAACCAACTTTATCTTGTATTAAGGTATCTCCCCTCTTAATGCATTCTAGCACAGAATACTCGCCCTTAGCATATAATGCATAGGCCACACATTAGAATTGTCCAGCTATCTCACATGATATGGACTTATCTTGGTTTAAGGCATAACTTATAAAGTTTCCTATAAACAATCGCAATGATACATCCTCAACTAGGGTTTCACAATGATACACCCTCCACTAGGGTTTACTAATCATGTATTGGATCCATGCATTGGTTATGCATTATTGATTAGTATCATTAAGGGTATTTCTCACCTAATCATTAAATTTAATCTGACCCTTATTGTGTTCCTTTATTTCTAATTAAGGATTGCTCATATGAGGTTCCAACGTTGGGTCTCCGATATCAGTTCCAACTAATTCTTAGTTGTTCTAATCTTTCTCTTATATCTCAACATCTTAGTGTATATACATTTTTCACCATGATTCGGGTCTAAATTATCCAGAATCTACTTTTATTATATTATTAATAGGAGTCATTAGATCTCAGTAACGCATCCTGCCAGCCGGACCAGGCCGAACCTGTAGTCCTGAAGCCAAGAGATACTCAGGATTAACCAACTCCTATTAATCTCAAACATGTGGAAAGAATATCCACTTAGGGCAAACTCATTTAAACATAACTTCTGGTATACTTAATACAAAGAATATAAACAATAACTAAATCACTTCATGACACACAACAATATAAAAGAATCATATTTATTCTACAAGCTGAAAATCTAAATTCATACATATAAGAGCATTTCTAGTGATTTCCAATCAAATAAGCAATATAAGGCAAGAGTTGCATCACATCCTATGTTTAATCTCTTATTCCTACATAAATTTCTGATTCTTAACCCTAAGATTTCTAGGGTTTCTCTCTAGCCTATCCTTCCTCTGCATACCTGGCCAGGGCATCCAGAGAAGAACAGACAGAGTAGCTTGATACTGGTCAATCTAAGTATTCAGACACCTGGCCAGGGTATCTAAACACTCATACCTTCCAGAGCTAAAACTCATCATTTATTATTCGTCTCACTTATAACTTTATCTTTTGACCTTAATGACTCTTAACGACTCAACTTAAACTCTTTACTTGGTTCTCGTGACCACATCCTTTTCCTGCCATCTATAATAGTATAACAGAACACTTCCTGTTAGAAATTTACAGACAGAAGAAAAACTCTTAAACCTTAATCCTATTGGTCTCTTATCGTCCCCTGACCTTGACTTAGAGTATTCACATACTCAACCTATGCTCTGATACCAAGATGTCACACCCCTATCTCGCATTACCCACTAATCACGAGATTAGGGCGCGATGGAGGGATTACACACAAGCCAACCCACTTTGAGATTTTAAAACATTTTCAAGACATTAAAAAGATAATCTGATTTATGCTATACACTAAATCTAAACAAACTGCGGAAGCATTTTTATTAAACTGACTAGCAATATAAACAGAGTCTACAGCATATTACATTGATCAACATAAAATAAAGCATGAAAGTTATTTTACATCTTCATACACATTCTCTCTCACCCACACCATGTCCCAAAGATCGAGGGGAAAGGACTAAGAGACCTCTAACTACTAACTACATAAACCTTCTACAGACTGAGCGTTAGGATGAAAGGATCCTCCAGATTCCTGTGTTGTTGATGACATGAAAATGTTTTGAGTAGAGGTATGAGCCTACTCGCTCAGTGAATAGCATTTCACTTAGCTATCACTAAACAACTCATCAGGTTTATAAATTGAAATAAAACATAAGTACAGTACTAAGCAGAGCAGTTCTAATAACATAACAGATTTGCAGAATATAATCACATTTCCATGCAATAACAGATAATTTGAACAGATAAACAGTTATAAAGAAATAGCACAAAAGTTTGAATACTTTAATTTACTGTGATCCTATATGAGTACCAAATTATATTATTATTATGCCCTAATCATATGCAGTGTACCCTGCATATAAAGATCTGTAGCGAACTACGATCCCACCGTAGAAGACTTAGCGACACACCCGAGAAATGCTAAGTCTGACGCCAGCCCTGCTCTGCCACAGGACCCCAGGCTCTCCGGCCTGACTCATAGGCTCTACGGCCTCATTGCACTACTCTGAGTGCTCTAGACTCCTCCTCTAACCTGAGTACACAGGCGGAGAGTCTCACCGAGTTACCTCCGTGACACAAGCACGGATGATTTTGGATAACCCCCATTTTTCCTCCAGTGCCATCGTGACACAAGCACGATTGTTGTTGGACACTGCCTCTCTTTCCTCGTGTGTCCATGACACAAGCACGGATGATGTTGCAACACGAGTTTCACCCCTAAGAAGAAGATCTGTCAAAGGGGTTCTACGGTGTTAGGGCACTTAAGTCTATTAACTGATTAACATATAACCATATAAACAGGAATATCACATTTCATGCATATTGCACATTCTGAATATTCACTTGAAACACATGTATATCCTTTGTCATCCTTAAACATGATTCAGTATCATTTATCCAGTTTCAATGCTAAACATCTACTTTTAAATCAGCAAATACATTGCAACTATAATACAGGAAATTTCATCATTTTCATTAAGCATATCAAGTATTTCAAGTTCCAATGAACCATATAAATTCACTGATTCAATTCACACTGATCAGATGCTAAACTAAATCATATAACAGCGTCTAAAAGCATTTTGTGAAATAAAAAGTTGGGCGACGCCAAACGCTGCCCGACGCCTGATAACGCCTGTTATCAGCGTAATTCGCGCACAAAATAGAAAATATTCAAACGCCTGAGTTTATTAATGATAAATAAATGAAACCCCACTCACCTAATTCGGAATGTCTGAATTTGTCTGGATCCGTCCAGGAACGCGTCCAGGGACCAGTTTCTGGGCGTCAGCGGATCTTCTTCAACCTCCGAATAATCCTGGATTTGGACCTACTTCCCGAACAGATGGAAGGGCTCAACTGATTTGTCGCTACTCGTGGCTAATCGACTACGGATTTGCATTCGTGACCCTAGGTCAAACTCATTGGCACCGATTTTATGGTGTTTCTCGGGTGGAATTTCCTCTAGCTCGGACCTGCTGCTGCAAGCAGTAGCTTCTCACGTACAGGATGGAAAGGAGCTCGATTGGGATGTTGAATCATTGCTAAAGCTCCGGATTCTTGTTGTGGCCCTTTAGACGAAGTCAATGGCTTCGTTTCAAGCTGCTAGCCGTGCCCCAAAAGGGCACTTGGCCGGCCGCTGCACCTGCAGCTATAGGGCGCGGCCCTAGCTGTTGGTAGTGGCTGGCAAGCAAAGGAGAGGGGAAGGGAAGAGGAGTGGAGGAAGAAGAAGGGCGGAAGGGTAGAAGGGGCGCCTGGATCCGAGCTTGGAGCTCCAGAATCGCGCCTGGATCGGCCTGCTAGCAGAGCGCCGCCTCTGCGGCTATTTCTCGCTCTGTCGGGTGAAGGAAAAGAAGAAAACGGATAAGCGGTAAAACAAAAAAAGAGAAATAAAATGATTATAAAGGAAAACTTGGAAAAATTGCATCTTTGACCCTAGAAATTGGAAATGCTATAACTATTGACTCGGAGGTCCGTTTGAAGTGATTCTTCTTGCAATGTTTCAAGCACGAGATTCTATACAACCTTAGGGCAAGAAAATATGCAAATTAGCATGTCACAACTAGTCAAATCACTAATTGCAACAATGAGTACTCAACTCAACTTAATTAACCTAACGATCATCATTGCCATTAACATTAATTACCTCAGATGTTTCAATCTCAACTATTGATTCACATATAAGCTTATCTTGATTAACCATGATGTTTAACAGTATACTTAGCACTAATCAAGATGCTCACTCATTAATCACAGTGTGGGTCATAACATCACTCGTAGCCCGCCCCAGCAAGACTTGTCGCGGTGCTAACCTCGACAACTTCCTTTCTCTACGCGGGGACAGGGCAGTGTTCCAGCAACTGGGAGCCTGCCTGGATATCACGCTCATCTACTGTGCTAGGAAACTGTCACCTTTATCATCTGCGTTGTCCCTTCTCTTAGGAGGAACTGAGTACCTCTGACAGAGGCAACATGAGTGACACTGGAAGAGTTATTGTGCATACCTCATTCCGATAGGAAATGCTTGAATGAAATGGAGGGTTTGGTGTTGTCTGTGGGACTCCTTAGGGGATCCCCTTGATTGACATAGACTAGGAACCAGGTACCTCTTTCGTTCAATCCTAGGTTTCTGTGATTTTTTATATAGGTCTCAAGCATAGAACTAGGGTTAGGAGTATGAAGATGGAGAGCGACGGAAATGGGAGAGAGATCTGGGTTTGTTTCCTTTCTTTTTGACGTAAAGGTTTTTTTTGGAAGTGGGGAAATTCACCCCTATCCAAGGTAGCAGGAGAGAGAGAACACCATCAGCTACGTCGAGGGCTATAGTCCTTTCCTGTGGTACCCCAACGAGTTCACTGAGATTCGAACCCGAAACCTGCTTTACAAGCAGCAAGTTTTTTTACGTAAAGGTAGGTGATTGTCTCAAGGGAAAGGGACTCATTATCATTGAATAAACATGATTTATCCCTGTGACGTAATCTCAAAATTTTATATCCTACTATGGTAGCTAACATCAATGGCTTTCCAAAAAAAACCACTTGTCTCCTAGCATGGAATCTGGGATCTGAATAAGTCTCCTTTTAATATGACAATATTTGATTGAAAAAACAAAACCCATTAAGGATATTATATATTGGATAATTCAATAATTAATCCATTGGGACTCTTTATAACTTGGGATCTAGATTATTCTTTATCTTTTTTTTTATATATGCCTTAAACCAATTATGCTTATTCCATGGAAACTCAATATTTTCTTTCCCAATTTATATCTAGTTTGTGGGATTTATAGGGGATCTCTTTCATATGCAAAATATGTTCTTTTTGTATATCCTTAAAAAGATTACACACATCAAATGAAAATTTCTTCTTATCCAAAATTCTAGAATTCTCTTCCTTTAGCTAATTATTTTTAAGTACACCAAAAGTTAGGACGAGATATCTTTGTTTGATGGCTAAAAGTTTGTGTTGCCATTCATGGTTAGATAATTACTCCCCTAATATCTAGAATACCGCATATCTTATTGAATTTTGAGAACTTGCCTATTATCTCATATTTTAGTTATTTAAAAAACCATAAATCCACAGTCCTTTATTTATGCACGAAACCTCTTATTCCAATAATGTGTGCCACAAGGATCTATTTGCAAAGCAAATAGTATCATGGGCCTCACTTGGGCCATGGTTGCACTCATGCTATGAAATGGATGACTTTATTATTCTATTAATAGTATAATCATTGAATTCACTTACCAATAATAAAATTAAGGAATTTGTTCATCAAATTAAGCCTTATATTTATCTTTTTCAAATTCACCAACATTCGAGGACATTACATTCACCCCTCCTTAAAAGGAATTTTGTGCCCAAAATCCATACATAGTAAGGTCAAGGTGAATGATAATGCAACTTAGTTTCAACTCTTAAGGTTAGCAACCCTCCTTTGATATCCTTAACATCATTTATTGATATGTAAATTCCTCACATTGTTACTAGAATTGATACCTGAATTCAATTCAAGGTATATGATATCATCTCATGGGGATTACATTTTCATTGGTGATTTCAATTTTACTTGGTGACTATCTTTTCACCTAGGTTGCCAACCTGTTATTCATTATTTTAACATAAGCGTGAGGTAACACCTCAAACCCGATCTTATGTCATTGAAACTCATCTTAATGTATTAATTCTCATATGTCAATTTTAAGCATAAAATATGTCTACCCGATCTCTCTCACTCATAATAAGATGAAATAAACACTTAACTGTAGCCCAAATACAAAGTTCATCCCATTCCAAGAGTAGAGATAGTGTATCCACACATTATTTCAAAATTTTATATTTTAGGTTGAATCACTTCCGACAATGACTCCATGTTAGTATGTATGCCCAGAGAGCCAATCATGTGATGATTGTAATGACATATCTTATAAACAATTTGATTAATAATAAAGGGTACCTTCATCTATATGTTTGTTCAATTATGAGATAATAGTATAACATGATAGTTGTCTAAAGAATGATGTTACTCAAATGAGATCATATGTTTGATAAGAGTACATACATTCTTGTTATGTCCCTAGTTAGTTATTGTTGTGGAATCTCATAGACAACAATAATACATAAGACTAGTATATGTGTTGGTTGATGACAAAATCTCATTAGTCATGATGTATGATATCAAACCAAACAATAGATACTTGTTATAGAACAATGTATCCAATAGATCCACCATGAGAGTGATGCATGTAATCATTAAATGGTAGTCAGAATCAACTCTAATAGTGATAGTGGTTCTTAGATTGGAAATCACTACACTCATCACATGTCGTTTGACATCATCCAATGTGACCTTGATTAAGGTTGACATAAAGTTGATGCTCTGGTACACTATGACACATGGGGATTGACTGTAAGTGATGTAGATGAGATTTGTCCCTCCTATTGGAGTTGATATCTAAGCCACTTGATAAGGGAGATTGAGAAATGTATGGGCATACTCATGTGAATTAATATATGATATGTGAGCTCGCATGCATCTCAGACATTCTGCTCCAGTTCAAGGAACATGGATATAATGTTGAAGAGGATGATGATTCCATGCCTTGAGTCCAATCTGGATATCATAGACAAAGGAACTATACGATCATTGTAACACTGATTACAAACTATAGGTTGAAGTTGATCTCTAACATTCCAATTACTTGGGTAGCAATGATGTGTTGCTAGATACCACTCATTGATTGTGACATCATAAGTTATTTATGGGAATTCACTGCCAATGTAATTTGGGACCTATAGGGTCACCCGCATAGGATGCACATGGATAGGAGTTTATTCATGAATGATATATGACTTGATGTTTGACTTGACTACTAAAGTGTTTAGGTAATCAATTAAACAACAATTGGCTGATTGGAACCTAAAATGATCGGTTCACTTAGTGAACTAACCAGTTTAGTGACATGAACCAACCATTTCAGGTAATGAATTGACCAGTTGGTTGATCAATGACGATTGATACTGATGTCATGTTGTGCATTAACAAAATATGAAAAGCCAATGTATTTAAAATAGGAAAACTAGTGAACCAACTAGTTAAGGGGTTGAACCGACCGATTCACCTATGAACCAACATGTTCAATAGTCAACTAATTGGTTCACCATTTGATTTCCAAAAAATTCATGAAATTCCATCTCTTCGACTCCTAGATGAACTGGAAATCTTAATCCTGACCATCCTATATGAAGGGGGGATAATCTAGACTTATAGAGATACAACAATAAGCTCTGACAATTTTTGTCCTCCCTGATTGTGGTAACCACTAGAGCCTGAGCAAATCTTATGATACATGTCGTTTGACATACCAATTCACTAGGGATTTTTTATCCTAGAATTTAACCTCTTAGTAATGACAAAGAAAATAATTAATGCTAGTTTATTAGTCTAGAGAGGTTCAATCCCACAAGACAACAATTCTAAGATTGAGATTAAGAATCACATCTCTTGAACAATTATTGGAACAAGAAAGTAAAAATCCATTGATTGATGGTTGATTATGCTAAAACAAGTATGAAATTATTATACTAAGAACAAGAAAATAAATGTTACACTAACAACAATTAAAGGAAGTTATGCTAAAACAAGTAATACAGAGTCATGCGGAGAACAAAAAAAGAGGAGATTATCTATGAATAGAATTAAATTGCAAGTAAAGAAAAAAGTGATTAAGAACCAAGAGGTTGAGAAACAAGAATGAATTGATAATAAAAGATATTGGGGTTATGGGATTCACCACCATAACTTGCATGAAACTAGATCTATGAAATCTATGAGATAAAACAAGTTAGATGAAGGTATGCAAAACATCCTCAAATGCATTACAAAATTGGAACTCCCTGTAAACCCTGTGGTCCTGGCATTTACAGATCCTTGCATCAATGTCCCAACAAAGGTTCCTTCCACTGTCTCATATGGATCCTTCTACATTTATTTGGTTGTTCTGAGTCTTGCAATATGAGGTATCATTACTAAAACTAACATTCAACAAAAACAAGAGATCAAGTCATTTAAGTCAGCAACAATCCAAACAAAATCCATGTAACAAATATCATCATAAAGAAATCGATCTAGTCTAAACAATGGTATGGGGATACTCCCCACACCCTGATATAGGGAACTACTCACGATCCATGGAGATCAAAGAAAGAACAATGGAAGATATAGAGGAATCCATAATGGATGCCCCTCTTAATTCATTGCTCTAAACCAGAAGACCAAATAACCAAAAGAAAGAAAAGGAAATATTTATTGAAGAACAAGAGTACAAGATGCAAGACTGGAATAACAAATTTCTAAAATCTAAAGTGCAAGAATAAAAAATTGGATGCCCTTTCTTGTGGAGTCCCCCTCCTTTTATAGGAGGAGGGATGGAAATCCTAATGGGAGGAGAGGAAAAAGGAATGTTGGTGGCTAAACAAGAAGTCAGAATGTGCCCCGCGAACCAACCGGTTCACACATTGTATCAATCAGTTCAGTCTGAAGAGGCCCGACCGTAAGCAAAAACATAAGGAAGGGTGGTGGCACCATTGAATAAAAATTTGTCCCTAAGCTATTTGAACCATCCTTTTGGACTTGAGACACTAGATTCAGAGAAGCGGGTCAAAACCCTAGAATTAGGGTGGTGGTGTTGTTTGACTAAGACTTAGTCATGAAGCAATCTAAGATGGCCACTTGGAAGACTTGAAACGCTCAGGTGGAGAAACGAGATGAGCGGTTGGAATGTTTGGAATGCATGTTCTGTTGATATGTATGCCCAGAGAGCCAATCATATGATGATTGGAGTGTGGCATTATATATTTGACTTGATAATAATAAAGGTAATTTTGTCTATTATGTTTGTCTCAGTCATGAGATGATGACACATACATAGTAGATGTCTAAAGAATGATGTTACTCGATGATGTATGTCTTCAGGTTGAGCACCTGAATGATGAGATCATATGTATGATAAGAGTACATAAATTCTTGCTATGTCCCTAGTCGGATATTACTGTAGAAAAAAATAGATGACAATAATATATAAGATTAGAGTATGTTTTGACTGATGACAAAGTCTCATTAGTCATGACATATGATATCAAGTCACTCACACATATACATGTTAGAGAACATTGTATCAGATAGACCCACCATGAGAGTGATACACAAAAACCATGGAATGGTAGTCAGAATCATCTCTTATAGTGATAGTGGTTCTTAGGCTTGAAGTCACTAGAAAAACCCTCAATTAAAATATTAAGTCTAAGATGCTTTCCATGAGCAACACAGATGAAAATCTTGATCGACCAAGCATACATTACTCCCTCGAGGGATGCACCATCTATCTCGTGGAAATCAGATGGTAGATATGTAGGTTCAGCCTTCATAGGGTGCATATCTATCGTGTTAGCTTTTGGGTCAGGATTAACTGGTGATCCATAGAGCGTCTAAGCCCAAAGGCATGCAGATGATTATGGCAAGGAGTTGTGCATATGATCTATCCAGAATTGCATATGATGCAATTGATAAAAGTTGCCTACCTTGATGATTGAATATGTGTTGCGGTGTTGGTTGGGCCATAGTTGAATTATCTTAGATCTCACCCACTAGAATATTGTACATCGCAATCTTTTGAATTGATACATGAGGGTTATAAATTTGAACAAAGTAGTGGGGGAGATAATTAAATAAAGTCCTATTTAATATCATTAACATATCAAATCAAACAAATCAAAATTATTTTGAAAAGTTACAATATTTCTTTGTAGAAGTAAATGCCAAACATAAACATGTATTATTGCAATCAATCCTATTCCTTTTTTAATACCCCATTCTCATTTTCTTTCAGAGTCGATTGTCTCGGGGAGAGGTCAGTAGTGCCTTCTACTCTCATACGAGCACACATTAATCTAATTGAAATCTGGTAATAGAAGGACTTGACTTGATCACGTTGCCCACAGATAGTGACATAGGTTCCACCACAGCCGTACGATCCTCTGATGTATAGGATCAGTTTCCGTATATTCGGAAGAAAAAATGGGATAAAGTTCCATAATTGGTTAAGGACTTTGAGAAAATTTCTCATTACTGAGCAAAATCTCTATGTACTTAAAAGACCAGAGCTAGAGAACCCACTCCAAATGCTCCTAAAGGCTAAATGGATGCTTATTAGAAGCATGTTAATGATGTCATAGACATTGAGTACCTCCTGCTTTGTTGTATGAACTATGGGTTGCGTGAACAACATGATAACATGGACATTCTCAAGATGGTAACACATATTCTATGAACTATGGGTTGCATGAACAACATGATAACATGGGCACTATCAAGATGGTAACACGTCTTAAGAATCATGTAAAGCATGAAAGGTATAATGTATCCAAAGCACTTTTTGAATGCAAACTAATAGTGGGAGATCCATAAGAACCTCATATGCTAAATATGATTGGTCATGTGGGGTGAATGGGATTTCTTAAAGGTTAAGAGTTGACCATGGATATGATTATGCAAGTGTTGCGTGAATCATATAGCCAGTTTATCAAGTGTTAGTACTTGAGTAACTTTGCTAAACTACTGTTAGATTTGCATGGCATGTTGATGCCAAGGCAAGGAAAAATAAGAAGGACAAATCCATGATAGTGATCAGTAGAAGTGAGTCCTAGGGAAAAGGCAAGGCTAAGAAGTGTTCTGAGGCTAGGCTAAAGTCCAAGTCTTATGCACTCAATTTATGGATAAGGATAAGTGGAAAATACATATGTCCTTTTCACTTCATTGGATTAAGTAAAGTAAGTGCCACCGCTGTCACTTGTCTAGACATTGGAAAGAAATATCCTCTTTATAGAGGATCTCAGGAAGAGATAGAGATCTCCACTTCAGAACATGAGAAGAAGTAAGCTAGAATTGTATGGAGCAAGGTTTGTTGCCTCTACAGTTGCAAATTGTGTTTCAGGGGCACATACTAGAATTAGAGAATTGATATTATGTACTTTCCATTGATGAAAACATCATATGTCTTGTGTGACAAGAATATTGTGTTTCATTTTAAAAGATATGATCTTATATGGCAATGCCCTATGTCTTATAAACTATAATTTATATGGCAATGCCCAGAGATCCAATCATATGATGATTGGAGTGTGGCATTACATACTTGATTTGATAATAATAAAGGTAATTCCATCTATTATGTTTGTCTCAATCATGAGATGATGACACGTACATAGTAGATGTATAAAGAATGATGTTAACTGATGACATATGTCTTTAGGTTGAGGACCTGAATGATTAGATCATATGTATGATAAGAGTACATACATTCTTGTTATGTCCCTAGTCAGATATTACTATGGAAGCAAAATAGACAATAGTAATACATAAGACTAGAGTGTGTGTTGACCGATGACAAAGTCTCATTAGTCATGATATATGATATAAAGTCACTCACACATATACATGTTAGAGAATAGTGTATCAGACACACCCACCATGACAGTGATACATGGAGACCATGGAATGGTAGTCAGAATCATCTCTCATAGTGATAGGTGGTGATTGTTGTTCTTAGACCTGAATTCACTACACTCATCACATGTCATTGGGTATACTTTGACATCATCAAATGTAATCCTGAAATACGGTTGCCATAAAGGTGATAATTGGGTGGCTTTTGACACATGAGGACTGAGTTTGAGTGATGTAGATGGGATTTGTCCCTCCTATAGGAGTTTGATATCCAAGGCCTCTTGATAAGTGAGATTGAGAAATATATGTACGTATTGGTGTGGTCCAATAAGTGATATGTGAACTCATATGCATCTCAGACAGTCTGCTCTAGTTCAAGGAACATGGATTGAACATTGAGAGGATGATGATTTGATGCCTTCAATTCAATCTGGATATCATAGACAAAGAAAATATACGATCACGGTAACACTAATCATAGTTTGTAGGTTGAAGTTATTATCCAACTTTCTAAATTATTTGGGTAGCAATGATGTGTGACTAGGCACTGCTCTTTGCTTGTGATGTCATAAGTTTGTTATGGACATTCATCGCCAATGTAATTCTGGACCTATAGGGTCACACACATAGTGTACACTTGGATTAAAGGAGTATATTCATGAATGATGTTTAGATTCAATGTTTTTTAGGTGAAGACAGGAGGTATTTATTCATCTCGCCCCCCTCATGCAAGAAAACTCATTTAAGTCATTACATTCTACATTGTTATCAATTGAATTAAATCTAGTAATACTATTACAATTATAGGATTTCAGTCTAATTATATTAAGTAATTCAGTGGGAATATTTCTATAAACATAGAAATCATTCCCAAATTTTTGGTGATGCTTAGCCAACATATCAACAACCTTGTTGTCCTTCCTTTTCACATGATAAATCATCTAGTGCGGCTTCAAATTCCTATTGATCTCCATAATCCATCTAGCAGCCCTGGGACACTCCTCTGGTTGGTTACGGATTGTAGCACATGCCATAGAAGAGTCAGATTCAATGGCTACTTTGTCAGCACCCATTTCAATTGTAATATGTACCGCCATGCTAATTTCCTTGAGTTCAGTCAATAACACATTGTCAGCAGTAGTCTTCCTACTTTTGCCTCCCCTCCATTGTCCGTTATGGTCTCTACACACTATGGAAGCACATGTGTGGCCTTTCTTGAATGTGGCATCCACATTGAATTTTAGGACATGTGGTTGGGGTTTTATCCATGAGATAGTTATCCTTATCATGTCAGTCGACTGTGTCTTTGTCCAAGCCATGTTTATCAATCAGGCTTCTTCCTTTATGAACATAATTTGATGTTCTATTTTCATCTTCTTCTTATCAAAGATATCCTAGTTTTTGGTCTTCCATAAATTGTAGCAGCCGATCATGAACGTGAGAGCATGGTCCATGTCAGGTTTCATGTTTTGTAATCTAGCCAATTCCACAGGTGATCATCTTTAAAGAATGTGTTCTAGTGCATGCCATTGATGATCCCTTTCCATATAGGTACAACCTTCTCACAATCTCTCAAAACATGTAAGCATGTTTGTTTATGAGTTCCACATCGGGGGAATTTGTTATCAACAGTCATATGATGGACATATCGACGACTATCAGTTAAAATGGCATTATGCCCCACAAGCCACAAAAACATATTTACTTTTGCAGAAGTTTTAGTTCTCCATAGATGTTACTAGCTACCCTCAACCTTTATGTCTTTGTGTAGGCACAGTTGAGTGTAATCACTATGTGTTGTGAATGCTCTGGATACAGTGTGATTCCAGTGTTTTATGTCCTTGAGTTGTGAATTCCTAGGAACTAGGGTACACTTTATCCTTGCAATGTCCTCATCATTCACCCATTCCTTCAGAAAATTAACATCCTATTGGTTATCTAAGTTTACAATGCTTGATACCTAAAAGTCATCCAACTCAGGTGGGAATGGTTTCTTGGTTCTAGTTGTCAATATGTATTCAAAAATCCACCACTTATCCCTCCACACGTTGATTCCTTCACCACTCATAGGGATCCAAGTAGAGTTTTCAGCAATAAACTTTTGCATTTTAACACAACATGTTCCAACCTGAACACATTAGGGATATTGATGTTCGACGCCTATAACAACTTGGGGCTAATGACCTTGCACCAAAGTGAGGCTCGACCTATTGTGATCTCCCAGCAATGCTTACTTATGAGAGAAAGATTCTATTCTCGCATCAATTTGATTCCCAAACCACCATCTTTCTTCCAGCTTGTGATTTTATTCCATGCAACAAGAGACATGGGATGTGCTTTGTAGTTGTGGCCCTAGATGAAGGAAGGGATGTTACTGTCAATTCTATCATAGGTCTTCAGAGGAATAACTGTCGTTTGCATTATATAACTAGGAATTGCACTTGATGTAGATTTCTCCATAGAAACTTTGCCTACAAGAGATAGGCAGTGTGCTATCTAGGAGTTGATGTTGGTATTTATACAATTTAACACATCACCATAGGTGTCATATTTCACCCGACCATGAATTAGAGGAACACCCAAGTACTTTCCTAGGTCCTCCACTTCAGCAATGCCGCTCATCCTGCATATGGACCTCCTTGTTCTCCTTGGCACCATTGTAACAAAGAAGATACTTGATTTGGCAATAGAAATACATTGTCTAGAGACCCCCTAAAAGTCTTTGAAGCGGTTCAATATGACTTGCATTTGCTTAGGGTTTGCATTTGCAAAGAGGACCATGTCATCCGCAAAACAAAGGTGTGAGATGTTTGGCCCTTTTACCGCCAATTTAATAGGTGAACATAGTCTATCCTGCGCCTTAATCTCTATATGTTGACTTAGGTGTTCTAGGCATAAGACAAACAAATATGGATACAATGGGTCTCCTTGTTGAAGACTCCTGGTGGCTTCAAAATTGCTTATAGATTTCCCATTCAGATAATAGAAGAACAACCTCCTGAGATAAAGTTAATAATTTACTTGATGATATTATAAAGCATTCCGATCTTCTCTAGAGTGTATGTAATGAAATGCTAGGTTATTTTATCATAAGCTTTAGATACATTGACTTTTATATAGCCATCGTGCTAGCAATGATTTTCCTACGCATGTTGTGGATAACATCCTGGACTAATACAATATTATTAGATATCCTCCACCTTGAAACAAAAGCACTTTGTGCTGGAGAGATCCAGTTATTTAAGTATTGCTTCAGTCTTAGTACAATTACTTTGGAAGTCAATTTGAGCGAGAGGTTATTGAGAGATATAGGTATGAAATATTCACACTTTTCAGGTTTAGATATCTTTGGAATCAAGATGGTATTTTCATTACACATCCTACTATCAAGGGCTTACCTACAATGGTGTTAGATATAGTTGTAAGAATAGATTTCTTAACCATATTTCAATTTGATAGGAAGAAGGATCCATCAACACCATCTGGGCCACATGCCTTTTAGGGGTTCATAGCATGCAAAATTTTATACACCTCATCAACAGTTGGTGTGCTCTCTAGCCTCTAACTTTGCTGATCATTGAGTTTCATGTATTGACTGGTGAAGTTCTTAATCCTATGCCCGTCTACCTGGTGAGGTTCTATCAATATATTTTTAAAATGTTTGATAAGTAAGAGATGTACCTCCTCCTCTCCAGTAGTCTATTCGTTCTGACCATTCCTCAGCATGGTCACTGAGTTTGACCCACACTGTTGTTTTACATAAGCATTACAGAATCTCGTGTTGGGATCCTCATCAATGGTCCATTGCAGATGGCATTTCTATTTCTAATTCTCCTCTTCAGTGCAGAAGATATCAGCATATTGGTTTGCATTTCAATGATGATTCGGTATGAGACTTCATCACAGTGATTAGCTGGACTGGTTTTAAGGATATTGATGTTACAAAGAAATCTAGCTTTCTCCTTTCCCTATTTAGATAGATATTTAGTCTTCCAATTGGTTATGTTGTTTTTGCACCATCCATAGCTTTGTTGAAATCTGGGTTCATTTTCCAGCCATCCTTTAGCATCTGTTGGAATTCATGGGTCTTGACCTATAGGGTCACACACATAGGATACACTTGGATTAAAGAAGTATATTCTTGAATGATGTTTAAATTGAATGCTAAAGGTGTTTAGGTATTCAATTAAACAATAGATCAGCTGACTGGACAAAGAATCATCAAGTTCAAGTGTTTGATTGACTATTTGGAGTGTCTGGTTGATTAGAAACTGAATTGGCTGAGATATGCTAGAATTGGGGCACGAAACGACCATCTAGCGTGAGCAAGATGACCGTTTCACATGATATTCGTGAGATGACCATCTCGTGTCAGCGAGATGACTAGTTCATGGATGTGAAACGACTGACTTGAGAGAGAGACAACAGATACATGGTCACGAGATGACCAGCTTTCTTGAGCGAGACGCTCGGTTTGTGGGGAAATTTATTGCGTCAAGGATAGTGTTGACATCATGTTGTGCATTAATTGGATTTGAATTGTCAATTTGATTCAAAATAGGAAACTGCACAAAATGACCATCTCACTAAGCAAGACCACCATCTCACACATGAGACGACTATTTTACTGTGTGAGATGACCCTCTTGTAGTTTGCAGTTTCTACAACATTCATGATTCTGGACCCTTCTACTCCTACACCAATCGAGAACTCTAACCCTGACCTCTACTATAAATAGAGGTACTGGGGGCTTCCCAAAACACATAATTGAGAATCAGTTGCTATGCCAATTGTTTTCTTGTCTAATTGTGGTAACCAAGTAAGTCCTACCCATTAAAGGGAGGGATAGCAAGGGAGAGAACAACTGACAATCAGTTATGGGAGAGCATGTCAGCGACTAGTATGCTGACAAAAGGGAACAACTCCTTCCCGTAAGCTCTAGTAGCGCAATGTGAAGTTCCTGACGGTCCATGTGGACTACTCTAGATATGGGAGGCCGTTGTCTACCACTTGGAGGATAACGTCAGTTTGCAGTCTATGGCGAGGCCACAAGAGCCATTACAGACACTTTTCAAGTCTGCTATCTATGGTGAAGACCAGGAGTTACATAAACATTGTCCAAGAACAACTAGATAGTAGTTGCACATATACAATGACGAGGAGTATGCCGTTGGACTTACTCCAGGACCAAGTATATCCTCGAAACCATCCTTTCCATTATATAGTTGTTGACGCGATCCACTGGTTTATAGGAAATATGGCAATAATTTTTTTATTTCCGCTTCCTATATCTGCACCCTTTTTCACAAGATGTTTCGACTGCTGAATAGACAATGTGGAAGATGGAGTTGAGGGATAAAACAGTCATCTAGGCTCTGAGGTGTGGCATTCTTCATAGATGGAATGATCATATCAAGGTATGAGCTGATTGTCTCATGTATTGAGATGGAAGAAACATTGCTTTTAAATACTTAGGTTCTTGAATTCTAAGAATATGAATCAGGTTCTTATTTCCCGAATATGAGTGAAGGTAGAACCTACAAAAATAGGGTTGAAAATGATGAGAATTTGCATTAAGGGTTGAAGAGTGAACAATTTGCAACTATTTCTATAAAATTAGAAAAAAATAAATAAATTCCCATGGAAAGACTAAGAAAAGTACATTTGAAAATGGATAAATATACATTCATCAAAATACCCCAGACTTGAAATTTTACTTGTCCTTAAGCTACAAAGAATACAAATAATTCCAATTTGTACTAGCAACATGTCTATCCTCACCCTCATAGCATTAGTTTGTTCCTTACTTCATTTCTTGACCAAGCAAACCAATCTCCTAGAACCATGAAACGCAAAATTCCACATTTCCTATTAAAACATGCTTCATGACTAGTTACTATAGCAAGACTTTGTAAGAAATAGACTTCATATCACTTTACTTTGGCACTTCCACTTTTATTGTTATTATTCATATAATAATATGATGAATGTGGTATGTAAGGAGATGATCCCTCCTCTATGTGACTTCAAATCTTTTTATTCATGGACTGTAGTTGCATTGACCACATTTTTTTAGTCTTATCTTTTGCATCTTTTAATGGTACACTCCTATTAAATTTACATTGGGTATGGAAGAATGGGGGTAGGAGAATACATGCCACCCTAGACTTTGGGTTTTGCATGGGTGATTTTGATTTTTCTTTGTGAGATGAAGATGGTGGGGGATATTATTCCTATGCTTTCAAACTTTCATTTTTTCTCTTTTTTGAGAGAGTGTCATCACATTATTTTGACTCTTCCTGTCACGACATCATGTAAGAGATATGACAAGCTAATCTACAAATTTAAAAATAGAAATAAATTGTGTTTGGTTTTGATCAATGCACTAAGACTTGCCAACGTTTCCAAGGAGTAATGCAAATTTTGGGATCCTAGGTGACATGTTGTCTTCTAATCATGGCAATTTGTAAATTTTTTACAAAGAATATTTATTGAATTCAACGGGGTACAATGATACAAAATATATTCATATTGACCAACTAGATAAAGGTCATATTTTTCAAATTTCAAAAAGCAAAATACTTTTTGGGAAGAAAACCACATGCATGATAAAATGATGAAAAGATAATGCTAAAAGGGAAGATAGGGGGTGGAATTGCTACATACCACACACCTCCACCCTAGACTTAGAATTTTGCTCGTCCCCAGCAGATCCCAAAACCAAAATAGAGGGAAGAAAATCACTGATGTGGAGGATAACGAGGCGGTGGATGATCAGAAGAGTAGGCGAGGTTGTAGTAGTTGTTCTCCCAATACGGGGAGTTCAGGTCAGGGTAAGCCTGATGGGCCCCATAAACCTCATAGGAGGGTTGCTGGGAGCATAGTGGCCACAATCCATGTTCCATGACTCTTGGGAGCACTGCATCAGGTAGAGAGTTACGCATGCTTAATCTCATCCAGTAGATCTTGAATCTCATAAAAGCCACAAGGATTATTAGGGCCAACCTCATCTCCAGTGTGCCTCTTGATGCAATGATGAGATGGTGGATAGGAGGTCCAGTCACATTGTCATTTTCATCCATGAGGACACTCCTCCTATGAGTTGTAGGCTCGAGGACGTCAGTCAGGTTAGGATGCTCCAATATAGAATCGTTGGATGTGCGCCGACAGGTCGGTAAGATCAAAGACCTGATTTGCTACTATAAACCTAACGTGTTGGGGAATCTCACGGGAAACATGAGAATCTTTGAACATCAAGTAGTAAATGTCCTATGCACCATAGCGGATGAACTTGCTCCCCTTCAGATAGAGAAGGTCAACAAGGTGGTTTTTGCATGGTAGGGGTGGGAAGGGGATGTGATTATAGCCTAGGAAGATGGCCAATGCAGTCACTATATGGTTGATGTAGAAGGCAGAAGTGGTGGCACGGCTAGCCTGAGTTTTGATGTGTTTGAGGATGGAATTCCCCCAGTTGAACAATTCGCCATTGATAAGGCACCATAGTACATACAGATTTGTGTTGGTGACAAAGCCTTGTGTGTCGCCCATGTTGAAGATTGTGCAAGATATGATGCGGTGAAGATACCTGACGATCAGATTGTTGATGCTCAAGGCTTTGGGACCATTAGGTATCCTAGGTGGGATTCTAGTGATGTATGCCCATAATTTCTTCTTGTTTTATCTGTTAGGGTAGGATTCATGGGGGCACTCCATGCAACTGGAAAGCCAATCAAATTTTCCGTCATCAAGGATGATGGAGGTGAGTTGTCTGGCAGAGATATCTGATGCTTCCTATAAAATATAGACCTTGCAACTAGAATTTTCCTATGATCAATGGATACATCTTAAGGTGTCCATAAACTCAAGGGTGAGATCAATGTACACTGAGAGGGCACGGTTGGGGAAATGATATAATGGTTGTACCGTAGGATGTTGTCCACAACGTCCCTTATACCAAGGGAATTGAGAGTGGTGCTACAAGCCCATTTGGGGAGCACAACACCAATATCAAACATGTAGTTGAACCTCTCAGAATGGTTGTCATCAATGAACTGGGCATAAATTCCCAGAAAAGGAGCTATGTAGAGTGCCCACGGAGTGAGTGAGTCTAGGTCATGCTAAGATGACTAGCCTACCTCAGTCTGCTAGAGGAACTCCACTGCTTTGTCAAGGTCATGGAGCATCTCCTCAACCATTTAGGGTGAAGACTCGCCAGTAGATTCTTAGATGTGTATGCTGGGGTCTGAGGTGGAGCATTGAGGAGGCTCGTGGGTGACAATCTTCTTGCCTGAGGCCTTTCCCTTGCAGAAATAGTTGAAAAAGTCACCTCAAGATCCTTATTGTGACATTCTAGTGCTGCTGGAAGGCTGAAACACTCATCTGGGGAAATGAAACTGTCATTTCATGACTAAAACATGAGTCTCAGTTGTTGAGACGACTAGTTCAAGGCACAATAGGCTTGATTATGTCACCTTCAGATGCTCAGTTGGACGTTCCAACTGGTCATTTCACCTTACGGGTGAAGTAGAAACTCGCCAGTGAAAGAGGAGGGGGAAGGTAGTGGTGTGGGTGGTGAACTGTCAGGAAAATGATTGGTAGGGTGGTGAGATGCCCATCTGGCATGACGATGGCTGGTTTGATCGACAGAGATGGGGAAAGAAAAGGATGTATGGAGTAAGAAGAAGGATGCCACACTGGCTCTGTGAAGTAGGAAAGTGGTGGCTTGTCGAAACAATCGACTGAGTTGGCGAGGCAGCCAGTGGCTCATCGAGATGGTCAGATGAGACGGTGAGCTAGCTGGTTTTGGGAGAAGATGGTGATGCTCTACTTGTTGGGCAAGGAGTTTGCTTTTATGAGAGGAATAAGGCAGCTAGGGCTTAGTGAGGGCTATTGTGGTATGAGCGCCTTCCCACATTTGGATCTTTTTATAGAACCTTATAGGCATGTGAACTGAGTGACTAGCCATGTCAATCGCTCATTTCACTCGTCGTGTGGGGAAAGGTGGTACATCTCCTGATGTGGTTTCCATTCAAACCGACAACTCATAGACCGTGGGTCAATCATTTCACAGGGGTGAAATGTGTGGTTGGCATGTCATGGGTGGTGAGAAGCACTTGAAATTAAACTAACCACCAATTTGAATGACTGTCTTGAAGGGCAAGTCAATTGTTTCGTTTGTTGAAATGATTGTTTCATATATTTGAAATGCACATCATGAAAAATATGACACGGTAGGTTGGGGGACCAACCGAGCGACTCACATTTTTTTTTGAAATAATGTAGAAACTTGAAATAAACAAGGTTAGCTAATTAAAAAATAAAATGGAGGAATTTAAATGGAAAAGATAAATGTTGGGTTGCCTCCCAACAAGTGCCAAATTTTACGTCCAAGGCCCGACATGTGCATTTCATGGATACGATTCTGGCTCAAGATTGTGTGGGGGTGGTGGATCAATTAATGCTAGCTCCGGACGGATAGGGAGGTGATATTCTTCAGATGAAACAAAATGCTCAACGGTAATGTAACACTTAAGCCTATGTCTATTCACTAAAAAAATCACCCTGCCATTTGTCCCAAAGGGGAAAGGTTCCATGTGGATAGGAGCACCTGACAAGATAGGGTCCAAACTATCTAGATTTGAGTTTTCCAAGAAAAAGCCTCAACCTGGAATTATAGACTAGGACTGGATTGCATTCCCTAATGTCTTTCTGACGGATATGTCCATCATGTCGTAGTTTGGTTCAATCTTTGTATATTTGGACGTTCTCATAGACTGTCATTCTGAGCTCTTATAACTCCTACATTTAAAGAACATGATTTTCTCCTGCTACAAATAGGTCAAAGTTTAAAGTTTTGATGGCCCAACTAGCCTTGTGCTCCAATTCTATGTCAGACGACAAGATTTGCCATAGATCAATCCGAAAAGAGTGGTGCCTATGGGTGTTTTGTAGGCAGTCATGTATGCCCACAAGGTATCATTGATTTTAAAAGCCCAATCTTTCCTAGTACGACTGACAATTTTCTCTAGTATGGACTTAATCCGTTAGTTTGAAACATAAACTTGACTATTAGTCTGAGGGTGTCAATAACAGGGAGACTAGTAATGAAAATGTATGAGATCCAAAGCATGTCCAGATACTAGAGTGGTATGTGTAATATTTCTAGCACCACTGTGGAAGCTATCAAAAGTCCTACGACCAACTTATTGTGTAATTAGAGGAACCATGGTGTGGCTTGGACATCCATCACCAAAAGATTCCTCTTTAGTTGACTCATAGTAAAAGATGGTAGGGACATCTCAAGGTGTAGCATTGTAAAAAGAATAGATCACTTCCTTCATCAAACCCTTGACATCTAGGCTAGGTGTTTGTGGATGATATATGATGAGCTTAAGGTGCTAATTATGTGAAACACCCTTGGGATTGTAGGTGTCGGAAAACCTTGATCTCCGTCTGGAAACACATACAAAACTTGTGTAATGTCAACAATATATGATGACAGGACCTTGTTGAATCTAATACATATCCAAGGGAGATCTTGTATGCTAAGGAGTTTGTAAACCTCAAAGTACAATGAGGTAAGGGGTATTTCCCTAAATAGACCACCATAAAATATGGAGAATGCCTCGATACACACCCCACAGAGGATAAAATGATCATATGGGGGCATTGATGTGCATACTGGATGGATATTTGGCAAAGAATATAATGAGTCACATCAATATGTTTTCTTTAACTACAAAATTATGGTGTAGAGATGGACCAAGATCCGCTTAAAGAATGGACAAGACGCCCCAACCAATATGCAAGAGGCGTTGGCTTGGACCGAAGATTGGAATACCAATGACATTGGAATGCTTAGCTTTGGTGGCCTAAGATTTACAATTATTTTCTATATCACATTGCTAGAGAGAAAGAAAAAGATACACGTGAAGGTGAAATTAACATCATGGGAACATTTGATAAAGCTTCCAAATCAATCTCTTGGCACACTAGATTGAATATACATCCATGATGACTAACATTTATCACATACAAAAACTACATTGGGATCTAGTATAACCCATGTAGATAGATCTCTAACATGTGTATAGCATAGGTACAGTTTCACTCATTGTACTTGCCCAGTTTCCAGTGTGGTTGATGGTCATCGTATTCTAGCATTCCCATAATTGGCTTATAAACATACCATTGCAACTATATTTCCCTATTAATGTACCAACGGTACTAGTTTTTATTCCATGTAGACAATGAGATAAGCATTAAATGAAACTAATATTTGAGTCATCTAGTACTAATCTTGTTATATGACAATGCCAACTACCACACATTTATGAGGTTTTTTGGATCGGGACAAGTGATATGAGGAATACAAGTGGTAGGATGTCTAGTTGGGTTTCGAGATTTGTATGTAATTAATGTTTAGTGGGTCGTGTGTTGCCTTACTCGTGCCATTTATGCATGTGTGTGAATCCTAATAAACAGAGACAAAGAAGTAGATCAAGTGGGATGACTCAATCCATACCGTCATATGTTACGAGCATCTTCCAGTTACCGACAGGGATGGTAGATGAGTTACATAGTATGGTGGCTAGATGGTGGTGGGGGGCTAAGGGGAAGGAGAGGTGTAACGACCCCGCCTCCCGGTAACCCCCAATTAAGGGAGACTGTAAGGTCGGTGCCGTTATCCAATTAACAGGATCAAAGTTCAAAAAATAATCAATAATAATATGAAATTCTACTAACTAAACTGAAATTTGGGTATAAAATTAAATCTTTACTTTCCTTTGAAAAACTTTGGAAATCTATTTACCCAGAGCTTGAATCTACTTTATTTAATCCTCCTTGCACTTTATGTTTTAATTTCACAATGTGTCACTTTACCGTTTGTTCCTTTCAGGGTTGAACCTAAAACGCCGACAAACAAAACGTCGGTCAGTATATCGAAATATACTGGTATGTGGGGACAACCAAAAGTTTGCACATAAGGATAACAATCTAATTATCACAATCAAGTAAATTAACAAGCCAATTTACATTTTTCAATATGACATTCTCCACCGCTTTTGCCCTAACCCTGGCATACCCACCTTAGGGTTTCCTTTGCCAATGACTTAAGGCCACCTTCTCAATCCAGAGCTTGGTGCCTAGGGGTCACCACTCATGGTGCCCACTAGTCATGCAATATCATAGGCCACCTTCTCATTCTCGAGCTTGGTGCCTGGGGTCACCACTCAAGGTATCCATTAGTCTACCCATTTGGGCCTGACCTTTGGCATCATCCATCAGGGTGGCATGTAAGTGCGAGAATCCACACTTGTATTATTAATGTGATAATCATAGTGACTTTATAGTTTTGCAAGTATGAACATCCAACTGTTTAGGTTGCATTCAATGCGAGGAAACATTCGGAAATCTTCGTGAAAATAAAGTGGTTATTCATAATTAACCACATACCTGATTTGTAGATTCAACAAGCTAATAACAATTCCAAGAAAGCAAGTAATCCAAGGAGCAGTTCAACATTCAAAGAATTCCTGAAAAGCAAACGTAACCTATTTACTACACTTTACCAAGAATATATCTATTTAATTGACTTGGATTCACTTTCTAGGGTTTCTAATCTGAACCGGGGGTTTTATTAGGGTTCTTTTTGATCTTTTTACAACTTTCCTCATTTATACCCTAGAACAGCAGTTCTAAGTGCAAAACCCTAATTACTCGCATATTCACATTAGAGCCTTCTTTATCATCTTAGGTTCCTTCCCGATTAACAATTCATAGTTCATTATGATCTAATTCACCTATTAATTCCCTTTATCAAAAATTTCAACTTTATCCATTAGAAAACCCTACTTATCATATTAAGGGTATCTATCCATGATTAGGAACTTTTATACTTGAAATAGCTCGGTATTATTATCTCTCAATTTAATTCATGATTTTGAATAATTAAAGCCAACAATAATCTTATTCACTACTATTATGGTTTCAAGGCCCATTATACGCATGAAACTCTAAATTAAACAAATTACATGGAAGATTCATATTTTCAACCTTACTGTACCTCTTTAATGGATTAATATCAACTTATTTCCAAATTATTCAAGCTAATTACCTTATTTACCCTATATTAGGGTTTCTATATGCATTATCATGGTTTCATGGATTAAAACCCTAAAACAAGCCCAACATTATATTCAAACCTCGCTTTGTTTCTCAATAGGTTATTAATACTCTAGTTAACCCATTAAGAATCTTTGATTTGATCTCCAATTACAATTAGGGTTTTTAATCAAAGTTTAATGCATTATATAATCACTTTAGACACTTTTGAAATTAGAAGCAAAATAAGGTCCTAATAACATTTTTATTGAGTCCCTCTTGTTCTCCTGATCAAGTTTCATATTTTGTACGTTTTCATCAGAGCTACCAATAAGTAATTACGAATTTTCCAAGAATTTACCTTTTGGGCCAATTGTGAGGCGCCACGTATCCCTTTTATTTCTTTTTCTAGCGATCACTTCTTCCTTGGCTTCACAGATCCAACCCTGGATCCGGCTAGCTGGGAACTCAATTGCCCGTTCCGTGTTCTTCTTCCTCATGCGGACAGGAGCCCCGCTCCTTTGTTTCCTCTGTAGAACAGAGGAAATTCGGATCAGCTAGGCGGAGATCTGCTAGCCTACCTCGGCGCCTTTCTTCACCACCTCAGACTTCCACAAGTGCAAACATGGGCTTCTCCCCCTCTCGGCCAGCCTTATCACCATCCAGCCATGCCTATCCAGCGTGCAAGGGGCGCTGATCGCCCAGCTAACCCAATCCATGGAGCTTGCGGAACCAGGGGAACATGCCCCTTCTACTCTCTCTGGTCTCTTTGGCAAAGACCGGTTCTCATGGGCAGAGTTATACGAGACCGTAAGGGCATCGAGGCCCTCCTTTTATAGCCAGGGCTGGCTAAGACGTTGACTTACTGAGGAACTTCCAGTTCCTAGATGGACTGGGATTTGGGAAAATCCCAATCCCGCACGAACACCGCACAAAAAGGGGATCGAAGAGTCCGCAATGATCTCCCAATTCTAAAGGGAAAGTTGCTAGGAACTGACACGCATCAGGAAGAGATGTAGAGTCCAGGGATCTCAGGTTTACTGTACTCCTTCCCTTTTCCTACCCGAGGTAGGAGAGAATGTAGCCACCGTTGGATCTGAGATCCAACGGCTGTCATGCCATGTGCCCAAAAAGATATGGAAAACAAATCGTGACATTTAATACATATTTCCCACTTTAGGAGATTTTGTAAAAATCATAACTCTCAAACCTATCATCCATTTATTGCCAAATTTTAAGGGAATCTTACTAATGACTTAATCTATCGTCGTGCCAAATTTGGGCTCATTATATGAATAATTCGGATGCCTTTCTTTAGTTGCAAGTTATTACTCAATTAGGTATATTCCTCACCTTATTTCTCTTTTCTTTTCTATTAAATTATTACCTTGGATCTCCTTGGACTTCAAGGAACCTTAATGGCTCGAAATCCCATCTTGGGAATGTTCCTTAGCCTTTTTCTTATCTTTTATCCATTATTTCTCATTATCTCACTTATTTTTTATTTATTAAAAAATATCCTTTTGAGGATTTCTCTTTATTTCTCTTTTATTTTCCTCATTGGTATTCCTTTCAACATTAGGAATCATTGGGATACGAAATTCCACCAAGGATTACTCAATTATACCCCTTTTCACTTATTTTCCACATTTCATCAATATTTTCAATTTCTTTCTTAATAAAGAAATACTTAATTGATATTTTCTTTTCTTATTGCTCTCTTTATGCAACTTTGGACTCCTTGGTACCCAAGGAACCCAAGAGGCACGAAATCCCTCCTTGGATTTGCCTTCTAGAGGTTTCTACCTCTTTCTTTTCTCAAATATTCAATTATTCATTCACTAATTGAATTTTCTTGTTATTTGGGCCCAATAGCTAATAAATCCCACAACACAAACATCAAGGATATTGTAAACAAAATCCATTTATTCGTACCATATTATATCATTATTTGTTCAAATGTCTTTAATATGAGAAATTACTTTTCTCACCAAAAGAACCCAAAAATTGGGGTTGTAACATCCTTCCCCTCTTATAAGAATTTTGTCCTCAAAATTCCATAAAGCAAGCAAACAAACAGGATAAGTCTTTCTTATGTCCATCAGGGATACCATGTGGCTTCACCCGTTCCATGGTGCTTTCCAAGAACCTTCATCATCTCATATTCTTCCATCTGAGTTCTTTCTTACCTTGGTATATCGTACCCTCATTGGTGACTCAGGACATTTCAACCTCTCAAAAGCTGAATAGGTTCAAGGCTCAACACATGGCTTGGGTACCTCACATAGTGCTCTAGATCAGACTCATGTAACACCTTATACATCATGTTATCCTGAGGGGTAAGGCTATACACAACCATCTCTACCAATCCATCTCAAATGGACCCATATATCGGGGACTCAGCTTTCTCAGTTGTAGATTAGAGGGGTCGGATTTTCACATCACATATTCTCCCACAGTGAACTGCATATCGGTCTGCTTTGCATCAGCTCGTGACTCATGTCACCACTGGGATCTCTCTCTCTCAGCCATTGCACGATCAAAGTGACTTCATCTGCACACACTGTGGTTCTTTTCTGACCTTCACGAGGCCTCCTTCACCAACATCATCTTAATGAAGCGGTGACCAACACATCCTCTCTATAAAACTTCTTGCATCCCGATAAGGCTATCGTGGTTAACATCACATCTTAAAAAATGTCTCTTTGTATCACCCTGAACAAGCACACTTGCTCTCATCAGACCCTCTAGTCTGGGTCACACTAACCATTAGTATGGGGTGTTAAACTGTACTATCATCAAGTTCTTCACGTACCCACTCCACTTTTTGGAAGGGAACCTTTAGCTCAAACTCAAAGACCTTCCAACTCGCATCATGGTGCAGTTGAACCATCTCTTTTCATATGTAGTTCAACCAGATCTGTCCCTTGACAGAACTCTTTCTTTCTCATGTTATCTAGGTAAGGCGATCTACCATAACCCATATATTGCATCTTGACCTTCCTTGGTCTAGGGGAGACTTACCACAACTTCCATAGTGGTGAACTCCCACTCCCTCTCGGGGACACTTTATCCTCTATGTCAAAGCATTGGGTTACTGGTGTTCGTCCATCACCTACTATCATGTGTGGCAACATACTACCTGCAATTCAACTTAAGCACCCAAAGTGCTACTGTCACTTACTATCTTTTTAGTATCACGATGTATGGTGATCTTAAAGCCCTGATCTCATGTATGTCATGATTCCTCAAGATCGATGCCTCAGAAACCCTAAACCACTCTCAATAGGGTTTTATTACCTTCCTATACAAAGAAGTGTATCTGAGGTTCTATCACCATCCTTTCACTGCATCAAGGTCTAAATTGGATAACCAAACAACAATTAACTTGTTCAACATATCTTGTTACATATGAGTGTTAGCCAAAACACATCTTCTTTCCAAACTTAGGGTTAGCCAAACAACCTCAACTTCTTCTAGCCTCTAGCTAAACTAGGCAGCTAGATCTCAACCAGAGCATTCATTACCACTTCTTATCCTTAGGTGTTAGGTAATGTTGAAGACATACACCTCCATGTATTCTACTTATCATCTCAACTCAAACCCTAAGTTTGTACTCATCAATAACACTCTCTGATCTCATCATTATGGTGATCAAACTCAACCTTGCATAAGTTGCAATTCCACTTAGCTCCTGCTAAAAACATCCTCATTTCTCTTGCTGCTTGTAAACCATCCATGTATTGTTTACTCCACCAGGGTACGTTATCATCTTTGCCCTCATTCCTCATAGCAACGTTCCAACTCGCATCATCTTTTATCCTTGGTGTATGGCATGCGTACTATCCCATCTCTCCCTCCCATAACAAGAGGAAATAAGCATTTGGCGGCCGTCCAAACATAAAATTCTTCCCGTTCCAAGAGTAGAGATGATACATCCCACATTGCCAGTACACCTTCAAATCTAAGTTGAAACGTGCAACTTATGTCTCTACATCACAAACATCATGATATCAAAGTTACTTCCATGGAAAACTGGTCTCGAACCTACTTGGGTCACCACACAATCCTTGGTCATCTCCTCTAGGTCTATAGGGTGTCGTCACTTTTGGGGTCATCCCTTTTCCCTTATGCATCCAGAGAGTGCCCTACTCATCTGCCCTTTGGGTCCCATGAGTTCATGAAGGTGATAAATCTCCTAACCCATGGCCCTCAGACAATGATAGTTGTTACCTCCCGACCCTATGGTCATGTGCAACTAGGGAATTAGGCAACTCCTTCTTCCATCGGTCTTATCCCTACATGGCCCTAGGATAGACTTAGGATTATATCATAGTACATGTTCAACTTAGAACCTTACCCAATCCTTCATCATCTCTCTCTGCATTCTTGGGTTGTCTTTCATCCTTTCTCAGGGATCATGGCGACCTGCCTACCTTGGTCAGGTCCCATACCGGTTACCTCCATGGTAACACCTCCACATGCACATAGAGATGGTTATCTATGGGTCTATAGGTTCATTCTCATTCCATGTACTCTTCACTTAGCTTCTCAAGATCCTCTGGAACCTCAACAAAACTGGTATACACCCTATAAAAGGGTCCCTCTCCCAGGATGGGAGGAGACTATACCTTGATAACAACAGTCACAAACGTCCTTATGTTTAGGGTATACATCCACATGAGTATGCTTAGCCCTAGCAAGCTACTAAGGCACAAGCAGACACCTACAAAACCATGCTAGGTTATACTTGTTTTCATCCTCATCATTAGACCAACTTAGTTGTGAGGGGTTCATCAAACATACCCTTAACGTAAGGGATTTCCTTTACCTCTACACATGAGGAGTACCATGCTCGAAACTATAGAGACTCAAATCTCATCATGAGCATCGGATACACTACTTCCCCTCTTAGTCCTAGGAACCCTAGGTTCACCTTTGGGTGTCTGACTACATGCTCAATCTCTTAACCACGAATCAAGCATGTCCAAGGTATGCCATGTACTCTCATGATCCTTGTATATGAGCAACACCTCAGAGTTGAGTCCTCCTCAAGGACAACCAACTAGGCATGAAGCCCCACAACTAGTTACTTGAACCTCCTCAGGTCTAAGGCACTCTTTGTCTCATCTCAGTAGGTAAACTCCTATACCATAGGCACATAGGTTCCAGAAGCATCATCCTCTCTTAAGGATTTGGTTCCCCTAAGGCCATGAAGATAATGTCATCATCCATGGATCAAGCATGAGGAAACCACTATCATCCACTTAGTTCGCATCATCCTCAACCTTCTGTTGTTCCTCATGTCTCGGAATCTAAGCTTCCAACCCTCTTGCTTGAGTCCTACTTTCTCTCTCTAGAGTTAACTCCACATCCAGTCATACTACTAGAGGTTCTCTCTCCATGAAGGATCAAGCTCACTGTAACATCCCTGACCTGGGTTATGAGTTAACCCTAGGTGTTTTGCCTAAATATGTGATTAAATCTTTGTGATTAACTCTGAGCATGTAATTAAGTTTCTCAGAAACGTATATTTCAGTATTTGCTCCTTTCTATTTAAAGTTGTAGCATTGTTTTGATATACAGGGACCTATGTGCAATTTACCCAGTTGAAAGGGTTAGCTTGCAATTTGCACATGATGAGATGTTCCTCTGATGTTGAGACATCATGAGAATCTCTTTGGCAAAGTTTGAGGGATTTCCCAAGCTAGAGCACCAAGGTGCAGCTGTGGAAGCAATCCTAGGGCTTGAAACCCTAATTTGGGGTAAAATGCAATTTACCTAAATAAAGGGATGCAATTTGTAAAGAATTTCATCTAAAGTATCTTTTTAGACTCTTGCCATCATTTATAGAAGAAATGATGAGGAATTCACCTCAATTGAATTATCAAGTTATGAGATATACCTTGTGATTGAATAATCAGGGTATATGTGCAATATCCCTTTAAGTATGAACTTTATTATTAGATTGTTCTTCCTTGCCTTCTTTTCCTAAGACCTTAAGAGAAGGTTTGTCCTTAGAATAAAGAGGAAGGGACGATCAAGTAAAGAAGGAGGGACCTAGTTGGAATTATGGACAACTTATGAACTAATGTTGAAAATCCTACCCCATGTATATAAGCTCTCCTTCCCTTAGTTGCAAGGGAACTTACCCTTCGTTCCCTTACTGTTGCATTTCACCAAAGACGACCAAGGACTGCCTTGGAGCTAAGGAGGACGACCAAGGGGTGCAAGGTAGGTTTAAACCCCTCTTCTTGCCTAATTCCATGGTTAAAACTCGAATTCAAGGTCATCTTCATGGCTAACTCTTGAAACCCTACCTTTCTAGCCGTCTCTTTTTCATCCTTCCTTGGAGTTTTCACCTTGGCCAACCTGTGGGAACTCAAGGACGCCATTAGAGCTTGGAGCTTGAAATCTTGGAGCTCAAGAAGCAAGCTTTAGGCGGGTTTTATAACTCTAAACCCATGCTTTACTATATGCATCTTTATATGCGTTTTGATGATAGCTCTTAGTATTTCCCTACTTTTCCCTGCTATTTTGCAAGCAAACCCGTGGGATATCTGTACTGTTCTTGAGCTAGAAGATGAAGGCGTGATTTCCAAGAAAAACCCACCGCTTTTCTTTTCCTTAAACGGTCTTAACAGTTTGCTCTCTCGGACTCAAGACCGCGAGGTGAGCAAACGGTCTCGAGACCGCGACAGGGCAAACGGTCTTAAGACCATTTGGCCCCGTTGACCGAGCATGGAACGTATAAGAAATCTGTTCCTAATTATATAGGCTAATTACCCTCAAAATTTGGGAGACTAACTCCAAAGGAATCGGGAGATATGACCTTTTTAAGTAACAACTTTATTTGAATTTATTTGCTGATTTTCAAACGGTCTGAAATTGCCTTTTTGGGCAAACGGTCTCAAGACCGTGAGAGGGCTCGCGGTCTCAAGACCGTGAGAGGGCTCGCGGTCTCAAGACCGTGAGGGGGCTCACGATCTCAAGACCGAGAGGAGGCTCGCGGTCTCAAGACCGCGAGGGCAATCAACCAAGACCGTTTGGAGGTCTGGGGTCAAGATTTGTTGACCAATTGAAGGCACTTTTACACCAAATTACATTGCAATTAAATATTGACATGATCCTCAACTCAATGGGTCAGACCTTGATGAATCTGCACTAGAATCAAAAAAATTGGATGGGCAAACGGTCTCAAGACCGTTTGGAACTCATCCAAACGGTCTCAAGACCGAGAGGACAATCACCCAAGACCGTTTGAAGGTCTAGGGTTGAGTAATTTGACCAATTGAGGACCCAATTGCAAATAAGTTATCAATTTAATCAAAATTCTGTTTTGTGACTCAATCATGGTTCAACCCCTATCAAATCACCTTAGATTTTGATGAAATCTTGGGCAAACGGTCTCAAGACCATGTGGGGTCCACCCACATGACCTCAAGACCGTTTGGGCTAAGTTTGGGCCCAATTGGAGCTCAATTGAAAGGTTCAACCTTGTGTTGAGTCACATTGTTGAGTGTTGATGGGTGAACATTGATAAACCCTAATTGAATCGATTTCAACCATAATTGGTTAACCATTATGGGTCAAATGAATGACCAAGTGATCAAGCATAATCTTAATTGACTAAATCCATAAGTGGTCAACATAGCTTTGACCATTTGAGGGCTTCAATATGGGTTGACATTATAGGTTGCACCTTTGAGCCTTGTTGAAGGACCAAGCGGCTGAGACCATGAGAGCCTCACGGTCTCAAGACCGTGAGAGGGCTCGCGGTCTCAAGACCGTGAGAGGGCTCGCGGTCTCAAGACCGTGAGAGGGCTCGTGGTCTCAAGACCATGAGGGGGCTCGCGGTCTCAAGACCGAGAGGAGGCTCGCGGTCTCAAGACCGCGAAGGGCCTCGCGGTCCTGAGGTCAAAGAAGGGCAAACGGTCTTCATGACCCTCGCGGTCTCAACTCAAAATTGGTCTTCGCGGTCTCAACATTAATTTGAACCAATGGGAGGCTTCGCGGTCTTGAACCCTTGAAGAGGCTCGCGGTCTTGAAGCCTAAGGGGGCTCGCGGTCTTGGAGGGTCAAAGTGGGCAAACGGTCAACACTTTCAACCAATTTCAACCCAATTGATGATTAATGATTGAAATCAATCAATGTGATTCAAGGTTGACCTCATTCAATCATTTGATGATGTAAATGGTTCAATGTTACCCAAATCAAACCCTAATGATAATCTAGGATAGTAAGGGGTTATTTGACTAAGGTTTTTGACCATGATGATGATCAGTGGGGTGAATTACCAAAATACCCCTGAAGGGTCAATTAAGTTATACCTTGCTCAATTCAAACCCTAATTACATGAGAATGATGTTTTTAGTCATAATGACTCTATCCAACTTGATCTAGTGTAATGTTACCATCAACCATTAGTATGATGAAAGAGAGAGTACTCTAGAGAGAGAAAGTAACCTAGAGAGAGAAAGTAACTCTAATCACATAATGATGATGTTTTTGGCTATGTTAGCCTATGATGCCTCAATCCAACCTGTTTTAAAGTGATGTTGATATCACCTAACATTATGATGAGAGAGAAAGTACTTCTAGAGAGAGAAAGTACTTCTAGAAAGAGAAAGTACCCTTTTTAAGTGGAAACTCAAGTAAAGCATCTCCAATGCACATAAGTGAGCATAATTAGGGTATGGTCCACCTGTGTGAGGTCATAGAAACCCTAATTATGATAAACGATGAACCTTTAACTAATCCAAGAGCATCAATGAAGATGTTACTCATACATGATGATGTTATGAGTTTAATTCACCTTAATGTGAATAGTAAACCCTAATTCAAGGGTAATGGCATGCTTTTGAGTATTAAACTCTATTTGATATGAATTAGAGATTTAACTCTTATGACAAGAGTAGGAAGTACATTCCTTATTGTTGCATTACCTTTATCAGATTTATTAACCATGCAGGTTCTGATATGAAGGTAATCATATCCAGGTATGGATGTTGATGTTATATTCATTAAAGGCATGGTGTTAGCCTTATGAATAAGTAAAGTAATCTGATGCCTTGTCAGTGGCATCCTATGCTGAAAATGGGCTATGAGAGCCATGAATACCATCAAGGTCATGCCTTAGAGATGACTTGTGATGAGGATAATGAGAAATGATGATTGATATAAGTTAGGCCCGTTACATTTAGTATTCTTCTTTTATAACTGCTATGCTACTGTTATTGTTTGAAGAACAATGTATGCTGTTAAAGAATACTGAATGTACCTAACTAATCAAGTATAATGTAGAGCCCTGATCATGGATCCATCATTGTCAGAAATTAAGTGATGGTGAAACAGGTTTTCCTTAGGGAACTCCTGGAGCACATACTTTTGAGTATGTGGGGTACATGGATGTGTAGAACCTTACATCCTAGTGTAGGAAAGTGATGTAGATGTGGAATCCATCCATCCTTCACTATAGTTCCATATCGTATCAGTGGTAGGTAAACATGAAACCTCCTGATGACGAAGAAAGCACAGATATCCGTATCAGTGGTAGGTAAATATGAAACCTCCTGATGACGAAGAGAGTACAGAACGCCACTGTGACTCTAGAATAGCGAAGGACCAGTTTACCCTGGTGAGCTATAGTAGTAGAGACACGAGATGTCCTACAAGTGATCCTCTTACTGACTGAGGAAGGTGAAGGTCATGAGAATCCGGCTCTCTTAATGACCTATGTATGATACTGATGCGGCTTCTCAGCAATCAGTTGGAGTATGAGTGGTAAGCCTCATCTCCACAGGGCATAATGTTGTTTGTAAAACATAATCAACCATGTAGTATAACTTGTTAGAGATAACTCCAAGTTAGTTGATTGATGTTACATTGCAATAGTGTTTATATTCTCCATATCTCCTAAATGGTTGAGATCTTGTTATACCTGCAACTGTTACAGAATGCTTTGAAGGCTTTACTGCTTAAAATATTCTTTGATGTTATAATAAAGCTTCTGGCGAAGAGTTATAACTCTCGCTGGGACAATTATGTATAATTGTCTCACCCCGTAGGCTTCAACTTTTTAGGTGGACGTCGGAGACGAAGGAACCAACCTACAGGTGATCAGTCTCAACAGCAGCAGCACCAGGGGCAGCAGTAATCTCAGGTGGAGATTTGTCCTGCCATGTGGTGTAGTTAGAGTCAGTCCTATGTGTCCTCTGTACTCTCAGGTCTTGGAGTCTTGTGTTATGTGATCTTGAGATTTTTTATCTTGATGTATATAATTACTCAAGAAGTAATTATCCTGATATGTAAACAGTTACCTCTCTTTATGAAAGGAGTTTTTATGGATACAAGTTCTTATCTCGAAAAGTTTTAATTTCCCGTGATTTTTATCTTCCGCTGATTACCGATTCGCTTCCGCTACGATTTAATCGTGTTTATGTCATGGTTTGGAGATCAGACCCCACAAGTAGTGGTATCAGAGCTCCAGGTTCAGTCGAGTCTACAGAGGCATAGGACTTAGGATGTCGAGTCTACCTTTAGTACTCCTTCCTCATCTAATAGAATCTTCTGCTCCTCGGGAGAAGAAGATACATAAGAATGTCAGAACATCGTGATGAGCACGTGGCAGAGAGTAGTGCTAGTGCGCCTCGAGGCGGTGCAAGAATTCCGAGAATAGAACAACCTGCACCTGAGTCGCCAAGAGAGCCACCCCAGTTCGACCCAGCTGACATGAGTGATCCAGCTGTACAGACGATGTTCGGGCAGTTCATGACTGCCATGACACATATAACCGATAGGATGCCCATTCCTGCACCTAGGGCACCTGCCCAGCCTGAAGCACAAGGTATTGGTAAGACATTCGAACGACTTCGTCGTGTCGGAGCTACCGAGTACTTCGGAACTGCCGACCCTGCAGATGCTGACTTATGGTTGACAGAGTTGGAGAAGGCTTTCAGGATTCTTATGATTCCGGAAGCTGAGAAGGTTAGACATGTTGTCTATCTTCTCAAAGGCAGTGCTGGTCACTGGTGGAACATGGAAGAGCAGAAGAGACCTGGAGTAGAGTTCTCGTGGGAAGAGTTTCGTCGGGAATTTATCAATAGATATTTTCCAAAGACCTTCCTAGATGAGAAGATCTCTCAGTTTGAGAGTTGTTGCGGTTCTGTCCGCACATGGCTGCTACGGATGAGGAAAGAATCATAAGATTCGAGAAGGGTTTGAATTCTGATATGTCAACCCCTGTGTCTGCCTTAGAAAACAGAGAGAGATTCTCTACCTTCGTTGAGTCAGTCCGAAGGATAGAGAGATCTGTGGTTGAGAAAAGACAAACCCATAAAAGATATCCACAGTTCCAGGGTTCTTCATCTAGGGATTCCAAGAGACCTAGATTCTCTGCACCTAACCCTCCACCACCCAGATCGAGTTTTCAAACTCAATGGACACCAAGCAGAGGTAGAGGGCGGAGTCAACCGCTTCAAGGGACGCACAGTTCTGCATCAGTGTCAGTTACTGGACCACCCAGACCACAGCAACAGGAGAAGAGTTGCTACAACTGTGGTAAGGTGGGACACTTGATGAAGGATTGCCGTTCTAGGCCTGTCGGTGTGACACAACAACCTCCGAGACAGAATCAACAGGGATCTCAGAATAGACAACATCAAGGAGCAGCTCGAGGACGTGGACAAGCGTCTCAAGCTGGATCATCAGCACCACCTCAACACCAGGCGACTGCGAGGTTCTATGCTATGAACCCACCTGAGGCAGTGGTCAATCCACGGGTAGTGGCAGGTCAGATGAAACTTTTATATTCTGATATGTCTATATCCTGTGTTGTATCCGTTCTGATTGATCCGGGTGCTAAGCACTCTTTCATCACTCGTGAAGTGATTCGTAACTGTAATGTGACTGTTAGTCATAGAGCAGATAGTTTGTTGTTAGAGACTCCGTTGAGTGGGTCTGCCGTTTTGCAGGAGGTATGTTCTCCCTGCATCCTTTTCTTTTCTGACCATCGCATTCAAGTGGATCTTATACCACTTGATATGCAGGGATTTGATATAATCCTCGGAATGGATACCTTAGAAAGGTATAGAGTTGTCTTGGATTGTGAGTCCAAGTTGGCTGTGTTTGCTGATGAAAGCAACACATGGATCTTTCAAGGTGAAAGAAAGATTCTGCCCACCTGTCTTGTGTCAGCTATGGTTGCTGATAAGTTGTTGAGGCAAGGATGTTATGCATTCTTAGCCCATGTGGTAGATGTTACCAAGGAAAGTTCCAATCCTGCCGAAGTTCCCATTGTCAGGGAATTCGAAGATGTGTTTCCTGAATAACTTCCTGGTATACCACCACCTCGGGAGATTGACTTTGAAATCAATCTGATCCCAGATACGAAACCCATAGCTCAAACTCCGTATAGGATGGTGCCTGCCGAGATGGCAGAACTCAAGAAACAGCTTCAAGAGCTACTTAAGAGAGGTTTTATCCGACCGAGTACTTCACCTTGGGGTGCTCCGGTCTTGTTTGTTAAAAAGAAAGATGGGTCAATGCGGTTGTGCATCGACTATAGACAACTCAATAAAGCAACAATAAAGAATAAGTATCCTCTGCCAAGGATTGATGATCTCTTTGACCAGTTGCGTGGTGCAACAATCTTTTCAAAGATAGACTTGAGGTCTGGATATCACCAACTTCGTATTAAGGATAGTGACATATCCAAGTCTGCCTTTAGGACAAGATATGGTCACTATGAGTTCACGGTTATGTCGTTTGGACTAACCAATGCACCAGCTGCATTTATGGAACTCATGAATAGAGTTTTTCGACCTTTCCTTGATCAGTGTGTTGTCGTCTTCATAGATGACATACTAATTTATAGTAAAGATGCTCAGCAACATGAGCAGCATCTTCGCCAAGCTTTGACCTTGCTAAGAGAACATAAGCTGTACGCCAAGTTTAGCAAGTGTGAGTTCTGGCTGCCAGAGGTATCTTTTCTTGGACATGTAATATCCGCCTCGGGAATTCGAGTTGACCCTACAAAGGTAGAATCTGTTCTACAATGGGAACAACCGAAGACACTGACGGAGATTCGAAGTTTCTTGGGGTTAGCTGGCTATTATCGAAGGTTCATAAAGAACTTTAGTTCTATAGCTTTACCTTTGACCTAGTTAACCCGGAAAGATGTTCCTTTTTCTTGGAGTGATAAGTGTCAACAATCTTTCCAGCTACTGAAAGAAAGGTTGACAAGTGCACCTGTGCTAGTGCTACCTGAACAAGGAAAAGGGTATATAGTTTTCTGTGATGCTTCCAAAAATGGACTAGGATGTGTGTTGATGCAGGATAAACAAGTGATTTCTTTTGCTTCCCGACAACTTAAGAAACACGAGGAGAATTATCCGACACACGATCTAGAGTTAGCTGTTGTGGTTCATGCCTTGAAGATCTGGAGGCATTACCTCTACGGAGAAACATTCCAGGTTTTCACAGACCACAAAAACCTTAAGTATATCTTCTCTCAGCATGAGCTCAACATGAGGCAACGTCGCTGGATGGAATTAATCAAGGACTATGACTGTACAATTGATTACCATCCAGGCAAGGCCAATGTTGTTGCAGATGCCTTGAGTAGGAAATCAGCAACATCAACCATGAATAGAGCACAACTAAACTCTTTAGTATGCTCTAGAAGATATATGCTTATCTCTTTAAGGCAAAACAATGTACAGTTGAAGGTGTCATTGTTAACCGGTTTGTTAGCTGAGATGCATATTAAACCTACTCTAAGGGAGCAGATTAAAGAGGCACAGCTAGGTAATACTGCAGTTCAACATATAAGATCTGAGTATGGAAATGAGAAACAAGATGGGTTTCATGACTCAAAAGATCAAGTAGCTTGTTATAATGGAAGAATGATAGTGCCAGATGTGGACAACTTGAGAAAGTTAGTCCTGGAAGAAGCCCATTCTTCCATGCATGCTATGCATCCAGGGAGCACCAAGATGTATCGGAATTTGAAAGATCTGTATTGGTGGCCTGGGATGAAGAAGGATGTTGCAAAGTTTGTTCTGAGGTGTCCTGTGTGTCAGCAAGTTAAAGCTGAACACCAGAAGCCTGCAGGAACAATGCAACCTTTACCCATATCACAGTGGAAGTGGGACCATGTGACCATGGACTTTGTTGTTGGCCTACCCAGGATAAGCAAAGGACATGATTCCATTTGGGTAGTTGTTGATAGGTTGACTAAGACAGCACATTTCTTACCTGTCAAAACAACCTATTCTGCTGAAAGGTTATCAGAGTTGTATGTTCAAGAGATAGTGCGTTTGCACGGAGTTCCTGTCACAATAGTTTCTGACAGAGGTCCTCAGTTTACCAGTCGTCTTTGGGAACAGTTGCACAAAGCCTTAGGCACCAAGCTGAGGTTTAGTACGGCCTTTCATCCACAGACTGATGGACAGTCGGAAAGGACCATACAAACCTTAGAAGACCTGTTGCGAGCATGTGTTCTCCAGTTCACCGGAAGTTGGGATCTACACCTAAGCTTGATAGAGTTTGCCTATCACAATAGCTATCAGCATAGTATTGATATGGCACCTTATGAAGCCTTATATGGTAGACGTTGTAGATCACCCTTGTGTTGGTTTGAAACTGGTGAGCACCAGTTGTTAGGTCCTGACCTGGTGCAGCAAACCACGGAAAAGATTAAAGTTATACAACATAAGATTAAGACTGCTCAGGATAGGCAGAAATCTTATGCCGACAAACGTCGTAGACCCTTAGAGTTCCATGTTGGAGACAGAGTGTATCTTAAGGTCTCACCTTGGAAAGGGGTCCTTCGTTTTGGAAGGAAGGGGAAGTTAGCTCCTAGATATATGGGGCCTTATCCAATCATTGAACGGATTGGAAAGGTAGCATATAAACTAGAGCTTCCCCCAGAATTATAGAGGTTACATCCTATGTTTCACATTTCTATGTTGAAGAAATGTCACCCAGACACTGATTCAGTTCTACAACCTATGGAAGTAGAATTGAATGATGACATATCCTATGAGGAGGGACCAGTGTCAATCCTTGATAAACGAATTAAAAAGTTAAAGAAGAAAGATATAAGTCTTGTGAAAGTCCTCTGGAACCATCGTGGTGTTGAAGAAGCCACTTGGGAGTTAGAGGATGAGATGAGAAGGAAGTATCCTGCCCTTTTCTCTTAGTATGTTTTATCGATTTCGGGGACGAAATCCTTGTAAGGGGTGGATAATTTGTAACATCCCTGACCTGGGTTATGAGTTAACCCTAGGTGTTTTGCCTAAATATGTGATTAAATCTTTGTGATTAACTCTGAGCATGTAATTAAGTTTCTCAAAAACGTATATTTCAGTATTTGCTCCTTTCGATTTAAAGTTGTAGCATTGTTTTGATATACAGGGACCTATGTGCAATTTACCCAGTTGAAAGGGTTAGCTTGAAATTTGCACATGATGAGATGTTAGTCTGATGTCGAGACATCATGAGAATCTCTTTGGCAAAGTTTGAGGGATTTCCCAAGCTAGAGCACCAAGGTGCAGCTGTGGAAGCAATCCCAGGGCTTGAAACCCTAATTTGGGGTAAAATGCAATTTACCTAAATAAAGGGATGCAATTTGTAAAGAATTTCATCTAAAGTATCTTTTTAGACTCTTTCCATCATTTAGAGAAGAAATGATGAGGAATTCACCTCAATTGAATTATCAAGTTATGAGATATACCTTGTGATTGAATAATCAGGGTATATGTGCAATATCCCTTTAAGTATGAACTTTATTATTAGATTGTTCTTCCTTGCCTTCTTTTCCTAAGACCTTAAGAGAAGGTTTGTCCTTAGAATAAAGAGGAAGGGACGATCAAGTAAAGAAGGAGGGACCTAGTTGGAATTATGGACAACTTATGAACTAATGTTGAAAATCCTACCCCATGTATATAAGCTCTCCTTCCCTTAGTTGCAAGGGAACTTACCCTTCGTTCCCTTACTGTTTCATTTCACCAAAAACGACCAAGGACTGCCTTGGAGCTAAGGAGGACGACCAAGGGGTGCAAGGTAGGTTTAAACCCCTCTTCTTGCCTAATTCCATGGTTAAAACTCGAATTCAAGGTCATCTTCATGGCTAACTCTTGAAACCCTACCTTTCTAGCCGTCTCTTTTTCATCCTTCCTTGGAGTTTTCACCTTGGCCAACCTGTGGGAACTCAAGGACGCCATTAGAGCTTGGAGCTTGAAAGCTTGGAGCTCAAGAAGCAAGCTTTAGGCGGGTTTTATAACTCTAAACCCATGCTTTACTATATGCATCTTTATATGCGTTTTGATGATAGCTCTTAGTATTTCCCTACTTTTCCCTGCTATTTTGCAAGCAAACCTGTGGGATATCTGTACTGTTCTTGAGCTAGAAGATGAAGGCGTGATTTCCAAGAAAAACCCACCGCTTTTCTTTTCCTTAAACGGTCCTAACAGTTTGCTCTCTCGGACTCAAGACCGCGAGGTGAGCAAACGGTCTCGAGACTGCGACAGGGCAAACGGTCTTAAGACCGTTTGGCCCCATTGACCGAGCATGGACCGTATAAGAAATCTGTTCCTAATTATATAGGCTAATTACCCTCAAAATTTGGGAGACTAACTCCAAAGGAATCGGGAGATATGACCTTTTTAAGTAACAACTTTATTTGAATTTATTTGCTGATTTTCAAACGGTCTGAAATTGCCTTTTTGGGCAAACGGTCTCAAGACCGTGAGAGGGCTCGCGGTCTCAAGACCGTGAGGGGGCTCACGATCTCAAGACCGAGAGGAGGCTCGCGGTCTCAAGACCGCGAGGGCAATCAACCAAGACCGTTTGGAGGTCTGGGGTCAAGATTTGTTGACCAATTGAAGGCACTTTTACACCAAATTACATTGCAATTAAATATTGACATGATCCTCAACTCAATGGGTCAGACCTTGATGAATCTGCACTAGAATCAAAAAAATTGGATGGGCAAACGGTCTCAAGACCATTTGGAACTCATCCAAACGGTCTCAAGACCGAGAGGACAATCACCCAAGACCGTTTGAAGGTCTAGGGTTGAGTAATTTGACCAATTGAGGACCCAATTGCAAATAAGTTATCAATTTAATCAAAATTCTGTTTTGTGACTCAATCATGGTTCAACCCCTATCAAATCACCTTAGATTTTGATGAAATCTTGGGCAAACGGTCTCAAGACCATGTGGGGTCCACCCACATGACCTCAAGACCGTTTGGGCTAAGTTTGGGCCCAATTGGAGCTCAATTGAAAGGTTCAACCTTGTGTTGAGTCACATTGTTGAGTGTTGATGGGTGAATATTGATAAACCCTAATTGAATCGATTTCAACCATAATTGGTTAACCATTATGGGTCAAATGAATGACCAAGTGATCAAGCATAATCTTAATTGACTAAATCCATAAGTGGTCAACATAGCTTTGACCATTTGAGGGCTTCAATATGGGTTGACATTATAGGTTGCACCTTTGAGCCTTGTTGAAGGACCAAGCGGTTGAGACCATGAGAGCCTCACGGTCTCAAGACCGTGAGAGGGCTCGCGGTCTCAAGACCGTGAGAGGGCTCGCGGTCTCAAGACCGTGAGAGGGCTCGAAGTCTCAAGACCGTGAGGGGGCTCACGGTCTCAAGACCGAGAGGAGGCTCGCGGTCTCAAGACCGCGAAGGGCCTCGCGGTCCTGAGGTCAAAGAAGGGCAAACGGTCTTCATGACCCTCGCGGTCTCAACTCAAAATTGGTCTTCGCGGTCTCAACATTAATTTGAACCAATGGGAGGCTTCGCGGTCTTGAACCCTTGAAGAGGCTCGCGGTCTTGAAGCCTAAGGGGGCTCGCGGTCTTGGAGGGTCAAAGTGGGCAAACGGTCAACACTTTCAACCAATTTCAACCCAATTGATGATTAATGATTGAAATCAATCAATGTGATTCAAGGTTGACCTCATTCAATCATTTGATGATGTAAATGGTTCAATGTTACCCAAATCAAACCCTAATGATAATCTAGGATAGTAAGGGGTTATTTGACTAAGGTTTTTGACCATGATGATGATCAGTGGGGTGAATTACCAAAATACCCCTGAAGGGTCAATTAAGTTATACCTTGCTCAATTCAAACCCTAATTACATGAGAATGATGTTTTTAGTCATAATGACTCTATCCAACTTGATCTAGTGTAATGTTACCATCAACCATTAGTATGATGAAAGAGAGAGTACTCTAGAGAGAGAAAGTAACCTAGAGAGAGAAAGTAACTCTAATCACATAATGATGATGTTTTTGGCTATGTTAGCCTATGATGCCTCAATCCAACCTATTTTAAAGTGATGTTGATATCACCTAACATTATGATGAGAGAGAAAGTACTTCTAGAGAGAGAAAGTACTTCTAGAAAGAGAAAGTACCCTTTTTAAGTGGAAACTCAAGTAAAGCATCTCCAATGCACATAAGTGAGCATAATTAGGGTATGGTCCACATGTGTGAGGTCATAGAAACCCTAATTATAATAAACGATGAACCTTTAACTAATCCAAGAGCATCAATGAAGATGTTACTCATACATGATGATGTTATGAGTTTAATTCACCTTAATGTGAATAGTAAACCCTAATTCAAGGGTAATGGCATGCTTTTGAGTATTAAACTCTATTTGATATGAATTAGAGCTTTAACTCTTATGACAAGAGTAGGAAGTACATTCCTTATTGTTGCATTACCTTTATCAGATGTATTAACCATGCAGGTTCTGATATGAAGGTAATCATATCCAGGTATGGATGTTGATGTTATATTCATTAAAGGCATGTTGTTAGCCTTATGAATAAGTAAAGTAATTTGATGCCTTGTCAGTGGCATCCTATGCTGAAAATGGGCTATGAGAGCCATGAATACCATCAAGGTCATGCCTTAGAGATGACTTGTGATGAGGATAATGAGAAATGATGATTGATATAAGTTAGGCCCGTTACCTTTAGTATTCTTCTTTTATAACTGCTATGCTACTGTTATTGTTTGAAGAACAATGTATGCTGTTAAAGAATACTGAATGTACCTAACTAATCAAGTATAATGTAGAGCCCTGATCATAGATCCATCATTGTCAGAAATTAAGTGATGGTGAAACAGGTTTTCCTTAGGGAACTCCTGGAGCACATACTTTTGAGTATGTGGGGTACATGGATGTGTAGAACCTTACATCCTAGTGTAGGAAAGTGATGTAGATGTGGAATCCATCTATCCTTCACTATAGTTCCATATCGTATCAGTGGTAGGTAAACATGAAACCTCCTGATGACGAAGAAAGCACAGATATCCGTATCAGTGGTAGGTAAATATGAAACCTCCTGATGACGAAGAGAGTACAGAACGCCACTGTGACTCTAGAATAGCGAAGGACCAGTTTACCCTGGTGAGCTATAGTAGTAGAGACACGAGATGTCCTACAAGTGATCCTCTTACTGACTGAGGAAGGTGAAGGTCATGAGAATCCGGCTCTCTTAATGACCTATGTATGATACTGATGCGGCTTCTCAGCAATCAGTTGGAGTATGAGTGGTAAGCCTCATCTCCACAGGGCATAATGTTGTTTGTAAAACATAATCAACCATGTAGTATAACTTGTTAGAGATAACTCCAAGTTAGTTGATTGATGTTACATTGCAATAGTGTTTATATTCTCCATATCTCCTAAATGGTTGAGATCTTGTTATACCTGCAACTGTTACAGAATGCTTTGAAGGCTTTACTGCTTAAAATATTCTTTGATGTTATAATAAAGCTTCTGGCGAAGAGTTATAACTCTCGCTGGGACAATTATGTATAATTGTCTCACCCCGTAGGCTTCAACTTTTTAGGTGGACGTCGGAGACGAAGGAACCAACCTACAGGTGATCAGTCTCAGCAGCAGCAGCACCAGGGGCAGCAGTAATCTCAGGTGGAGATTTGTCCTGCCATGTGGTGTAGTTAGAGTCAGTCCTATGTGTCCTCTGTACTCTCAGGTCTTGGAGTCTTGTGTTATGTGATCTTGAGATTTTGTATCTTGATGTATATAATTACTCAAGAAGTAATTATCCTGAGATGTAAACAGTTACCTCTCTTTATGAAAGGAGTTTTTATGGATACAAGTTCTTATCTCGAAAAGTTTTAACTTCCCGTGATTTTTATCTTCCGCTGATTACCGATTCGCTTCCGCTACGATTTAATCGTGTTTATGTCATGGTTTGGAGATCAGACCCCACACTCACAGGCATAACTCTACGTGGGTGAAGCCTATGCTCAACCTTATGTTTGCTCATGATTATCCATAGCCCCTTATGCTTATCTCATAAGCCATCCATCATGTCCTTCTGGCCTCGGTTTAAACTTATAGCTCGTACTACTGATGTACTCTGGGTGCAAGCTATATCCTACTTGCAACAACTCATAAGGTTTCTATAGGTTCTTCTCTAACCTCATCCATGAAGGAGCTATCCTTCGCTCAAACATGCACAACCCTTCTCAGGGTTGGGTTGCCAAAGGTACTTGGTTATCAATTTCTCATGGCTCATATGGCATCCAAGGCATGTCTATCCAAACACCTGGTCTACCATGACATCTAACTCATCATGTCATCTCCCTCTCTAACCTTCACTTAGGGTTAGGTTTAACGTCATCCTCAAAGGATGTGCTAGGTCTCTACTTCTAATGGAGGTCTCTACCTCCAAGACTAACTCTCTCTACTCATCCTCCTACCAAGGAGTTCTATCCTCATGCCTCTCCTGAGGGCAATGACAACTCGTGTCATACGACCTAAGCATGTATCTATTCCTTTTACGCTTACTCTATTAAGCTTATGTCCATGACATCTTATTTACATGCTTTTCATTAATTTGATGGAGGATCCCTTAATCCTTGTCAACCTTACCCATACCTCAAGAGGGTGAGGAGAAGAGAGGAAAACCCTAATCCTTAAGGTCCTTAACAGAATTTGAGTTGAGAAGGGATGAACAAGATGAGAGAGTCCTAAAGGTATCTTATTTCAAGTCATATCCTAAGACATCGGCCAGGCAGTCACACAATTTGGGAGTCCTCGTATTCCGACTAGCGGTGCGGAGGAAAATATTGCCAGCCCCTGTAGTGATCCTTTTCTAGACACCTCAATCTTTCGGACAATCCTCTAATAACTCCCTTGGGTTCTACAGAATTTGTAAAATTTAATAATTATTAAAGATTAAGTGAGGAACCTACGCTCTGATACCAATTGTAATGACCCCGCCTCTCGGTAACCCCCAATTAAGGGAGACTGTAAGGTTGGTGCCGTTATCCAATTAACAGGATCAAAGGTTCGAAAAATAATCAATAATAATTATGAAATTCTACTAACTAAACTGAAATTTGGGTATAAAATTAAATGTTTACTTACCTTTGAAAAACTTTGGAAATCTATTTCCCCAGAGCTTGAATCTACTTTATCTAATCCTCCTTGCACTTTATGTTTTAATTTCACAATGTGTCACTTTACTGTTTGTTCCTTTCAGGGTTGAACCTAAAACGCCGACAAACAAAATGTCAGTCAGTATATCGAAATATACTGGTATGTGGGGACAACCAAAAGTTTGCACATAAGGATAACAATCTAATTATCACAATCAAGTTAATTAACAAGCCAATTTACACTTTTCAGTATGACATTCTCCACTGCTTTTGCCCTAACCCTGGCATACCCACCTTAGGGTTTCCTTTTCCAATGACTTAAGGCGACCTTCTCAATCCCGATCTTGGTGCCTGGGGGTCACCACTCATGGTTCCCACTAGTCATGTAATATCATAGGCCACCTTCTCATTCCCGAGCTTGGTGCCTGGGGTCACCACTCAAGGTGTCCATTGGTCTACCCATCTGGGCCTGACCTTTGGCATCATCCATCAGGGTGGCATGTAAGTGCGAGAATCCATACTTCTATTATTAATGTGATAATCATAGTGACTTTATAGTTTTGCAAGTATGAACATCCAACTGTTTAGGTTGCATTCAATGCGAGGAAACATTCGGAAATCTTCGTGAAACTAAAGCGGTTATTCATAATTAACCACATACCTGATTTGTAGATTCAACAAGCTAATAACAATTCCAAGAAAGCAAGTAATCCAAGGAGCAGTTCAACATTCAAAGAATTCCTGAAAAGCAAACGTAACCTATTTACTACACTTTACCAAGAATATATCTATTTAATTGACTTGGATTCACTTTCTAGGGTTTCTAATCTGAACCGGGGGTTTTATTAGGGTTCTTTTTGATCTTTTTACAACTTTCCTCATTTATACCCTAGAACAGCAGTTCTAAGTGCAAAACCCTAATTACTCGCATATTCACATTAGAGCCTTCTTTATCATCTTAGGTTCCTTCCCGATTAACAATTCATAGTTCATTATGATCTAATTCACCTATTAATTCCCTTTATCAAAAATTTCAACTTTATCCATTAGAAAACCCTACTTATCATATTAAGGGTATCTATCCATGATTAGGAACTTTTATACTTGAAATAGCTCGGTATTATTATCTCTCAATTTAATTCATGATTTTGAATAATTAAAGCCAACAATAATCTTATTCACTACTATTATGGTTTCAAGGCCCATTATACGCATGAAACTCTAAATTAAACAAATTACATGGAAGATTCATATTTTCAACCTTACTGTACCTCTTTAACGGATTAATATCAACTTATTTCCAAATTATTCAAGCTAATTACCTTCTTTACCCTATATTAGGGTTTCTATATGCATTATCATGGTTTCATGGATTAAAACCCTAAAACAAGCCCAACATTATATTCAAACCTCACTTTATTTCTCAACAGGTTATTAATACTCGAATTAACCCATTAAGAATCTTTGATTTGATCTCCAATTACAATTAGGGTTTTTAATCAAAGTTTAATGCATTATATAATCACTTTAGACACTTTTGAAATTAGAAGCAAAATAAGGTCCTAATAACATTTTTATTGAGTCCCTCTTGTTCTTCTAATCAAATTTCATATTTTGTACGTTTTCATCGGAGCTACCAATAAGTAATTACGAATTTTCCAAGAATTTACCTTTTGGGCCAATCGCGAGGCGCCACGTATCCCTTTTATTTCTTTTTCTAGCAATCACTTCTTCCTTGGCTTCGCGGATCCAACCCTGGATCCGGCTAGCTGGGAACTCGGTTGCCCGTTCCCTGTTCTTCTTCCTCACGCGGACGGGAGCCCCACTCCTCTGTTTCCTCTGTAGAACAGAGGAAATCCGGATCAGCTAGGCGGAGATCTGCTAGCCTACCACGGCGCCTTTCTTCACCACCTCGGACTTCCACAAGCGCAAACCTGGGCTTCTCCCCCTCTCGGCCAGCCTTCTCGCCATCCGGCCATGCCTATCCAGCGTGCAAGGGGCGCTGATCGCCCAGCTATCCCAAGCCATGGAGCTTGCGGAACCAGGGGAACATGCCCCTTCTACTCTCTCTGATCTCTTTGGCAAAGACCGGTTCTCATGGGCAGAGTTATACGACACCGTAAGGGCGTCGAGTCCCTCCTTTTATAGCCAGGGCTGGCTAAGACGTTGACTTACTGAGGAACTTCCAGTTCCTAGATGGACTGGGATTTGGGGAAATCCCAATCCCGCACGAACACCGCACAAAAAGGGGTTCAAAGAGTCCGCAATGATCTCCCGATTCTAAAGGGAAAGTTTCCAGGAACTGACACGCATCAGGAAGAGATGTAGAGTCCAGGGATCTCGGGTTTACTGTACTCCTTCCCTTTTCCTACCCGAGGTAGGAGAGAATGCAGCCACCGTTGGATCTGAGATCCAACGACTGTCATGCCATGTGCCCAAAAAGATATGGAAAACAAATCGTGACATTTAACACATATTTCCCACTTTAGGAGATTTTGTAAAAATCATAACTCTTAAACCGATCATCCATTTTATACCAAATTTTAAGGGAATCTTATTAATGACTTAATCTATCATCATGCCAAATTTGGGCTCATTATATGAATAATTCGGATACCTTTCTTTAGTTGCAAGTTATTACTCAATTAGGTATATTCCTCACATAATTTCTCTTTTCTTTGCTATTAAATTATTACCTTGGATCTCCTTGGACTTCAAGGAACCTTAATGGCTCGAAATCCCATCTTGGGAATGTTCCTTAGCCTTTTTCTTATCTTTTATCAATTATTTCTCATTATCTCACTTATTTTTTATTTATTAAAAAAATCTCCTTTTGAGGATTTCTCTTTATTTCTCTTTTATTTTCCTCATTGGCATTCCTTTTAACATTAGGAATCCTTGGATATGAAATTCCACCAAGGATTACTCAATTATACCCCTTTTCACTTATTTTCCACATTTCATCAATATTTTCAATTTCTTTCTTAATAAAGAAATACTTAATTGATATTTTCTTTTCTTATTGCTCTTTTTATGCAACTTTTGACTCCTTGGTACCCAAGGAACCCAAGAGGCACGAAATCCCTCCTTGGATTTGCCTTTTAGAGGTTTCTACCTCTTTCTTTTCTCAAATATTCAATTATTCATTCACTAATTGAATTTTCTTGTTATTTGGGCCCAATAGCCAATAAAGCCCACAACACAAACATCAAGGCTATTGTAAACAAAATCCATTTATTTGGACCATATTATATCATTATTTGTTCAAATGTCTTTAATATGAGAAATTACATTTCTCACCAAAAGAACCCAAAAATTGGGGTTGTAACAAGAGGAGAATTGCATGGATAGGATGGGATAAAATGTACAAACTGAAGAAACAAGGGGGAATGGGATTTAGAGATCTGCATGTTTTCAATCAAGCCCTCTTAGCAAAACAGTTATGGCAGATATATACTAAGCCGGAAACGATGGTTGCCAAAGTTCTTAAAGCTAGATATTTCCCTACGACTGATATTTGGGAGGCTAGAATCGGTTACAACCCGAGCTACACCTGGCGAAGCTTGTGAGGGGAAAAGGCACTTGTGTTGGAGGGGATGGAGTGGAGGGTTGGGAATGAGAATAAAATCAATATATGGGAGGATAGATGGGTACCGAAGATGATGGATATGCTGAAATCAATATATGGGAGGATAGGTGGGTACCGAAGATGATGGATACGCTGGAAATATACAAGACCAGTGAAGGCGAGTAGCTAGTGTACGTGAAGGATCTCATGCACGATGGGGGGATGGAGTGGAATGCAGACTTTGTTTGTGACCGCTTCTCGGACAGCATTGCGAGGAATATTATTTCTATACCTCTCAGCCTTAGAAGAACGGGGGACGTCAGGTTCAGGTGGCTAGAACGGGATGGAGAGTTTACGGTGAGATCATCATACCGGCTTGGGGCCCTAAGAAGACAGAACACTTTTGCACATATATCCCAGCCAAGAGACCGCTTATGGAGACAGATATGGAGGTGTGGGTTAACTCCAAAGGCTGCCTACTTCATGTGGAGAGTGGCAACTGGAGGGCTAGCAACCATGGGCAGGTTATACGACAGATAGTACAACACAGAAGGAATTTGTCTTCTATGCTCTAGTGAGATGGAGTCTATCCCTCATATGCTTTTTAGATGCCTGAGCACCGTAGAACTATGGGAGCAAGCTACAACACATGTCAGTGACATAGCGGATCAAGTGAAGGATCTCATCGCCACGGAGGTAGTAGCCACGATCATGGGGACCGAGGAAAAGGAGCTGAGGGAGGAGCTGATTGCTATTACTTGGACGACATGGACTCTTAGAAACAACAGAGTTTTTAAAAAGCCAAATCCCAGCGGACCAGCTACTAAAGACACACCGATGGCTTTAATCCGTGATCATAGCAAATTGAAGATGCCATTGGGCAGGAGTGAGACCAGACACATGGCTTGGAGGGAAGATGAGAAGTGGTCAGTGTCGGCGGAGGGACACCTCAAGTTGAACGTCGATGCATCAGTAGGGGAGGACGGAAAGGTAGCGGCTGGCTGGGTCATCAGGGAGAGAGTAGGGCAGATCTAAGGCATAGGAGGTAGGCGGTGGGATGGAATGAAGGACATTGCTATTGCGGAAGCCTTAAGCATGCGGGAGGCCATAAAATGGGCAATGTTACATGGGTGGGTCAACATAGAGATGGAAACAGATTCGCAGGTGGTGGCAACGAACTATAACCAAACCGGCACGAGGAGAGATTACTTGGGTGGCATCTTGGAGGATATCAGGCTGATACAAGCCAATTTTAGTTTTTTCTCTATTTTGTTTAAGAGCCGCAATAGCAATAGATTAGCTAATGCTATAGCTTGTGAGGCTTGTAAAGGTTCCATCTCTTCTTTTGATTTCCTTTCATCTTTTCCAAGTATGTATTTAAACATTGCTAGGGCCGATTGGCCAGGTTAATGAGATATGGCACGAAACCTTCAAAAAAAAAGTGGGAAAGGAGTGAGTGAATATGAGAGACTGGAAGTAGCACAAAAAATGTGGTGCCCTTTACTTCGAGCGCACACTGGACGTCTCGATGAGGTCAGTGTGACTCTTGTTTATCATGTGCACCAAGATGTAAGGTTTTCTTGATGTTGTGTTGACGTTATTTTGGAATTGAAAATGAAATCTAAGTCATTCTTCATCACAAAATAAAAAATATAACAAATAAAATACAATATTTTATTTAAATATTTTTATTTATGGTAGAGAATGACTCGAATTCCATTTTAATTTCTAAAATGCTTGCCATTGTAGCCTATCATGACTATGAGATTTGGTAGATGGATGTTAAAACCACTTTCCTTAACGGGAATCTTCTTGAAGATGTGTATATGACACAACCTAAGGCAAGATCATGCTTTGCCATTGTAGCCTATCATGACTATGAGATTTGGTAAATGGATGTTAAAACTGTTTCCTTAACGGGAATCTTCTTGAGGATGTGTATATGACACAACCTAAGGGTTTCATAAATTCAATGGATACAAATAAAGTATGTAAGATACAAAGGTCAATCTATTGATTGGAGAAAGAATCTTAGAGCTGGAATCTCCATTTTGATGAAACCATTAAAGAGTTTTTCTTTAGTCAAAATGAAGATGAATTGTGTGTTTACAAGAAGGTTAGTGGTATCATGACTACTTTCCTCATATTGCACGTGGATGACATACTATTGATTGGGAATGGCATCCCTACTTTACAAATTTTAAAGACTTGGCTTGGAAATACATTCTCTATGAAGGACATAGGCGAAGCATCCGATATTTTAGGAATCTAGATCTAGAAGGCTTCCCGGACTAAGTCATAACACATACATTGACAAAGTGTTGAAGAGGTTCAAAATGGAGAAATCAAAGAGTGGAAACCTACCCATGTCCCATGGCATTGCTATCTCTAGAGATCAATGTCACAAAACTTGTGAAGAAAGGGAATACATGAATAAGACTCCATTTACATATGCAATTGGATCTATCATGTACGCAATGTTATGTACTCGCTCCGATGTCTTTAATGACTTGAGCATGGCAAGTAGATATCAATCAGATCCTGGTAATGCCCACTTGACTGCCATGAAGAACATCCTTAACTACTTGAATAGAACAAAGGATCACTTCCTTGTCTATGGTGGTGAGGAATAATTGGTGGAAAAAGGTTAGACCGGTGTCAGCTTCCAAACTGACGAAGATGATTATCGATCACAATATGGATTTGTGTTTTGCCTCAACAATGGTTCTATAAGTTGGAAGAGTTTCAGGCAAGAGATAGTTGTATATTCTATGAAACAAAGGAAGTTGTATGGATCAAGAAGTTCATTTCTAAACATGGGGTGGTTCCAAGCATCAACAATGCAATTAAACTATATTGTGATAATAATGGAGCTATTGCACAAGCTAAGGAACCTAGATTGCATCAGCATTCCAAGTACATGCAAATATGGTTCCGTCTCATATGAGAGATCATACAACGAGGAGATATGAAGATTTACAGATGGTCAAATTAAAGCATTATTGTTGACCCCTTGACAAAAGCACTTTCACAACAAAAGAATGATGGTCATGTTAGATCACTTGGGATTAATTTCATGGGTGATTGTCTCTAAGTGCAAGTGGGAGTCTATTAGTGCACATGCCTAGAGAGACAATCATATGATGATTGTAATGGCATAACTTTTAAACAAATTCATTAAAAGTAAAGACAATATTCCTATTTATTCTATTTTATTCACATATGAGATAATGATGTTACATAATAAATGTCTAAAGAATGATATTAATCAATGATGTATGCCTTCCAGTTGAGGACCTAAACAATGACATCATACGTATGTTAAGGGTATATACATTCTTGTTATGTTTCTAGTGGGTTGTTATTGTGGAAGACTGATAGACAAAAATAACACTTAAGACTAGAGTGTGTGTTGTTTGATGACAAAATATCATTAGTCATGATATGAGATATCAAACCAAACACATATATACTTGTTATAGAATAATGTATTGCACAGACCCACCTTGAGAGTGATACATGAAAACCATATAATGGTAGTTAGAATCATCTCTCATAGTGATGGTGGTGAGTGTAGTTCGTAGACCTAAAATCACTACATCATCACATGTTTTCTTTATGTACTTTGTCATCATCAAACGTGACATTGAAGGGTTTCCATAAAGGCAATTTTCAAATGCATTATGACACATGGGGAATGATGGTGAGTGATGTAGATGGGATTTGTTCCTCCTATAGGAGTTTGATATTTGGTCACTTGATAAGTGAGACTGAGAAAAGCATGGACATATGCATGTGAATCAATATATGATGTTGAGTTCACATATATCTTAGACAGTCTGCTCAAGTTCATGGAACATGGATTGAACATTGAAAAGGATGGTGATTCCATGCCTCGATTTCAATCTAGATATCATAGACAAAGGAACTATACAATCACTATAACACCAATCACATATTGTAGGTTGAAGTTGTTCTCCAACTTTTTGAATTAATTAGATATAAATGATGTCTTGCTAGATACCAATCATTGCTTGTGATGTCATAAATTAGTTATGAACATTCACTTCAAATGTAACTTGGGATCTATAGGGTCACAGACATAAGTATGCACTTGGAATAGATGTTTTTTTATGAATGATGTTTAACATGTATTACTAATGTGTTATGTATTCAATTTAAACAACATTGGAAATCTGTACCCTGAAATGATTGGTTCAATAAGTGAACTAATAGGCTCAGGTGCATGAACCGATCGACCCAACTACATTAACTGATCAACTCAATTCCATCAACTGACTAGTTCAGGTTGTGAACCGACCGGTTGGTTGGTCAGTTCGATTAGAATAGGTGATTGTGTTGATGTCATGTTGTGCATTAATCAGATATTAATTGACAAAACAATTGTGATTGGAAAAAATGTTAAAATGCCCAGTTCAAGGGTTGAACCGATCATCTCACATGACAACTGATTGGTTCCCCTGTGAACCAACTGTCTCGTCACTTGTTGGTTACATAAATTCATGAAATTCCATCCCCTTTGACTCCCGCTCAAACTGGGAAACCTGAGCCTAGCCCTCCTATAAATAGAGTGGTATTGGGGGCTTCATAGACACATCAATTAGCTTTGACAATCATTGTCTTTTTTGGTTGTGGTAACCAAGAGAGGCCAAGCAAGTTCTACCCATGAAAGGGAGGAACAACAAGGGAGAGACAATTGTGGGAGAGCAAGTCACCCTAGCACATTGAATAGAAGGGACAACTCCTTCATGTCCGTTCATCTAGAATGACAAGAGTTCCCAGAGGTTTGAGTGGACTACTTTAGAGGAGAGAGGCACTTGCCCCACTAGGAGGACAATGTCAATCACTGACCCTTGTGTCTGACCAAGAGGCTGACAACAACAGCTATTTAGGTGTGCAATTGGAAGTATGGTGCATGCAACTGCAAGGGAATTGTCATTGGACTTGCTCCAGAACCAGGTATAACCTTGCAACCCTCTTTCCTATCTCATAGTTGTTGACCTGGTCTACTATTTAATAAGAAATATGGCAAGTAATTTTTTTTGTTTCCTCTGCCATATCTGAGGCCATATTTCCAAACATTTTATATCTAGGGGACTTTGTGGAGGGGAAACACATATAGGAAGACACAAGACTCCTTAGGTGTGGTTTTTTCTCACAAAGATAATGGTAGCAAGCCTATCAGAGTCTAGATAGGGAGATGGAGACTGGATGTGTGTTGCCTCTTAGTTTTTAAGGGGAGGAGAAGATATCGGGTAAGGGACAACAACTCTGTGACCATAGTTTTGCATGAATCTAGGAGTCCAGGTATGGATGGACTCCCCTCTTGAATTTCGTTCTGTCTTTTTTTATTTTTTTTAAATTTAAAATCCTATGTAGAGATTCCCTAGGTCACACAGATCTCCCTTTTATTTCAAAATTTGGGACAACACTTTCCTAGCTATTATCCATCATTGAGAAAGTGATAAAACTTTAACTCATCCATTAAATAACTAAAACTTGGTTTTGAAACCTTTTTTAGATTATTACTTAATTAATTAGATAGGGCACAAGATAACTTGCAATCTCTTGCAATTTCTCCTACAATATCATAGTCCCTTTATCATTCAATTTAAATCATCATTGATAAATAATATGAGCATGAGATATTGCATTCCTATCTTGTATCGCAAGGACCAATTGGTAAACCCAAAAGTAGTCCAATTGGGCTTGAATTGGGTTATGGATTGATCCTAGGCCTTATAATGAATACATAAGCTTCACCACATTCTTATCCAGAGTCATATTACTTCCTTCAATATTCCACTTTGACTCTCACATCACAATCTTGAATTAGATCAACAACTCCTAAAGTTTGAGGTCATTACAGGTAAAGTGAGAATACATGATGGAACCTTAAGTTTTTTCACAATTTGGAAACCACTCCTTATGTTAATTTGTTTAGATATCTTGGGAATATGCATAATCCAAGGAATTTTTATACTTTCATCATGGGATTTGACATTAATTTGTTACAATGATAGTGCAATGGTATCCGTTTATGACTAGTTATCCTTGTTTGGTTGCAAAGCTCTAATTTTCTTAATGACATAACCTTGAATTATTGAATTACCAAACTAATGGAATCAAAATATTTAGCATGAAACTAGATATCACCATCAATATCTCACTTAGATAGTTGAGGATTTATAATATGATGTTTTTAGCTATTTTACCTTTGAGGGATATGTGAATAGCTAATCTTGGTTGTCATTGTAAAACTAATAAAAAAATGAAAGATAACCCATTCAAAGTCACCGCCATTTTACGAGGAAAATAAGGAAACGAGATAAAAATGCATAAGAAAATTACTCAACCCAACGTAGATAATACATGGAAAACATGTTCAACTGGTGATGTCCATTAGGACACATGTGTCGCAAAAAAATTCAATGTTGCGAGTGTTATCTTGAGTTCTGGATAAATAATCAGTTTGGTAGGTTTATAAAAAAAATACTATTAGGACGTGGGAATCTTTGGGGACTCAACATGACCATGGAACTTTCCACTTCCATTGCAAAATACTAGTCTTTATTAAGGGGATTCTAGTCTCTTTATGGTCTCCTATGGTAGACATCCATCCCGGGTGATTGGGAAGAGATGTGGGAATAGAGAGAGGAATGGTTAAGAATAAATGGATTATGGAAAGTGTACTTAAATAAGTAATTAAGAAAAAAAATTATGGAGGAGACAAATGGATTAACATGGGAATGGTGTAGTTTTACAATTGTAATTTAAGAAGTGATTAAATGTCAATATGTTATCTAATGAAATTAAGAACGTCAATTATTATTGCATGAATGATGATTACATGGATTGGCAATTGTTATAGAAGATGAACAACAAGATAAGTGGTTATGATATGAACAAGTATTTATTGTGATCTAGACTTGACAGTTGGATGAACAAGTAGGCTAACACAACTACATGTAGAGGCCATGGTGACAAATTTCCATTTCGAAGCCTCCTGACATATCGAAACAAGTTGACAAGAATATTAGGATTCTTTAATTAGGCCAAGGTCGTTAATATTTATGCTAGTAGATTGAGGACCTTCTCAGAGAGTTTTATATTGTATCACAATTGACCCCACCAAGAACACCAAAACATATTTGTATTTATAGAGAAGGAAATTGATGTGCATCATTGTAACACGCAACAATCACTAGGACAAGTTATCCTAGAGTTTAACCTTCTAAGTATAGAAAGGTATCAATCCCTAGAGACGATGATGAAGATGGTTGAGTTTAAAATCTGATTGCTAGAACAATAATGTAAAATGTGTTTTGAGAGTTTGTTAAAACTAAAACAAAAAAAATAAAGATATTGAATTAAAGATGAACTAATCAAAAGAAATAAATATCGGGGCTAAGGGATATCACCTCCCTCACCAATGTAAAATGAAAGTGAATAAATTACATGATAAGAGAGATAGATGAAGGTATGTGAAATATTTGTAAATGATTCACAAAAGATGAACTCTCGTGAACCCATTGGTCCTCGTGTTCATGAATCCTAATTCAATCATCCTAATGGAGACTTTTCTGAGGTCTCATCCAAATCCCCATGTAATCAATTTGGTTGTTCTAAATGTTGGGTTCCACGGTCGCATCCGCCAAGATTAACAAGCAATGAAAACAAGAGATCATTTCGTTAAATTCGTCAATATTCAAACCAAAAACTATTTGTCTAAAAAGTCATGTAAAACTTCAATCTAATCATCACATGGCTAGGGGGATACTCCCATCGCCTCATTAAGAAAACTACTCACTCATGATAGTGGAGTAGAGGGAGACGGAGGAAGAAAGGATACTAGCCATAGTCTAGACTTAGAAAGGAAATGAATCCTTATGCTAGAGACTATCAAATGGTTGTACCCTTAATCCCTTGCTCCAGAATTATAGGAAGGGGGAGAAGAAGGAGATCTATATCTAAACAAGCCATAGAAATAAAAAGATATTTTAAGAGCAATCTAAAGGGAAAACTTAACTTCAAGAACAAAAAGTTTTATTGCTGAAATCTGAATGCAAATACAAGAAAGAACAACCGCTCAGAGTTTTCTCTGTACAAAATCTGATAATGAAAGATGGAGAACCCCCCTCCTTTTATAGGAGAAGGAGGGGGTAGTCTTCCCTCAAAAGAGAGGAGAGAAAAAGGGAGGGGGACCAGAAGTTTGAATTTTTTTGGATCTAGTCAATATACTCTTGATTGTCTTTAATTATCTTGACCATGTAACTCTCTTTACTGTAGATTCTCGCAGCAGCGATTTTGAGTGAATTCTTTCTTTACAGAGAATTTAAAGTACACCCAAAAATATGATTTTCCTGTAGGCATTTGAATTTTCTTTCCAAATCATATTTGAACATTAAATTCTGCCTTGGGATGTGACAGTTACGCCAATTTTGGTACATGATATATATTTAAGTCAGCACTGCGGGAAAACTGAAATGCATCCTACCAACATCTCTTCTTATCTTCAATAATTCCTGAAAATTGAGAGAAATCTCATAAGAATTTATAAAAATAATATTGAGAGGATGAAAGTGCAATTGATTTCTGAATTAAACTAAAATTATCAAAAAAAATCTTAATTAATTATCTAAATGATGCACAAATAAATTATGAATCTGCATTCATCAGAAATGCACATTGTTAAACATGGTTTAGTATATGATGAGCCAATTCAGACATCCTAATTTCTTTTAGGGGGCATGCTCTAGAAATTGTCATGTTTACACTTAACCACATTCCTTTTAAATTGATTCTAAACACCATATGAAATGTGGCTGGGAAGCATTCCAATATGTCCTTCATAAATATTTGGAGTTGTGGATCTCACACGAAGCATTTATTTCCTAAGAAATTAATACCCAAATATAAGAAGGATTATTTTGTGGGGTATCCTAGGGAAACAAAAGGATATTATTTCTATATTTTGTCTTAGAATAAAGTGTTTGTTGCCAGAACTATTACTTTTCTAGAGAAGGAGTTCATCTATAGAGATACTAGTGGGAGGAAAATAAAACTCAAAGATGTTCAAGACACTCAGATTGAAAAAGAACTGATGGAGCTAGAACTTACAAAAAAAGATTACTCTTCCAATGGAAGTCCTAATATGCACCAAAAACCCTAGGGAGTTGATGTCCTCTCTAGGTTTACCTACAACTAGTGCTAGATAAATGCTCCAACCCCACAAGAGTGTGGAAGCCTTATCATAGTACAGATTTAGGATCGAACCCAAAGGACAACGTTAAGAATCTGAGTGTCTTTTTCTTATTTTGTATCAATATAAGTTAATCATCTAAGACCAGAAGTTTGATTTGAGTTATTTAACCTAAAACATGCAAAAGTAAAGGCAAGAATAAAAACTAGTTTAAGGATTAAAATCTAAGATTTCGCAAATGATGATGGATCACTGGGGTGATGCAAGTATTCGCCATCACTACACATGTATTGTACTTGTACCAAACATAGCAAGACTTGTAAGAAAAATACATGGATGTTATACAATAATGATGTCTTATAGGACAAGAGTAATGCACACATCCTTCACGGGTTGAGTAACCCTCATCCGGTGCATATCTACATGTCAATGAAGAGATGTAACTTCCGAACAGAGAACCATACTCAACCTCTTGAAATGTGTATCGAAAAACAAACAAGCGAGCGATAATTACCAATTCGATTAGTATCCTTATAGACTATCCCTCTTTAGAGGAAATAGCTATGAGAAACGTGGGAGTGTTGCAACGTCAGCCATACCCAAACGAATGGTCAAATACCTTGCACCACTCCCTTCGCAGATTGTGTTCCTCGACCTAGCAAGGTTGCACTTCCGTACGTCAAATTATTCCATTTCATAGTGCGAAAGTGCAACGATGGAGGTGAGTTTACTCCATCCCTCGGGAAGCGTTCCTAGATACCGAAATGGATGCGCGGTGGATACACACACCATAAACCAACACTAAATTGGTATTCGAGTCCTAAGAGCGATCGTAGACAAACCACAACGAAAGACAATAGATGCACACAAGAACACGGCCAACATTCAGGCATGTATGAAATAATTTAGTATTGAATCGGAAAGATAACATATTTTTAGTGCAGATTACAAAACACGGGCAGCGGGGCTAGTCCCCACACCCCAGTGGATGAAACTACTCGCTCCTCATGTCAGAAACAAGAGGAAAGAGAAAGAGGGAGAAATCTACCATGGACTCGGTGCAGAAGGTAGTCGCAGCTTGGTGAAGATGAAGTGGTCTTCTACGTCATGTCGGAGCAGATCTGGACTCAGAACGGGAGATGCCAAGATAGTCCAGACAGTCTCTCTCGCTCCGTCTTCCTTCTCTTCTCAGTCTCCTTGCTTGCAATGCGGGCAGTCGGTGGAATGGAACTGGTATAGATGAGACTAGATTTGGATCAGAATTGTGTACTGGCAGCCTGTCGGCGTCCGAGAACCGATCTCAATCTGGCAGCCTTGGGCTGTAGTGTAAGGACCCTGACCTCCGTTTAGGGCTTATCCTGTTTGCTTTACTTAACCCTGATGCTTAGTTGCCTGCTAATCACCTTTAGTGGTGATTAGGGTTTGTTTGTGCTTTGTTGAGAGTTGGAGGTGTTACTTGTAGTTAACCCAAGTCTAGGGTTTGTGGGCAAGTTTGTTACCTTATGAGGTGTTCCTCCCTCTCCTTTCTTCCTCTAGTGTTGAGAGGAAGGGTTGGGCTCATTGCTTGAGTCCCTTTGGGCTTGGTTGAGCCTTGGTGGGCCTTGTTGAGCTTTTCCTTTGCCTTTTTGGACCTTGTGTCAGGCAAGTGAGCCTTGTGTCGACCTAGGTGTGTCGGCATGTGGTGTGTCAGTCTAGGGAGTGTGTCGGCCATGGTGTGGAGGTGTGTCGCCCATGGACCCTTTGACCCTCTTTGACCTCGTTTGTGTCACCACTAGTGGGCACTTGGTGCTTGATGCTTGCATGTGGAAATGGCCTTGGACATGTGTTTAGGGCATGTTAGAGTGGTGGCTTTGCACATGGACAAGTGTCCCTAGGTGGGCGACACCTTTCCTTGTCTTTCCTTGGTTTCTCCTCCATCCTTTCCTATATATGTGTTCCCTTTCTCTTGCTAAGGATCCCTTTAGTTCCTTAATCTCCCTCTCCCTTGGTGCACGGCACCCTCTTCCTTTGCAAGCTTGGTGGTCGAACCTTGCCTTGGAGTCTCCTTCTTCCTCTAGTGGTGGCCGAACCCTAGAGTGCCTTGCTCTTATTCCTTGGTAGTGCTTGGATCTTGGAGCTAGGAGCTTGGATCTTGCTTAAGGCGGGTTACATAACTCCTAACCCTAACTACATTACCATCTTCTATGTTCTTGTTTGTATGTTTCTTATGATCGGCCATGTATGTTGCTAGCTTAGTTTCTTGCTTAGTTGTACCTTGTTGGCCGAACCTATGTTCTAGGGTTTCTTGGTGAGCAACACCCCTTTCTCTCCTAGTTCTAGAGGAGTGAGCTTGAGTTCTAGTAATATGGGTAATACCCCTCTCTCGTTTAAGTTGAGAGGTGAGCTTGTATTCTAGTGGCTTGAGCAACACCCTCCTCTCACCATGGACTTGAAAGGTGAGCTATGTGGTGGTTGTGGACCTTGGTTGTGGTTGTTCCTTGTGTTGCCCGATTGGTGATAAGAAGTGTGTAAGACCCCTCTCTCTTGGTTGTTGAGAGGTGAGCATCTTCTTGATCCATTAAGGTTTTGGTGCCCTTGTGCTTGAGGTTGGTGACGACCTTGTTGAGGAGGTGTTTCCCGACATCCCTCTTGACCTAGAGCCTTGAACGTTATGTTGTTGTGGCTGTGTCGGGCGATGCACCCTGGTCCTTGACCTCTTGTGTGTCGGGTGTCACAACTGGTTGAGTATCCTGCCTGGCACGCCTAGTTCAGGTGGTTGCTTAATGTTATTACACCTTGATGTTGTTGAAGCGTTGCTAGCTAGTTCTGTGGTGGGTGTTACCCCTTGGCCCTAGTCTTGTGTGTGTGGGCCGATAGCATGAGATCAGTTGGACGTTATGCTTCCTTTGTCGCCCGTTAGAGTGGCATCCTTTGGGCATTATGCCTTGCTATGGGTGTGATGTCCGATACACCTAGTGCGCGACGCGCCGTTGCACGGTATGCCTCTTTGGCTGAGCTACACGCCCTGGTTGCTCGTTAGCAGTTGGTTGCACGGCATGCCCATAGGCTCAGCTGCCCAACAGGCGTTATGGCCATTGTCCCTGTGTTACACGATGCACTGTCGCACATTATAGACCGAGCTGCATGCTGTGCTGGTGGCCGTTATGCTTTAGTTGCCCGATATACGTGGTTGCCCGACAGAGCGTTGCACGACACCTAGAGTTGCCCGATACACCCTGGGGTGATAGCCGTTATCCTTGCTGGTTGGCTTGGCCGATAAGAGGATAGAGTGTTGGGCGATAGGGGAGAGTACCCTGCCTGATACTACCTTTGGTGAGGGTAGTTGGCGTTTCTAGTGAGGGTCTTGTTCCTTATATGGAAAACCGATATGCTAGGTCTTGTTTCATGCATCACGTTTGGTTTATAATGGTAACCCTTGATATGCTTGATATAGTAGATCACATCTATGTATCTTAATACGACATTTCATGTGTTTATGATCATCTTGATTTATATGTATAATGCTGAGGAATGGTAAGCATATAAGATGCTTTGCATGATGTTATGATCACAGGATGAGATAGGTATGATAAAGCACATAATCATCAATGTTGCCCTATGCTTGGTAATATGATCTTCATGTCAATCCATGATGATTGTGCATACTAACCATGCAGGTGTTTCATACATATGCATAGCCAAGAAAAAGGGCTATGAGGTATATATGTTTGAGTAACACTGCTTTGATGGTTACTCTTGATGATGAGATAACATGCATGATGTGTTTTGGTCTGAGGACCTGAGTTTGGCTAAAGTTCCTAGTTGAGGTGTTATCCTCTGATGATGATCTGGGATTGTTATCCCAAGTGATGAGAATGCCTTATGAGGGATTGAGATCTCGGAATAACAGGATGGTGGTAATAATAATATAGCTTTATGTTATGCATGTGTTACAACTTGGTTGCCTCAGCAATCCACTTAAAATATACTAACTAATCACAGTGGAACATATCATGTAGTTTTCCCTGGCCATAGATCCATCATCGTCAGTAGCTGGTGATGGTGAAACAGGTTCTCCTACGGGTTAACCTGGAAGCGCATATTATTGAATATGTGTGGTTTCTCCTAGCCTGAAATAGAGAGGATGCGAGTGCAGCTGCGGTTGCAGACTCAGATATATATATAGAGCATGGTGAACAGGCCCATGGCTCAGGATATGTGATATGGGAGAATGAATGTGTTCATGGCTCAGAGCACGGTGAACAGGCCCGTGGCTCAGATATACTAGCGCCGAGACCTGTACCGAGGCAGGCTAGGATGAGGGTAGCCTATGGAGCTGACCCTGTGGCTAAGGCCACTTAAGCATGAGGCTGCTATCCTGCTTTGGTACTCGTGCACTGACCATGAGGTGGGAGGTCATGGAGTCCAGCTCTTCCATTGACCCTGTATGGCACCAACTTGGGTTTCGCAACCGAAGGTTGGATTTGAGCGGTACGGCTCACTTCCTCAGGGCATAATAATACGTAATCCAGCCGAATAGTATTTATTGCTTAAGGCAAAACACGGAACATTGGTTGAGGCCTTGCTTGAGTAGTTGATCTTATTATACCTTGCAGTTACTTATACGTTCCTTATGTTATGTGGTAATATCTTATAAATCTTATCTTGTCAATCATGTTCCATAAAAAAATACTTGGGTATATGCCTTCCGTACATTCTGGTAAGCTTAATGGTATGAAAAGCTTTACTTTATAAACTACTCTTGTTACACCTTCTATTAGTTATCTGCTGCTTTTGCTTTAATCTCCCTTTGGTTCTATAGTTTCGACGGGGAGTTATGTTTCTCGCTGGGATTGTGTGTCTCACCCCGCTGGTTTATAACCTTTTTAGGTGTTCGAGCTAGGCATGGTGGTGGTCACGGAGTTGTGGCTGAGCAGCAAGACGAGCAGTAGAAGGCAAGAGATGGACATGTTGCTGTTTTGGTTGTTTTATAGTAGAGTCTTAGAGTCATCCCCATACTCTCAGGTCCTTGGAGGCGTTTTGACGTTGTTTCACGATGTTTAGTTGTTAAAGTTTTGTATATCCTACTACTGGCCGGATGTGGGCCGTTCTGTATGTAATAACAGGTGAACTCATGTGTTGGTTACACAGCTGCTTCCCTAAGCTGTGGACATGTATCAAGACTTGTAAATGTTTATATAACATGTTTCCTTACAGGATGAGGAACTAAATGTAATAGTCTCTTGGTTTATCTGCTTTCTGCAATCGGTTTTAATTAACCCGTGTTTTTGGTGATTTGTGCTTTATGGTGTTTTCCACACATTTTCTCGTAACACCTCATTGTCTGTGTGATAGTGGGATGTGTTGCCACAAGTAGTGAGATGGATGTCCAAGACCATGCCTCTACCCTTCTATTTATAGGCTTGCCATGTGTCTTGGATGGATTGGGTTAGATCTGCAAATTGCCCAAAATATCTTGGGCCAAGGAGTCACACCTTGTGCGTGCCCTTTTGTCCCATGCGATTTGATCATGTGGTTTGCTCCCGCAATTTCTCATGTGGTTTGCTCCTGCGGTTTGGTTGCTTCATGCGGTTTGCACTGCAATTGCTCATGCGGTTTTGTGTGCATGCGGTCTTGCTTTGTTTATTCCAAACCGTTTGGTAGTGTGTGCAGCAATTCCATGCGGTCTCACATGGCAATTGGCCATGCGGTTTGCTTCTCAAATCAGCAACCGGTCTTGGTGTTTTGGCAACTTCTTCATGTGGGTGCAGTAGCTTCTTCACGTGGGCGCAATAGCTGCTGACCATTCAATTTTGAATGCAGCGCTCCATTCAGCTTGTTAAATCATGTGGACTCTACTAGTGTTGGGTCATGCGTTCTTCATGCCCATGTTTACGTGGTCTTTACTTCCCATCTATTCATGCAGTTTTGCATCCCAGCATTCTTCACAAGCATGTGCTCTTCATGATATCAGGTCAGATTGCTAAACGGTCTCAGCGCTTTCGGTTTGGGAACGTAAGGCCATCATGCGGTCTTAAGAATGATCGCCTCCATTCAGTTTGGGACTCTGTCGCCACCAACCGGTTTGGTTTGGAAGCAGTATGCCTCATCGTCTTGGGTCTGTGGTACCTCTCACGATCTGCAACTTACATGCTCATGCGGTTTCCGCTCAAGCGAGCAAACGATCTTGGCACATGATCCTCAGCCTTCCCGTTCTTGGAACCGTGAGGTGCCAAGCGGTTTGGCTAGCAGAGAGAGGGCACCGTAGATCGTCGTTGCTGCTGGTGAGGAGGATGGTGTCGGTGCTCGTGGAGGGCAGGCCATTTTGGACAGCGATGGTGTCGATGAGTAGGTCGCTGGTGGTGCTAGGGGTGAAAGAGGATGGTGGTGGCACTGCTTCATGCATGTGCGATGGCGGCGGAGTAAGGTTGGTGAAGAAGATGACGTCGGCGGTCGTGGACAGCAGTGGTGTCAGCGAGCAAGTCATGGGCGCTACTTGCATGAGCTGCAGAGCGTGGATGTTGATGGTGGTGCGACCTGAGACTGGTGATGAATTCGGACGGCGGCGGCGCTGCTTGGTTTTGAGATCGAGAGAGCAAACGGAATGGGGGTCAAGACCGAATGAGGTCAAGACCGCATGGAGGTCAATACAACATGAGGTCGAGACCACATGGAGGTCAAGACCGCATGGAGATCGAGACCGCATGGAGGTCAAGACCGCATGAAGGTCGAGACCGCATGAAGGTCGAGACCACATGGAGGTCAAGATCGCATGGAGGTCGAGACCGCATGAAGGTCGAGACCGCATGGGGTCGAGACCGCATGGAGGTTAAGACTGTATGGGGTCGAGACCGCATGGAGGTCAAGACTGCATGGGGTCGAGACCGCATGGAGGTCAAGACTGCATGAAGGTCGAGACCGCATGGAGGTCAAGACCGTATGGGGTCTAGACCGAATGAAGGCCAAGACCGCATGAGGTCAAGACCGCATGGGGAAACCGAATGGTGGTCAAGACCGAGTGGTTGGATGAAAAGGAACCGTTAGATCTCGATCAAATGGTTGAGAGTGATCTGTAGGGAAAAGGAAAGTGAGTAAGGGGGGATAAGATCAAATAAACTGAAAACTAGAGTAATTAGAACTAGTAAAGCATTATTTACATGAAACTGAAGCGATACTTAAAATAAACCCAAAGTGAGGGTAGTTCAGTCGATATGCGGCACAAAATCCTTAGAATTGGTGACTGAGAGGGTGAATCTGGAGGATTCATCACCACACCAAACTTAAGTGTTGCTCGTCCCGAGGAATGAAAAATCCCAAGACAGTCGCCAAAATGCATGCATGTTGGTCTCATAATTACCTCACCTTCGTGCAAGTGTCAGAATTTTCACAAAAAAGAGAAAAGGAAAATGAGGCGAAACAAAATTAGGGCAAAAATGTCAGAAATCCTTTGAATTGGTGACTGAGGATGAGTCTGGAGGATTCATCACCACACCGAACTTAAGTGTTGCTCGTCTCGAGAAATGGAAAACTTAAAACAGTTGCCAATGAAATTGTTCATCTCGTGATTGCCTCATCCTATTGTCATATTGTAATTTTGTTCATGGCTCAGATTGATACAGCATCAAAGCTTCCTTAGATCACAGAATACATCTTATGATATCCTCATTTCTGAGTTCACTTTACTGAAGTATTTCCTTCTCACTCTCTGTTGTATCAGTCATGTTAAAAAGTTTTATGAGACTTTGAACAAACCCACAGAATCAACAAAATGCATATGATCTATCACTGGTTAATAAAAAAGGAAAGAATGGGGTTATGATCAAGAGATAAGAGTCTCTCTTCTAATTGACTCAAGACTCTTATTATTGGTTGATTCATCGAGATACTTTGAGTGTTTTGCGTACAACTCTGGTTGACTTAGCCTTACTCCTGATTTTTTTTTAAAAGGTAACTTAGAAGTGTGTATAGGTTGGTTGTAAGGCTCTTGGCTAATTTACCTCTTTGAGAGGAGGTAAAGGGTCATTTTTGGATCCTTAGGATCTCACTACCGGTCACGACACATCCGCCTTTGTGAGGGCAGCTAATGTACCGGCCGGGCGAGGCCTTTATCAGTTATCCTTATTCAGGGCACAACTCTCATGTTTTTATTCACACACTGACTTTTATTCATTCTCATTTGGCTTGGGGGAAAGGGAATTTTTGGATTTTTTTTGTATATTTGGGCTGCCAAGCCTCTTTTTGGAATTGGGGTAGATTTTTCGCCAACCTCGGTATGTGCACAATCATCATTGTATACTCTTTGAATCAAGAAGAGAAGGTGATACACCCCTATTATGTATTGAGGGGTATGGAAGAAGCGGTAGTGGAAAAAGAGGTGTGGTGTACCACACCGAACTTAGAGTTTGACAGAGGTGTGGTTTACCACACTGAACTTAGAGTTTGGCAATGTTCTAGTTTTCACTAGAAAGGAGTGTGGTGAGCCACACTGAACTTAAAGCTTTGGCATGATTGATTAGCGAAGGGGTATGAAGATGAAGGAATAAGTGTAGAAGAGAGGTCAGATCATAATGCAGTTTGCTTAGTGATTCCATATGACAGGTTCTTTTTCTCCATCACACTCTGCTGAAAAAGTGACAAGATAGAACTTCAAATGAGAATTCCATACAGCAGATCCATTATTCAGTTAGAGGTGCGATGCATTTGATCTATCTCAGACTTATTGAGGCTTATCATTCTTATGGAGGATATGACATTAGGGTTCATTGACTTATACGAGATGAAATCATTTATTGGTTAGTTTTAAGCATTTGTTCCTCATGGATTTGCAACGAAAAGAGGTAATGACAAAAGATTCGAAAAGAAAAAGTCGACTAGGTAAAGGCTTTATTTTAAGAAGAAAAATGATAAAGTGGAAAAAATGTGAAAAATAACTTAGAATAGAAAAATAGAAAGCAGTAAAGGTAGAGGGTGGAATGGAAGTCATACTACCCGCCCTCCACTTCGAATTTATGAGTTTGCTCATTTATGAACAAATACTAGGTTCGAGATGGAGGGGAAGGGTTGCACAATGTTAACCAGACGGTCCTCATAGTTGGAAGAAGGTCCGGAAAAGATGTCACGCAATAGCCGACGCCGGAAGCAAGGGAGTGGCTTGAACAGACTGTTGACTAGGTGGTCGTGGCAACTCGAATGGGTTTTCTAGATGATTTGGATGCATATTTATTTCACCTCTTTGTCCGTCAAGAAGAATCTAGAGTCCTTCCCCCATCAGTGAGGCAGGTAAAATATAAGCAATTGATACTGGAGGGCTAGGTGAGTAGTCAAAGCATTGCTCATTTGTGTCCTCCAGTTGTGGCTCGCCCTCAAAATTTAAAGTAGAACTGCTTTCTCCAAAATGCAAAGCAGTCGATTGTGGGTTGGCCACTTGGACTTCCTCCTATCCTGGATCAGGTGGTGGATCTGGTTCAGGCTTCATTTCATCACCTGGATTTTCTTGCGTAGGATATGGTAGCCAGGATGACATTTCTTCATCAGAGGAGTTGTTTTGAGAAGTATCATCATTTTTATCAACGTTGGAATTTATGAGAGTGTCGTTCTGCTTTTCAAAATTTTGTTTAGAATTTTCCTCGTAGACCATCCTTAATTCATCCAGGTAACTAGAATAAGATTCGACAAAACTCTTGCTCAGTTGAGGAAATCATTAGATTCCGTGGTAGGGGTTCTGATGATGTCTCTTCATGGGAGGGATTAGTCCATGAGAAAATGTTTTGAAGGCTAGAATCTCCTGATGACTCCGTTTCTTCGATATTAGGACTAAAGTACTCCATTTCTGAATCAGTTTGTTGTTCAAGTACTTCTTCATAGTACTCCTCTGGTTTCATTGGGTGCTCAGGAGGAGTTGCTATGGGAAGATTGAAACCTGGCTCAGGTAATAGACATATCTCAGTTTCTTGAATTTTAGGAAGGTCTTCTTCATAGAGGTGAATTTCTCTAAGTAGACAGGTTTGTGACTTGATGCCCTCCCACGGGCCCTTTTTATCATTACAAGAGTCTAAGGGAATATTGTGATCCATTCCAAAATCAAGGGGTAGTTCATGTTTCTCTTCATAGTGCACTTGAGATTCAATAGAAAGATCGTGCTCTTGTTCGAGGACTGGCTCCATCTGGACTTCTTGTGGTGGTGGTAACTTAGGTAATATCGTCTCATGAAAAGGACCAGTCATAGGATTGTCATCTTGAGACCCGTCATCCTCCCTTGATCCTATTTCATCAGTGAGAGTGGTATGGTCTATTTCTAAATCAAGATCTTGATCAGTCCTATCCTCGAAGTTTGTCCCTAAATCAGCCGAATGATTAGAAATTTCTTCATAAGGGCAATTCGGATTTTGTTCTGGAAGTGAAGACATTTGATTCCCTTGCATAAAAGACATATCCTTATCTGAATCGGTCACATACCCATCTGAGTCTGATTGTGAAGGACTATAGAGTCCTTGTGACATAAACCCTTCTTCTATGGATTTCATGGATGGGATAGATGAAGTTGAAGAGATTTTGTCATTGAGGGAGTCGATTACCGCCAATTGCTCTTCAATGGTCAGATTTGAGTCTATGAAGTTAGAAGGTGGGTAAGTGTTGAAGTTTATCTCCGATTGATCTCCTGACTGTAGAGAATCCCCATATTGGCTACTCATCCTTCCCTCTTGCACTCATGCTTGAAGGTCATTGGAAGGCATATCCCACATGATTTTATAATCATCATCGTAATCAATTGCGACATATGGACTAGGGATATGCTTAGTTGAAATTGGTGGTTGTTCTACATGTTTCTCAGGAGTGTTGACAAGTTGATTAAGATCGGCTATCAACTTCTTAATCGTGGTTGTCTGATCAGCTAGTTGTTGAGCCACTGATGCCTGTAAAGTTCGTAGCTCCTCCATCAATGTGTGTCGATCTTCATAAAAAAGCTCTTCACTGCACCCGTTGGGTTGATATTGATAATAGCTCTCCTCATCATAGTGTTGATTTGCATTGTTTTCCAGGTTCCCTCCTTCATTGCAGTCTACACCTTGAAATCTGCCATAGTTAGGTTTTTCATAGTAGCCTTCAGGGTGGTACGGATTATAACCTGTGTTATATCCATAGTTGTATGAAGAGGCTGCTTTGAGTTTCCCAACTATACGATTCACGATTACTTGACGCAGAGCCATCACGTAGAGAGGAGGGACATTGAAGCAGTAAATCGATGCATGAGAATAGTCACCACATAGTTGACATCTAACGGTTGGTGGTGCTGACTGCTTCATTTTAAAGAGAGTTGGTACCTAAAATCAAGGAAAGAGTTTATCAGGCTTGACCAACCACTTCAAATCCAAGAAGATATGTGAGATTAAGCCTTTCACTTTTTAGATTTTTGGAAAGAAAAATGGAAAACCCTAGAGAAACCTAAATCGACACGGAATTCGAAAAAAAATGATTCTTATAGGTATATCCCCGGCAACGGTGCCATTTTTTGATGGAGCTAGAACTTACACCAAAAGATTACTCTTCCAATGGAAGTCCTAATATGCACCAAAAACCCTAGGGAGTTGATGTCCACTCAAGGTTTACCTACAACTGGTGCTAGATAAATGCTCCAACCCCACAAGAGTGTGGAAGCCTTATCATAGTACAGATTTAGGATCGAACCCAAAGGAAAACGTTAAGAATCTGAGTGTCTTTTTCTTATTTCGTATCAATCTAAGTTAATCATCTAAGACCAGAAGTTTGATTTGAGTTATTTAACCTAAAACATGCAAAAGTAAAGGGAAGAATAAAAACTAGTTTAAGGATTAAAATCTAAGATTTAGCAAATGATGATGGATCACTGGGGTGATGCGGGAATTCACCACCACTACACATGTATTGTACATGTACCAAACATAGCAAGACTTGTAAGCAAAATACATGGATGTTATACAATACAGATGTCTTATAGGACAAGAGTAATGCACACATCCTTCACGGGTTGAGTAACCCTCATCCGGTACATATCTATGTGTCAATGAAGAGATGTAACTTCCGAAGAGAGAACCTTACTCAACCTCGTGAAACGTGTATCGAAAAACTAACAAGCGAGCGATAATTACCAATTCGATTAGTATCCTTATAGACTATCCTTCTTTTGAGGAAATAGCTATGAGAAACGTGGGAGTGATGCAACGTCAGCCATTCCTGAACGAATGGTCAAATACCTTGCACCACTCCCTTCATGGAATGTGTTCCTCGACCCAGCAAGGTTGCACTTCCGTACGTCAATTGATTCTATTTCATAGTGTGGAAGTGCAACGATGGAGGTGAGTTTACTCCATCCCTCGGGAAGCATTCCTAGATACTGAAACGGATGCACGGTGGATACACACACCAGAAACCAACACTAAATCGGTATTCGAGTCCTAAGAGCGGTCGTAGACAAACCACAACGAAAGACAATAGATGCACACAAGAACGCGACCAACATTCAAGCATGTAAGAAACGATTTAATATTGAATCGGAAAGATAACATATTTTTAGTACAGATTACAAAGCACGGGCACCGGGGCTAGTCCCCGCACTCCAGTGGATGAAACTACTCGCTCCTCATGTGAGAAACAAGAAGAAAGAGAAAGAGGGAGAAATCCGCCATGGACTCGATGCAGAAGATAGTCGCAGCTCGGTGAAGATGAAGCGGTCTTCTACGTCGTGTCAGAGCAGATCTGGACACGGAACGGGAGATGCCAAGACAGTTCGGACAGTCTCTCTCACTCCATATTCCTTCTCTTCTCAGTCTCCTTGCTTGCAATATGGGCAGTTGGTGGAATGGAACTGGCATAGATGGGACTGGATTTGGATCAGAACTGTGTACTGGAAGCTTGTCAGCATTCGAGAACCGATCTCAATCCGGCAGCCTTGGGCCGTAGTGATATGGATGTCCAAGACCATGCCTCTACCCTTCTATTATAGGCTTGCCATGTGTCTTGGATGGATTGGGTTAGATCTGCAAATTGCCCAAAATATCTTGGGCCAAGGAGTCACACCTTGTGTGTGCCCTTTTGTCCCATGAGATTTGATCATGCGGTTTGCTCCCGTTATTTGTCATGTGGTTTGGTTGCTTCATGTGGTTTGCTCTGCAATTGCTCATGCGGTTTTGTGTGCATGCGGTCTTGCTTTGTTTATTCCAAACCGTTTGGTAGTGTGTGCAGCAATTCCATGCGGTCTCACATGGCAATAGGCCATCTGGTTTGCTTCTCAAATCAGAAACCGGTCTTGGTGTTTTGGCAACTTCTTCATGTGGGCACAGTAGCTTCTTCACGTGGGCGCAATAGCTGCTGGACATTCAATTTTGAATGCAGCGCTCCATTCAGCTTGTTAAATCATGTGGACTCTACTAGTCTTGGGTCATGCGTTCTTCATGCCCATGTTTACGTGGTCTTTACTTCCCATCTATTCATGTGGTTTCGCGTCCCAGCATTCTTCTCGAGCATGTGCTCTTCACGATCTCAGGTCAGATTGATAAACGGTCTCAGCACTTTCGATTTGGGAACGTAAGACCATCATGCAGTCTTAAGAACGATCACCTCCATTCGGTTTGGGACTCCATCGCCGCCAACTGGTTTGCTTTGGAAGCAGCATGCCTCGCGGTCTTGGGTTTGTGGTACCTCTCACGATCTACATCTTACATGCTCATGCGGTTTCGGCTCAAGCGAGCAAACAGTCTCGACACAGGATCCTCAGCCTTCCTGGTCTTGGAACCGCGTGGTGCCAAGCGGTTTGGCTAGCAGACAGAGGGTGCCATAGATCGCCGTTGCTGCTGGTGAGGAGGATGGTGTCAGTGCTCATGGCGGGCAGGCCGTCGTCGACGAACAGGTCGTAGGTGGTGCTAGCAGTGAAAAAGGATGGTGGCGGCGCTGCTTCATGCATGTGCGATGGCGGCGGAGTAAGGTTGGTGAAGAAGATGACGTCGGCGGTCGTGGACAGCAGTGGTGTCAGCGAGCAGGTCATGGGCGCTACTTGCGTGAGCTGTAGAGCGTGGATGTCGATGGTGGTGCGACCTGAGACTGGTGATGAATTCGGACGGTGGTGGCGCTGCTTGGTTTTGAGATCGAGAGAGCAAACGGAATGGGGGTCAAGACCGCATGGAGGTCAAGACTGCATGAGGTCGAGACCGCATGGAGATCGAGACCGCATGGAGGTCAAGACCGCATGAAGGTCGAGACCGCATGAAGGTCGAGACCGCATGGAGGTCAAGACCGCATGAAGGTCGAGACCGCATGGAGGTCAAGACTGCATGAAGGTCGAGACCGCATGGGGACGAGACCGCATGGAGGTCAAGACCACATGGGGTTGAGACCGCATGGAGTTCAAGACCGCATGAAGGTCGAGACCGCATGGATGTCAAGACTGTATGGGGTGTAGACCGCATGAAGGTCAAGACCGCATGGGAAAACCGAATGGATCAAGACCGAATGGTGGTCAAGACCGAGTGGTTGGATGAAAAGGAACAGTTGGATCTTGATCGGATGGTTGAGAGTGATCTGTAGGGAAAAAGGAAAGTGAGTAAGGGGGGATAAGATCAAATAAACTGAAAACTAGAGTAATTAGAACTGGTAAAGCATTATTTACATGAAACTGAAGAGATACTTAAAATAAACCCAAAGTGAGGGTAGATCAGTCGATATGCGGCAAAAAATCCTTAGAATTGGCGACTGAGAGGGTGAATCTGGAGGATTCATCAAGAACCTGATGAAGAATATAGGGAGGAATCACAAGTTTTTGTGTCATAGCCGCCCCCACAAAAAACATAGGAACCTCATCTATCTAAGAGGACTCACCATGAGCCTAAGAGAATTGGATTTATTGTGACTTGATATGGTGAGGTGTTGGACATGAATCAAAATGAGCCAACCCCCTACAAGGAATCAATGGAGGGACTAGAATCTATTAAATGGCTTTAGGCATTGATATCTAAAGTGGACTCCATATATACCAACAAGGTATGGACCTTGGTGGAACCACTAAAAGGGGTTAAACCCATTGTGTGCAAGTGTCTCTTTAATAACAAGACTAACATAGATCAAAATATCTAAACATGTAAAGGAAAATGAGTGACTAAAGGTTTCAAAGAAGTTCAAGGTTTTGACTATGATGAAATTTTCTCACCAATGGACATGCTCAAGTCCATTAGGATCATGCTAGACATTGCAGTATACCATGAATATTAGATCTGGAAGATGATTGTCAAAATTACATTCCTTAATGGAAATGTACTTAAGGGTGTGTATATGACATAATTTAAGGATTTTGAATCTCTAAAGGAAGGTGAAAAGGTCACTAAGATGTAAAGGTCAATATAAGTATTGAAGCAAGCATCTAGGAGTTGGAATCTTCATTTTAATGAATTGATCAAAGAGTTTGGATTCATCAAGAATGAATACAGACCTTATGTTTACAAAAAGGTTAGTAGGATCATTGTAGTATTCATTGTATTGTATGTGGATGATATACTACTTATGGGAAATGATATTCCAACTCTACAAAAGGTGTACATGGCTGGGAAATAGTTTCTAAGTGAAATACTTAGGATAATCCATCTACATTCTAGACATCAAGATATATAAATATAGATCTAGAAGAACTATTATTTTAAGACAAAGTACATACATTGACAAAATGCTAAAACAAATCAGCATGCAAGAATCTGAGAAAGGAAACTTACCTGTTATTTATGGGATAAGTATTTTTAAGACTAGTTGTCCAAATTTTTAAGTTAGGGACCACATGATTAAGAATCCATATGCCTTGGTAACTGAAGATATCATATCATGCAATTTTATTTACACGTTTAGTTGTCTCATGTGACGAGCATGATAAGCATGTCAAGAAAATTGTAGTGAAGGTCACTGAATTTTAGTATAGAAGATCCTAAAGTAACTGAGAAGAACTTAGGATGTCAAGGTGAGGAAGAATTAGTTGTGAAGAGTTACACAAATTCAATATTCTAAACACATAAAGATGATTACCAATTGTCATATATCATTCTATGTTTTTCCTCAATGGTGGTATTGTCAATTGGAAGAGTTCTATGCTAAATTCAATGACTAATTATACAATAAAAACTAAATATGATGTTGCATTAGGTGATACATAGGAAGCTTTATGTATTAGGTTCAATTGATGAATTTTGAGTTGTTCCTAGAATATTTGACATAATATATGTTACTATGACTACAATGGGGATATCACGCAAGACAAGGAACTCAAATAGCATACATATTTCAAACATAACATTTGATCCTTCAGTCTCATATGAGAGATTATTCAGAAATGATATGAGAAAATCTACATGATATCAACAAAGATCAAGTCTATTAATCCATTGACTAAGCATTGTCACAACAAAAGAGTGACAGTCATGCTATATCACTTGGTATAAGATATGTGGGTGATTGGATTTAGCGAAAGTGGGAGAATGTTTGTGTATATTTACTAGAAGCCAATCATTAGATGATGGGCATAGGGATATTTTGTATTTTTTATTTGATTAATAAAGATAATTCTGAATATTGATGCACATTTGATTATCCTGATATTAATGTGCATAATGAATGTCCTCAAAATAATTGCTTCAAGGCATGATACTCTAGGTTTATCATTTTAATATGAGATCCTAATGGATGCTATGAACAATTTTCTAAAATGTCCCTAGTCAAGCATTATTATGGATTGGACAACAATAATACATGTGAGACCATTATGTGTGGTGACTAATGATGATGCCTCATGGTCATCAATATTAGATACCAATTTAGACACATAGGTACTTGTTAGAGAACAAATTTATTCCATATATACTCCTTGAGAGAGATATATGTACCGTTATATGATAGCCATAATCATCTCTCAAAAGAAACAATGGTGTTGTGGTCCTTTAACCTAAAACCGCTATAGTGGTTACATGATAATCGTCATGATTTGAAATTGTCAAACATGATCTAGAAGAAGGTTTTCATAAAGGTGACCTAGTGCGATGACAATCATTATAAACATTGTGAGTTATGTAAAAAGGAATTTGTATCTCCCATATAACAGGAGAGATATCTAAGGACTCTTGATACGTGAGACTTGATAAACACTTGGCCATGCCCATGGTAGTCAATATGTGAAATTGGCCCTTTGACCTAAAGTCACTATAGTGGTGATGTGATAATCGTCATGATTTGACATTGTCAAACATGATCTTGAAGAAGGTTTTCATAATGGTATCCTAGTGCGATGAGAATCATGATAAACGTTGTGAGTGATGTAAAAAGGAATTTTTTTCCAGCAATCTCGGTTTGTTTTCTTTTATGTGCATTTTCTAAGATATTCCAAAAGTAATCTATTCATTACAAGTAGAGAAAGACTTTACATGAATGCCTTTACAGAAGTCCTGGCAACAAACTGGGCTGCCAATCCTTTCTGAATGGCAAAACTTATGGACCTAAATACAAAATTATTAGATGCATAGGGCGAGATCATAAGGTTCCTATTGATAATGTTCTGGAGTCATTGAAGAAGGGAAACGACATCATCAGCAAACACCCAAAAAAACTGTCAAAAGCAAAAGGTAAAAAGTGATGATGGTTAGGCTCACAAGATGCACCATGCTTGTGAACCTTTTGTGTCTCCGCATTAGATGCAGCCATGCCCGCTTTAAAATTGTTAGAAAGAGTGCATGTAAGGGGAGAAACTCCAGTGAGGTCTACACATGTATGTTTGCCATCTGTCCAATCAAACAATAGGATATCCGCGGGACGTTGAGCATGAAGACCATCAGAACGTGTGCCTAGAAAGGCAACTGGAGCTTCCTTCAACACTTTTAATCCAGCACGAGATATAAGTTCAAATAGAGCATCACGAACGACATCATGACGAAACTTATAGCCAGGCCATGAACGGCAATGGACAGCATGATCACCAAAGGCGTCAAGGTCTGCAACATTGCACAGTGGGCAACGTTCATCACCAGGGAACAAAGGAATCATCAGGCGGTACCGAAGGATAGAACGATACTCAACATGAGACATAGACAAGCCAAAACCCTCAATAGGCACAGCAAGAAGAAAATCTTGTGCGTGATCAGCTTGTAAAGAAGAGAGAATTGCATGTTGTCGTAGGCAGATACCAGTTGCCATAATTTGATGGATGACTGTCTTATAGTAAGCGTCTGCCAAAATAGAATGGGTCTTTGGAGTGGCAGAAGGCGTACGTGACAACTTGGACCAGCAAAAGGATGGCAATGTGTTACATAGTGAAGCATGTGCAGAGATGAAGGAGGATCCTGCAGACACTGGGCCCACTTCTCATAGAATATGATCTTAGAGTTCTTGGGTGTGGACTCGAGATGCAACAAAGGCAAACTTGCTGACATCTTGAGAATAATAAATATCAAAGCCTCCCAGGTGCATAGGAAGAGTGACCAGGCACCACTATAAATCACCAAACTCGGGACCATCACCGACCACAATACGTTCTAGGCAGCATCGAAGGCCATCATCAAAATCATCCAACACAGATGTAATAGAATCAGGTGGTGTTTTTCTGAGACCAAAAAACATCTTGGGCATCCCAATACAAGCACGAAGAAGAAGCAGCTCACATTGAGGGTCTTGCAACAATGACAAACGATCCATCATGGCAAGAGTATTATTCACACGTTTCCTTAAAAGTTCCAAGCAAAAATGTGAATCTGTAGAAACAAGACCACCCAAGATCTTCACTCCATGCTTTGGATGAGATATATCAAAAGGAAACAAGCCTAAATCTGGATCTCGTCGTGGATCAATAGAAGGCCAAAAGATCTTCGTCTTCTTAACATTGAGATGAAGACCAAAATTTGGTCCTTGTTCTTTGATGAGATCAAGAGCTTTAGAAACTTGTACAGTGTCCCCAATAAGAGTTCCATCATCAAGGTAGAAAGAAAGAAGGTTGAGGTGACATTCATCCTTCACCTGTAAAATGAGAGAATGAAGTGCTAAAGAAAAAAGTAAGGGTCCCAATGGATCACCTTGTTGGACGCCAGCTGCAGAAAAAAGAGGCTCTGTCTGACCCATGTAGAGAGGAGCTGGGGAGCAGTAGCAAAACTCAACCCAACGTGCAATAGATGGACAATGAAGACGGACCTCTCGAAAAATGGTGGACATGTCAACCATGTTGAAAGCATTGTTGAAGTCAACAAGAGCCATAGTAATAGTAGTACAATGTTGTTGCTCATTCACTAGGTGAGAGACAGCGTGTAGAAGGGCCTCAGCACTACCAGGAATACCAACCCCAAAATGGTGGTCTTTAAGGTAAGAGACTGCATCTGAAAAGGAATTTGTATCTCCCATATAATAGGAGAGATATCTAAGGAATCTTGATATGTGAGACATGAGAAACACATGGCCATGCCCATGCCCATGCCCGTGCTAGTCAGTATGTGATATTGAGCCCATATTTATCTTTATAGTCTACCTTAAGACCAAGTAACTTGGATTGAACATAATGAGGATGGCATGTCCATGCCTCTCATTTAATCTGAATATCTCCAACAAAAGGCTTATACAACATGGTGTAACAGTTACACTAGTCATTTATTTCGAGTCTTCTCTTACTATCTTACAACTTGGGTTGCAATGATATGTAGCTAGGCATCGATCATTTCTTATGGATGTTAATATTGATCAGCAAATCCATTTCCAATGTGGTATGGTGTCTAGATGGTCACACACATAGAGATGTCTTAAAGAAAGGATGATTTGGACTTGTTTGTAATTATTACAAATATAGAAACCTAGAAGCAAGTTCCAAACACCTGGAATTGAATATGGATCCATGCATTGGAAATTATTTTTGCTAAGTGAGGGACCTACCCCTTAAGGAAAGAGGAAAGTCCAGATTGAATAAGGACTCATGAAAAATGTGTTCTATGGGACCCAGTGCATGGAAGATTACCTTGTTCCATGAGGGATTCCACGGGCCTAGTCAAATAAGGGTTTAGAAACCCTACCCTCGCTAGTCTTCTATATATATGATTATGATTGGAGGCTCACCAGATAGAACATCTTCTTTTCACATTGTTTCCTCAAAGGTTTGAGAAATATAAAACAAACTAAGAGAGAGGTATAGAGGAAGGGAGGAGACTAGCAACTCCAGACCTTTATCTTCAAGTGCTCATGTACATATCGTACATACGAGTTCATACAAAAAAAATGTTCCTAATGAGAAGCTTCATTGAAATCACAATGTTTAGCGAGAAGATCTCTCTAGAAGAACATAGTGCTCCACCAAACCCCTTCTCTACGTAACAATGTGTTCCTCCACATGTGCTCAACCATGGAACAGTGTGTTCCACCAGAGTTGACTTCTAGGTCACATCTAGGGTCAATAGAGTCAACTTTGTGACCTTGGGATCTATGCCAATCACAAGTGGAATCAGACAATCCTCCATTTATTTTCATCCATGGACTCTATGATTTGCCATAGAAAATAGTTTTTTGCATGCATTCTGAGGAAAATATCAGAGTTCTAGAAACTAGAAAAATGAGTTCCTAATATTGTTCTAACAATATTCTAAAGTGACATAGATTGGAAGGTCTGGATATACATCAAGTGACTCAACTTTAATTGGTGGAACTTATTACACAATAAGGTATAAACTTATAGATATTAATTTGATATTGTCGCATTAGATGGATCTTGCACGAGGAATTATCAAGAATAAAAATTTATTCATCTATGTTTTCTTCTCTTGGGATTCCAATAGTATTTTTAACTCAATTCCCTGCCACCCTTTTGATATCATAGATCCTACATTCTCTATCCCAGTAAATCAGAAGTAGAAAACTTTCCACACCAAATTTTAGAGCCATTCTGGTGACAACAAAAAGCTTTATATGATTGGTCTATTGAGATAATGTTTTTTTGGTCGAAACTATTGAGATAATGTTAACATTATTATTTCACTTAATTTGTTTTTGTTTGATTTCTAGTTTCTTTAATAATTTCTTTTAAATTCCTTATTTTTTATCAAATTATTTCTCTTTTAGATTTTTTATATTTCTTATTTTTCATTTCTTTGGAGAAAAAAATCTATTGTATAAATAGTTTTCCAAGGTGTTGTTTTTTCCTGAGAGGCTAATAGTCAATTTTATACTTTTTAGACATTCAAATATAATGGATTGACTAACAAGATAGTCCACACAATATTGTTATGTAGATGCTAAGGTCCTATAGTAGAGTCCTATATAGAGTACCATGACACTTGAAATCATTAGGCATCACCACTATTCCTAGTTGGTTTGTCTAGCATAACACCATGCCTTATCATCCTGATTATGAAGTGGACTACGATTGACAATACATCCAAGGTTTACTATGAAGATCCTTAATGTGAAAACTATATCATTATGAGGCATACTACAATATTAAATACCATGGGGGCTACTATGAAGAGACATACTACAAAGATCATTATCCAGCCAAGATATATGTGCACTGGATGGAAGCCCTCACAAAGATTCTAGATGAACATCAAGCTTTTATAAAAATTATGTACAGACAACTATTCCATGTAACACGATAGATTCATCAACTTCTCGAGGCGTTTGTAGAGACCCAAAGAACAACCTGAAATAGTAGTAGCTTGTGACATTATGTGAGAAAGATGCTTAGAAAAATGGCAATATGGAGTATCAAAAAGAAAGGGACAATTCCATGGAAGTAGAACTAGCTCCACCAGACTTCATTAATACAAATACATGTGATTTTATTCTATAAAAACTATGAATGAATATGAAAAATCACTTTTTTACTTCATTTCCAGCTGCATCAAATGAAGAGGAAACTTTTATACTAAAGGTTTTTATGTCACCACCATTTTATTTTGTCGTTTATTCTCCAAATCAAATTCCCACCAAATATATGTGTGAGTTTGGTATGATGACACAATGTAGCTAGAACAATGAGTTGAGGACATTTAATGATATTGTTGCTTAATTGAATTTGGTGTCAATCGGATAGTTGACCTAAAGGATACACAGTTGTGTGAAAGTAATGTTCATGTTGATTTTAGCTATGAGACAATTCCTTTCTATGCCAACACCTCATCTTCTACATATTGATCAAGGCGATTAGAAAAATCTAGAGTAAGGTCCTTCACTTGACTTAGCATAATTGGTATTTTCAAAAAATTATTTAGTGCATAATACCTTTTATGTTGAAGAAGATAATCCATTTCTAGAACCATGGATGGAAAAACTAGAAAGCCATTAATGAGTCACCAACCCAGTATTGTTCCTTTATTATAGGTCAACACATACCTACTACACTACCTCTAGATGCATGTGTGTTTTTATAAATCTTATTTTAAGGATAACATGATGAAAATCAATATTATTTATATGATACTTAAGTTATTTTGAGTTCCCACAACCACCATTCAATGGTTGCTCCATAGAGATCTTTTGTTTAATGTCCCAACAGTTACTAACATTCCTTTTAGCTAGAGCTTCTTGGATTTCCCATCTAGATGAGCACCAAAGAACTTATTTCCATATTTCTTGGGTTTAGTATTTTCTTGAATATGAGATTACTTCTAAGCATAGGGTGGAGGGTGGGTGGTAGGTACTTTGTTCTTTCCCTTGAGTTCCCACATCCACCATTGATTAACTGCTCCATGGAGCTCTTTTGTTCAAGGTCCCCACCCATACTAATATTCCCTTTTATTGGAGCTTCTTAGAGTTCCCTCAGCCACCTAGTGAGCACCAAAAGTCTTATTTCTCTCTATCTCGAATTTAGTATTTTCTCATAGATAAGAAAACTTCTAAGATTAGGGTGGAGGTTGGGTGGTATGTGTTCAATTCCATCCACACCTATAAATTTGTATATTCTTCTTTTCTTAATTTAGCACTTTATCATCACCTGCATCAATCCCAATTAGATCACTTCCATATGTATATAGAATTAATTTTTAGTCTTCATCGTTGCATGATGTAATTCAGGCTATTATCTTGTTTTCTTAAGTTCGCATTCATGTTTGCATCATAGTACTACATCTAGAGTCTGTCATCCAACCCCCTTGTTTGAATTAAAAACTTGCGTTATCCCATTTATAAAGCACTCCAATGGTTAGAACTCATCCTTTATAGCCAATGGACATCAGTTTTAGAATCCTTAGAGAGGATAGAAGGTGTTAGAGGAACTGATGGGGATAAAAAACATTCCTCCTACTATTAGTAGAACATATCTATTGAATTCATGTGTATCCAAAAATTGTTTCATTATTAAAGTGTACTGAATTTAGATGAATAAGCCAATGCACTTAACAAAAATAAGGTTGCACATGATCCAAATCATCACACTTCATCTACAATATTCTTACCTCCTATCCATCAAAAAATAGAAGCACATAAAGAGTAAAAAACGCTAATCTTGGGGCGGAATCCTTATCCCATATTCTATCATCTTCTTCCATACCCTTCTCTATGTAATAGGAGTATACCAAGTGAAATATAAATTAAAATATTCCAGATCTACATAACAATCACAACTTATCCATCGTTACAAAAAAATCAAGTAAATATATGAAATCTCATGTTAAATATAGGCAAGATATGTATCTTCTTCTACAACCCTCATTATTTCTATTTTCCATGGATTGGGGCCATGTCACATGCTTCATTTGATATCCATTTGAGATATCTTGTAGTTGGATTGTGTGTGTACTTCTTAGGATTCTTTGATTTTCATGAAATCCTTAGACATGTGTAACTCTGGAGGTTTTGATGAGAAGGTGATGATGTGAATCATAGTCAAAAGTAAGCACATGACCATTCATGTTTTGTAATATCAAAATGTTGGTAGATTGATCATATATGCAGTAGGGATCCATGCATGATGCAAGTGTGAGGGATGTACAGTTATTGATGGTATTCATCTATAGAGTGTTTTAGAGTTTGTAATACCTATCAACCAGCAACTTGAAAGTTGGCGCTTGTTTGATGAATGCCAATTCATTATACTTTTCATTTCATTCCATTTTTATTCTAGCATTGTCATATTGCATTTCACTTATGTTCCAAACTTTTAGCTATTTTAGTAGTTAATTAGAATTTAGTTAGTTTTTCTATTTTTATTTGTAGGTTGGTACAATAAAAATGGAAGAAATCATAAGGCCTCCACAAAATACCTAAAAAGATCAAAAAAGTCAAAGTCTGACTCCTAATCATTGAGAATTGAAATATGAATCATTATATTATCTCCGAATTAGGCTAGTTGATAAGCTAGCACTACTAGTCAGCCAACAAGGGAAGCATCAAATGAACTGACTAGCCAATTGTCTAGATCATCTAGATAGGCTTCTACTTGATGTGGATTTTATTGCACAAGAAAATTCACTAGGAATGGAATTTATAGAGTTTACCAAAACTAATGTATAATAATGCCATCCACAAGTGGATAAATCTAATTCTAGTATAGTTGAGGATCGAATCCCAAGGGATAACTTGTTTAAGAATTATCTGATCAAAATAACCTATCAAGAACTAGTATCTATCACAAAGTTTGAGTTGGTTTGATGAACTAAAGATGCGAGAATAAAAAGACCTAGATTAAAGTTCTAGTTATCAATTGATGGAAACACTAGAGTGGAACTAGGTTTCACCGCCACTACTCGAATCGACGCTCTCATTCAAATCTAAACACACATGAAGGCATAATTGGAGTTAAGCAAGTTTTCCCTTTCGGCGTTAGAAACTTTCATGAGTAGATATACCTATAAGCTCGATGACTCCTTATTTACAAATCATATATCTACTACTCCAGAGACCTCCTATTAAAAGTTGTCATCATGGCATCAACCAAAGATAATCGATCTTCAAATCTTAAATGTTGAAGTTCTCATAGAATAAGACTATAATAAATCATGTAAAGCATGTGATCAATCCACAATACATGCGATAAATATTAGTTATGAATTAAATGAGTGCATACAAACATTGGAATATGAATGAATTGTGAAACATGTAGTGGGGCTAATCCCTAGACCCCACTGAAAAGACTACTCCCTCGACATGGTGAGATTAATATCACTAGTAGAGGAAAGGGATGTTGACCTAAAAATTATACAATGTTTGTATTTTGATAATGACTTAGCCATTCCATTCATATGTATCTAATATGTCTATTTGAGATTGATTTCAAGTATTCGGTGCAAGAAAAGGATTAATTCAATCAAGTTCCAACTTGACGCAATACAAGCCAAAGTCAATACAAATGCACTTTTGTCAAAACAACCCTAAATGACTTAGGACAATCTTTGGAATCATTTATGACTTGTAATTAAGATGAGAAAAAATTATGAGCACTTAATTTAACGTTTGATCATTTTAATGAAATTTTCCAAAATGCATCATAGGTTGTTTGGTTAGATGAATTTCCCTCTAAAAAACTCCATTGATGCCTAGGATGGGTCTTGGAAATGTCCAGGATTGTCCAAGTTTACCTCAAGATAAAATCGGCTGACACTATGCACTAGAAAACTAATTTTAAGCCTTTGGTCGAGTTTCATCTAGGATAAACTCGACTGACAACTCAAAATTAGCTTGTTGAATAGTGCTATCAGCCAAGTTACCTTTATAGAAATTTGACTGATTGCATTGTACAAAATATGCACAAGAAGTGATTTTAGCCGTTGGGTTATTGAAAACATGAAAAATAGATCTGTTGCAACACCCCAAATGACTAGATTTTATTTCGAAGTGCTTCTAGTGGCTAATGAACATCCTCAACTATAAATAAGACCCCTTTGACTTCATTCCAAGTTTCATCGTTCATTCTATTCAATCTTCTAGCTATACTTGACTGATTTTATCCACATAGAGCCTCCTTCTTTCTCTTTCTTACAAATCCAAACATCTATATGAGTGAGATAGGCTATTTGTGAGAGAGATACTTCATTTTAATCTTGTGAAGGAAGCTCTTAATATTTTCTTTCCCCAACCCCTTTCTTCAAGCTATGTTGGTGAAAGCTTATCCAAGTTGAAGGACAAGATGAAGGTGAAGGCTAAAGATCCTTGAGAAGAGTGGGTAATTCCTTCAAGGTAGAAAACTTGTTACAAGAAGGGGAGCTCCTTGGCAAAGGTGTCCAGCTCCTTGCAAAAGTGGGTAAGCCCTTGTAGAGGTTGAAGACTCTTGCTCGAAGGATAGGTAAGACCTTATAAGGTTTATTGGCTGCTTTTGGTCCTTAAAAAGGAGGGCTAGGTATCCTTGCCCTGCAAAAGGATTGTTTTATTATATGTCTTATAATGGAATATAAGTATGCAACGGTTGCAAAATCCTAGAGTTGACCTATCTAGGTAGTGGACTGACTTTGTTGTAGTTTGGAGATTGTAACCACTCTAGATAGCTTATTCTTGATATCATTTCATATCTATCATCCTTGCTATGTATACTTAGTTGCACATAAAATTAAAATTTACAATCCTACTTATTGAAGTAATTTGAAGGTCTAATTGATTTTGTTTAAGTGGTTTTTGCTCTATTCACCCCCCTCTAGATCCTTTGATCCAGCAAGTGGTATCAAATCCATAGTCTTCTTCGATACAAGCACTCCCACGAGATGAGAAGATGGGCAACAACCTCTTAGGTTCTCTCAAATTGGAGGGTGGATTATGATTATCCATGAGGCCTCCAATCTTTGACAACACAAGATTCCTTTATTGGAAGTGACAAATAGTTCTATATGCAATGAATGAGCTATGACATGTGGAAAGTAGTCATCATTCAATACAAGCAACTGGTCAGAGATATCGCCACTGAGGATGAAGCCTCATTGAAGAAGGAATATTATAATTCAAAGGCCATAGGCATAATTTATGCAGCCCTCACTCCTTCTGATTTCAACAATATCTCTTGTTGGGATACATCTCAAAAGATATGGAACAAACTTTGCATCACCTATGAAGGGACCAAGAAAGTCAAGGAATCCAAGATCTACATGACCAAAGGTCTCCTTGAGAACTTCAATATGGGCAAGAAGGAGAGAGTGGCCAAAATGTATTCAAGACTCAACACCATCATTAATGGACTTTCTTATTTGGGCCATTCTATGGATAAAGGCACTATCAACTCCAAGATCCTTAGGTCTCTTCCCAAAAGGTGGGAATCCAAGGTGACCTCTATTGAAGAAATAAGAAGCCATGGTGATATTGTCACCAAAGAGCTCATTGGAAACCTTCAAGCCTATGAGCCTAGACTTGACAAGTAAGAGAGAGATCAGAAGTAAGAAGAAAATGAGTCAAAGAAGAACAAGTACAATGCATTTAAAGATCAAGTGGAGGCCATTGTTCACCAAAAACAACTAGCTTTATGGCCTACCCCTCCTTCCTCAAGTGAAGATGAAGCCCCAAGTGATCATGAAGCTAACTACTCCAAGGGGAAGCACTTCAAGGGAAAGTCCTCCTCCTCCTCTAATCTAAGGTGCTATGAATGTTGCCTAAAAGGACACTACAAGAATGATTTCCCTAAGGCAAAGAAGTCTTAACACAAGAAAATCTCCAATAAGAAGAAGGACTACAAGAAGGAAACAATTACAAGAAGAAGTAAAAGAAGTAAAGATGCATCTCGTGCCACATGGGAGGAGTATTCCTCTAGTGATTCCATCTCCAATGAGGGGGAATGCCATCTTGATCTCATGGCATCTAATCGTGAAGACATAGGTAAGGTAAGTGAGGTAAGCTTGAATGAGTTATCTAAAGAAGCCCTCATTGATATGCTTAATGCTTACCACTCTTCTTATTCTGAATGCAAATCTAGGAAGAAGAGGTTAGGGAAAATTGGTGATGACATGTATGCTAAAAATGAGTTTCTTGAGGAAAATGAAAGTTCATCTTCATAGTATTGATTCTTTGCAAGGCAAATTTCTTGATCTTGAGCTCCAAGAAAATGGAGTTGAAGTAGAGAACGATGCCCATCTTAAGAGCATATAGCGACTCAAAGATGAAAGTCAAAATCTCCTCAATGAACTTGTTTTGATAAGAACATGAAATTATAAGCGTGTTACCAAATTTAATGATCTTAGGCATGCTTGTGATGCTATTAAATATGAAAATAGGATCTATCTTGATGATCTTATCATGCTTATAACTGAAAATCCTAGATTGCTTGCTCAAATAAATGATCTTTCTTCTAGACCTTTATTTCCTAGTAATGAAGTAGCTATTATTACTCTTGAGAGATATTCTTATCATACTCAAACCCTCTATTTAGAGGCCAACATGCTTCATGCTCAAGATGATTTAGCTAGTCTTTCTTATACCATCATTACTCTTAGTGATGATAATCACAACCTTAGAGCTTCCTTGCAAAAGTTCCTCAACGGGAAAAAGTTCCTCAATGAAGTTCTAGATCACTCTACCAAACATAGTGGTAAAAGTGGTTTTGGATATGAGGGAGCTACAAAGAGCAAGGGCAAGGGTAAGAAAAAGATCAAGGGACCTCCTATCTTCCATGGAGAGTCATCCAGCTCTAAGAACACTATGGTTTGTGCACATGACAAGAGTGATGATCATTACTCTACTATTGTCCTTACAAAGAGAAGGGGACCAACCCAAAGATGAATTAGGTATCCAAGCTACATGAAAGAGAAAGGTACCTCCTATCTTCTCCTTGTACACCTCAACAAAATGAGGTTGTAGAGAGAAAGAATAGGTTTTTACAAAAAATGGCTAGGACCATACTTCTAGAGTATGGTACTCCAAAGAAGCTTTGGGCCGAAGCTGTTAGCACCTCATATTTTGTGCAAAATTGGGTTTTCACTCATCTATCTTTAAAGAAAACCCTCTATGAGTTATGGTGTGGTATAAAATCCTCTATCGATTACTTTCATGTTTTCGATTGTCCTCACCAAGGACTCTCTTGACTAGTTTGATGTGAAATCATATAAGGCTTTCTTTCTTGGATATAGCACTACTAACAAAGCTTATAAAGTGTTTAAAATTGGTTTGTCTAAAGTATGAGAATCTATCAATATTCAGTTAACCTAACCTTCTATTTCCAAGAATATCATAAATGATGATGTTGTGAGGTGATTCCTATATTAAAAGAGCTCAACATCAACAAAAAAGGAAAAGAGGAGGTGGTAGATGAAGAAGAGAAAGAAGAAGAAAAGAAGGATCCAACTCCCCACTTTGCAAAACATAATCCTAAATAGCTCATCATAGGCAATCATTTTTGAAAGGGTGAAGATGCAGGCTGCATTCAACAAAGAACAAACTGACAATGCCTTCATCTCACAACTTGAGACAAAGAATGCCAAAGAAGCTCTCAAGGATGATGAACGGATCCTAGCTATGCAAAAGGAGTTAGAGAAGTTTGAAAAGAACAAAGTGTGGACCCTAGTGCCAAGACCAAATTATAGGAAGATCGTTGGCACCAAGTGGGTCTACTACAACAAGATAGATGAATGCGGCAAAGTGTTAAAGAACAAAGCAAGGTTAGTTTCTCAAGGCTGCAATCAATAGGAAAGTATTGATTTTGGTCAGTCTTATGCTCCTATTGCTAGACTTGAATCTATTAGAATGTTACTTGCCTTTGCTAGCTAAAAAAACATCTTGCTTTACCAAATGGATGTTAAAAGTGTGTTTTTGAATGGTACAATAGAGGAGGAAGTCTATGTGGCTCAACCTCTCGATTTTTTAACATGATAAGCTTCCTTACCATGTTTATTTGTTATAAAAAGCCCTCTATGGACTCAAACAAGCCCCTAGATATTGGTATGAGAAATTAAAGAAATTTTTACTAGTAAATGGCTATATCATGGGCAAAGTTGATTCTATCCTCTTTCTTAAACAAACTTCTATAAACTTTTTGATCATTCAAATATATGTTAATGATGTCATTTTTGGCAGAGCGGATCTTGATGTTTGCAAGGATTTTAGTTCTCTTATGCAGAATGAGATCGAGATGACTATGATGGGAGAGCTTACTTTCTTCCTTGGATTTCAAATAAAGAAAACAAAGGAAGGAAACTTCATCAACCAAGGAAGTATATAAGTGAACTCCCCAACTGCTTTAGGATGGAGAACACCAATTCGACAGACGCCCCCATGTCAAACATCACCAAACTTGATGTAGATGAATAAGGTGACAAGGTAGATGAGAAGCTCTATAGAGGTATGATTAGTAGCTAACTTTATTTAACTGCCTCTAGACCTAATATCATGTTTAGTGTTATCTTGTGTGATATATTTCAATCAAGTCCTAGAAAATCCCATCCTATAGCAGTTAAGAGGATTTTGAGGTATCTAGCCAAGACCCAAAATTTTGGACTATCGTATCCCAAATCAAGGGACTTTACTCTTACTGTATATAGTGATGTGGATTATGCAGGGTGTTTAATTGATAGAAAGTGCACAAGTGGAACTTTATTCCTCCTAGGAACATGCTTAGTCTCTTTGTTCTCTAAGAAAAAAGCACAATGTCTCTTTCCACTACCGAGGCTGAGTACATTACAGCTAGGAGTTGTTGTACCCAAGTCCTATGGATGAAGCAAACGCTTCAAGACTTCAACATTCATTTTGATTATTCTTCTATCTACTATGATAATACTAGTTCAATCAATCTCTCTTACAATCCTATATTGTATAGTAGAGACAAATATATAGAGGTTTGCCATCACTTCTTTCGTGACCACATTGCCAAAAGGATATTTATATCACGCATGTGGACACAGAAAATCAACTTCCAGACGTTTTCACAAAAACTCTAGCTAAAGCGCAATTTACCTTTATTATATCAAAATTGCTTATTACTAATCTTGATGATATTGACATGCCCTATAGCTAGATGTTCTGATACCTATATGTTCTTTCTCTTTAATTGATCATCTCTTACATGATTGTGCAATTTTTGAATTGTTTTATGTCTAGTTTTGCTTATTTTTTTGATATTTTTCACAAATGCATGTTTTACCAAAAAAATAGTAGCCAATAATGAGTGAAATGTGCCTCAATATGTTCAAAATACATGATAGACTATAAAACTAAATTTATATAGGACTCTAGTGGCCTAGAATTAAATTTCTTACCTTTTAGACAGATTGACATGTCGACCAAGTTTTTTCTGTGAGAAACTCAATTGACAACATGCCAAGGATCGAACAAAACCGTAGTGTCGACTGAGTTTCCCAAAACTCAAACTCGACCAACAACATTGTTGGGCAAAAAATATATAGGCATTTGGCCGACTTTTCTCCCTCTCTTTTTTTTTTAAATTGGCCATTCATTCATCCCGTGACCGGGGGGTTTTGAACCTGAGACCTCTCGGTCTTACATCAATACTTTTACCATCTGGATGCCATCTTTTTGGTGACTTTTCTCCCTCTCAACTAGAGAAAGTTGATCGATAGCCACTTCTTCTCGTTTGTCCTTAAACCCTAGGGCTACCCAAACCTTTCCTCTACCCTCTCTAGTCCCGAATCACCAGTCCTAGCCCCTTCCTACCTAGATTTTGCACATTAGGTAGCCTACATGTTGTGCCATCTTCTTCAATTTGTGTTCATTCCATCTCCTTCGACCTCCATGACCTCAAATTGATGAAAATAGATTGGACCAGCCGAAATAAATTTGTCCTCCAATGCTCCAAGGCACGTTTCCTTTGATGGAACCTTGTTCATCTCCATTCAAGTTGTGAATAGGTATAAGGAGTTTCCTCCTAGAAATACTTTTCCCTCTCGTGATTGCTTGAATCCCATTGTGGCTTGATGAAGGAAGTTACTGATGTTTTCAAAACTAAACACCTTAGTGATTTGTGTGTAAAGTGAATGTGCTACACTAGTTCTATGTATAGCACAAAAACAGTCCACAAATTCTATGCAAACCTCACGTGGAACTACTACCCTTGTGCCACCACCTAACACGCAAGTTATCTTGACCTCCATGATTGTGGGTACCAAGATCATCTTCTCTAAGGATTCCTTGAATTCCTACTTCAATGGTACTAACTTTGCAAATACGTGGATGACCTCCTATCACAAGTATCTTGACCTACTTGAACCCAAGAAGTTCTACAAAAGTTTTGATCCTGAGCTTACCCTACATGACATTCATAAGTTTTTGAAGAAACCTGATGTTCCCTATAGAAGAAATACATCCTTCCTTCTTCTTCCCTCAACGTCAAGACTTGCCTCATTACATAGTAGTCAATTGTAATATCCACCCAAATAAAAACCAAACTAATATTATAGAGAACACTATTGTGTTAATGTACTACCTTCTAAGTGATGTTAGAGTCAAATGGGCCCATTACATTCTTCACCACATGACCTATCTTGACTCAGGGAAGAACACCAGTGGAACCCACCCACCCTATCCCAACTTGATTTGTGGTTTCTTTTCTCACCATGTTGAGAAATCAATTTACCATGATCTTGGTTACAAAGAAAGTAGGAAAAGTGTTCACATCAGCAAAACCATTGTCAAGAAGTCATTTAAACCGACCTCCTCTACCACACATGGTACTTCCACCTCCACTCAGGTTCCTCCACCTCCTCCTAGACCTAATCCTGCCTCATGCTCAATGTACGATGAAACCCTGATGGGATACATGATACACCAACAGTCATATAAACTCCAAGTTCAGGACCACATCCATCAGGATCTAGATCAAATTATGTCAAACATGAAATTATCCTACACCCATCCCTACCCCACCTACCAACCCTACCTAGATGCTAATTATGCTTCCTATGGATACAATCACTTCTACTCAACCCCTCCACCTGTTGCTTATATTTTACCCCCTACCTCTGATGGTGGATCTACCCCTGCTTCCTCTCAGCCTGATGGCTCTCAGTTTCTTGCTCTTCCAGTTGGACCTACTGCTACCTTCCTTGCTAGCTAATATTGGGTTTATGTACCCAATTATGAGCAAGCAAAGGCTCTGCTTGAGTGTGCCATCTCATGGGCCGAGAAGAACCACAGGTAGCCCGGTCCTCATTCTTTTTTTCTTGATGAAGCACTGATATGGATGAAGAATATGTTGAGGATGAAGATAATGGTGATGAGGATGAAGGTGATGGTGGTGATTACGGATCTGATGATGATGGAGATGATGGTGAGGCTAAATTTTCTGCCCCAGATGCATCTTCATAAGGAGATGAGGACTACCATCCAGATGATGATGACAAGTCCGTTGACATATATTATTCATATGTTTAGTTCTTAGTATATAGGTTCTCATATCTATATTCTTTTTTTAGACTTTCATGTACTAAACATTTAGGCATTGAATCTGAGGCGTACTATTTTCATATGTCATTATTTTTTCTTGTTTTGTAGTTTTCATCTAGAGAGGACATATATGGTGTTGTAATATGATTATATGTACCTTAACTCTATGCTTGGCTTTATCCTATGAGTTATTGGTAAGTGCTTCCATATTTTAATTATGACTCTAGCATGTTGTTTTCTCTACATTATATATTTTGGTGCTTTCAATGGTGATTGTTTGTGTAGTTTGTGGCTATGGATAAACAAATGATTAAGCTTAGAGTGAGAGGAGGCTATAGGATGCACTCAACTATAGACTAGGAATCTCATATATAGTTTTGCATTGAATGCTCAACCTTGGAATGAAGCCCAAGGGGTCCTATTTATAGTTGGGGATGCCTCGTGGCTTTTGGGAACACTTAAGAATGAAAACTAGCCATTTTGTTGCTTGCAACAGATATATTTTCGATTGTTGCAACTCCACGATGGATAGAAACACTTTTCTAAACTTTTATGTACAGTGCTATCGGTCTAGTTTCTATAAAGGTAACTCAATCAAATGCACTATACAACAAAGCTAATTTGACGAATTGGTCGAGTTTGTCTTGGTAGGAACTCGACCGATAGATTAATCAATTTTGTTCTAGTGTAGTGGTTGGTCAGAATCTAAGTATAGGAAACTTGATCGAACCATGACATTCTCAAAATCCATCAAGGGTCGATAAAGTGACTCTAATGAATTTTGGAAAATGTCATGAAAGTGCTTAAATATTTGAGTTAAGTGCTCCTAATTTTTTCTAAGCTTAATTACAAGTCATACAATCATTACAAGTGATTTTTTCTAATGGATTTACATCATATTCCAAAAAATTGCACTTGTATTGACTTTGACTTGTCTTTTCTCCAAGTTGAGATGCACAAGTTAGGGCATTTGGAGTGTGTCTGTACCTAATCTAAAATCACGAAAGTAGAAATATTAGACACAAATAATTGGAATGGTTTAGTCATCATCAAAATAAGGGTTTGGTCACTTTAGACCTTGAGTCAACACAATTAAGTCTATTTGGTAGGATGGTCTCCTTTCTCACTGAGAAGACGCAACAGATCACATAAAAGAAGACCTAATCTATTCAAATATAAATAATAAGGAGTTTAATAAGCAGTCATGAACAAATTTGGGAGGTTATGATAATCAGAATGAATAGATAAAATTAGTTAAGATAATCATATATGACCACATCAAAATAGTTAAGATTTTCATTGTGTAGTCTAACACGATCAGAAAACAATCATGCTAGAGGAAGGATCATCTAGTTACTTGAAAAATGGAAATTAAAGGTGGAGTTTGTTGGCTCTCTAGCTTCAAGAGCATCCAAAGGGTACCAAAATACAATGTCTATGGGGTTCTATTTATAGGATTGAATTAGAGTTCAAGGACTGGGGTGGAGCATTCTAGAATTGGATGTGTGTCAATGGCATCCACAAAGAAAACACATCAAATCACATGGTTCCACAATGAGGCAGCTGGTGGATGGCTAGGATCCACTGGGTGTCCACAGGCTAAGAATTGAAATATCTAATTTTCAGGATTAATCAAGAATGTTATAGAGATATTTCATATAAACTTAGTTGGGATTGCAAGATTGAATCATATATGGAATATAACTCAATACAAAATTGTTAGAAGATAGAGGATAATATTTTTTGGTTAATCTTCCCTATTATCCAAAAAGATATGGATTTTTGCAATGATAAAGGCAATTGAAGATCTACATGATTAAAAATGAATATTTTATACAAGATAATTCAATTGGGAAATTTATAGTAAATGTCTTATAAAAGATGAATAGATGTGAAAATGCACCTAAGTCCATAGAAAAATACACTTTGTATGAAAATCCTCGAACTTTCGAAAATGGGAGAAATGGATGGATTAAGTAGGTGGGAAAATGTGGAATAAATGAATGGACTCATAATTAGCCAGAGAGTTGATATGATCTTGATTGTTGGATGAATGACCAAAATTTGGGTCAACAACAATCGGTTTGAACACATTTAGAATATTGGGTTAGTCATCATCTAATCAAACTTTGATTACATGGTTGAAACAGTTCATGTTTGTATGACTATGACATTCAAAATATTGTAGCATGTCTTTTTAACTACACCTCTCTATTGACTCTTCACTACAAGTAAGTTGCAATATTGTTTTCTCTTGAATCTTATATATAGGTCCTTTTAACTACATCTCTCTATTCTTTCTCATATCTCAAAAGTTCATGCCAAACACAACAAGATATAGATAATGAAAGAGTGACGACGCAATAGTCATAAAATGAGGAGAATAATTACATATAGAAACATTAATTTTAACTAAACTATCATGGATCTACCAAACACCTACGAAAGAACCAAATCTAAATATAACAACTTCACTTCCACAATCAGTGTTTGGATGGCATTATTAAGACTTCACTAATAGAGTTCTTGGAAAAAAAATGAAATGAACATATCTAGGACTTTCTCATAATTAAGGTTTTAAGCCCACACTTGCAAAGACTTTAATTTGAGATATGAAGACATCGTCACTTAGGCGTTCATATGGATCTCATTACTTGATAAGAGGAAGAAATACAATGATCATAGAATGTGTTGCATACCGCTACATAATCCAACCACCAATTATCATGAAAGATATGACAACACTTAAGTAAGACGATATCGGTGTCTAAAATTTCACAAGAATAATATTTGGGCTTTGCATGATCATATTCACATTTTTTCCAAGAGTGAGGCTTATTTTGTCCCTCATGGCTCCTATAAACATTTGTAACCTGACAAGGCTTTCACACACATAGAAAATATTTTGCATCCCGCAATTACGATCGCTATTATTATTTAGTCACTTCAATTTCTTGCAAGGTTCTTTGTATCTAGGGTGGAATTTTTTGATATTCTTGTTGATTTTAACATCATGAATGAGGTTCACATGAGGCCTATTTTTGTCTACAATTTGGTCAATTTTAATAAAGTTGACAAAATTCATTTGGTCATCATCTACATGTTTGATGTAAAATCTAGAGTATACCTCTCCGAATATTGTGACAAATGAAAGACACAAATCAGAAAGAGCCATGTAACTATGACATGATATTCTTCCCACTAGATATATGAGTGTTCCTATAACATGATTGAAAGGTTGCTCTAAAGATATGTGTCTTACATGGATACCTTGCGAGACAATAATTCGATGTGTATGCATATGTCTACAATGGGGAGACTAGCGATGATAATGTATGTGGTTCAAAGTATGTTGAGATTCTATTATGAAATGTGTCATATGTCTAACCCCAATGTGGAAGCTATCAAAAGGCTTACCACCAACTTCCGACAGAATTGGAGGTACCATGGAGTGGCTTGGAGATCCATTACCAAAACTTACGGATTTGGTTGACTCATTGTCTGAGATACTAGCGACATCTCAACGTGCAGAATTGTTAAAATGGCATATCATTTCCCTCATCAACCCCTTGGAATATTGGGTAGGTTGTTGAGGATGATATATGATGAGCTTAGGGTGCTAATTACATGAACAACCCCTGTGATTCTAGGTGTTGGAAAACTTTGATCTTCTTGTAGGAATATATACAAAACTTGTACAATGTAGATAAAAAATTCTAACGGGACCTTATTGAATCCAACACAAATCCATTAGATATATCTTATGGTAAGGAATCTGTAATCTTCAAAGTTCAATGAAGCAAGAACATGTTTTGTAATGGATCATGTATGAATAAACTACTCATTAAGGATGGAATGATCATGCCAGCATTCATGTGAATGTTAATTGTATATTTATCAAAGAGTAAGATGAGTCACATCAACACTTTTTCTTTAACTACAAAGTGATGAAGTAGAAATTCACCATTATCCACTTAATGAATATATGGGGTTTCCCAACCAATATGCAGAAGGTGCTAGCTTGGATCAAAGACTGGAATATCAATGACATCGACATGCTTAACACTGGCGGCCTAAGATTTCTAGTTATGTGCTATACCATTTGGCTAGAGATAAAGAATAAGATACATGGAAAATCTAAAATTGACATCATATCCACATTTGAACAAGATTCCAAACCGTCTTTTGGCATTTTAGATAGAATATGTTCATGATGACTAACATATATTACATAGTAAAACTGCATTGTGATCTTGTATTTACCCATGTAGATAGATCTATAGATCTGTATAGATAGAGTTTCACTCATTGTACTTTCTTAGTTTCCAATGTGGATGATGTGCACGTAATTTTTTTCATACTATCTTTCCATCTTTTCTCTTTCAGAGCATTATATTACATAGTCCAAAAATAAATTTTGATTACAATATTGTTGTAGTTTACTTATAAACATACAATTACATATATAATGTATAGAAAATACTAGTTTTCCATGTAGACAATGGAAATAAAATATATACACAAGCACTAAACAATACTAGTATTTGAGTCATCATGTGCTAATTTTGTTATACATCAATGACAACCACCACAAATTTGTGATGCTTTTTGGGATCTGTGCAGTGATATGAGGAATACAAAGTGGTAGGATAAAATAGTTGGGTTTTGGGGTTTAAGCATTTAATTAGTGGGTTGTGTTGCCTTAATTTGAACCATGCCCATCAATATATGCATGCATGTGCCGCAATCCTAAAATAGGGAAGAAGAAGAAGTAGAAGAAATCATGTAATAAATGCGCAAGGAGTGAGTGGATATGAGAGACTTGTAGGAGCCAACTCAGACAACTTCACTTGAATACTGACACAACTTCATTTGAATATTGCCACACTCTCATTTGAATATTTTCACTGCCTCATTTGATTATTGACATGACCTCAGTTGAATAGTGACATGCTTTCACTTGAATACTGGCACAACCAAATTTGAATATTGACATACTCTCATTTGAATACTAGAATAACCTCACTTGAATACTGGCACAACTCACTTGAATACTGGAACAACCTCACTTGAATACTGACATTATGTCACTAAAATACTAACATGCCTTTACTTGAGTACTGGCACATCCCACAATATTCAAGCATCCCACACCTCAGTTGAATATTGGAATGCCATGCACAACTTCACTTGAATATTGGCACTCTCATTTATAAATTGGCACTTCCTCACTTGATTATTGACTCAAACTCATTTGAATACTGGCATGTTTTCACTTGAATATTGGCACAGCCACATTTGAATACTGACACACTCTCATTTGAATACTAGCACAACCTCACTTGAATATTGGCACAACTCACTTGAATACTGGAGCAACCTCACATGAATATTGGCACCATTTCACTTAAATACTAACACGCCTTTACTTGAATACTGGAACATCCCAAAATATTCAAGCATCCCACACCTCACTTGAATATTGGAACACCATTCATTTGAATGCTAGAATTTCCTTCTTGGAATACCAGAATATCCCACAATATTCAAACATCCCACACCTAAATACTAGCACATCCCAACTTTATGCCAACACATCCTTCTTTGAATAATGGAGCGTCCCACTCTTTAGTGTTGGCATATCATGCTATGAATACTAGAACACTCTACTACCAAATACTAAAACATCCCAACTAATAATTACTCGAACATCCCACGATGACTTCGGACCATGGTAATGTTAGTGTGTGTGTGTGTGTGTGTGTCTATATATATATTAATGATGCACCCAGCTAGATTTGAATATTGGAACTACTTCACTTGAATACTGGAACAACTTCATTTGAATATTGGCACACTCTCATTTGAATATTGTCACTATCTAAATTGATTCACATGACCTCATTTGAATACTTGCATGCTTTCACTTGAATACCTGGCACAACCACATTTGAATATTGACATACTCTCATTTCATTACTAGCATAACCTCACTTGAATATTGACACAACTCACTTGAATACTGGCACAACCTCACTTGAATACCAACACAATTTCACTAAAATACTAACACACATTTACTTGAATACTGGCACATCCCACGATATACAAGCATCCCACACCTCACTTGAATACTGGACTGCCTTGTACAACTTCACTTGAATATTGGCACAACTTCATTTGAATATCGACACACTCTCATTTGAATGTTGGCACTGCCTCACTTGATTATTGACACGACCTCATTTGAATACTGGCATGTTTTCACTTGAATACTGGCACAACCACATTTGAATACTAAACACTCTCATTTGAATACTAGCACAACCTCACTTGAAAACTGGGATAGGTCACTAGAATACTGGTACAACCTCACTTGAATATTGACACCATTTCACTTAAATACTAACACACCTTTACTTGAATACTGGAACATCCCACAATATTCAAGCATCCCAAACCTCACTTCAATATTGGAATGCACTTCATTTCAATGTTGTAACATCCTTCTTTGAATACTGGAACATTACATAATATTCAAACATCCCACACCTAAATATTGGCACATCCCAACTTTATGCCAACACATCCTTCTTTGAATAATGGAGCATCCCACTCATTAATGCTGACACATCATGCTATAACTACTAGAACATTCTAGTACCAAATACTGGAACATCCCACGATGGCTTCATACCATGGTAAAAATCAAACTAATATACCTCCAACAAGGTTCAAACCAAAGACCTAATAGTCATGAGCTGAGCACAACTACCACTACGGTAAGACCACTTGCTTGTTTTGAAATGTCAGAATATATATATATATATATATATATATATATATATATATATATATACACACATATATATATAAAGTTGTGTTATAGTTGTCTCTATGTGTCCAAATGGAATGCACTATCCCATAGTATGCTCCAACTGAAACGCACCCCTAATTTTCTTACAATACCCCCACATAAATCCAAACCACTCATCACAAAGATGCTTGAAAGATGCCATTTTTACGTCCTAGATGCCTTGCAGCACATACTAACAAAAGAGGGTATCAGCACTGGATCTTCCCACTATAGTAGTGATCTCTCTTTTTTGTGGGTCAAAAGTATAAACATGTTTGTCCAGTCAAAGATATCAGACTTTCAAATTTATAACCGACTTCAAGAGATGACCACAGCTCAATATAGAGTCTATTGCAGTAATACAAGGTTGTACACAAGGACACTGAGAACAACATATTAAGAATGGGAAATCATGGCTTAGATTAGTCAAATCGAAGAGGTACAATTAGTGTTCCGTTTAAGGATGAGTTAATCTATCAAGCAATAAATCTAAGTCTATCAAAGATCAAAAGAAATAAAAATAATTGTTAAAGGAAACTAGGGTTGGGTTTCACCAGTTAGCCCAACCTCAACCATGCAAAACCTTCTCTTCCAATTTCTTTATATTCTTAAGATGTTTTGTAAATAGTCATTAAAGATATCCACTCCTTCCTTCTCTTGATATCCGAGTAGATTTTTATTCAAAGGTATATCTCTCTCGAGATGATAACCAAAAGACCAATAATAAGTTTATGACTTCTATTATAGTAAAACCCCACTTTTGTGTCTGGTTACTAATCTATAATCCAAATCTTACTAAAATCATTCCCTCAGATAAATCCATATCAAACGTTACAAGAAGGTATCATCAACATGTGACACATTAAAACAAGAGTATAGAAATAAAACTATAAGAACATATATATTTAATAAAAGAAGTACAGATTACATGGTTGGGAGCGCCTGACGGCTATTCCCAACCCAAGTTATGGGTTTTAGCCACTCATGACACATAAATGAAATAAATTACAACTTGAAAAAATCATGATAAGGAAAAGAGAGGGAAGAATTTGATACAAGGGTAGATCAAACGACTGGTCTATCCACCTTTCAAATGAATCTAATGAGGAGGTCAATGGACTCCTGTCCTCTATACAATCACCACTAAATCAAGTAAATCCATTTATCTATTGATGGAAGTAGCTAAATGCCAAGTTCATAGGTTGATGGTTTAACTAGGTCAATGACACCAGTCAGGTCAATGATCTCTATACTTTGGCTTTGAACTTGGTGGCAGCCTTTCAGCTTGTTGACTGCCAAAATCTAAGATTCTTTGAAGTGATGCCTTAGGGGACTATTTATAAGATTTGACTTGTTCTTTTTTTATCCATGATTGGTCCACATGGTGTGGACTCTTGGTATTCCCGCTGTCAACCTGGGTGGTCGATGAGTCTTTGTCTAACCAATGATGTTTCATTGATGTTGAAGGATGACGATCTCTAGTAGATCTACATGTTGTTTCTGGTCAGACTGTCAACTTAGGGTTGATTAATAGTATTGTTTTTTTTCAGAGTAATCCATCAATCTTATGATCAACATCTTTGAATCCACTCAGGTCTATGATCCAAACTGATTGATGGATTTGAGCCTAATGGAGGTGTCCATCGATTACAGAATGATGGGTCAAGTGTCGACCTGATAGGTCGATGACCCATGGATATCTACTGAGGTTGATAGTCTTATCGTGAATAATGGTTGATATTGGAGACTGATGGAATGTCAATCTACCTTCAAGGTTTTGAGCTAAAATTCCCACAATTTGCAATAAAACTCAATCACAACTAAGTAATTGGTTTTTGAGTATACAATTGGTGAATTTGATATCTTTAATCATTTGATTGGATAATTCTATCTATGAAAAAATTATGAAATGTGCATAAAATGATGTTATCAATTCCTCCAAACTTAGAATTTAGCTTGCCTCAAGCTAATAGAATCATTGTGTTAATCAAGCGAGCATGAAAAATCTAAAGATGTCTGAATGAAATTTTAATCTCAACCTCTTATCAAAGCTATTTACGAATTCATAACATGATCCCGTCTTGCGAAAACATCATTGTTCAAAAGATCCTTCTTTGTTTGATTTAATGATTTTTTGTGTTCATAAACTTGTCTCTGACACATGTCTCATTTTAAAAGTAGATTTCACTCTCATCACATTTTTGGTAGTGGTGTATTGAAGTAGGTAGGAAAAAAGGCTTATGGGTTATCCCTTCTTTCTTTTTGGTTCATTCAAGTATAGGTCCATTAAATGGGCATGTGGTCCCTGCATTCCAAACTAGTTGGTTTAGAGCAGTGATTGCACATCCTATGTACCATTTCCCTAGGTCAATATACCTTTACTGAACACAATTGAAATTTGGGATTGTGTATTTTTGGTCTTAGAGTTTAGCAAAAGCGACAATATGTGTTAATGAGCACAAAAATACACCGTTTTGATAGATCCTTCAACTAAAAGCAGGGAACAACTCTCAAAAAATTTCACTCTACTTATATTCCTCACTCTTTTTGGGAATTTAAATGATGTGGTGGTGGAATGGAAGATGAGGTAGCTCTTTCTTCTTTTGTGAGAATATGCATTCTATTGAATTTGATTTTAATTTTTATTTGATATTTTTGGCAAGAATATTTTGGTGACGCGTCGCTGATAGAATCAGATCATAGGAATAAGTAACATTTTACTGAGAAAAAATATAAGAGCATCATCAATATTGATAAGGATTTTAAAGAAAGATCCTGACTACTGCTTCTTTGTGATGGATATGTAAAAACATAGCTTGAAGGACCAAACTAATCTCTTTGGAGAGAGATTTTTTTATCATCATACTCTTCATTGTTTTGTACATGAAAATCATTTAAAAAAGATCATGAAATATGTAAATAAAAACTTGAAGTAAAGGGGAGAAACAAAACACTATTTGATACTATAAATACCTATATTATGGGATTACATCTCCTAAACATAAAACATACACTAATCCCAAATTGTGAAATAATAAAATAAAATGAACGCATGTGAGATCATTATTGTCGACATGGCCTTCAACTACCAATTCAGAATTAAGAAGCATCATGGTGTAATTGCCAGATAAGTAGTGACAGATATTGCCATGATGTTCTTTAACATTAGTATGGAGGACGCCGATGAAATACATCCAGTAGAGGATGTAAAGTCCACAATCATTAGAAACATGACCCTATTATGGGGTATGGTGGAAGAATTTGGGAACCTTCCATCTATGAGGCTTTTGAGAAGAATATCCACTGCCATGTGATGTATAAGAGGAGTAAGTGGCTAGCACAAGCATCAGCAACATGTTCTTTCTTGCTTTAAATTAGGGAAGAGTATATGAGGCCTTCAACGCTATAGGCATCATTAAAACTTTTATCGAATATGACTTGTCATTCACAAGTGAAAATAACGAGCAACACCCAATGATTTTCATGGGGCAGAGGTAAGAAATATAGTGTGTAATTGATGTTTGTAGACACAGAATGAGTAAACCCTTTTCTTTGGAATCAACTTGTTGACAAAGATCTATTTGTAGATCTGGTCCAACCATTTAGACATCATCAATAGTATGGATGAGGAAGAATTGATAAGAAACTATAAGGTTGTGTGATAGATGTACTCCATGCCAAAGAGTTTCCAAAGGATCATGTTTCATGACCAACAGATCGTCTTGGCAAAAAAATCAAATACAATTGTCACTGCCATTCTTGAGTCGCTACATGATAAATTAAAGGTGAGCTTGAGAAGATCACAGCAAGAACTTCTATCAAAGTTTTTAAAACTTGGTTCTATGGATGCCACATACCCATAGACAGGGAATGGTTTCAGTACATCAAGAAAATTTAGGATGTCAGTGGCCTGACTGGCCCTACAAAAGTGGAGACAGTTCCTAGTGGATCAGATGACATAGAGGAAGGCGTTATTTGGCCTTCTTATGCTATTTCTCATTGTAAGACCTATCAAAAAGGTTCCATGGTAGGATGAGGACTCAATGGATATATAACTCGTAGGCTATTATGAAGCTCAAGGTCTTGAAAGAAGCGGTGATCATGGATCACTTCCATGGTATAGAATCCACATAGGGAAGAGAAATCATGAAAATACAAGTTTGTGATGGAGATCTGACGATTGAGAACCTCCATGACTCTAAGAAATAAATGCATTGTTACCTTTTCCCAATTTTGTTGGTGTACTGATGGATAGATAATGTAGATGGTCCAATTAGGATGGTAATATGGATTTTGACATATAAAACATTGCATATAGATAGAGATGTGAGGGAGATTTTCCAGTGTAGGGTCCCAAAATCGTATATCTACATTTTGTAAATAATCTTGGTAAGTGTTGAATAAGGTAATTTGTCATTTAAATAAATCAATAACATGTAGGAGCCAGAATCCTCAGAAGTGAAAATGGAGAAGACTCACTCATGTTTTCTATATATTGAGCTTGTTAAGAGGAATCTTTATAGCGGGAGCATCCAAACAATCTTTAAACTGACAGTCAATAAGGGAGGGTGTGTCATTGTAGTAAGACCACTCCTTGCCGCTAGGCATAACATCTTCCAAGATAGAAGATTCAAATATAATGAAAAATCATTTATTTATCTTGGTTGGGTTGTAGAAAATGTGTCAGAACTCATTTTGAGGAGAGATATCACCTCATTGTTGTATATGATTTGATCTCTATCTTGGTTATCATCTAGAACATCTTGTAAGACAAAGATATCTCGAATAGGAATCCCTTGCAAGAAATTAGGGTCTAACTCATGCATTTTGTAGGAAATCTTGGGTGGGAGAGGTAGGGATCGGTGTAGGAAGATGGGATTAGGGGGGTGTGAACTAGCTACAAAAGAATAGTAGATATGTCACCATTGTCTTCATCAAAAGAAGCATGCTTATCATCAAATGGACTTTTAACATATTCTTGTAGTTATAGATTACCCACATGTATAATCCCACATAAATGTTCTCCTTGGATGTATGGCAGCTATGAAGTGATTGAATTGGACTATCTTTTCCAAGTAAAATCTCATTTAACTTCTGCATCGGGCTAACAAAAAAATAGTTGTAAGGTTGTATCTAAGCGAGGAGGATTTCATTTTCAAAAGGATGAGTGTGGGTATCCTTAGATGGGTTGACGTGTGGCTCAGTTAGAGAAGCATGGATTCCCCATGGAGGATGAAAGAAGGGTGTCGGATGTTGCTAATTGGTAGGGGTGGGAGCCATGATGACAAAGCACCATTCAAAAAGTTATTAAATATGGTCTTTATGACATGTGGAATTGACGCTTTAAATGAAACAAAATGTTCAGGAGAGTAACATTGGTCTTCATTTCTTGTCATGTTTGGGACATAAGAATTACCATGTGATGAATGAGATGACAGAGAAGAACCTTTCGTTGGTGAATGGGCATGAAACTCATAATGGTGTTGTATCTGATTGAGCGATTCTCAACTTTTTGCTAGCATACGTTGTATTTGACTTCCTATTGGTTCAAAATTTGGTGTTACAAAATCAATATTTCTTGCATCTTATGGGGAAGATGATCTAGAGCGTCAACTTTATGCCCAAGTGCAGCCACTTATAGGGGCAACTGTTGTAAATCTATCAGCTGTTGTTGGAAAGTATTGACCTATTTTGACACAGCCTTCACATCTTGTGTTAGTTTGGAAAGCAGACATAAGATCGGTTGTGCAAGACTAAATATGCTCATATGAAATGATATGGACTTTATTTAATTTTCTATTCTAATGCAAAAGATGATGAACTAAGTATATGCTTCTTATCATGCCATGTGATGCAATCAAGAGGAAAACAACTTGGATTAAACTTGATAATCAAATGGTGGTGACTGAAAATGGATGGAGTTGGATGAGATCAAATGACTAAGAGATGATGTCATCAAATGACTATGAGATGATGTATTTCCCAATAATGATTTGTCCCTCTCCTATAAACTTGTATAGTAGGGTGACCATAGAGGTTATTTTGAAAATTCACATTAAAGATCATGTTACTATTTGGTTGGCTTGAACTCAAACATCCTCATCATAACACAATCCTTAAGGTTAAGTTAGGTTTTTCATTCATTCAATATGTCTTCAAGTTGACTAATCCAAACAATTTCTCCAATTAATGCCCTCTTATACATAGCAAATTAGCTTAAAGGACAAGGCATCAAGATAGATCATCAATACATATTTAGATTTTCAAAATTTTAAATTCACTTCTGAAGCACTAAGCATACTCTTTTAACCAGACATATGTGATCATGATTAATTGAACTTCATGATTACACTATATTTTTTTTATCAATAAGTGTGCTTCTATATTCATTCACAAACTATCTTTACTAATGGGGGAGCATAGCTCAAGTAGGACCTATCTATGCAAAGCAATATAGTCACTATCTATTTTCCTCCACACATTGACAGTGGAAGGATTAACATTATCAAAAATGATTCAATTCCTGCCTATCCATAAATGGTATATAACAAGAATGCAAATAAGTTTGCTATTTCTATGTGTGATCTTCAGAATATCTTCATTTGATCTAGGCCTGAAAGGGAGCCTAGATTTGGCTCTGTCCCATAGGTTATCCACAAATTCGCAAGACTAAAAAATGTGATGGACGGTCTCTATTTGCCTAGTACACAGGCGGCACCTTGAAGCAAGATAGAGGCCCCTTCTCTGTAGGTACTCTTCAGTAAGTACTCACCCCTGAAGTCTTTTCCAGTAGATGACTTTGATGCGACTTGGAGCATGTGCCTTCCATAGCCAGCATGCCCAACTAGATTTACTCCATTTCTTCAGGCAAAGTTGCCAAGCACCCTTCAACGAGAAGGATTCCAGGCTGTTAAAGAATCACAAGTCATTTTCTTTAAGTTGAATAGAGGCGCAGACAGTATCCATCTCCTCACAGCCCCTTGCTTTGGGAATGTCCCAATTACCATCAGAGATAATCGAGCTCACTTTTGCATTATTGCCATAATTTGTTCTCAGCTTCAGGGATCTAGGATCCATAATAGCATGGTCTAGAAACTTCCCATGTATCCACAGATCTTTCCAAAGGGAAATAGAACTTCCATCTCCATTGGAAAACCAAACAAGAGGTAAGAATTCATCTCTCACCTTAAGTAACGACCTCCACATCCAGTTGTTATTCTGCCTACTGGAATAGGATCAAATTGTGTCTTCCTTAAGGTACTTGCCATGTACCCACTTAATCGACAGGGTATTCTTCTTATTTGAAATATCCCAGAGAAGTCTGAGCATGGAAGCTTTACTCCAATCTTCCACTTTTTGGATGGACAAACCACCATCATGTTTTGGCCTGCAAATATCATCTCAAGTAACAGTATGGTAGTGTTTTCTATCCTCCCTATCACCCCATAGGAAGTTTTGACAGACTCTTTCAATTTCCTCCATTGTTGCCTTTGGGAGGGGAAAAACGCCTATCCAAAAAAGGTGATAGGCTGAGAGTGTGGAGATAATCAACTCCAGCCATGGAGACGAAAATCATTTTCCAAGAATCAAGCTTGGTTTTAATTTTGTCTATTAGTGGGGTGCACATAGCTTTAGTGAGTCGACCTGAAAATAATGGAAGCCCCAAATACCTGATAGGGAAATCACATTCATCTACCTTCAGGTGCAAACTTAGGGCCTTGGGAGTTGAGCTACTCAGGAACAGTTGACTTTTGGTTGGGTTCATCTCAAGACCTGATATTCTCTTAAACTTGTCCATACAAGTTAGAATACCTTCCGCATTTGTCTCATCAGCTTCTGAGAATAGGAGGAGGTCATCAGCAAATATAAGGTGTGAAACCTTAATATCACCTGCAGCTAAAGGAAATATAGAGTCCTCTTTCACAGCATCAATCAGAATGGTTGACAAATCTTGCATTCCTATCACGAACAAATAAGGGGCTAATGGGTCACCTTGTCAGATCCCCCTGGTAGCCTGAATAATGTCTAAAGGAGTGCCATTAATAAGAATTTGGAAAGATGCAGTATCCAGGCATTCTCTTACCCATTGCACCCAACACTCTGGGAAATCCATACCTCTCATCACATTGAGAATATATCCCCTATCAATAGAGTCATATGCTTTACTTAAGTTCTCTTTTAGACAAAGTTTTTTCTTGGAATTTGGTTTTTTTAATCATGGAGGAGCTCATTTTCCAGTAGGATTGCATCGGAAATATGCCTACCTTTCACAAAAGCACATTGACTGATGTCTATCAGTGAAGGGAGGACATCTCTTAGCTTATTGGCTAGTATTTTAGAAATGATCTTGTTAAAAAAATTGCACAGGGAAATAGGTTGCCACTCACCTATTTTTTGTGGTTGTTTGGTCTTGGGGATTAGATCTATGTAAGTTTTGTTCACCTCTTTTAAGAGCTTTCCTTTAGCAAAAAAATCTTTAATTTCTAGACAGAAATATTCTTTTATAACCTCCTAGGAGGCCTTGTAGAAGCAAGCATTCATGCCATCTGGTCCTGGGGATTTTTCTTCATTTGCATTTTCACTACTGCATAGATTTCCTCATTAGTCACAATCACACACATACTTTGCAAGTGCTGACTTTGAATTTTTGGCAGATTCTTCCAATTTGGAATTTCATTCGAGCTGACAGTGCTGAACATGCTTCTATAGTATTGATCGAAAGTAGTTTTGATCTAAAATTCATTCCTAATTTGAAGACCATTGTGATCGATGACTTTTATTTGGTTTCTGCTCCTCCTTGTTTTTAGGGAGGTGTAAAAGAATCTAGTATTTGAATCCCCATTCTTGAGCCAAAATATCCTTAATTTCTATCTAATAATAGACTCCTTAATTAACTTTGCAGCCACAGCCTCATCTTTTTTGCTTTTAGCAATTTCCCACTAAAGGTGATCTTCTGGAGCTTCATCCAACTTTTCTTGCACGTCTAGTGCCTCTTTTTCTTTATTCATGTCTAAGTCATTAATGTCACCCATCCTTTCCCAGTTCCATGTCTGTAAAATTATTTTAGTAAGTTTGAGTTTCTACAAGAACTTGAACATAGGGGTCCCACTGAATTTTGCATTCCATGCCTTCTTTACAGTATCATGGTAACCATCAATAGTAATCCACGCGTTCAAAAATCAAATGGGATACTTTGCTTTAGGTTTCTCCTCGTCCAAGTGAAGTACATGTATGTAGTGGTCATTGTATATGGTGGGCATAATCTCAAGCCAGAGATTAGGTAACCCCATTTAAGCCTATGTGTTGAAGAAGGATTTATCGATCTCACTTCTAGTGTTGTTAATTCACAGTTGCTGGTTGTTCCATGTGTAGTAGGGACCTTTAGCTTCAACTTCCATGAGCTCAGTATCTAGAATGCAACTATTGAAGTCGTTCATCAACCTGGCAGATGGAGCTGATCTCCCTTTCCTTTCCTATGTGAGTCTTACTCCATTAAAGTCACTTGTTACCAGTCAAGGGGCCTGCAAGGTTGATTTAATGTGAATAAGCTCAGACCAAAGAAGTTCTCTTTTGTCGTCTTCATTATCAGGATACACGGAAGTTATCTCCAGTTTGGTATCACCAGTAATCAATCCAAAATGGATATGTTGTCTCGATTGCCCCGTCAGGATAATATGGTAGTCATCACATTCCCAGATGAATAGAATATGGATCTTGTTGCAGCTAGTAGAGATATCAATCCACCTGAAACATATCCAAGTGTGATTCATCGACTTAATTATCTTGTTCCTTGTTATTTTTTCTTCCATTAGAATGGCAATATTTGTCCTTGATTTTCTAAGTTCTGCCTAGATAACATGATGCTTATCCCAATCAACCAGCCTCTGATGTTCCAGGCAGTAATAGTGGGTTTATCAACCATTGGGGGGGTTGACTTGCTGCCAACCAAAGCCTCCGAGTTTTTCTCTAGATTCTTGAGCTGTTGGTATCTGTTGCTTGATTTTGCCCTATTCTTCTCTTTGCTAGGTGTGCTCTGACTTTGAGTGAATCTCCTCTTCTGATTCTTCATCTTATGAGGGTTTTCAAAGCCATTTTTATCCGGCATGGTATCTGTTGATGCGTTGTTTTGCCCATTTTCAGGATTGGAGTTTATTGTTGCCTTCTCGCTCTCAGCTGCGTTGGTTCGAGCAACTACAGGTTGGGTAACTTCAGCAGCACTCGTCTTCTCTGACGTCTTTGAGCATAGAGCCTTATCATGGCCAACGTTTTTACAGTGTGGGCACTTCTCGGGGACCCATTCATACTCAATCTTGATAGAGTGTGCAGATCATTTGTCTGTCTGAAGCTTGATAATATTTGGGAATGTAGACGAGGCGCTCATCAGAACTTTGATTCTTACATAATCAATCCTGCTTCTAGCCTTTGTCTGCCTATACAAACACTGTGGTTTCCCTAGGAATGAGGCAATACGCGCAAGCATTTTCTCACTCCATAGCTCCAGTGGGAGATCTAGAATTTTGAGCCATATTGGAACTGAAGACAACTTCTCCTGCTCCAGGGGCTCCCCCTTCTCCCACTTTTTGAGTATCATTGGTTTGCATTTGACGTGCCATGGGCCGCCTCCAAGAGCATTAGCCATATATGTTCCATTCTGGAACTTGATTACAAAGTTTCCACAGGCTCTCCCCATAACCTCCATATCCCTTGTCGGCTTCCACAGACGCTGCAGGTGGTCCTGAAGAATTAGGATGTGGGGTATGAACCCGGTGATGTAGCCTGCAGCAGTGTTCTTCCAGAGAGCTACATTTGCATCTACTTCATCATGTGGTAAAATGATTATGTCCTCTTCAATCGTGATATTCACCTCTGGTAGCCTTGTGTCCACATTGCCAACACGAATTTTGAACATTGTTGTCCACTCCTTGGGACTCTCAGCAACCTTGATGACCTTTGTGCTCGAGCGACGCCTTGGATTGGTGTGCTTCTCTCCATGTTGTGGAGGACGACGGGCGTCGCCTCCAGTGTCGCCACTGCGTGCAGCCATAGGGTTTCTCTTCAACCAATGGTTTTTTAGAAAACTTTGATGAAAAGTAAATTATAACAAAAAATGCATACTAAAATAGATAAAGTTGATGCAATAAAAACATGTTACTTCACAAGCTTGAATTTGACTATGTCCTCATAGTTAAGAATCAATCAAAGAGGTGGAACGGGGGTACTAGATGATCAAAGGTGTGGTAGAAGGAAAGTTCCTGGTAGAATCTATGGAACTTGTGGGGACTAAATGTTGGTGAACTATGAAGGCTGAGAGTGCATGTCTGGAGGTTGAGGATATCTAGTAATGTTTCATTGAATCCAATAATGGTCAAATAGTGCCTTTTAATAATGATCTACAAGTTGTAGATGTGTATGGATGTTCTCCTAGTTGATTAGGAGAAGACATTCATTTTCACAGATCACATATTGATGATAGAGAAGTTGCTCCTAAACTTCTAGGACTTGAATTAGGGAGGCGGAATTTTTTTGCTATCCCTGATGTATTAATTGCAACATCCCATACATGGTCTCCATAAAGAATAAGTATCCTGGTGGTGATTGTGTTGGTGTAGATGAATCAAAGTGGCATGTTGACTAGGGATGCAATGCATGCATCAATGTGGAACAAAATGAATAAGGCTTCCTCTTCCTCATCCTCTTTGGCTCATTCTTCTTCTTCTTCTCCAACCTCTTCTTCTTACTATGTATAGGGTACTTCTTCCTCACCCTCTATTGGACATAGAAGATGGTGTAAGCCTCACAAGCAGAACATGATATCCATAAGAACCCTCTATTAGACATGTCTATCCTGAGTGTAGTAGGAGTACACCCTCCCTTGGTATTTGGATACTAGGTGAGCCCACTTGAAGTTATTATTGCCGAACTTGGATGATAAAGGTAGGGTGTTGGTATTTGACAATTTGAGGCGGAGATTCACCATGAGAGATGTAAGCAATCCCCCAAAATGAATGGGGTGTCCCTCTAGATTGGGTTTTTCACAACCATGAGGTGAAGGAGGAAGAATGTGTCAAATTTGACATGCTCCTTTCCAATGGTCAAGAGGGATCATACAACATATAGATCACCTTTTTGTACCTTCCTCTACTCTTGAGTGGACTTGGTGAATATGGTATACGTCAGGTAGAAATACAAGCAGAAAATGGGTGCTCGATGTCCACTATGGAGGACAAATGCCAGTTGATGATGAAGCCTTGTAGAAGTGCAATAATTTGTCTCCATTCTATGCTATGGTTTAATTTGTTGGGAGTGAACTGTAAACCATCCATTGACCATCAATCACATTGAAGTCGCTAGAGTTAGGTGGTGATCGATGTTGAAGAGTGAATTTGATGCATCAGGCATCCCATCCTTCTCCATTCTCGGGAATACATAATACCTCCATCTTGGAAAGGAACCCATTGATGATGTCTAGATAGGTTCACCAATCAACAAATAAAAGGTGATAAGTCACTATACCCTACCATGTGTTAGATGTGTTGGAGGCTCTTAGTGAGCCCATTCTCAATGGGAAATGCTTGGTCCCCATATGGAGTAGCCACAACCTTACATTTTTGTAGCACCACATAGTGCTTCTTCTTTTATATATCTTTTTTGATTGTCAGAGGAAACCCACCCCCCTAGGCGGAGGCCCAGATAGAAGGGATGGTAAACCCGGGAGATCTGTGTGCCCACACACTGGTATCTCAATAAGTCGCATCAGAGGCCGGCTGACGATGCACGAAATTCATTTCCGAGCAGTGCTTCCAGCGGGAGTCGAACCCGAGACCCTTCGTGGGGGCCCCGAGCTGCGACCAACTGGGCAACTGCTCACCGGCAGTGCTTCTTCTTTTCTTAATCAAGGAATTCTACCATTGTTGGATTTGAAAATAACTGATGTGGAACAAAGGTGTAAGAGGGGGCTACATGTTGGGATTCCATTGCTTCAAACTTGATAGATGGTCAGAGAAAGAAGGAGAGAGATGCTAAATGTAGATGCTCAAAGAATATTTTTCTTACCAGAAGGGTGTCCTCACTGCTCGGAGAGGTTGCGCGCTCATTGAAGTAGAAGGGAAGTTCTTTCGTGTGATTTGAGATCACCTACACTTCCTATTTTATGTTTGACGGGCACCCTGGTCATGCATATCAATGCCATCGACTTTGTGTTGATGATGTCGATAGTATGGTCGATTTGTGAGATTGTCCTTGTTGGCCATTGATACTAATGTGTGTGTCCATGAAACATTAAACCGTGGATACCTCAGTGTTGGTGGTACCAATAGAAGTCAGTGGTACCTAGTAGACATGGAGCTACAAATTGTCATGCTCTATCATTTGATCGGCTTACTTGTATCCATTGGATATACCAACACGTATTTTGTCCTTTTGTGTTGGCACAACTGAGTGGAATGTCGGTAGTACTATTTTGAACTTAGATAACACTGACATGATGCTCGGTGTCACCACTCAAATAATATTCGATGCCATTGAAAGTGATCTCAGTGCTATTGAGATGATGTTTTTGTAGATTCAGTAACTTGATCAAAATGTGTTGTTACCACCAACTAGTAGGTTGTTGGCATCAAGTCGATGTATAGTTGATCACCTTTAAGGCATGTAAATCAATACCACTAAGATTCCTCTCAGTGATAGTGATGAAATTTTTCTATATCTATATTAGAATTCCTTAAAAAATTGATGATACCAACACAGTTGTTGGTCCTACCAACACAGCCCACTTCTTGACGTCTCTAACTGATAAGGGTTTGGTGCCAGTGACTTGGTTGTTGGTGGTACTGAGATTTTTTATGAAATTGATTGCCCCTCTCTGGATCAATTGTCGGTTCCATCGACAATGGTGTTGGTAGTACCAAAACTGCGTGTTCCTAAACACCTAACACATGCATCATAGCACCTTCTTTGTTGCATCAAACTTTAAGTAAAAGATGTAAATAAGGAGATGAATAAAATGAACTATATAAACAAGATATATACTGCAAAATCAAAAGGTGGTTACTTCCCATGAGCACCCTTGTTTAAATTTGTAGGCTTGACTTAAAATATCAACTCAAGGAAGCTCCAAGAGCTTCATCTCTTCCTACTTATGGATCACCTCTCCACCTACAAAATGTTTAAGGCTCTATCCATTGGTAATAAAAACTTTTTCACCATCTCTTATCATGACTGCCCCATGGGGAATGCCTTGACCTCGACATATGATCCACTCCATCTTGACCTCCATTTACCAAGATGTAGTTTCAACCTAGAATTGAATAATAACACCCACTACCCCAATAAGAAAGTTCTAAGAAGAATGTGGTGGTCTTGTACTTTCTTTGTTCTATCCTTATATATCCTTGATTTTCATAAGATCCAATCCTAATTTTATCCAATCCATTCATCTCTAACTTTCACTTCTCCCCTATAATAGATATATGAAATTTGAGTTTCTTTAAGGCCCACATATCCCTATGCTCCAATTCCACTAGAAAGTGACATTTATGGACATATACTAATCGATAATGGGTTGATCCAATAGTTTTGAAAGTTGACCTATATGGCTAAAGGACATCATTCAATTGCATGATCTAGTTTGATCTAGTAGTGGAGACACTATTCTAAAATCATATTAACATCCCTATTTCAAACTTCTACTTGGCCTTGGGCCTGAGGGTGATATGAAGTGCCAACCCTATGCTTCACCCTATATATTACTAGTAGTTCTACAAATTTATTTGTAAAATGGGATTCACCTTCATTTATCATCATTTGGGGCACTTCAAACATGAAAAATATATTCTCCTTCACAAATCTGCAAATGACCTATGCATCATTAGTGCGGGTTGGAAATGCTTCCACCCATTTCAAAACATAATCAACAACTAGGAGAAAATGTAAGTGTAAATTGGAATACATGAGTGGCCCCATAAAATCCATAACCCATACATCAGAAACCTCAACTTCCTAAAGGTACTGAGAGACATTTCATGTCTCTGAGAAATATTGCATGTGCCTTGACACACTTCACACCTCCTCACATATTCGTAACCATCCTTAAACAAAGAGCCCAATAGAATCCACTCTCAAATACATTAGATGCCATTCTTGAGCTAGCATAGTGTCCCCAGGTGGGCATGGAGTGGTAGTGATTAAGGATGCTCTCAAACTCAAACTTTGGAACACATTTCCTCAAAATACCATCATGACACTACCTAAGAAAGATGGGGCCATCTTGAATGAAATACTTCAAGGACTAGAAAATATTTTCCTTTCTTGATATCCATAATCTTCTAATGATTCCTCACATGCTATATTATTTAAAATATTTGAGTACCATGGATGCCCATTCCTCACCACAAAAAGTTGTTCATTAGGAAAATCCTTTACAATTGGTATCTCTAACTTGAATCCATTCACCCTCTCTAGATGAGTCTGGTGATCGCAACTACATTTTTTGCTCCAGATTTATCTCACACCTTTATATATCAAATTATTGCAGCAGTAGAATCCATCTGACCCGTCTCAATTTTGCATCCTTTTTCTACAACTTATACTTAATGGATGCATGATCAATCCATACTATCACCTTATCTCCTATCAAATATTTCTATATTTTTTAAAAAGAAAAGATGATATCAAACAATTCTTTATCAATGGTTTAGTTAAGCTGACCATCATTTCAAGTACATAACACATAGTAGATTACCGATAAGGCATGATCTTTGTGCTATCTCAAAATCAACTCCAACCACATAAACAGATGCATCACACATAAGATCAAAAGGGTGGTTCCATCCTAGATCCACCACTATAGGTGGGTAGAACATCTTCTCCATCAAAACCTCAAACACTTGCAAACAAACATGAAATTAAATTTAACATCTTTTTCCAACAACTCAGAAAGGAGTTTTGCAATCCTAGAAAATTATTTTATGAATCTACAGAAAAATATGCATTATCAAGAGAACTCCTAATCGCCTTTACTGAAGATGGTGTAGGAAATTTGGAAATCACCTCTATTTTCATTGGATCAACTTGTATCCCATTGTTGGACACTTTGTGTTCAAGCACTATACCTTCAGTCACCATCATATGACACTTCTCCCAGTTCAAATCTAGATGAGTGTCTTCACATCTCTATAAAACCTTACCAAGATTGTAAGACATCCATAAAAAAACCCTTTGTATACTAAAAAAATCATCCATGAAAATTTTGAGTCAATGTTTAACCATGTCTGAGAAAATAGTAAGCACCAATCACTAAAAGGTCATCGGAGCATTATAAAGACTGAAAGGCATGCGACGGTATGTGAAAGTACCATATGGGCAAGTGAAGGTTGACTTCTCTTGATATTGTGATTCTTTAGAAGTCTGATTATACCCACCGTCTAAGAAGCAAAAATGTGAGTGACCAGCAAGCCTTTGAAGAAGCTGGTCAATAATGGGTAGAGTAAAATGGTCTTCAAGTGTGGCAATGTTCAAATGATGGTAATCAATGCAAATACACCACCCTATCACTAGTCTAGTATAAACTACTATGGTAGAATAATTAATAGTGACATTTATTCCATGCTTCTTTGAAACTATATGAGTCAGATTAACCTATTTAAAATATGAAATAGCATAGATTATACATGCTGATGAGATTTGCTTGGTTCACTTGTGTCATGATGTATGCCATGTTTGTAAATGTTTTCCCTAAGAGAAGACACACCTCGTTATCAATATGATGAACAACATGACAGTGTTCTTTCTTATTGGTTTGTTGTTTATTGTTGAGAAATTTTATCTCAAAAAGATCATCCTAAATTCCCAACGTCAATCGACCTCTTTCCACTTCCAGGATAACAATAGTTTTAGCCTAGAATGGTCTGCTTAGAAACAATTCATTACCATAGTCATCATATATTTCCTTGACAACAAAATCTACTGGAAATAAATGTATCTACCTTTATTAGGACATCCTCACATATGCCTAGTGGTCTCACAACTGAATTATGTACCGAATGAATTGTCATATTGCTTTTCTGTGATTCCTTGAGCTCAAGATTCTTGAATTTGTTCAATGGCATCATATTTATGCTTACTCCCCAATCATGTATTGCTTCTCCAAACTTGATACTTCTAATGAAACATGGTATGTTGAAGCACCTAGGGTTTTTTTGTTTCTACTATAGCTTCCTTTGGATCAATGCATTGACCTCTTCATGTAGTAACTCAACATCTGAATCAACTATCCCTCTTTTCTTGTTAATTATGTCTTTTATGAACTTGCCGAAGGAAGGAATTTTCTCAATGGCATCCACAAATGGTAGGTTTATAAGGAGTTTTCTGAAAACATAAAGGAACTTATTGAACTGTTTGTCAACCTTCTTTGCCTTCAAGGTATAGGGAAAAGGCACACGGTCCACATTCTTGTGATTCCATGGGCGGGATTTATGGGTGCTTTGGGGATTTGACTTCCCCCATGTCTTCCTCTTCTATAGTTTCTTCAAGTGGTGTTGAGTCTATGAGTTTCTCAATAGATACCTTATCTGTCAAAATAAAAATCTCATATGGTGGTGCATTTGACTCTACATTCTCTGCCTACTCTTTCTCTAACACTATATCACTACGTATAATGGCTGCTTTGGCATGTTGGTTATTGGGTGGAATTTTAGTGTTCCCTAGAATTCATTGCTTAGTAGGCTTCTTTATTGTTTCGACGTCTATTTCTATCTGAGAAATTTCATTTTCCAAACTGCAAATTTGGGCTTCTTGATTATGTTGACCTCTCTTTGATTGGTCTAGGTTTGCTTCATTCTTGGTTATATATGTTTCATTTCCATTCTATTGGTTTTTTTGTGGAATGTTGACCTACAAAGGTGGAGGTTGATGTACCTATGACATGTCTTGTTGAAAATTGTTACAGTCCTTTCATGAGAATTTAGGTTCCATCTGCCATGAGAATTCATTCTTGCCTCTATTGGTGTGCTTCTGCACGTATATACATTCCCATTCCTCACCTCCAAATGGGTGTCATCCTTCTGACCTAGCTTCTTAGTAAGTTGTTTAATCTGAGCTTTAAGTCCCATGAATTCTCATGATTCCATGGCACTTTTGGATAATGCTAGCGATTCATGTTCCTCCCTCCAAGCTTGGTTCTTGGCCATGTTCTTTATAATTTCATGATATCTTGATTCCTTTTTGTTGTGGAAAAATCCCACTCTTGCACTATTGAGAGTAGTTCTCTTTCCTTTATGCAAGTCATAATAAAATATATTTACTTGAACAAATAAGTCTATCATTTGATGAGGCATTTTCCTCATCATGTTCTGAAACCTTTCTCATGCATCAGGGTAGGATTCATCAACCTATTGTTTAAAACTATAGATATTTTCTACCAGCACATTAGTCTTCTGCAATGGAGAATACCTCTCAAAGAAGGCATGTATCTATCTTCCCATGTCTCAATTGAATCTAGAGCTAAACTAAGGAAACATGCCTTCTCTTTGTCTACCAGAGAATATGAAAACAATTACAGGTAAATGACTATTTCTACACCATGTCAAGTTTCAACATGTCACATCTCTCCGCAAATTTGTTTATATGAAACATTGGATCCTCATAGTTGTGCCTATGAAATGCCTATGATTTGATTAACACCACTATTCATGGATCAATCATGTTGCTGCCCACATCCACTGCCTGGTATTTGATATTTCCAAGTTGAGCTATCATTTAAGATGCTTTTATTCTCTCCCAGACTATTTGTTCCTCATCCAAGCCTTGCAAATAGTATGCCTCATTATCACCATTCCATTACATTTCTATTGTCTATTCCTATTCTAAATAAATTGGGTATTTTGGATGAACTTCTCAGATGAAGCCCCAAACTCACGTGATTTGTGCAAAATATCCTCCTGATCTACACAATGTGGATTTGAGCCTCTGTAGTCTGTAGTCTGAGTATGGATCATGTACTAGTATCTAAAAATGCAATTATTCAAATGTAAGAACACATAATACTAATGATGTAAACAAAATGATTTATTAAACATTTTCTTCTCAAAGAACAATTAAAAAGAATAAAAGAAAAGAAAATGGGCTCAAATGGTAGGTTTCAACACTTGTAGTGCTAGTGTTGGTGATTCCCCAGCAACGATGCCGAAAACATGATACACATATAACGTGTGTGTCAAACACAAGTACATGTTCCATGTAATATAGGATAAAGAGGACCAAGTTGTTGAACTCGGGGAATTAATCACCAGAGACTACTACTAATTGAAACCCAATCAGCTAGGTTGGAAGAAAGAATTGATTTTTTATTGTTAAATATAAAGATAATTGTCGATGAAAACTAAATTATGAATGGTTGTAATCAAGAATTAATCCACCTTAACTTGTTTTTGTTGGTATGTATGCCTAGAGAACTAATCATATGATGATTGAGATGGCAAATAATATAAATGATTTTATTGATAATAAAGGCAAGCTTCCAGTTTATTATGTTTTAATCATTTATGAGATTATGATGAAACTTAATATATGTCTAAATAATGACATTACTCAATGACATATGTCTTCGCGTTGATGATCTAAACAATGAGATCATACGGATGCTAAGAGTACGTACATTCTTGTTATGTCCCTAGTCAGATGTCATTGTAAAAGGCTAGTATACAACAATGACACTTAATACTAGAGTGTGGGTTACTTGATGGTAGAATCCCATCGGTCATGATATATGTGATATCAAACCAAACACATAGATACTTGTTGGAGAATAGTGTATCAGACAGACCCACCTTGAGAGTGACACATGGAAACCATTATTGGTGGTCATAGTCATCTCTCATAGTAAAGGTGGTGATTTTAGTTCTTAGACCTGCAATCACTACACTAATCACATGTAGTTTAGTGTACTTTGACATCATCTACTGTGACCTTGAATAAGGGGTTGCCATAAAGGTGATGATCGGATGCACTATGACACACGAGTATGATTGTGAGTGATATAGACCGGATTTGTTCCTTCTACTGGAGTTTGATATCTAAGCCAATTGATAAGAGAGACTGAGAAAGGCATGAGCATGCACATGTGAATCAATATATGATATTGAGGTCACATATATCTCAGACAGTCTGCTCTGGATCAAGAAACATGGATTCAACATTGAGAGAATGATGATTCCATGCCTCTGTTCAATATGAATATCAATGACAAAGGAATTAGACAATCACTGTAAAACTAGTTACAGATTGTAGGCTGGAGTTATTCTCCAACTTTCCATTTATTTAGGTAGAAATGATGTATATCTAGATGTCACTCTTTTCTTGTGATGTCATAAGTTGGTTATGGACATTCACTATCAACATAACTTGGAACCTATAGGGTCACACACATAGGATGGAATAGGAGTTCATTCATGAATATGGTTTAAACTTGATTACTAAAGAGGTAGATATTCAATTTAAACAAGATTGGTTGAAAATTGGCTGACTGAACTGTGAACTGACCAGTTCAAGAAGTGAACCAATCATTTCAGTGTGTCAGGTCAATTGAACCATCTTTGGTAGTTTTGGACCATAAACCGACTAGTTCAGGACCTGAACCGATTGTCTCAAGTACATGAACAAACTGTCTTAGGTTGTGAACCGAGCGGTTGGTGAATCAATTTAATTGATTCAAGGATTTCTACTGACGTCATGTGAGAATAAATAAAATTATAATTGCCAATACAATTGCAATTAGGAAACATGATGAAATGATCAGTTTAAGGATTGAACCAATCAGCTTACATGAAAATCGATCGGTTCACCTGTGAACTAACCATTTTGCAACTTGCAGGTTGTGGAAATTTGTGAAGTTTCAGTCCCTTCCACTCCCAGTCTGACTGGGAACCCTGACTCTAACCCTAACTCTCCTATAAATAGAGGGGTACTGCGAGCTTCTCAGACACAACTCAATTTCCTCTGACAAATGTTTGTCTTCTATGGTTTTGGTAATCGAGAGAACCCAAGAAAGTCCTACCCGATAAAGGGAGGGATAACAGGGGAGAACAATTATGGGAGAGTAAGTTACGGCTAGTACACCAACAAAGAGGGAAAACTCCTTTATGTCAGTTCTACTAGAATAATAAGAGTTCCTGGTTGTCTATGTGGACTTCCATAGAGGCATGGAGCTTTCCCGCTAGGAGGACAACGTCAAGCTAGTGTCTATAAGGAGTTGTTGTTGATGTCATCCAAGTGTGACTTGAAGAAAGTTGCACACTGCAATGAGGAATAGTCATTGGACTTTCTCCAGGACCAGGTATGTCCTCGTAATCCATGCCTTTCCATTACATAGCTATTGATGTGATCGTCTGTAAAGGGGAATATGGTCAATTTTTTTGTTTCTGTTGCCTATATGATGCCATATTTCCAACATTGGTATCAGATCCATGTCAATCTACTATGTTTTGGGATTTAATCGATATGATCGGATTTTGGTTTTTACTTTTTATTTATTGCATACAATAAAATATTTAAAATGACTTATGTGCATATCTGATTAAAAAACATAACAATCTTATATATATATATATATATATATATATATATATATATATATATATATATATATATGTATATATATATATGTGTGTATGTATGTGTGTATATACACATACATACATACATACATACATACATGTCCGGACTCCGCCACGGGAGAGGGGGGGGGGGGGAATCTTTCTCTCTTAATCCCATACATACATGTCCGGCCTCCGCCACGGGTTATGGGGGAGGGGGGGATAAATCTTTCTCTCTTAATCCCATACATATATATATATATATATATATATATATATATATATATCTGTGTGTGTGTGTATGTTAAGAAGCGTGTACCGATCGGTACATGTAACTTATGTGTATCACCATTGAAATAGCATAAATGGAGTATGTTGGTAAAGTCCAACCATATGGATTGATTCAACAACTATATAGATTAGATGTTCTTAAAAAATCATAAACATATCTCATATAGATCATGAGATATAAAGATATATCATTCAACGGTATTTGTAATTTCTACAACTAACCATTTATATAAAATACACATTTTCTTTCGTAAGATGATCTATGGAAATCAAATTGTGGTGATTTTGTACACATATTATCTAAGGGGTATACTTTAAATCCATAAGGTTGGATTATTCTATAGAATTTTACAATCATAATAAATGAAGATGGGTACATGTAAGCTACATGTACTCGGGTATAGAATTCTTATATATATATATATATATATATATATATATATATATATATATATATATATAAAGAAATTTTTACCTAAGTACATGTATATTATATGTACCCATCTTCACTTATGATGATTGCACAATTCTACACAATAATTTAACCATAATATAATACATATATATACATATTTATCCATATATATACATATATATGTATACACAAACATATATATACATATATATATAAATATATATAGGGTGTTCATGCAATACCTGCCAGGTAGCCTGGATTTTCACTACCCGTCAGTCAAAAAAGTAACTATTTGGCTAGAAAAGTAACTCTGTGAACAAAAAAGTAAATATGTTGATAAGAAAGTAACCATACAACTAAAAAAGTAAATCTGGGAAAAATACACTATATATATATATATAGATATATATATAAATATATATATATATATTGTATTTTTGAATCTATTGTTGCAAATGTAACTATCAATGCATGAAAAGTAACAATTTTCAAGGTAAAGTAACCCTTTACATGTCAAAAGTAAGAAATTCCAAAAAAAGTAACCAAAATAGGGGGCGGGTAGCTACCCACGTGGGTATTAAATACATGCACATACATACATATATATATATATGTGTATATATATATCCAGAGCAGAATACACTCGAGTGTATCCGGAGCAGAATACACTCAAGTAGTTTTTCATGATTCAATATTCTTCTCAAAAATCTAATCCATTGATCTTCTTAAACATCTTGTGAATAGCTTATATGCAAAATTTGAGCATATTTGGACATTTATAGGTCATGTTATAAAGACCACAAAAATTATGCATTTCAAATTAATTGTGTGTCGATTTCATTGCCCTTGTATGAGTGACTTACACTCATCCAAATGGGCTAAAAATTTGTATGTAGCCTAGTTATAGTACGACAGTGAAGATCAATGGTTTATATTTTGCAAAAAATAGTCTTGATATGCAAACGCACTTGAGTATATTCGTGTGATCTGTACACTCGAGTATTCTAGCCTGATTCTATATGTATATATATATATATATATATGTATGTATGTATATGTAGGTCGTTCATTCAATACTCGCGCGGGTTGCTTGGAGTTCGCTACCCGGTAGCCAAAAAAGTAAATGTTCTAGCCAGAAAAGTAATAATGCTATCAGAAAAGTAACTATGTTGATAAGAAAGTAACTATATGACTAAAAAGGTAAATCAGTACAAAATACACAGCAGATATATATGTAATCATGTTTTTAAATCTACTGATGCAAACATAACTATCAATGCATGAAATTTAACAGTTTGCAAGGTAAAGTAACCCTCTACATGTCAAAAGAAAGAAACTTGAAAAAAGTAACCAAAATGGGGGGGCAGATAGCTACCCGCGTGGGTATTAAAGATGATTCCATATATATATATATATATATATATATATATATATATATGGGCCCATATTTATTGCCCGTGCTGGTAGCTACCCACCCACCATTCCCACCACTTTTTTTCAAAAAAAAAATTCGCAATTGCAGAGGAGTATTTTATCTAGCTCTCCAAAAACATTCATCCAAAAATAATATCATTTGCCCCCCCCCAATCAAAAAACATGTCCTTATATATATCTGCTGTATATTTTGTACAGAGTTACTTTTTTAGTCGTGTAGTTACTTTCTTATTACCATAGTTACTTTTTTTATAGCAGAGTTACTTTTGTGGCCATAAGAGTTACTTTTTTGACAGCCGGATAGCGAAACTCCAGGCTACCGACGCGGGCAATGAATAAATAGTCTCTCTCTCTCTCTCTCTCTCTCTCTCTCTCTATATATATATATATATATATATATAGGGCCCATCTTTATTGCCCGCGCGGGTAGCTACCCGCCCACCCTTCCCATCACTTTTTTTCAACAAAAAAAATTTGCAATTGCAGAGGAGTATTTTATCTAGCTCTCCAAAAAATTTCATCCAAAAATAATATCATTTGCCCCCCCAAAATCAAAAAACTTGTCCTTATATATATGTTGTATATTTTGTTAGGAGTTACTTTTTTAGTCGTGTAGTTACTTTCTTATCACCAGAGTTACTTTTTTGACAGCAGAGTTACTTTTGTGGCCAGATGAGTTACTTTTTTGACTGTCGGGTAGCGAAATTCCAGGCTACCCGCGTGGGCAATGAATGAACGCCCATATATATATATATATATATATATATATATATATATATATATATGATTTACATGCGTCTCCCTAAAATATTCTTTTGACGGTGGATGTGTAGCATGGTTATGTACAATAACCCTAATATCTGTGTGTGGTTGATTGGTTTGTTTTATTCCTATTTTATGTTAGTTTGCATACCGAGCATCTACCTTCTTCTTCCCAATTTAAAAGTGTTATTCTTTCCTTTCTTTTCTTCCCTCGAATGTAACCTCAAGGTTTCTATTTTACCATGTAATAAGTTTAATAGAATTAGGATAGATTTATTTTCTTATTATGACAAATATAATGCTCAACGCTAGACGACCGACCATCTCAAAGACGAGTTGACCGTTTAGAGGATTGAGGAGGACAACTGTAGGAGCCAAACCAATCAGCCGGTGGCCTAACTGATTGGCTGGAGATATCTAGAAGATGTTGGACTGGAGACCAACCGACTGGACTAACAGACCAATTGATTGACCAAAAGGTGAGCCAACCAACTCAAGGGTTGAACTGGTCAACCGAGATTGGTTCAAGTACAAATCTACAACAATAATAGGTTCTTTCATGTGATGTAGACCTAGGTGGTAGTAATTACTTATGGATCTAAGGAATTATAGTAAATTTGCCATAACCATCGCTAATGTTCTATATTGCATGTTTATGTTTGTGAGATATAGCATGTATATGATACATACTATAGTATGTGGTGAATGGATCTATATATGTATATATATAAAGCATCAATCAAACACATTAACTATAAGATGCTTTCCATTAGAAACACACATGAAAAGCTGGATCTATTATGTGTGGGGATGCCAAGCATAGTGCACTATCCATCTCTGGAAGTGTGATGCTAATTATGTGGGCCTGCCAAGCGGGGTGCATTTCTATTGGGTTGGCTTTTGGGTCTGGCTTAACTGGGTATCCTTAATGAGGTTAAGCACCTATCGGTATGCAGATGACTATTGCAATGAGTTGTGCATACCATCTATCCAATAAATACATAGGATGCAATTGGCAAACGTTGTCTACCTTAATGACTGATTATGGACGCTAGCATTGGTCGGGTAAAAATTGAATTGTTTTGTATCTTGGCTCATTAGAAGTTTGTACGCTACAATCTTCCAAATTCATAATTGAGGGTTATCGAATTGAAAAATAATGAGAGAGATAGTTAATTAAAGGCCTTATTGAACAACATCAAAGTTTATACGAATCAAATACAATAAAAAATGGGGCTTTGATAAAATTGTAATTTCTCTTGTAGAATCAAATGACAACACACAATAACAATTTTCTCTACAATCAGTCCTTGAGAAGGAAAAATTAAATGGGAATAACTTCCATAACTAGTTTAGGATGTTGAGAATTGTTCTCATACATGAATGCAAGCTCTATTTTCTAGAGGAACTATAGCCAGATGAATCTCTTCCTAATGCATCTAAGGTTGACACAGATGCTTACAAGAAGTACATTGAGGTTTCTGTTAATATCAAATGCCTAATTTTGTGCTCCATGAACTATGCGTTGTAAATACAACATTAGAACATGGATGTTGTTGAGATGGCCACACATCTTAATAACATGTTCCAAAATCAGGCAAGACATGAGAGATATGATGTATCCAAGGCATTGTTCAAATGTAACATGGCACAAAGAGTCCAGTAGGTCCTCATGTGCTCAAGCTCATTGGGTATGTGGAGAACTTTTCTAGACTGGCATTCCCATAGGGTCAAGAGTTGGCCACCGATGTGATTCTACAGTCTATGCTAGATTCATACAGTTTGTTTGTCATGAACTACAACATGAATGACTTTAATAAGATGTTGACAGAGTTACTTGGCATGTTGAGAAGAACCGAGGCACAAATGAAGAAAGACAAGCTCAAGTTTATCATGATGATGAACAAACTAAATAGGAAGTCTAAAGGCAAAGGCTAAGATATGAAGGGTTCTAAATCTTGCCAGAAGCACAAGTCTTCAACACTCAAAGCAAAAAGAGGAGTAAATAAGGGGACAATTATCACCACTTTCACCAGCCTGGGCACTGGAAGAGGAATTGTCCTCTCTACCTAGAGTTACTAAAGAATAAGGAGGGGATAGAGATCTCACGAATTAATTTATATATATATACACACACACACATATATAGCGTCAGGATAGAATACACGAGTGTACAGATCACACAAATATATTCAAGTGTGTTTGCATATCAAGACTATTTTTTGCAAAATGTAAACCATTTATCTTCACTGTCATACTATAACTAGGCTACATACAAATTTTTAGCCCATTTGGATGAGTGTAAGTCACTCATACAAGGGCAACGAAATCGACACGCAAAATTAATTTGAAATGCATAATTTTTGCGGTCTTTATAACAAGACCTATAAATGTCCAAATGTGCTCAAATTTTGCATGTAAGCTATTCACAAGATGTTTAAGAAGATCAATGGATTATATTTTTGAGAAGAATATTGAATCATGAAAAACTACTTGAGTGTATTCTGCTCTGGATACACTCGAGTGTATTCTAGCCCAACTCTCTCTCTCTCTCTCTCTCTCTCTCTCTCTCTCTCTCTCTATATATATATATATATATATATATATATATATATATATATATGGGCATGTATTTAATACCCACGTGGGTAGCTACCCGCCCACCCTTCCCACCACTTTTTTTCAAAAAAAAAAAATTGCAATTGTAGAGGAGTATTTTATCTAGCTCTCCAAAAAAATTCATTCAAAAATAATATCATTTGCCCCCCCAAAATCAAAAAATCCGTCCTTATATATATGTTGTATATTTTGTACAGAGTTACTTTTTTAGTCGTGTAGTTACTTTCTTATCACCATAATTATTTTTTTGACAGCAGAGTTACTTTTGTGGCCAGAAGAGTTACTTTTTTGGCTGCCGGGTAGCGAAACTCCAGGCTACCCGCGCGGGCAATGAATAAACGACCTATATATATATACATATATATATATATATTTATGTATATGTATATATATATGTATATATATATGTATATATATACATATATATAGGGCCCATCTTTATTGCCCATGCGGGTAGCTACCCGCCCACCCTTCCCATCACTTTTTTTCAAAAAAAAATCGCAATTGCAGAGGAGTATTTTATCTAGCTCTCCAAAAAATTTCATCTAAAAATAATATCGTTTTCCACCCCCAAAATCAAAAACCCGTACGTATATATATATATATATATATATATATATATATATGTGTTGTATATTTTGTTAGGAGTTACTTTTTTAGTCGTGTAGTTACTTTCTTATCACCATAGTTACTTTTTTGATAGTAGAGTTCTTTTTGTGGCTAGAAGAGTTACTTTTTTGGCTGCCAGGTAGCGAAATTCCAGGCTACCCGCGCGGACAATGAATGAACGCCCATATGTGTGTGTGTGTGTATATATATATATATATATATATATATATATATATATATATATATATATATATATATATATATATATATATATATGTATGTATATATGTATATATATATATATATGTATATGTATATATACATATGTATATGTATATATATGTATATATATATATGTATATTTATATATGATTTACATGCGTCTCCCTAAAATTTTCTTTTGATGGTGGATGTGTAGCATGGTTATGTACAATAACCCTAATATCTATGTGTCGTTGATTGGTTTTTTTATTCCTATTTTATGTTAGTTTGCATACCGAGCATCTACCTTCTTCTTCCCAATGTAAAAGTGTTATTCTTTCCTTTCTTTTCTCCCCTTGAATGTAACCTCAAGGTTTCTATTTTACCATGTAATAAGTTTAATAGAATTAGGATAGCTTTATTTTCTTATTTCGACAAATATAACGCTCAACGCTAGCCGACCGACCATATCAAAGATGAGTTGACCATTTAGAGGATCGAGGAGGACAACTGTAGGAGCCAAACCAATCAGCCGGTGGCCCAACTGATTGGCTGGAGATGTCTAGAATATGTTGGACTGGAGACCAACCGACTGGTCTAACAGACCAATTGATTGACTAAAAGGTGAGCCGACCAACTTAAGGGTTGAACTGGTCAACCCATATTGGTTCAAGTACAAATCTACACCTACAATTGGTTCTTGCATGTGATGTAGACCTAGGTGGTAGTACTTACTTGTGGATCCAAGGAATTATAGTAAATTGGCCATAATCATCGCTAATGTTCTATATTGCATGTTTATATTTGTGAGATATAACATGTATATGATACATACTATAGTATGTGGTGAATGGATATGTATATGTATATATAATGCATCAATCAAACACATTAAGTATAAGATGCTTTCCATTAGCAACACACATGAAAAGCTTGATCTATTATGTGTGGGGATGCCAAGCATAGTTCACTATCCATCTTTGGAAGTGTGATGCTAATTATGTGGGCCTGCCAAGCGGGGTGCATTTCTATTGGGTTGGCTTTTGGGTCTGGCTTAACTGGGTATCCTTAATGATGTTAAGCATGTATCGGTATGTAGATGACTATTGCAATGAGTTGTGCATACCATCTATCCAAGAAATACATAGGATGCAATTGGCAAATGTTGTCTACCTTAATGACTGATTATGGACGCTAGCATTGGTCGGGTAAAAATTGAATTGTTTTGGATCTTGGCTCATTAGAAGTTTGTACGCTACAATCTTCCAAATTGATAATTGAGGGTTATCAATTTGAAAAATAATGAGATAGATAGTTAATTACAGGCCTTATTGAACAACATCAAAGTTTATACGAATCAAATCCAATAAAAAATGGGGTTTTGATAAAATTGTAATTTCTCTTGTAGAATCAAATGACAACACACAATAACGATTTTCTTTACAATCAATCCTTGAGAAGGAAAAATTAAATGGGAATAACTTCCATGACTGGTTCAGGATGTTGAGAATTATTCTCATACATGAATGCAAGCTCTATTTCCTAGAGGAACTATAGCCAGATGAATCTCTTCCTAATGCATCTAAGGTTGACACAGATGCTTACAAGAAGTACATTGAGGTTTCTGTTAATATCAAATGCCTAATTTTATGCTCCATGAACTTTGTGTTGCAAATACAACATTAGAACATGGATGTTGTTGAGATGGCCACACATCTTAATAACATGTTCCAAAATCAGGCAAGACATGAAAGATATGATGTATCCAATGCGTTGTTCAAATGTAACATGGCAGAAGGAGTCTGGTAGGTCCTCATGTGCTCAAGCTCATTGGGTATGTGGAGAACTTTTCTAGACTGGGATTCCCATAGGGTCAAGAGTTGGCCACCAATGTGATTCTACAGTCTATGCTAGATTCATACAGTCTGTTTGTCATGAACTACAACATGAATGACTTTGACAAGACATTGACAGAGTTACTTGGCATGTTGAGAACAACTAAGGCACAAATGAAGAAAGACAAGCTCAAGTTTATCATGATTATGAACAAACTAAAGGGGAAGTCTAAAGGCAAAGGCTAAGATAAGAAGGGTTCTAAATCTGGCCAGAAGCACAAGTCTTCAACACTCAAAGCAAAAGGAGGAGTAAATAAGGGGACAATTATCACCACTTTCACCAGCCTGGACACTGGAAGAGGAATTGTCCTCTCTACCTAGAGTTACTAAAGAATAAGGAGGGGATAGAGATCTCCACTTTAGGTATATACTTTATAAGATAAATCTAATTATTTTTTCATCTTGGGTATATGATATCTGATGTAGATCTAAGATACATTTGGATGAGTAGGATCTAATAAGAAGTAAGCCTTTACAAAAGGGCAAGGACGGACTATGTGAAGCAAGAGTTGCTGAAACTTTAGTCTATATTTAGAATTTATATTAGCCCATTGGTCATGTAATAGAGTAAGATGAACTGCTATTTCATCATGCCAACAATAGAAACATTTTATTTTCTGCATCATGTCTGGACAAGGATTATTATGAATAAAATACTTAATGTTCTATTTCAAAGAAGTGATCTTGTATGGATATGCCCTGAAATGTCTTATGATCTTTGTAGGATCTAAAAATGATTATTTATAATGTAAATACCAAAAGTATTACAACTTTATAACTCAAACAAACAATATTTGTAGCATTGTCATCTAAAGCACATATATGAGAAATGCATTACTAGAATCCATATTGATGTTTATCTAGACTCTTTTGGTTATTGAACCAACAAAAAACATGCAAGTCTTATTTATGTGCAGCATGAAAAAACAACTCTCACTAGATGTACTAGAGAATAAAGCATTCTATTAGGACTTCTACATAATGATATACATAGACTACTAGAATAAATGCTAGAATTAGTTATTTTTACTTCATCATATTTACTAATGATCTCAGTAGATATGGTGATTTGTATTTAGTGAAATAAAAACATGAATATCATGAAGTGTTCAAGAAGATTATGAATGAGGTAAATAAATGGCTTTGTAAAAGTATTAAGATACTTTGATATGATCAATGTTGAAATACCTTACATCAATAGTTTGAGAACCTTGTGGATAGATCATGATAGTGTAGCACGATGAACTCCACATAAAACATGATGATTTATCAAAAAGAAGGAATTACATCTGGATGGATTATGATGTGATTATCATTTAGTCTAATATTCTAATATCCTCACAAATACATGTTTTACACTAAAACAATGTACCATCTATGATGGTTAAAAAGACACCATATAAGATATGGTATGGGAATGTCCAGATATGTCTTCCATTAGGATTTTTTTGTGTGCACCTGACACTTAGGTCTCTAGCAACCAACTTCTACATCAGTGTTTTCTTACTCAACATTTACGACACATTCCTTCAAATAATCCTCCATCAACCAATCTGGACAGGAGGTGAATTCACTCATTAGGATTTAAACTTGTAACAAGAAAGGAGTTTCTTGAAAATATTTATCCACAAGATCATATAAATGTTAATACTACCTTTGATCCCAATCTGATAACAAAAGTGCTTGCTACTAGGATAATTGAGTTCCAAAAGAATTAGTAGGAGTAAAAGTAGAACCTGAAGGTTCAAGGCATAAAGGGAACAAATAGAATCACAAATTGTTGTGGAATCTCAAAGTTCCTTATGTAACACAGGACTCATAGTTCTAGTAGAGAACATATTAGATTAAAAGATTGTGAATCTTATAACTTAAATAGATTGTGAGTTGGTCATAGGATGATGATCCAACATCAATTAGAAACTATTGAGGGACCATATCTGAGAAGTGTCTTAAGTCCATTAGGCAGCCCATGTACTAACAAGGTATGACCTTGGGAGTACCACCTAAAGGGGTAAAACCCATAGGATGTAGTTGGGTTTTCAAATGGAAAAACCAACATGGATAACATAAGAGGACAAATTGGTTGCAAAGGTTTTCAAATTAGTTCAAAGTGTCGAACATGATGAAATTCCTTTCACAAATTGTCATGCTTACTATTGCAACTTATCAAGACTATAAGATTTGGCATATGAATATTAAAATCACATTCCTTAATAGGAATAATTGAGATGATGTGTATGTGACACAACCTAAAAGTTTTATAACTTCATTAATGCAAATAAAGCCTATAATCTACAAAGATCAATATAGAGATTGAAACAAGCATATCAGAGTTGGAATCTTTAATTTGACATGACAGTCAAAGAGTTTGAACTTAGTCAAGATAAAAGATGAAATATGTGATTATAAAAGATTTGGTGGGAGCATATATAAATAATCTACACATTCATGAGGAACAACATCCCAATAGTATAAGTACTAAAACCTGGCCGGAAAACATATTCAGCATGAAGGATTAGGTGAAACATCCTATATGATAGGAATTGAGATATATGGAGATAGTTTTGGAAAGTTACATAACCTAAATATCAGCACATATACTAGCAAGATGTTGAAAAGGGTTTAGCATGAAGGATTCAATGAGAGAGAATATGTCCATATTACATGGGATTAGTCTCTCAATAACCTTCAATTCTGATTCTTATGAAGAATAGGACATGATTAAGATGGCATTGGATCTATCATGCATGATATATAGTGTACTCATCCTATTATGTTGTATGTATTGGGCATGATAAGATGTTTTAGTCAAATTCCAATGAAGGTCATTGGAATACCATCATGAATATCCATTAGTACTTGAGAAGCACTAAAGGAAAAGTTGCTAGATTATGGCAACAAGGAAGAGTTGGGTGTAAGGGGTTACACCGATGCAAGCTTCCAAAATGACCAAAAGTGATCACAATATTAAAGATGTGTTTAATCTTAAAAGAAGAGTTGAAAGTTGGAAAGGTTCTGAACTAATGACCATCATTAAAATTTTACAATACAAGTCGAGTATAATGTTGTTGTGAACACATGAGTTGATATTGTATGGATCCAGAAGTTCATATGGATGAGATTATAGATGTTCCAACCATTGATGACACAATAGAACTACTAGGACTACAATGGAGCTACTAGTTAGGCAAGGAATATCTGATAGTGTACTATGACATTTCCATCTTTTATGAGATGTTGTATAATGAATAGATGAGAAACATGCAATATAATGACTAATAGCAAAATGTTGCTAACTTGCTGGATTAGCACTAGTACAACAGAAACACGATGGACATGTTTAGATCACTATGAATGAGACTCGCGGGTAATTGGCTCTAAGTGCAAGTGGGAGTCTATTTATATGTATGCCCAGAGAGCCAATCATATGTTGATTGATATGGCATATAATATAAATGATTTGATTGATAATAAAGGCAAGCTTCCAATTTATTCTATTTGAATTAGTTATGATATAATGATGAAACTTAATAGATGACTAAAGAATGACAATATTCAATGACTTGTGTCTTTGGGTTGATGACATGAATAATGAGATCATACGGATGCTAAGAGTTTGTACATGCTTGTTATGTCCCTAGTCAGATGCCATTGTGGAAGGCTGGTAGACAATAATGACACTTAAGAGTAGAGTATGGATTAATTGATGACAAAATGTCATCAATCAAACCAAACACATAGATACTTGTTGAAGAACAATGTATCAGAAAAACCTACCTTGAGAGTGACACATGGAAATCATACCTGATGGTCATAATCATCTCTCATAGTGAAGGTTGTGGTTGTTGTTCTTAGACCTGAAATCACTACACTCATCACATGTAGTTCAGTGTCCTTTGGCATCATCCACTGTGACCTTGAATAAGGGTTGCCATAAAGGTGATGATTAGATGCATTGTGACATATGGAGATGAGTGTGAGTGGTGTAGATGGGATTTGTCCCTCCTACTGGAGTTTGATATCCAGGCCACTTGATAAGACAGACTGAGAAAGGCATGTGCATGTACATGTGAATCAATATATGATATTGAGGTCACATATATCTAAGACAGTCTGCTCTGGATCAAGAAACATGGATTGAAATTGAGAGGATGATTATTCTATTCCTTGGTTCCATTCAGATATTAGTGACAAAGGAATTACACAATCATTATAACACCAATTACATATTGTAGGTTGAATTTGTTCTCCAACTTTCCATTTACTTGGGTAGAATGATGTATTGCTAGATGTTGCTCTTTGCTTGTGATGTCATAAGTTGGTTATGGACATTCACTTCCAACATAAATTGGAACCTATAAGATCACACACATAGGATACACTTGGAATAAGAGTTCATTCATGAATATAGTTTTAACTTGATTACTAAAGAGTTAGGTATTCAATTTAAACAAGATTGGTTGAAGATTGGTTGACTGAACTATGAACTGACTGGTTCAAAAAGTGAACTGATCATTTAAGTGTGTTAGGTCAATCGAACCATCTTTGGCAGTTTTGGACCATGAACCGATTGGTTCATGAAGTCAACCAATTGACCTAGGTACTTGAACTGATCGTCTCAAGTTACGAACTGAGAGGTTGGTGGATCAATTTGATTGATTCAAGGATTTGTGTTGACGTCATGTTGAGCATAAATTGGATTATAATGCTAATAAAATTGTGATTGGGAAACATGGTGAAACACTGACCCAAGGGTTGAACTGATTGGCTCACATACCAACCAATCAGCTCACATGTGAAACGACCATTTTTCCGATCATAGGTTGCAAAAATTCATGAAACTCCAATCCCTTCCGCTCCAACTTAGTCTGGGAACGATGACCCTAACACTCCTATAAATAAAGGGGTACTAGGGGATTCTCAAAAATAACTCAATTGGCCTTTGACAATTTTTTGTCTTCTCTGTGTGGTAACCGAGAGAACCCGAGCAAGTACAACCTGATAAAGGGAGGGATAGCAAGGGAGAAAAATTGTGTGAGAGCAAGTTGGTTTTAGTACACCAATGAAGAGGGAAAACTCCTTCCTATCAATTCTACTAGAATGAAAAGAGTTCTTGGTTGTCCATGTGGAGTTCCATAGAGGTGTGGACCTTTTCTCGCTAGGAGGACAATGTCAAGCTGATGTCTGTGAGGAGCTTCTACTAACACCGTCTGAGTTAGATTTGAAGAAAGCCACAAACTACAACAAGGAATAGTCACTAGACTTGCTCCAGGACTAGGTATCACCTCATAAATCATTCATTCCCATTACATAGTTTTTGACGTGATCGTCTGTAAAGGGGAATATGTCAGATAATTTTATTTGTTTTCGATGCCTATCTAATGCCATATTTCTCAACAGTTTCACCATGACATATATTGTAACTGAATTCTCTTTGTCTATAACTAATCACAAAAATTCTGAAGTAAAGACTCATAGATAGCATCACCCACTCTTGCATCATAAGACAATACCCAGATTGATCCAAACCCCACTCCTGTAGCAATTTAGGAACTTAATCTAAGTGAATATTAATTCCCTCTGGGTTATGTTTCATAGTTGTTATCCCTCTCCCGAAGCATGTTATTAGCCATGTGAATTTATGACTTTTCTAACTTTTAATCCCTCTCCTAAATAAACTATAGATGTAAAATATTTCTTATGTTGATAATGCATAAACAAATTATTGACAAGGTCATAAGTTCATGTTCTAAATATAGAAAATTGTATCATCATAACATCAAATTCAATTACAATAATGCATCAGCGTACTCCCCGGCCCTAGGGAAAGAGGGGTTTATCCCTACATGTTTGTCACCAGATCACATAAAAATAGAGAAAGTGAAGTAGAGCATCAGAAACTAATGAAGAAATTCCTAGACCCTTCTGATAAACACCATGATCATCAACTTTTTGGATCCAGATATATCCTCTAGAAGTGCCTGGACTGTCTAGTTGGAGATAATCTCCTTCATATTCACTCCCTACATCCGAAACATACATGATAATATTGCTTTGGTTGCCTTCCTTAGACTGTAAGGGAGGCCTAACCCTCCCTTAATTTGTAGCTACTAGATATGACTTAACGTCATATTTGCATTCATCACGCTGGCTCAATACTACTGATAGGGTGTCAGTGGCACAGGGTCAGTGAACCATTTGCCTTCTCTCTCTTTACATAAATAGTACCACTAGACATGTCAATAGCACTAAGTTGATTCTCATTGGTGTCTAGATGTTGATGTTGGTACCAGCTATAGTGTTGTCAGTAGCACCAAGATAATTAACTTGCACCTGTGATGTTCTCTAAACCTAAAGTTGGTAGCACTGAGTCTTTATCTCAGTGGATGTCGATGCTTTGTAGCACCAAGTCATCCCTCGACATCGTCGATGCTCCTATGCTTGTTCTTATCTTTGGTGTGAGGTGTCAGTACCACCGAATGGGATGTCAGTGGAACCACCAATTTGGTCAGTAAATATTCAATTTTCTTGAAATATGAGGAGTGATGGCAGAAGTCTGAGCAAAAGATAATAAAATCATACATTTGATAGAAATAAGTGATAATTGATGCCTAAGTGATTCTCAGGCTAATAAATAGAAAACAAAATAAAAAAAATATCTAAATGAGATTATTCATGTTGAACAAGTTATAAAATAACCTGTAAAAATTTAACAAAATCATTACATTAATGATCTACCATTCACTTTCTCAACTGTAATCATTTGATCACTTCAAGTCATAGGGACATTATATAGATTATTACAAAGCATTTTAGTACTTATACGATTACAACTATACTTAATGAAAGCACATAGGATTTTTTTGGGATCCACTAGTCAAATGTAAATGAGTAACACAAATGTTCTCACAAATTATTTCACTTTTGGTGAGATTTATAAAGACGTGTTTAGCCTTGGCATTCACAAATCATTGATGGTTTCAACATATCTTTTTTATTAGGATAATTGGAGATAGCCAAGTATCTCATTTTATATATTTTCTAAATTTAGATGGGAAAAACAAAAACTCCACAAATATATCCAATTAAATCAAGTAAACATTTCTTTAATAATAAAAAGTTGAATAACCCCAAGAAATTAAAAAAAACCCAGAGCTATTGGTTTGATTAACAATTATTACAAAATTATTGCTAAGGTCCTCAGAACTCAACTAAAAAAACACATGAATAACATCAAGATAGTTGATAAAATAATATTTCTCAAAGGTATGGCCAACAAAGTTATACATTGTGTCCAATACAAAAAAGAAACCCTCCTTATCCTTAAGCTTGATTCTGAAAATGCTTTTGACAATGTCAGTTGGAATTGTTTATGCAATGCTTGAAGGGATACAACTATCCTAACAAATGAAATTCTTGGATATATCAAATACATTAGCACAAAAATCCTTGTTGATTATTAGTGGATCATCTTTTGGTCATTTTAATATCTCAAATAGTCTAAGAAAAGGGAATCCATTATCACCTTATCTCTTTTCAATTGTTTCTTCAAATTTTCCTTGATGTTTAGATTATGAGTAACCAATGGTCTCCTTTTTAAGATTCAAAATCTTCATGATTATATATCATCTACTTCATAAATGAAAAAAGTAGTTTTGTCGAACCCAATGATTAAAATGTCAAATATTGTTATATCCTCAAATTTTGATCAATATGAAATACATAACTATAAAACTTGATTGATAAATAAATTCTCAAATTATATTTGATAGAATAACAATGATGACCACTTTGTGGCATGGATGAAATCCATGGCCCATAGGAAGGCCCTGAGACTATTTGTATTGAAAATAGGTCTTTGGGGCACAAGATACACAAATAAGAAAGTTTCTACATAAATAAATAGCACTAGATTTATGAGTTATTGGAAAATATAAATATGAAACAATAAGCAAGTTTTCAAAAGAAAATGTAAGTATGTGGTGTCTTAAATAATTAATAGAATGCTTATCTAAACCAATTGGCAACACATGTTTCGAGACATCAATTAATATTATTTTAGTTTAACTTTTGGTATACTGGAAAATAATGAGAGGAAGAGAAATCTAGAAACTCAGAGAAAAAGAATATTCCATGCAATAATGATAATTGATTTGGGAATATATTCAAGGACAAGGGAGTTATCCCAACAAATCCCAAATCTATAATGTAAGTAGGAAAAACATCAATTGATTCCCATGTTTTCATCCAAGTTACCAAATCTATGTTTTAGCAATAACGTTATGATTTCCCTCACATGATCTTTGGACTACAGAATAAAGGGTGTAAACTCTATTTTAAAGAAAAGAAAAGGAATGTACCTAATTGCCTTATGTATCTTGCCAATCTCGTACTGGAACTTGGCCTTCAATCCGTGAATGGCCTACTTAATTGGAAAGGAAGGAAACAAAAAAACAAGGAAGTGTTCAATGGATACCAATCTTGAAGGTACGAGAACAATGGATAATCTCCATGAAGCGGGGTGTGTTTGTGTGTGTGTGTGTGTTTCATATTTAATATCTGTGTGGATAGCTTGGATTTCGCTATCCGTCCCACTTGAAAAGTAATTATATCGTCAAAAAAGTAACTCGTTGGACAAAAAAGTAACTACATTGACCAAAAAGTAACAATTCCACTAAAAAAGTAAATCCAGACAGAATACACAACAAAATAAATATGTAATTATATATTTATTATAGCTATTGCAAATATAACTATTTATACATGAAAAGTAACAATGTGCATGATAAAGTAACCATCTACATGTCAAAAGTAAGAAACTCCAAAAAAAAAAACCAAAATAGGGGATGGATAGCTACTCGTGCAGGCGATATATATATATATATAGAGAGAGAGAGAGAGAGAGTCAGGCTAGAATACACTCGAGTGTATCCGGAGCGGAATACACTCAAGTAGTTTTTCGTGATGCAATATTTTTTTTTAAAATCTAATCCATTGATCTTCTTAAACATCTCGTGAACAACTCATACGCAAAATTTGAGCACATTTGGATATGTATAGCTCATGTTATGAAGACCGCAAAAATTATGCATTTCAAATTAGTTTCGCGCGTCGATTTTGTTGCCCTTGGATGAGTGACTTACCATCATCCAAATGGGCTCAAAATTTGTATGTAGCCTAGTTATAGTATGACGGTGAAGATTAATGGTTTACATTTTATAAAAAATAGTCTTGATATACAAACACACTTGAGTGTATTCGTGCGATCCGTACACTCGAGTGTATTCTAGCCTGACTCTATATATATATATATATAGTCAGGCTAGAATACACTCGAGTGTACAGATCGCACGAATACACTCAAGTGTGTTTACATATGAAGAATATATTTTTTTAAATGTAAACCATTGATCTTCACTGTCATACTATAGCTAGGCTACACACAAATTTTGAGCTCATTTGGATGAGTATAACTCACTCATCCAAGGACAAAAAAATCGACGCATGAAACTAATTTGAAATGTATAATTTTTGTGGTCTTTATAACATGACCTATAAATGTCTTAATGTGCTCAAATTTTGCTTATGAGTTATTCACAAGATGTTTAAGAAGATCAACAGATTAGATTTTTGAAAAAAATATTGCATCATAAAAAACTACTTGAGTGTATTCTGCTCTGAATACACTTGAGTGTATTCTAGCCTGACTATATATATATATATATATATATATATATAGAGAGAGAGAGAGAGAGAGAGAGTAAGGCTAGAATACACTTGAGTGTATCCGGAGCGGAATACACTCAAGTAGTTTTTCATGATGCAATATTTTTTTTTGAAAATCTAATCTATTGATCTTCTTAAACATCTCGTGAACAACTCATACGCAAAATTTGAGCACATTTTGATATGTATAGCTCATGTTATGAAGACCGCAAAAATTATGCATTTCAAATTAGTTTCGCGCGTCGATTTTGAAGCCCTTGGATGAGTGACTTACACTCATCCAAATGGGCTCAAAATTTGTATGTAGCCTATTTATAGTATGACGGTGAAGATCAACGGTTTACATTTTGCAAAAAATAGTCTTGATATGCAAACACACTTGAGTGTATTCGTGTGATCCGTACACTCGAGTGTATTCTAGCCTGACTATATATATATATATATATATATATATATATATATATATATATATATATATATATATATATATATATATATATATATATATATATATATAGTGAGGCTAGAATACACTCGAGTGTATTCTGCCTCAAATACACTCAAGTTTTAAACCGTCCGATCACCCATCTCAAATGATCTGCACAGCTCGGGATTAACTATGACTGACGTTGCTTTTCTCCGTAAGGCAACCGTTAATCCGTGGACCCCAACTCTCCACTCCCGTAACATCCCCCCTCCGTGAATCGTGATCAATCTCATCCAGTTCTCTCTCCACCCTCAGCTCTCTCTCTCTCACACACCGACGCGACGGACGCGAGGGAGAGCAGGCTACAACCGGCGAGCGACGGACTTCTGTAGGTCATAAACTCTCTGGCGATCTCCTCACACGGATTCTGGAAGGCGAAGGCCAAAAGGAGTTTTGCTTCCCCTGTTCTCCTCGCAGCTGCAGCCATCACTCCAGTAGGTCACCGCCTCAGTGGAAGAAGACCTGACCAGCAGGCATGTTGCCTGTTGTTTGTTCACAACCAGATATAGGATAGCGAATCCTCGGTCGACATTGAGCTAGGAGGGTCACCCTACACGCTTTCCTATGCCAGGAACAAGTTCTGTGTTATCGGTTACAACTCAATGGCCGCACTCAAGTTCAAAGACCCACCGGACTTCGGCCCTAGTTCCCAGTCGAGCTACACGTACCCGTCCCACTTCAGTAATGGCTCGTGTCGTGCAACTTCTGGGTGCGGCTAGGTAGATATACCCAAGTCCACGAAGAACTTCCACAACCCTGTCATTCATTTGAGCACGTCGCGTCTACATATCAGTGACTGCAGCTACGATTTCGTCGTAGACAGCGAGCAGTACGTGTTCCGACCCAAGGATCTATCGGACTACTTCGGTTCCAGGCTCCTGGTCAGTTCTGATGGCACTTGACTGGGCTATTGGAAACTACACCTGTATGGTGGCGCAAGGCTTGCCGACATGTGGCTTCAGCGCTCGTTGTGTTGCCTCCACCAATGGACCTGGCCATGTTGCAGTTGTTTAGGCGGTTATTAAGGGAACCCATCTCTGGCGGATGGGTGAGAAGGTAAGAACTACACTCACGGTAATTTCTTTTTGTTTTTGCTTCTTTATTCATCTTCTTGCATGCGTTGCAGAGGAAGCAGGCTGCGGCGTCATGGTACATGATATAGACATGAACCAGCTTCCGGATCTAGGTGAGGACGATTTATCCATGAATACGATGACTTCGACGGACTTCTTGGAGGAAGTCGGTGGTCGGAATCGAACACTTGTGTGAGGAGATCGTCAGAGTTTACGACCTGCCGAAGTCAGCCGTCGCTCGCCGGTGGCCGCCTGCACTCCCTCGCGTCCGTTGCGTCTGCAGTCGGTGTGTGAAAGAGAGAGAGAGTCGAAGGGGGGGGAGAGAGATCCGGACGAGATTGATCACGGTGGGGGATGTTACGGGAGTGGAGAAGTGGGGTCCACTGATTAACGGCTATCTTACGAAGAAAGCAGCGTCAGTCACAGTTAATCCCGAGCTGTGCAGATCATTTGAGATGGGTGATCGGACGGTTTAAAACTTGAGTGTATTTGAGGCAGAATACACTCGAGTGTATTCTAGCCTCACTCTATATATATATATATATATATATATATATATATATATATATATATATAGGCTCATCTTTAATACCCGCGCACACTTCCTGATTTTTTTTTATTTTTTTACAATTGTAGAGGAGCATTTTATCTAGCTCCCCAAAAAATTTGATCCAAAAATAATATCATTTGCTCCCCCAAAATCAAAAAACTCGTCCATATATTTACTGACTGTATATTTTCTGCGCAGTTACTCTTTTGCTCTCAGAGTTACTCTATATATCAATATAGTTACTCTTTTGATTCAGAAGAGTTACTCCAGTGTACCATATAGTTACTCTTTTAACCCCGAGTTACTCCAGCGGGTAGCGAAAATCTGGCTACCCACGCGGGTAACGAATGAACAGTATATATATATATATATATATATGTGTGTGTGTGTGTGTTGTTCATTCGTTGCCCGGCGGGTAGCCAGAATTTTCGCTACCCGCTGGAGTAACTCGGGTCAAAAGAGTAACTATATGGTATGCTGGAGTAACCTGTCTGAATAGCAAGAGTAATTATATGGTATGCTGGAGTAACTCTAAGGCAAAAGAGTAACTGCGCAGAAAATATACAGTCAGTAATATATATGGACGGGTTTTTTTATTTGGGGGGGGGGGGTAAATGATATTATTTTTTGATCAAATTTTTTGGAGAGTTAGACAAAACTATCCTCTACAATTGTGAAAAAAAATTTAAAAAAAAATATCAGGAAGTGTGAAATATATATATATATATATATATATATATATATATATATATATATATATATATATATGTGTGTGTGTGTGTGTGTGTGTGTGTGTGTGTGTGTTTGTATATATATATATACATATATACAGTCAGTAATATATATGGACGTGTTTTTTGATTTTGGGTGGGCAAATGACATTATTTTTTGATCAAAATTTTTGGAGAGCTAGATAAAATATTCCTCTACAATTACGAAAAAAAATTTAAAAAAAATATTAGCATGTGTGAAAAAAATCAACAAGTGTGCACGGGTAGCTACCCGTTAGCTACCCG